>JAGQAX010000021.1:27275268-27875268 GCA_019142605.1 Cephalopholis sonnerati
AGGAAGCCAGCATTAACCAGAAAACATGACAACACTGGGAAACTTTTCTGGTGATTCACCTAAACACAAGAGGTGATTTAATCTGCAATGAGAAACAGAAAGCCACAAGAGACAGAAAGGGAAAGAGGAGAGGAGAGGAGAGGAGAGGAGAGGAGAGGAGAGGAGAGGAGAGGAAGATATCTACATAGGGATTGGGTTCTCATCCATAGAGTCCAACATGTTGTATTGCCATGTTTCTACAGTAGCCCAGAACAGACAAACCAGACAGTGGCTCTGAACAGGGCCCTTTGCGTTTTTATTTTGGCCACTGTAGTTAGCAGCCCCTCTGCAACAAGGGCATTGGAAAAACACAGATTTGTAAAGTGAAACTGCCTTCATTCAGTGTATTTACCAAATTAAATCACCAGGTCCATTTGTTTTGGAGAGGATGAGACCTCTGTGGAAAGCCTGCTGAACGTCTGGATCTTAAGTTATCGGAGAAAAAAGGTGAGTACACACTAGCAGCTGCTGGGCTAGCGGCTCGTCTCCCACATGCCAAACAGCGTTGGTAAAACAGTAATTCTTAGCGTGAAACCGCTTTATTCTGTGTTGTTATCTGTTTAAATCACTGGGTCTGTTTATTTTGGAGAGGATATGACCTCTGTGGATAATTAAGCTCATGGTAAGAACCTCCTGAACAATTAAGATTGAAGGAATTCTAACCAGGAGAAGATTCAGCTGGTTGCCATTTGCAATCCTCACGCTAGATGCCACTAAATCCCCCTTAATCTTACAGGCTGCTCCTTTAAAGAAGAGGTGGTCGACAGAGAAAAGAGTCAGACTAAGGGAAACAGGGGGGTCGTGAATGATGTATTAAGTTGGATAACCTGAGTGGAAACAGCAAAAAAAAAGCATAATTGATGCTTCGATAATAAAGTTTATGTCCATTAAAATAACACAGGAGAAGAAAATGACTGTGGGAGACGTGGATAAGATGACAAGACCAGACAAAGAAAGACGCAAAGGGACAAAAGCAGAGGGAGAATGACGATGAGAGATGGAGACAGTTAGTGACAGGAGAGAGTGAGAGGGACGACTTGCAGATTCACTTGGACGCTTTGATTCTCATTTCCACCTGTGCAACATCTGGCGCTGCCGTCCTTGTCCCTGCTGCTGTAGGTACTATAGCAACCCACACACACACACAGATGCACACACACATACACACTAACCCTGGGAATCTTTTGCTCTCATGTGTATTCATATGGTCTTTATATTCACGGCCTGCACATGCTGAGTGGTTAGTAGTATATACGTCCTGAATCATCATATAACAATTGCTCATAACCTTGTTTGGTACACTCAATATTTTTATATGTAGAACTTCACAAACATGCCGGTATTTGGCAGAAAATAGTCCAAAAGTGGCGAATAGCTCATGTCACATCAGTGATTGTTTTCTAATATGATACAGGAATATCTCATTAAATACAGTTGATTCTAAACTATATATAATTTTACTGTAATGGTCTATAAAATCAAATCAACAACCTATTAAACTGCATTAGTGTCAGACCAACTACATTATTTGAAAATCGACTATCGACAATCGACTACACACCAGCTTTGGAAAAACTGAAATCACACAGACTGGAACTTCAGTGTGACCGGTTAGCTTTTTATAAACTGGGATACATGTCCCTTTAAGAAGAAAAGGAAGGAGAAGGGAAAAGGTGCTGAGAGAAAGACGAGTGAGTGAAACATTGCGCCAGAAGGCTGTCTGTGCAGGAGAGGCGAGCTGCTGAGCACACAAATACGAGATAGAAGAAGAGATGAAAATGAATCTGACAGTGACTGATAACCACAACCTCTGGAGTAAAAATAACAGCTCAGTCCCCAGAAGAAAATGTTCGAATTTTCCTCTACAAACTACGATGTTACATTTGTGAGTTTCACACGTATTATATTAATGTTTCTAAAGTGACGTAGTTCTGATTACATGTGTATAACTTTGTCACTAGGAGATGGAGAGGATGGTGGATGGCGTCAAGGCTGCGGACCACTCTTCGAGACCAACAAACAACCACGACTTTTTAGTGAGACATTGGCGGCATTTCCAGCCCTGACTGTGGCACCAAAACTGGTTATTTTAAGCCAAAACATCTTTTCCTAACCATAGCCAAGTGTTTTTTTGTGCCTAAACATAACCACGTGTTAACCACAGCACTGCAGAAACATACAGAAACATAAAGCTTCAGCGTATCCGCTAAATAATTACGTACAAATGTTACATATCTGTGGTTTACAGAAACGTATAATGCCAACAGTTATTCAGTGTTGAAAAGTAAAGAAGAGCAACTGCTGGAAACATGCTAAAACACATTGAAAGTTTGTGAGGATGCAGTCACCAGTTTGGAAGGTATGATGGAAAAGTACCGGAAAAAAAGAGAGCAGAGAGTGGGATGAAATCTATAAGTAGAAGAGGGAAGGAAGGAAGGAAGGAAGACACATTCAAAAGATAAACAGGAAATAAACTAGAGAAGTAGTTTTGAGTGGGAGAATAGCGTGTCCTTCAATGTGAAGCAGAAAAAGCAAGACTGTGCAGGAGAGGCCCTGGGGTGGTTGACAGGCTGACTTGTCTGTGGTCAGTGGTCAGAGAGTTTGCTCACACTCCTAATGCTGTCCAGCCAATCCCTTGGAGGGACAGCTGGCGAACAGCCGCCTGCATCAAATCCCTCCTGCTTTCTCTCACACGTCCCACAACCGCAGAGCAAAACAACCAACAACCACCTTCGCTCACCAAAATACTTTTTCGCTCGTCATCAACACTCAGTCGGTAAAATTAACTGAAGGGAAAGTTATGGACGGGTTCCTCACAGATAATTATGTCGTCAGATATCTATCCATTTTAAAGAGGGGATTACTCACAGCTTTTAGCCTCAAAGATAAATGAGCAATTAACTTTTCATGTGGCGCTGCGGCTTGAGCAAGGATCCGCCAGAGTTGGCATGTGACAGTTTTGGTCAACAATCTTAAGAAAAAGTGCATCTTCTGAACATATCTTAATGTTAAAATACTTCTCCAATGTTATCGTTGTAGACTTTCCTGTAGTATCCAGTGCTGCAATGTAGATTACAGAGAAGAGAGCACCTGTGACCCAGATAATAGACTCTTAAGGGAGCTCTTATTAGATCTGTCAGTACAATTTTACTAGGTACCAGTGTGATGACAGACAGAGAGATTTGGTTCATACAGCCAATTCAAACACGTTTTTTTTTCTCCTCCTGCAGTTGTGGACATGTAAAACACATGCAAATCCCTCCATCTCAGACAGTAGCATGCTGAATCAGTTTTGTAGTATTTTGCGCCACAAAACATTCAAACAAGACTGTGCAACTTTTACGGAGGAGCTGCCACTGTGCCCATAAGTGACATTTACAGGATGGTGATAGCATTCTCCGTGAGTCAGTTGCTTTAAAGACACCAACAGTAGTTAACCACACTTAGAGTGAGAGGAATGGATCTGTTATGTACCAGGTGATGTAGCAGGCGAATGGATTATCAGGGGAGATGTCCCACAACAAGTCCTCCAACCCAACCTATACAACCACATAAGTCATTTGTTTCTACCCTTAAATACGACCCACAGGACTGTTTCCTGAAATAGTTCCCAATGACAGAATAGATTGTTAGTTTTAAACAGTCACAATTAGACCAAAACTTCTTTATTAGGTTCAGGCAACAAATCTTTTCAGTTAAACTTAGCCAAAAGATTATGGTTTGGGTTTAATCAGTGGTGTAATGGAGGGTATACATATATGTATGGGATATATCCACCTCGTTTTTTGGCTGTTAACAAAATACCAACGTATCAGCCAAAAAGCTAATTGAATATTTAGGAGTATACCTACTTCCTCCTCAGTAACCTACCCATCTAACTAGATGTTTACCCATCTCATCAACTATCACTACACCTCTTGGTGTGGTAGTATATCTCTTACTAACATAACATTTCATATGTCACATAACATACTGCATTACATAGTTAAAATAACTCAATCATGACTTTTGGTTTCACACGGGACACAAACAGCAGTCTCCTGTGTGAAAGTCCTGTGTGTTTTGACCTATCCACCACCCGACCACCTCCATATGCAGACTTTATCGCTTTCATGTCGCCTGACCTCCTTCTTTGCTCCCTGTCATAATTACTACAGTCACTAGAGCTCACCACCTAACAATAAAAATAAATAGGGGTCGTAATAATCTCCATTTACAAACGACCTATGTGGTCGTACTTTGGAGGCACAGTCTCCTAGCATAAGGCACCTTAATTTGCAGGTTCCAAATTACAAAGTAATTACAAAGCATGCATTTACTGAGCTTCAGGGAACAACTACTGGAAAAGAGTTAAATGCCTTTCATAAGTATAACTTAGACTAAATTGCTAGAGGAGTTGTCTTGCACAGTCCTCCACACAATTTTTTAAAACTCTATCACCAGAAAAGAGTGTAGATATTGGATGAGCCTGCAAAACCCAGGATTACGTTCACTGCCAACATTTTCAAAACTCGCTCTTTACAATATAATGGAAATCGCAATATGGTTAAAGTCAGGGAGAGATTGTGGTTACGCTTAATAAAAACCTGAATGGTAATTGTAGGTTTGTGATACTGAATACTGGACTGACTTTTCTAGCAAAGATTAAAACCTGCAAGCTGCACTCTCAACATTCTTTGTTCCTTCCAGCACTATCCCATAATGCACCACACAACCCAGGGTTTACTCTGCCTCTTCCTCATCCTCCCAACAGGAAAGAGTGGATGTTGACATTTACTTTGTGAGACAGGTACAGTTTAAGGATGATTTAAAAGACATCTCCATGCTCTGGCGTACTGTCCCTGTAGCAGGCAATGTTTGGTTTTAGGCTTTCCATTCAGTGTCTCCTGGAAGAAATAGGATGATTGCAGTCGGAACCACTGACCTTGTTGAACTAACAAGGGAACAAGAAGCCAGTGTAGCTGTAAAACAAGCTGCGTTTTCTCTGCAGCACAGCAAAGATTCCAGTATCTTCTCAATAACCAAGGTTTTATGCGTAGAGCATGCCAAAACTGGATCCGAAGACCCTCACAAAAATCTCTGCTTTCTAATTAAATTTGTAATTTACTATTTCCTCTGACCATATTGCATCACTCTGAAGGAGAGGCTGTGAGATGGAGACAAAATGAGTTGAATGAGGGAAAGGAAAGGAGGAAAAAAAAGCAGACATTTTAACAAACACCCTTCAATTAAAGTTTTGCACACCAAGAACCTGTCAACATTGTTAAAGACTTTGCGGATAGCTAAACCAATAAAATATTTTCTGGATGTCCAAGGCATGACAAGAATCCATCTGTGTTTATGTAATTACAGCCCATAACCTGTCTGGTTTTTCTCTCAGACTTGATGGTTTCTGATGATAGCTCAGATATGTCCTTGTCTTCCATTTATCACTAATTCCTCCAAAGTCCCATCTAATTAAAGGTTTGGCCTGTCAGATGGACTTTCACGGGGAACATTTGCAGTTGATACAATCACAACTCTTCGCCACTATTTCATTTAAAAAGAAAACATCTCATTAAGTGGAATCTTTATGCTGTAAACACCGGTCTTTTTAAAACGCCTCAAGCCAGATTTTATGCTTCAAACTCTTTCACCTTTGGCATCGATGCAGTGTGGAAAGATAAAACAGAGACAGCTGTTGAGTTTTGCAGAGCGGATAAATACTAGCAGCTAAAAACACACATACACACTCATTCATACACACACACTGCAATGGTGTGAGCTGCCTGTGATGCCACTATGCTTGGCTGCCACCAGGAGCTGTTTCCGCCCTCTGCTGAGTGTTTTGGCTCTTTGTAGTCAGGCAGCTGGCAGAGCAGCTCCTGGGGTTGAGGTACGGACCAAGGGGCTGGGGATCCGCTGAGAGTCATCATTAACTTTGAGCAAGGGTGTGTGTGTGTGTGTGTGGGGTTGTGTCTTTGGAGACTCATCCTGCGCTCTGATCTTCTCCCCTGACCCACCATCAAAGCTGACACGCTGAGTGCTGCAGGACCAGCCAAGGGCCACTGGCAAGTGCTAGAGTTTATGTCCGATGCATGTAGTCACACAAACGCACCTCTACAAATTTCATGAAAAGACTTAACACACATACACGCAGGGTAGTTTCACGCATATGGGCACTGACATATGCACAGATGTAAATGTCAAAGCGAAGCATTGAAAGACACACCTGCATTACAAGAGAACTGAGGGGCTCACACTCACATTCCCACACACACTGTGTGATGCACACACAGTCCCAGAGGTCAATGGTGTGAGAAATCAAGGCCAGGCAGGAGCATCAGTCCATAGCGAGGATATGAGGCAGTGAGACCAGCCCTATTGCAGACTGTCAAGCCCCATTAGCAAACACAGAACAGCAGCCGACAGTTTTACTCCCAGTGTTCAGCAGAAATCAGTACAGTGATTTTAGCACATTAGTAATCACTGTTCTGTGTTTCTGACAGACAGCCAAGAAATCTGCCGCAGGCTCAGAGAGACCGGTTAGTTATATTTTAAGTTACACTAACATTTTGCCAGATTTCATATGAATAAATTTTGCCCCTAAATAGTGATTTAACTGACAGCCTGTTCATGAAATCTGTCACGTTACTGCTCAAAAAAGCATGTGTGAGATTTCTTTGCTGGGAAAATTTCTCCAATGTATAAGACATGATGCGATCTATGACTCAAGCAGGTTTGTTTGGAATAAACAAAATGAACCTGGTAGAGTAGTTAACATGAGCAAAACCCTCAGCATCATCATCAGGTCAGGGGATCTCTGGAAAATGCAGTGCAGAAACATTGCAGGAAAGATACTGTTTAGACTCATCTTGCCTCCCTGTCAACTGTTTTCCCACGTTATATCTTACAAAACTAGGATTACCTGCCTCATGAATGTATGTATCTGTGAACCAGTCAAGTTGCAGTTACAGTTTACATCCATGTCTGTGAAAACATGGATGCTTTATCTTGAGATATCACGACCAAAAGCTAATCAGGGTGCTGTTCTAAATCACATACTTTTTCATTTATTTTCAGAATGTACTGCAGCTGTCCCTTAAAAGTATGTACTGTTGTATGCAGTATACACAGAATCGGGACATGCTACTTCTTCATAACATTACGCCCTGAACTTTGACCCTCTTTTCATATGTCCCTCACTTGGAGATAAAACAAAATGCCTTCACTGAGCTCTCCAGAAACAGAGCTCAACCTCTGCTGTTTTTAATTTGTAATAAGTTATACCTGCATACATCGTAGATTCTAACATATTATATCCATAACATTCCCTGTCATTGTTATTTAATCCTTTTGCCCATTTTTTTGGGTTATATTTATGATTATTTTGTTTAATTAATAGCCACATTATTACTACTTGACTGGTCACCAGTCCCGTTAATATTGTCATCCATCATTGCGACTTTTGTCACCTCAGTCTGTGTGACATATCGTCCACTGCACAGAGGATTGTGGGTCAGAATAGTCAGAGAAGCATGCTGGCTTGCAAACTAAAAAATTTGACTGGATGTAGTATGACATCCTGGTATTTTTGGCATACAGCATTTGACATACTTTGTACTGGGACATACTGAATCTTTTTCTGTCATACTAAATAGTGTGGTAGTATGGGTTTTAAAACGCACAGTCAGTTCACCGTTGGGTCCAAGGGGACGTTTGTGCCGTATTTGAAGAAATTCCCTCAAGACATTCTTGAGACATCGCTTTCATGAGAATGAGATGGATAACCTGTAAACATAATTCGGCCAGTCATGGCTATCGCCGATGTGGAGACCTACAAATACAGCCTACAGCACAGAAAAGAAAATGCAGCATTAGCTCCAGTAAACTTGATTTAAATTGTTTAAAAAATGTTTAAATTAGAAACATAATGTAAGTATCCTACTAGTGGGAATCACAGCAATAAATTAAAATGTTCAGGGATGTTTGCAGTGTTAACCTAACCTCATAGGCGGTGCATGAATGTCTCTTTAAGTTGAAAAAAAAAAAGTTTTACATCATGGAACAATGTCCTTTTCTACACATTTGCACTCAATTACATGCCTACTTAGACTCAATTGCTCGACTGCTGTATTTCCTTTCACTTCATTTTCCTGCAAAGCATTAATAGCACAGTCAAAGTAACATTTCAAATAAAATAACTACAATTATAGTGTTGCGGTTGTATGCCTTGGCCAACCAGGTGCAGTTTACATCCATGTCTGTCCAGACTCATATGTAGTCGTGATGGTAGACAATGCCTCAATAATGTTGCTGCAAAGAAGCTACACAGTCTAAAAGTTGAATGTGTCACCCTCATCTTTAATCCGGCAGCAGAGAATATCTATACAATCAACAGCGTTTCAAGATGGACACCAGAGATTAGTGTCACTAATTCAGCATCCGACCAAATGTGTCCACAGTTATGGTGTTGAAAAATGGCCATAATGTTTTTGCAGAACATTATGATGTCATCACTTCAGTTGTTAACACTTTTTTGGATAGTCCACCTACAGATATTCTATAGAGTATTTGTAACATTTCAAGAGCTCATTAGTTCAACAGTTCAGCTGTTTCACTTTGTCTGTAGATGTTTATCTATAAAGTATATGTGGCAATTCATGGACACACATATTCTCAGAATAATTTAGTTCAACTATTCACTTAACCTATGCAGCACACGTTGAGTTCACGATGAATAGTTCATTGTAGTGCAAACAGTTCAAGTTAGTGCAAACAGCACAAACTAATACAGCACTTCCTGAGAGCCTTACAATTTTCTCCTCTTTCACATACAGACACACACATTCATCAATGGCCTGGATATCCAGCCTGCTCCTCTTCCATTACCTCCCACAGGTTACAGTACATAATGACCTCACTGGACAGGCATCCCCAGGAACAAAGGCCCCATTTGAACCATGTAATCACATTTGTCTACAGCCATCGTCCTCCATATAATCCTTGAAAAACCATTTGGGTTTTTCTACAGACGCATCCAAAACCATGACACATAATGTCAGCCATACTGTCCCAAGACACACACAAATACACAAACTCACACACATCCACTGAGGAGGAGAATTTGATTTTTGTTCCCACCACCCCGTAGCTCTATCACCACTGTGCTGCATTCCATACAAGATGATAAAATGAAGTCTGGACACACATCTATCTTTTGTCATTTTGAGATTTGTAGCTAGTGCGCAATGTGTGTGGGTTTGTGTGTGTGTGTGTGTGTGTGTGTGTGTGTGTGTGTGTGTGTGTCTAACCCCGAGGGTAGGCGGATAATTTGCTGTAATTGCACCTCTGCCGGGGCTTTGCTAACAGATAGATATCCAAGGTATGGCTGTTGGACTGTGTAGTATCAGTTTTTTTCCAGCAACGGACTGACAGCTGAGAGGTAGCAGTCATCAGCTCTCTTTTGAGTCTCCAGTTGGCCTCCAGGTAGCTGGATGTGTCATACCTGTGTGTCAATAAGAGATTTTATTCCATCTCTTCAAGCGCTATTACTAGGATTAAGATTTGGACCCACTAGCTCTACCACAGGGGGCATTTAACTAACGACGGTCTTTGAATGTTTATGTTTTTCTGTTCTTGTTATGCACTGTGCCATAAGGTAACAGTAACATACAACAGCACAAGGTTAGGTAAAATAACATAATGGCAGGAAGGGGAAAACAAGGTTAGGTCATGTAGCATAACTAGGATAATCAATTATGTTTCAGGCCACAGTCATCTTGTATTTCCGAAGCATTCCGGTTTGTTTAAATAAAAAAAAAGAAATGACAAAAAGTACCAAATGCCAAAATTTCACATATTTGTGAAAGATTAGGTTTTGATTCTTGCTTGCAAATTGCAGACAAATGTGCAAGTCCTGCAGAGCTCTTCCATACTAATGATTGGGTCACATATTTGGCATGTGTTTTGTGTTAGCTAAAACATGTAAAAATCTCATGTTGCAACTGCAGCTTGCATTTTGCATATTTGGTAAGACCCAAGTGTGGAGTTAAGGATGAAGGACCTCACAGGATTTAAGGGATAGTTTGGATTTTTTGAAGTGGGGTTGCATGAGGTACTTACCCGCTGTTGGCACAGCCCAGTTTGGAGAAGCGGGCAGGAGTACCGAGTACCGTCATTTAGTATACTTCCAGTGCTTTATTCTGACGTCAGACAGCCCTTTCAAACGGGGAACTGAGGCCTTTATCGATACTCTCTTCAAAGCCAGACTCCATTAAGAAAAACATTTCTTTCCAATTTCACAGAAAGTAAGGGCTGCTGGTCTACCACTGCCTTGATACGTTTTGTTGTGTCTGTGTGTTATTGTCTGACTTTGGTGAATCCAAACTAACTCTCTCAAACACCAAAGTCACACAACAAAACAAACTTATTGAGGCAGCGGTCTGGTGGTTTTGAAGAGAGGATAGATGACGACTTCAGTTTCTCATCAAAAGGCGATGTGAAAATATTCTAAACATAGCGTATGCTTAAACTGACATTGATGTTTTTTTAGGTGGGACTTTTTTAGGTGGCTAAAATAAGTTTTGCTGCTGCCCCCATCCACAGCAATACATTGCTTAGCTTCTGTGGTGGTACCTCTGCCTGCTTCTCCAAACTAAGTGTGTGCCGACCGTCATAATAAACTGACTATTGATAAGTAACTCACACAACCCCACTACAAAAAAATTCCAACTATCCCTTTAACAAGACAAATGTGTGTGTGTGTGTCAGGGGGGACCTCGGCCTTGTGAGTGCATGTACATATTCAACCTTTACACTCATGTCTATAATCAATCTTAAGACAGCGTTTGTGTCTGTTTGAACACTTACAAGTCTAAATGGCCACAGAGAAACACTCATTGACATTAATGGCCAGTTGTGATTTCCCCCAAAAGCCCCTGTAAAAACAAGTGTTGGTTTCATTGGACACCCATGCTAGCCAATGAGCTGTCAACAAAAGATGGTGCAACATCTTTTTCACATTTGTAAGGAAATTCCATGAAATCAGGAAAGAAATGAGCTGGAAAATAAACAACGTAGAATTTTTTTTTTCCACTTTATGGGACGTTAATAAAAATGTAATTCTACAGTAGAGCAGCTGTCACAACAGCCTCTGGTCTGACTAATGGTGGCCTACACTTCGCTTCAACCTAGATCGGCGGTCTTCACACAGGACTCGGTCTTGTGGACGGAAGAGCCAGATGACTTCTCAAATCCTCAGTAGTGGAAAGAAGGAAGGCACAAATCCAACTTCAGTAAAAAGCCACACAATTTCTGTGAGAGGAGTGAATGTAATTAGTTATTTCTAGTCTTTACAATCCTTCAGCGACAGATAAAAATAAGGATTCGGTCACAGAATGATAGGTGCGCTTTAAATTTAGTTACTGAACAGACTCGTGCTGCTTGAAGGGCCTCTTTGAATAAAAGCACAGCATTTCTGCTGGAGTTTGGTGCATGAGTCAGTTTTGTTCCTTCTCCAACACTGTGTTGTATTTGGGGGGCCGATTTGGCAGAAATACTGCTGTTTCATTTAGACACGAACAAGAAAATAAACGCAACCAAACACCGCAGTCATAAACAAAACCAGTGACAGCAAACACTTCACTGCCTAACGTATGTGATTAACAACAACAATCCTAAACCAGAATCATTATTCTTGCAATACGCTGCACACTCAAAGATACATTGTTTAGAGTTGGTCAGATTGTCGGGATTTGCTGTCCTTTAGTTGCCATAGGATACAGGGAAAACATCTGAATGGCCAGCAGAGGAGGGTTTGTCTGGGTCTGCAAAGTTGCTGCAAATCTGTCAACGATTTTTGAAAATAAAGCGATTTTTGACTGTTGCTTGGTAACTAAATGAAATCCCCAAATGTAGGCTAACAGGTGGATCCATGATAGTTTTCTAAGATGCCATTAAAGACAGTATTTATTGGTGAAATCAGTGACCATGGCATATAGGGGGTCTCATCGTTTGAAAAAAGAAACCACTGATCTTGTTTCTTCTTCCAACGATATTCTCTGTCCTTGATGTTCGGCTCCATTTCCTCTGCGATTTATATGACTGATGATGGCTACTTACTGCTTTCCCCTTGGGTCGTGACCACAGACCCTCTCAGAAACGGCTCCCTCGGCTGCTTTAGAGATTCGCCACCATTCTGCGCTAAGTGAATATTCCGTAAACAGAGATGTACTCCCATGGTTTTTGATGGGAGTACATTTTGAACAAAACAAAACATTTCTGTGGGTTCAAATTTTTACCAGGCCTCGTTTTATTTATGGAGTGTCAATACAGGGATGCTGGCTGCAAGAAACCCCCTTTTACGTCAGTCTTTGTGGAAAACCATTGGAAGACTAATCACACAGGCATGTGTGTGTGTGTGTGTGTGTGGTATACAGGCTGCTTATTTCTTATTTTCAGGTTGCTTTATGCGTATTTGTTGCCCGTATGTGTGTGTCTTTATTTGTCTGATGGCACGTATTTTCGTATATCTAATGTGTCCATGTGCCTCCATCAACGTGCAGCAGTACAGGCAGTAAAGAGGCCTGCTATAGTGATCTGTGGTTAATGTCTGCTTTTGGGCAGCAGGTGTGCATGTGTGTGTGAGTGTGTGTGTCTGAGCTATGCCGGTCTGGTCCCAGATTTAGAGGAGGAAGCCGGTGTCAGGGCCAGGAGATGGATCTCTCCTGAGGGATCCGATAAATAAGGAAAAAATATCTTTGAAAAAGGGAAACGCAGCTGTTTCCAAAGGAGAAGTCAAAATATTGGTGGCTTTGCATTCCACAGCCACAAGGTAGAAGGCCAGCTCACTCTGTGATGCTGTTTGGTACTCTATTTTCCCTCCCTCTCACTACAAACACCTCCTTTCCTCTTCCCTCTCTGCCTCTTAGCACATCTTTTCTTCCCTCTCGACCGCCATATCTCCCTATCAGCACCTCTCTGTCTGCCTTTCTTTCCCCTCCACTCTCTCTGTCATGAAGACAGCCGAGCCTCAGTGCGATTCCCTTTGGAAAGTCAGCGGCGACCACAACGCATTTCAGCGGCTTAAAGGCAGAGCATATGATCCACTGATAAATCAGTCTGGGCCAGCTTCAATCTTCCCCCTGGGCTGACTTACATGTAAGACCTACTGCTTGTTTTACACACAGGCACAGCTCCAAAAACAGCGACAGTAACCAGATACCTGGTTATTCAAAAAGCAGGTGGGCCTTGAGGAAAATCAGGAGAAAAACAATCAATGCTTCTAATAATACATCTGTCCACGATGTCAACACAGTTTCTGTGAGATGAAAGTGGAGAGTACTTTGGTTTTCTTCATGTCATTCGAGTTTTTGGTGAAAGTCAGAAATGCACATTTAAACTACCTTCCAAAACTGCGAGTTATTTCAGTATTGGGTGACCCAGCGGGAGCTGTTCTCTGAGGACTTATCTAAAATGTGCCGTGCACTAAACATGAGGTCAGGGCAGTGTGTTTTAAAGCCTACTGTAGCCCACTGTAAAGTTGCAACAGTGGTAAAAAACACAATAATAAAAAAGTGAAATTACACCATTTATATAATTTCTATTTCTCTTATCATCTAATTTTGGGGTGTCATTAAAGATTTCTATTTCTATCAGTGGGTTTAACTAGCCTGGTAAGACCATCCTGATGACGTGAGCTCAACGTTCTGTTTCACTCTCTTTATCAGTCTGGCCCCGCTGCCGCCCCGAACACTTTTAGTAGGCAGGAGTACTCACCTTGAGAGACAAACTCCTTCAGTCAATCACCATAACAAAACACTGGGGAACATCTTCATCACCAGTGCAGCCAGAGGATAAATCAAGCTTTTGCCAAATCCAGTTGGAAGAACATTGAAAAAGTCTTTTCCTGTGTAAGTGCATACTCTTGTTTAATTGTTGTTATTGACTCTATTTCTGCAATAACTTAACTCATGGCTGTGTCACTCTACTAGAGAGTAGGAGCCACCATTACTGTTCTGCAAGCTGTGGCCTGCATTTTACGACATCAGCTACAATGCAGTCACTGACTGGCTGCGACGGTGCAGATCCCTGATTGGCCCCAATTGGAATTTAATTTCTGGGAAGTGTTTGGGCTAGCACTGTGTCCAAACTGATACAGAGAGTGAAACAGAATGTTGACGCTCACGTTGTTTGGATGGTCTTACCAGGCGAGGGTTTTACATCTTGTTTCAATAAAATCATCTGTCAAAATCAAACAGTGTGGAACAATGACTGATGACTAGGTCTGCTCCCTGAAAGTTGGAGATTTGAATCATAAGTTGGAGACCCCTAAGTCAACGGAGACTCTTCTAGTTGAGCAGCTGTTTTTGTGGGGTTGTTTTGGTCAGTAAGTGTGCTGTGTGCACGACGTTTCTGTCCCCAGATTTAGCTGTAAGAGAGTAAGCACTCTGCACTTTCACTATGCTGTCTGGTACAGGCACCTGTAGACCCAGATCCAGGATGAATCTGAGTGAGATGGAGGCAGCTGCCTGGAGGAGGAGAGGCTTGGCCTGGTAAGGCTCCAAGATAATGTTAACCTCTGCCTTCAGCATAGAGGTGGTGAATTTACAACAACAATACAATCTCTGGCTTTTGTGATGGCTAGTCTCAGCAAAAAATGTTGTTTCACATTTCCTTCCATAAGTCTTTAGCAAAGTTAGCCTGCATTAGCTCAAGGGGCTAATCCGGCTTTTTAATGTCCAATGTGAATGTTGTTGTCACCCTGAACGTCCCCCTGAACCCCATTCAAACTCTAAAACTCTGTATGAAAAAAAGGAATGAACAGATGAATATTCATATTAAACATCCAAATCCGATTTGACTGACAATTCTGAGTCGGGTGCAGCCCAACTGATGACTATGTTAGAGGATAATTCTCGTTCATAATAATTTGATTTTGGTCCAGATGATCAGACAGGTAGTAAACAAGCCGACAGTTCAGCCAGATGTTCTTAATCACATTATCTGGAGGTGAAACTGAAAGTGAGATCACCCAAAACATTGGTGTCAGTCCACTCATTGTACGGGAAAACTGTGCATGAGTAAGTGCGGTAGATCAAAGCTAAACCAGGGAGTGTGAAACCCATGATGGATGTTTAAAATGGACAGCTTGGGTAATAGTTTAAGTATGGCACTGACATGGGAGTTTATTTACAGCCTGTTTGATCACCCAGCCGCTTGTGTTTCACTCGTTTTTAGCAGTGTTCTTTGACCTCAGAAATTGATTTGGTGAGTACAATGTTACTATTCCAGATAGAAATTATGGCCAAAACTACTTCAATAAAACCCAACTTGTAACAAACCAGCATTACATTTTAATATGACATTTCTAACTGTCCAAAATCATGCACAAAAGAATGATGTAAAGAATGTGGACTTCTGATCCACTGGTACAAGAAAGCAGCAAAAGAGCAACAGATGAAAACGATAACCTGGACAGCTCCGATCTATATTACCACCAAAATACGATCACGCAATCCTTAGACCATGAGATATCTGTCTGTCCACTGCAAAGGCCGACATTCAACTGTCTATAATATACAATAACAGAAAGAGAGGGCTAAGTTGTTAAAATAATCATGATGTTTTTTTGGCTCCTTAGATCAATGTCAGAGTTAAAGTCCTCTCAAAGTGAACATGGTACCAGCTGGGTTTAGACAGCAGCTAATCTCAGATAGTATATACAGTGATTGTGTGTGTGTGTGTGTGTGTGTACTGTTAGATACAGCATTCACAGTGAGACACATATAGTAGATGCACAATAGCTAAAAATGTGACTTCCTCTTGGAAAAGGATTCATACTGGACTTATAAACACTCAGTCAGTGAGATAAGGTATCCAGGAGGTGTGGAAAGTGTCCGTAAAGGAGGAAGGACTGGGCAGAGTTTCCCCTGCACATCCTTAGTGATAAGATCCTTTCATCCAGAGAGCCTCACGGCACTGGGAGTGGATACATTTTTGTTATCGGTGGCCTCTTTGGGAGTCAAACCCCTAACCTCTAGAAATATTAGTGTACTGTTGTACTCTCCGAAATACGTCATTTTATATCTTTCTCACCGGACTGCCCTTTATCTTACTTTTCTGTATTTGCAGCTTTATTATCTCTTGAAACTCTCTCCTCCTTGTGCTTTCTTCTGTCACCCTATTTTTCTTCCTCTGATGCTGCCTGTGATTTAAGGCCTCAACTTTCTCCCTGTCTGTCTTCCATTACTTTTTACAAAGAATGACATTTGAATTAGTTAGTTGTTAGCTAAACCACAGCTTCCTTTTAAGCATTTTGGAATTACACGCTTATTATTCACTAATAAAAACACAGCTTATAAACGTCTTGCCACTCTTCTCTCCTCCTTGCTTTTTCTCATCTCCCTCTCTTCCACCCTGCCTCCCTCCATCCCTCCCATCTCCGACTGTTTTCCTGTCAGTATCTTGTTTGGAAAGTCAGCCCGCGGGTCAGCCTAGGGCTCGTAAATTTGTCAGCGGCAGCGCGGTTGAAAGGGAGGCTACTTGCTCGGGAGGGTCAGGAGCATCTGCGCTCACATGGGGCCTTTTTCTCACTGCGGACCCACGGTTGTTGTTTCAGGCACGTCCTCTTTAGAGAGACGACCAGCCTGGGAACATATGAGGGGCCGAGGGGCGCAGCTTTCTCTGTGACACCAGTATTTGATGAAGACTTCTTGTATTACGAGGAGGGAGTTCTTGTTGTCGAGTACAGAATGGTGGCAAGTGTACATTCAAGTACACAGACACACAAAAGCCAAGTCACATATGTCTGTCTTTGTCTACCTGTAAGGACTTTGTGAGACTGAGTGACTACATTTATCCCTTAACCCTCGACCCTGACCTTTAAGGAAAACTCCGCCCTAACACACTTGTCACTGTCAAATGAACAACTATTGTTGATCTACCTCATGTTTTTGGATCTACTTTGTTTTGGTGTTTTTTTTCCTTCACTTCTAAGAATAACTAACCAGAGACAATATATTTTCTTTATTTTAAAATACTCTTGCTCTCTTTTCTAACCAACACTAAGACATCCAACTCTACGCAACAGGTTCACAACTGTGCACACGTAGACGAAAACAAGTTGGTTGTGGGGAAGTGTGTTCAACACAAGATAACTCCTAGAACTCTGTCTGTCCTTCAGTTTTCTGGACAAGCATTTATCAGATCAACTTCACACTTGGCGGGGTGTATTGCTGAGGACCAAAGGAAGTCCAGTGTGGAGTGCAAGCTCTTGAGATTTACGGGACATATTTATTAGTTTAGCATTGTGTACACATTGTGTAGCGTATTGAGAGGGGCCCCCTATTAACCATTACACTGCCAAATGGCATGCTGGGGAAAGCTTGCTCTTTGCCGCTCGCTACAGTACATTCAAGATCAGATAAATAGAAAGAGACTAGAGAGGCTGGAGATATTTCACTGTAGCAAACTCAAATATTTCAAGCATCAGCGATGTAACTTTCAGAATGAACACTTTTGTTCCCAGATATAGCCTGGTCCCCAATATCTAGCTGCTGCAAATGACGCGTATACTCCCAGGGAGGCAAAGTATCACATTTGAAGTTGTTTGGATGCTGAAATCGGCCCATTCTGAAGAGACACATTTTGAATGGCACTGCACTAGTTAACCTTAAAGCCAAATGGATGCATGAACCATGCAATGCTAGCAACTCAGTGAGGCTTTACTAAATGTTAAATTATTTCATTAAAAACTGAATACGTCAACCTCATGGTGACGCTAAAGGAAAAGTCAGAGGATCACCAAACTCTGTGGGATTCTTCCTCTAGAAACCGCGTCTGTCCATATGATATTTCATGGCAATCCATCCAACGGTTGTTGAGATATTTCAGTCTGGACCAAATGTTGGACAGCCTGACCAACATGCCGCTAGCATGGCTAAAAAAGGGATTTCCATCATATTTCCTCTGACTATAAAACATCTTTACAAAGACATATGCATACACATAAATGTGTATATGTGGCTCCCAGAACAAACACAAACTTACACCCTCCTTCCTCTGCTCCTTCAAGGTCACCAAAGGCTTTAAATCACCTTTCATCTGCCCCAGAGTTTCTCAGCCCTCAAGCATCCTCTGGGTGTGCCTTTTTTCTCTCCTTTCTTCCCTCCTTTCCCTCTCTTCCTCTGCTTTTTTATTTACTAGAGATAAATCCCTGCGGGCTTCCCGGTGGCTTCACAGAGGAATGTGACAGCAGGAATGTTTACCATGACATTTACGCCATTCCCGTCAGCCGCAGTCATCTCTATTACCAGAACGAGCCTCTTCGGCAGAGCAAACGACAGGGGTCATTACGATAATGGATGGAGTTTACTGGGCACACAAGGAGACGCCGATTCGGAGTTCAGCGGTTCACAGGTTCACAACCTTTTTAACACCAGGGTGGACCAGAAATTCCAAAGACATACCAACTGGTGTTTACTAAGAGTGTATGTCCTGTACTGTGTTATATAACATCAAATGTATCATCATACAGATTTAAACAATGACAATGATCAAAAATCTCCCACTCTTCTCAGCATTTCCCTGAGCTGTGTTTACAGTGACAAATGTCTCCAGCAATTTCTCTTAACAGGTGCTATTTCTAAGTGCAGTAAACTTGGAAAATTCACAGCTGTGCATCATTTATATCATCTTTAAAAAACTGAAGATGAATGTCAGGTTCAAGCAGATGCCTGTGGTGATTCACATCAAAACAACAGCTACATGTTGCCCTGATGTCACCTATGGCATCCATATGTTCCTATATTTTGTTCCTACACTCACGCCGAACCTCATCAGATCCACCTAAACTCAAACTTAGGCAGCAGGTGTGTTTAACATTCAACAGACTGGATTCTGTGGCTTTGGTTACACAGAGATTTGGGGAAAATGCAAGAATCAAAACAAAGAGACACATTTGTTTGCATCTTTGTCTCTCTCTTTCACATATACAAACTTGGTATATACAAACACAGCCTCACACAAACACTCAAACACTAATTCCAGGTTAATGATCTCCTTTGCGCGGCCTCCTCATAGACAGTTAAACAAAAGACAAAGGCTGACAGCTTTACGGTGCTAGCAGTGAAGAGCGATGCAGCAGTAGACATACACACACTCTCTCTCCGTTTCTCCGTTTGAAGCACATACCCACAACAATCAATAAACATGCAAGACTATTCCTGCAGGTTTCCAAAAGGCTTTCTGAGCACGACAACGAGAACACAGTGAAAAGACATGATCGCCCATACTGATGTTTGTTTCAACTTTAGCCAGACTTCAGTATCTTTAAATGATGCATTTTCATGCTAGAATTCTTTTTTCTTTTGGGGCTGGAAAAGCATTTAAAACTGCATTTGGACCACCAGACTCTCCAGTGAAACCAGCACTACAATCAGTATGTTTAATGCTTTAATGCAGAGCCAATAGCCTAATATATGGTGCTGTTTGTTTATGTGAGCACCTGGAGGAGGCCATCACATCAACCTGTTTCTGATCTGCTGCGTCTTGTTGCACAACATGTGGTCAAGATTCCTTCAGAGGTTTACAGCACTAACTTGACGCATGGCAAAGTCAGAGAGAGAAAGAAATATGTGGAGACAGACAGATGCGGAGAAAACAACAGATGTGTGAGAGGACAGTGAAGCTCTGCCCAGTCCTGCTTGGAGCACGGCAGAACAAACAGCAAATTCCTCCGTGCCTGCACCCAAAGGTGATAAATGGGAACAGCGGGCCCTAATCAGATGTTCTGTCGGGGGTTATCTGCTCTGTTCAATAGATCGTTACCAGCCGCGAGTGTGCCGCACTTCACCTCCTTATCTCGTCACACTCCTCCATCCCAAGCCACTATCGCTCCGAACTGGAATGTCCGATGAAGACATGAGACTGGACGGGAGAAGAAACGAGGACGGAGAGAACAAACAAGGCAAGAAGTGCAATCTCTGTGCTTAGCCCCAATCTCTGCTGCCATCTCGTCAAGTTGGAGAGTTATGGCGTGAGAGGGAGAGATATCATCAGGGTGGGTGGGCGCAGTGGTGGAGGAGGTGGAGGAGTGATGTGTATGTGTCTGTGTGGTGGGGTGTTAAGAGCAGGGTGTATGACAGAGATGACTTCAAGTGTAAATGGAATGCTGTCTTATAAATGGTTATCTGCTGACCTAAGGGTCGACCAACTGTGTGTGTGTACATCTCCATCTATGTATACACCCACGGCAAAAGGTTAGCTGAGTCAATTCCTCCACCTACTGAGGAAAACAGACAGGCAAAGTCCGTCCCTTTCTACTTTCCACTTTTTATTTCAGAAAAATTTGTCCCGTAGTTAAGGACGAAAGACAAATATTTTTTTTATCCTGTTTAAATTATACCATGAATTCCACATATGATGTTTGTAAATTCAAAAGATAGTTCTAAAAGTCAGAGTTTGCTGTAAAACTGTTGAAGTATACGAATGTAAAACAAGGTTATTAGAAAGACTGCATACCCAAAAGTTGCACAAGTGATGTCATAACTTTCTCTCTCGCTGCTGAAGCTACTATGTCTGTGTTTTTTGCTGCACCCACACAAGCAACGGGTCTTGCTCGTTCTTTCGCTTCCAGGCTAAAAAGATTAGGAATTGCAGGATAAAACACATCAGGTTAAGATAATGTTACATCTGTGTGTGGTAACAGCCACGTTGGTGCTGGTGACGTATATTGTGCAAGACCAGAGATGCCGTTCACTGAGCGTTTCAAACAAAACTAAATGACGTGCGAAATTATCTTTTACACTGACAAACATCATATGTGCCATTCATGGCACGATTCAAATGAAAGGTCACACTGTAAGGTCTCTGACAAAACCTTTGATGGACAATTGAGTTGTCCTGTAACACCTCGTCTTTTATGACATAAAGCTGGACTGGAAAAGACATAATCGGGTTAACCGGAGATGTTTCCCCCATCAACCGTGTTTGTTTCTTGAGGCGGCTGTGTGTTTTGCCAAAGAGCTTGACAACCAATACAATCCAAACATGAGAAAAAGGAAGCACTTTAAAACACTGTAACTCAATAAGCAGAATTATTTGTATATCTTGGGCCGTTCTTGAACATCATTGCAAGTTCAAGTGAACTTGTAGCGGCAGTGAAATATCTGATACTGTAAACAGATGAAAACAAACACAGAGGATTGTAGTTTGTTAATGTAATTTTTCTCACCATTGCAGCAAGGTTTCATCTGCCAAGTTTATGTCTCCGAAAAGATCCTTTATTCCGCTGCAGCATATCTTGAATTCCTCACTTAACTTCTGGCTAATATTGTTTACGGTTTGCTGAAAGTTGAGGTGAAGTGACGGGTGGTCCTCTGTTCTGTTCTGTTCTGGTCTCTGAGGCTTTGCAGGAAGTGTTTCAAGACGGTTTAGTGAAATTTTTCCAAAGCTCCTTCTGCATCAAACAACTGACTCTTTGATCGAAGCCAACTAATTATTTGATCATGCTGGGGCTTTGGGACACGTTTCGCAGCAAAGGAAGTGGCTTACCTGGGCTAAGGCGCTGAGAAATGCAGCCAGGCATCATAAGACAGGGAAAACAGCCGCTTAATAAGGGCACTTCATTTCAGAATAAGCCCAGGGCTGTCTGGACCCGGCTAATCTCCTAAAAACCCACTTCTTAAAGCTTTCTGGCTTGTTTGCCTTTTAAGTGTGGGAGGTAGGCTAGTAGAAAGCTTGGCTGTTGACTTAGGTAAGAGGTCTAGTGACAGCTCAGCTATAGCCATGCAATGGGGTGTGCAGAGGCAGAGAGAAGAAGAAGAAAAGGAGAGCAGTCATGATGACAGACAAGTGCATGAAAGCATAAAATAATCTTATAATATTGAGCTACAGGAGGCATGTGTGACTTAACTGTCATGACTCTGGAACAGCCTTAGAATGGACCGAAATAAATTCACACATAGCCACGTTGATTCTTGGATGGATTGGATTGCTATCTGATACCAAAACAGTCAAGTGAAAGCATTTTTGACAGAAAAAAATCTGACTGTCGGCCTGTGGGGATTGCGCTTGTCCCCTGTAATGATAACAACTGAAATGAGCCTGAAATTACACTGAAATTATTTGTTCTTCCTGTCACATTTCCCCAACAAAATTAGTGCTAATATGCACATATTTTATAAATGTGGGAAAACCTGCTGAAATAGGCGACAGACTCCTTCCCATTGCCAGCACACGAGTATGCCTCTGTTATTTTTTTGGTGTCTCACGTTTGATGTCACGTACGCACCAGAGTACGGGGATATTAAACAGTAGAATGCAGCATGGAGGCCAGTGAAAATGTTACTGGGGTTACTTCTTTTTTATTTCTCTTACTTATTCAGTCTCCTTATCAAGCTCAGAGCTGAATGCTTTGGAGCAATGTTCAATTTGCTCCTTGGACAGAAACAGACAGCATTTGTAGTCGCACATCATTCCGTCAGGCCAGAAAAGGGGCAAAAATTTGCATGTCTAACCTGGTGTCATGTCTTTATCGCTGCCAAACGTGACTACTGCAGATTCATTCATCCCAGGGAACTAATGCTGATTGTAACCTTTCCCTCTAAAGACAAAAGCCAGGTGTTAGTGGTCTTTTTGTCCAGTGGGAAAAGGGCTGTATAAAACGCTTCTGATCACTGATCAGTGGAACCACTGAGTGATCTGAATGAGTGAGAGAACAGTGTGAGAGGCTGTTTAGATAAGCAAAATGTTTTCATTGCTCAAAATCAGTCCAGCCAAGTTATAGTCATTGTTGTATATAAACTGCAAAACAGCACTGACTCTGATTAGTGGGTTGTGTTTTTTATCTTACGTGTAGTAAGTCTCCTTTGCACTGCTGCTTTCAGGATTTGCTGCCGGTGTTGTTTCAAAGTCTGTTCTCCTGTTGATTTGTGTTTCCAGCATTAGACGACAACTGGCTGTCGTAGTAGTGACATACTTAATCTAATTTGCCTACGGTACATTTGAATTTCAGATTTTAGAAAAGTGCACAGACATGTTCCGCAGCATGTCACCAGGGAAATCCAAGAAAAATGCAATCAGATTTGTGATCTGGTTAACAGAGACACATACACAGCAACAGACTGTGGCTGGATGCAAACAAAAGTTTACTAAAAGCCATTTTCTATTTTATCTGACAATAACACCCTTGAAATGTCAAGTGTGAAAAGGGGCCTAAGAACTGAACTCAGTCGGGGTCAAGATCACCTGTTAACCATGAAAGGTTATTTAAAACTGTAGGAAAAGTAAACCAAAACTGACTTTAAAACCATGAAT
This sequence comes from Cephalopholis sonnerati, assembly GCA_019142605.1. NCBI lineage: Eukaryota > Metazoa > Chordata > Actinopteri > Perciformes > Serranidae > Cephalopholis > Cephalopholis sonnerati. Next base: position 27,298,606 of record JAGQAX010000021.1, read on the forward strand.
GGATTTTCCTGGATTATTATGAGATGGTTCCTCTGGTAAGACCAAGCACACAAACAGAAAAGGATGGTAAAGCAAACAAGCAATGGGAGTTTTAGCTGTGCTCTTTGCCAAGCCAAGTTCAGGGAGGCCTCCACACCTGTCTGTCTGGTTGGCATAGGAGAGCAACAGGGAAGCAAACTCATCACAGTTAAATGCAGATGACACAGGAACAACATTTGGAGTTCCTGTTCTGTGACCCGTAAAACCAAAGCCATTTCTGTGCATCCTTGACTCACCATAGCCACGAGGTAACAGCTCAACCACAAAAACCAAACCTGATAGGAATAGAAAAATTTCCGCTGCTGGCTATTAAAGTCCTCATGGTGGCTGCTGATATTTGTTCAGCAATGTGTCACCCCTCATTAATTGAGTGAGCACTGACCTCTTGTATTTGTTTTCCACTGGGATGCACCTTACTAATATTGGTCAGTGTCTCCCCACTCACTTCACAATATGTTACCTTGTGAGAGATTTACAGAAAGTCTGTGAGCAGAGACCGGAATCTGAAAAGGGCAGGTCATCCTTTTTCCACTGAATACGTCTTAACTGGAGTTTTCCAAAAGACACAGTTGTACTTAAAACTTGTCAGGATTTTCTGCACATATACTTCAACGAATTTCTCTAAGTACATTTATGTGTCTGTTTCATGTAACAGCCAAAATACATGGGACACAAATGCGGCACGACACGCCTGCCACAGCATGCCCATAGCAGAGCACGTCCATTATAATCAACTGCAGCTACTAAAGTGACCACAGAAGCTGTGCTTGCCTGTGCGGGCACCACACAGCTCTTCTCTAGCTTTATGCTGCTGGTCTATGTTTCTTTGCTCTGCCTGCAACTTTCCAACTTTTCTACATAGAACTTCAGTTCAGAACATTCCAGTTCAAAATTCTCATTCTTACTTACAGAGCATTACACGGTCAGGCTCTCTCTTATGTAGCTGAAATACTTCAACTGTATTCTTCAGCTCGCTCTCTCCAACCAAATAAATTGGTTGTGTGTCCCTTTCACTCGCCTTAAGACATGTGGTGACTGAGCTTTTGTGGCTGTAGCACCTCTAGTTTGGAATGCTCTGCCTGCTCCCGTACAGTCTGCGGACTTTGTGGTTTCCTTTAAAAGCCAGATAGAGAATCAAACACTCAACCTTAGATGGGTGTTTGGGTAACTTGTATGCATCAGAGCTGTATTTTTTCAAATTGTGTGTACTGTTGTTGTATAGTGTGAATTCTTTTTTCTTGTGTGTGTGCAAAGTTGTGCACTTCTCTGGTATCTGCTACGATGATGGCATGTGTTTACATTGTCAAAATGGTTTTATGTAATTATATACCAACGGTTTAATCAAAGTTTGCAGACAGATGTATTCCAGCTGCTGAGATTTTTACATTACATGTGACAAGTCCACTCTGCACTGGAGGTTTCAGGTTTTTCTGCTGACATTGGCATATCAGACAGCGATTGGCCTTCAAATTAGTGACGTACCCAATCTAGCTGCCAGGTGTACATTTAAAAATACAATTTTAGGGATGTGCACAGACATCGCCCCCTTCAGTAGAGGAATGTGAAAACTCAGTCAAGATCAGACATGGTAGGGGACACAACCAGAAGAAAAGCGTATTTTTGAGTGGAGAGGATCTTTAAAATCTACATGTAACAAGTGTGTACCAGCCCTAAACTCTAGTTAAAAGGGGTCCTTTGGAGTCTTCTTACAAGCAAACAAAAGTTATATTTACATTTAGTGTTACTCACCAAAACGCAATGTGTGTATCCTTGAGATCTCACAAACATGCCAAAGGCATTTCTTTTTTCATAAAACAACCTCAAGTATTTTAAATCCTGTATTGTTTACATCAGTGTTTATAGCTTGCAGTCTTCTTCCCTACCTCTGCTGGCACAGAACTGCATAACTTGGCAGGAATGTATACGCCTCACTCGGATGGTACATTCATGAGATAAACAAAACAGGCACCCATTCAAAGACAAACAGCTCCATAGAGCTACTAGATGTCTAAAACTCCACAGGCCATCTTTAACAGTGACTGCTGCCATTACCCGAGGACCCTGCTGTGTATTAGGACATGTTCAGAGCTGCAGCGTGTCACACAGCATGAGTCATTCGGCACACAGTGTCACTTCACTAGACCTCAGTGGAAAGCAGGACGTCCGCAAGGCAAACAGTGATGAACGTGCTTTTCTAGGAATGAAGACGAAAAAGGAGATGGAAAATATGCTCCTCATCCCATAATTTGAAGTTTTCCACCACTTGCTCCGCTCTTTTTTTTCAATGGGTCATTCTGAACAAGTGATGAAAGCTAAGGAGAATGGATGACTGAACAAGAGGTCTACATGAATCATGCAGAGAGGTGGGGGAAAAGAGGCATATGGTTCGCAGAGAGCACTTGAGACTGGATGTAACGCAGGGGCTCTTAAATCTATCTGAACCCCAAGAGAATACCCTCAGAAAATGAGCTCTCTATCTGCGCTACTGCTGCAGCTGGCTGTGAAAGACATCAGTTCACACCAAGGCTTAAATCACTGTCATCATTTTATTTGCTACGGGTCAGTTTAAAGTCTGAGATTCTTACATTTACGTCCAGGGAGGATTTGCTGATGTAAAAAGGTGACTCCAGTTTTAAATCAGATCATCAGTGTAAACGGAGCCGCTGCAGTGTTCTTTGCTTTCATTCAGCTTCACCAACACAGATTAGGCGGAGAAGGTGCCTTTCAATGAAAACGCCTGCCTAAGGCTCTGCCTGTTAATACTGCTCCATATTTTTCAAATTGTTTCAGACAGATTGTTTGGCTTCTTCGCTTTTCTTCCTTTCATTTATCTTGATTCTAATTTGTAGTTCCACTTTGGCCACACATGATATCCAGATTTTTAGGCCGGTTTAGAAACAAGAAGGACCACCCAGGAGTGTTTCAGTCCTCTGTTCTACTATAGCTTTCTAAGTCGCTCCATACAAACCGCTTGAATCGAGTAAGAGACACATTAAAAACTAATCGGATGGCGATGACACACGGTAGTCGTGCAAGGCCTTATTTGCAAAGCAGATGGAAAGCCTTGGCCTGTCCAACATTAATTACAATCACATTCAGGGAGGAAGCCGTCCCTCCTCCAGGGCGGTTAGGACTCTGTGTACGGCTGGAGGAGATGGCAACCTAATCCCCCGGTCACCGCAGAAATCTGAGGGAATCGTCAAAAGATGCACAGGACGCGATTAATCAAAGTGGAGAGCCAGATGTGCAATAACACAGAATAAACTCAAACTGACACAGCACAGGAATACCAAAACCACAGACACACAAACACCACGCCGCCACCATCACACCCCCACACAGAAGCCAACAGAGGGGCTTCGATATTTGAGACCAAAGCGACGGCCTCCTTCTGTCTGAATATCTGGTTTTCATCACTACATGTTGCAACACCAATACTCACAGGACCAATAAGTAGGGAAGCGTTTGCTTTTTTTTAAAGAACTCCAAACCTAGTTCTCTTCTTCATGTGTGGTACTGGGTGACTATTAAATGGTTTATAAAGGTGAGGGATAAAATATTTAATGGACTTCCTGTTTCAAGAGAAACTGAAATCAGAAAAAAACACAAGACACTACATTCTTCAGCAGTGATACATTCCCACATGGCCGGATCATGACAATGCCCTTAGTTCCCAAGAAGAATGACAATCAATCTGGATTTAAGCCTCCTTGTCCACCAGTGTCTGACTCTGGCAGCGCCTCTGTTTATCTTCAGGCGCTCTGTTTAGAGTCTCCCAGTAAACACTGGAGCTGCTAATGGAAGGAAGGCCTTTGGGCTTTTATGTTCCAAAGTCGTTATGATTAAAGTGTCCCTCTTTATCGTCACTGGAGCTAATTAAAGACCAATCTGCTCGGGTAACACAAACAATGCGACGCAATTTACGCACGGAAACCGCAACTCACTGCGCTGGAGGTCAACGGCAGGAATAGCCCTTTATATACAAATACCAGCGGTGGTGGTTGATGGTTTGCTGAGGATACTAAGTCTATTTTTCCCGCAAAGACATAAATCATGGATTACATTGCACAGCAATACTGACCACAGAATTTCAGTCCTATAAATGAGCCGAGGAGGGCCAATCTACCCGGAGAGAGGACGTGTAACAATAAATTACTCCGGAACAATACAAACCTCATCAGTTTTTCTAACCCACAGAGGAGATGAGGGAGTATGTGACCTCTGTGCGGTTCACACAAGGAGCTAGTTCATGATCCATTATTAAACGTGCCGACGGGTGCGTCTTTTGCGCCAGTGTCCTGGGTTTAAATTAAAATGTGGGTCAACTACGAGCTCCAGGTGTCTTTTAGGTCCAGTGCGGAAAAAAGTAATTTTATGATCAGCAGGAGCCTAATTCGTGCGTCATTTTAAAAATCCATGCGTCATTTATAAAAAAAAATCATATCCCCATAAATTTACATCATGTTGCAGATTCTTCTCAGACCCTCCGCTTCAACATTACTTGTGCCAAACACCTGTTCACCCTTAATTGATTTTGCAAAGTGAGTTTTTCTATTTGATTCCTCTACATTTTGACTATTGAAAGGATCTCACAGGAGCGCAATTACGCACAAAAAAAATCACCATAAAATAATTGAACTTACCTAGATTAACGAAGCTCATCACCATATCTGCATCATTTAGAAAGGCAGTTTCTTGATATGTGGCCAGAGGAGGACTCTGGGTCGTCCGCATGGACTGATACTGGTCCAGCATGCCTTCCACTTGGCTTTTCTCCTCGCTAGATATGGTGTTGTATAAGTCCAACATGAAAAGTGGAGCAGAGTTGTACTTTCCATGTGACAGATGCGGTCTCGGTCTGTGCGGCAGCCCAAGGATGGACAGGATCTCCTTCTGCATCTCCCTCTTCTCGTGCGTCCGCAGCCGCCGATGGATGAAACCCGGGTGCACTTCGTTGTTTCCATCCAGTGAATAATTACTCCCCGCGACCAGGAACATGCAGTAATAAGCGCTCCACCACAATCCGACCAAGGCAAGCCAGCAGCTGGTCATGGTGTTGTCCCGCTGTGCTCTCCGGAGTCCCAAGTGTGTCTGGCTTGGAGCTTCAGTCGCGTATCCAAATGTAGAATAGATGTACTGGTAACCACAGTCCGTCCGAGTGCGCGGTTATCTGTCGCAGCCGCAGATCAAAAGCGAGAAAAAACTCGTGTATCAAGCCATTTGAAATACTTCCTAAAGAGAAATGCGCAAAATAGTGTCGGTCCTGCTTTCATTTCTGATTCCGGTAGCGCGCTGTGCTGCTTCAGGATAAAGTGCACCATGAGAAACTTTATTCTGAGCGCTCCGGTAAGTCGGTCAAAAGACACCGCTTGACACGAATTTCACAAATGAAAGAATGACAAGTCCTCTGAAAGAAGCCATTTTACTGAAGCGGATATGTTTGCTCTCCAAATCACAAGATTTCCCCGCGTTGCGCACTGACAAAAGCCGCCCTTTAATAGTTGAAGTGGTCTCGGTGACGGTCACCTACTCCTACGGGCTGTGTATGAGAGTCTAACAGGAATCAGCAGGTTGCAGTCCATAATATGCGCGCGTGCGCGTGTACCGTGTATGTGCGTCTGTGTGTGTGTGTTCCGAAACCGCCCACTCCGTGCGCACTTAGCCAGAGGTGGAGCTCTCCAGGCTACAAGGACAGCTCTAACATCATATTTCCATATTTTGTTCGCTGCAGAATAACAGCCTGTCTATTCTAATAAAAACGCCAACATAGTCTGCTATGCAATTGTATTGCTCATAATGTTCCTGTTACACACTTTCACAGTCTCTGACATAATGACTCCACCATAAGCAGATTTTTACATTTTTGTTTAACTGTTATATGTGATCAGTAGTATTGGGGTAAAACTTTAGATTCGCCAGCTGCGTTTCAGTTCTATGCAGCACAACTCTACAGAGTAGGTTCCTGAAATTTATCGCCTCTGTTTCATAAGTTTGGATAGTTGCGCTTTCCTGCAACAATTTACTCCTCTGAAAAAGGAACCGTCAAACCTGCTATAATGAAGCATGGATTACATCTTCACACATCCACAATCAAGGTGTGCGTCAACTCCGGTCAAGCAGAATAAATGTTGCCCAGTTGAGGCACGACCCCTGACGATGGAGTTGGAAACAGCAAGCAATGACGCACAGCAACCTACAGAGGAAAAGTGATCTGATCTCCTTTAAACACTATAGAAATAAACTATCTCAAGTATTCTAATTAATTGTATAGCTTAACGTTTGAAATCGAAACCAGCTGCATCATAGGCTGCCCCTCTAAGTCACTGTCTTTGAGAACATATCGCACCAATTAGAAAAATGCCAGCTGTTAAATGTCTTGCTATACTACAGGTCTAAAAAGAGTTTAATTTATAGTAATAGGAAGCACTAACAGAGAACACTTTAACATGTCACAGGAGTCCATGAAAAGAAAGAAGATCTTTTAAATCCTAACTTCCATCTCTCCCTCCACATCCTCCTATCATTCCTTTCACCCTAACCTGTGTTGTGTCTTCATGGCCCCCACAGACTGAGATGGTCCTGGTGATAAGGTCCAAAGGTGTCCATATCTCTCTGTGTCTCTGCTACTGCTGCTGCTGCCAGTGCCTATCTTATCTGCATGTGAAGAGTGAGAACCAGCATCAAAGCTCCACATACCACCACCAAACACACATACACACACACACACTTACTGCTTGGTGGCTTTCAGATTTAAATACAACACCTCACTCTCACAGAGCTAAAACTAAATGTCATATTAAAACTTAAAATAAGTTCTTTCACAGTGAGTCATCATGTTGTTGCCCATTAACTAAAACTTATGTAGACTTTTATTTAATATTACAAGCAACCATTTTGTAGTGAATACTATGGCAGCAGATATTCAGATTTTAAAACGTTCCTCCTGTCTGCCACGCAGAAATCTTGTCAGTGCAGAGTAAAAATAATGTCCAAAGACTTGAGAATTGTTTGCGACAGCATTACGCGCATGCCCGTTAGAGAGGCAACCGAGAGCTCAAACTCTAAAATAACAGAACGAGGGCTGAAGACGCCCTACTGGGTTGACTGAGAACCAGGATGTCATTTATCAGCTTTTTTAGTTTTTCTTGGACTAAAAATTCCCATTTACTTAAATGAGAGCTTATCCCTGATTTATAACACAGATTCAGTGGTTAAGCCGAGTTTGAGCAACAGGGTTGAGTTTCCTCAAGATGCTTTTTTGGCTCTGGCACTAAACGCAGAGACAGGGAAATAGTCATTTTGTGGATAAAACTATGAAAGGAAATAGGGGATTTATACCGCCTCATTTGAGTCAGCTCATGGTCACACACAGCATGGAATCCATGTTTTAAACACTTCATGGAGCATTAACTTTGGGTATGTGTCATACTCAATAAACAAGTCAGCACAAAAGCATCCGCAGCTTCCTCTTCCTTGGTGCTCTCCAGTGCTATCACAACATTCCTGTGATGAACAAGCTGCACACTGTCGGCTGACAGTGGCTGAAAAAAGCACTCAAATGCTTCTATATGTCCTTAACATTTTGCCTGACATAAAACAACTGTGTGTGCGTATGTGTGTGCATCCCCGGCGGCTGAGCAGGTGATGTGTGTGTATGCTGGGTGAATTGGAAGTAGAGGGAGGAGGAGGAAACATTAAACAGAGGTTCTGTGTCCTGTCATCACACTGTCTAGACAGGACACCTCCTAGACCTAATGAGGCCTTTGTCTGTCTGTATCTATCCCTTTTACACACACATACATCACCATACAGCTTGGTTTTAGTTCTCTGTAGTTCTTCAGTATTCCTGTGAGACAGTTTTATTAAAGAGCATTAAAAGGTCACAAAAGGGTTTACACAAACTTGCACACACAGAGAATTTTGTGTGTTTTGTGCTTAAGTACGATACACACACACGTCTCACCAACACACAAAATTAAGGGGAAGCGTGCTCCAAAACCATAGGAATGCTTACACCTGGCATAGATCTGACAGAAAGTGCTGAATCTTCTGCAATAATTACAGTATATTGCTAGGGTTACTAGGTCACACGCGCATGTACGCCAACACACGTCTTATCCCAGTAATCAAGTGTTTTCAAAGGAACAATGGCGAGCTGCTGCAGGTTTCTTGCTTTTGATGCCTTTTTAGTCTTTTGTGTTGGATTAGTTTTGTGGTTACAGCCTTCCTATAGCCCTGCATCGCCAAGCACATAAAGATTTCCCAGTGATTCTCCTTGATGATCTGCTTTGAAAAAAAAATAAAGGTGCAAGATCACTTCTTTAAACAACCTGTATATCTAGAGTTTGAATTAAAACATCAGAATAACAGGCTGGTACATGAGTTAAGCCTATTTTTGGCAGAGAGAGAAGATAGCTGTGTGTGTGTTTTGCATCAAGAAAATAAAAGTTAAAGCCCCAGTCTATAGAGACAGAGTGCAAAGCATCATTCTCTGAAAAACACGCCCACCAGAGGGGAAAACTATCAGTACCACAGTATGCAACCAAGGACTGAAACACTCACAAAATGCCTGTAGCTAATGAAAAATGGATCTCAGCAAGTTAAAGGATTATTTTAGCACCCTATGTCCTCTAGAGAGGAAAAGTTACATCGACAAACTCAATACTGTTGGTCTATTTCATTGTCCCTTCTCTTCACCTTGCTTATTTTGGAGAAATGACCCCACTGAATGGCCAGTACTGACACACTTTGATATTTAACTAAAAATTATTTGATTGAATCATCAGGTAGGATCATCATTAAACCCAACAAAGATCAAAACCAGGCATTACACAACCTCACCAGTTTGTCTGGCCAACGTAGCAAAATGCTTGCTGCATGTAGACAAACTGAATGTCAGGATCCCACAGTTTTCTCACAGTCTTCCTGCTGATGCCTCTCGTCTTACTGCTTTAAAAGTTCAGATTTTCAGTTCTGCAGTTTATGAGATTCTCTACCCTCATGGCAGTGTATCCCACCACAAAGAAACGTTAGGCATTTTTATGCTGTTTGCTATCAGACGTAATGAATGTCTCTATGCTCAATGTGGAGCTCAATTCCCTCCCAACCATCAGGGTCCAAACAGCCTTAATATGAAAACACGCTGCTACATGAAATGTAGAGCTTGTCAAATGATAGCTATACATCACCTGCAAGCTGTGGATTAAATATACCTTTGACTAACTTTACCTTTTTGTCTTATATTTCTGGAATAATAGATGTTATTTCTCTACAAGACAAATGTAAATTGTAATAATTAAAGCTAAAAATACAGCAGGGTTAATGAAATGAACATTCTCAGCCTTTTCTGATAGTAGAATACAGGCTCTGCAGTTGCATTGGCTCAGTTCTTGTATTACACACAACTTAAGTACCAAGCTAATATGGTTGGCCCGGTAATGAGCTGGCATTAACTTAATACAAAATCGACTAGGCATCAAACATTACCTAAAACAGAACAGAAATTGTTCTGAGTTTGTTCTGTGTTGTTATGTGGTTGAGTTCTCTTTTTAAATATGTTAACATTCTGTGGTCTGAAAGTCATGGACTTCCAACATGGACAAAGCAAGATGTGTTAGATTACCTAACACAATTCACAAGGCCTCTGCAAACTAAGTCCTAGGAGAATTTTCCTCCTCTTCCTGTCCCGGTAGTGAACCTGGTCGCCCCAGCGACAGCTTCTGATTGGATGACGGGAACTGCGTGGTCGATCTCATACTGCATGGCCTGGACAGAGCGAGATAGATAAAACCAATTAGAAACTACACTTTTGTTTATTAAGAAGGTTTTTTACTTTATTCACTCAATCTGATGAAAACTTGAGAGGGAAAATGTCATAAACTGTTTGGTGGTTATTATTTAAACTTGGTTAAAAGTCAGAAATATTAACATTGAGAAAGTGAACAAACATTGTGCATTTTTTTTTGGTTCTTTTACATTCAGTTTTTTATCTGACACACTTGCCTATAAGACTCTCTGGTGCCACAGTTTGGCTGGCCAGTACAGTATATGCTAATATATCATGAATGACAAATGTTCTCTCATGCGGAAAATGCTTTATGGACATTAAATCACCGAAAGCACTGGATTATGACAAGAATTTCTGTCAGTACATCAGTGAAAGAATTTACCTGTACTTTAATATGACACTAAGGAATGATAAAATGTAAAATTCCTATATGCCTCGTACCTGTGTGAAGGAGGAAGCATCATAGCAGCTGTACATGGCCGAGGAGCGGTCAGCCCGCAGACACTGCTGGGGGAAAGAGCTGATCTGCTCTGCTAACTCCAGGGCTGCCTGTAAAGCTGTGGTCACAACATGAAGTCAGTCCAACACAGTGATACACACAGAACATTATGCATACACTAGGAAATGCCATTCATAACATAGGAAATGCATACAGGTTAATGTGTTAATGACCATTTCTCATATCACAAACACCAAAAATCACCAGTGCTTCCATCCTGCTGCTGTTTCAGTGTTTCTACCCACGCTACTGTGCCTCCTTGCCCACATGAAAGCGCTGGACCACATCCAGATCAGTCCTATGGAAAAAACTACGCCTCGTGATGTCACACTTTGATGCCCTGCGTGAGTGTATATGTGTTTGTGAGCTGCTACTTTATCGCTTCCCTCTGATGTTAAACCCGCACTAAGTGATCATCCCTCAGAGAGGCCAATTAGGCCAGACTTGACTGTGGGAAGAAGAACTTCCTAAAAGAATTAAGCTAATCTTCTTCTAACGTCTAAGGAGAGCGGAGGGGGATTCGCACATGGAAAGGCTTTTTCGGGATTTAAGGATACGGGAGCGTTCATGCATTAATGTAATACAGGAAATGCCGTATTGAAATGCGTGCATAACTTAATCCTCAGACTGCAGCTTGAATGAGTGAGGAGAGGGTGGTGCTAATGGTGAGTTATAGCTTCAGTGCAGGGTCGGAGCCAAATAAAGAAAACAGATTCACTGGAACAAATTTGCATTATATGTGATTTTGTCTGATCTTACCTACAAGACAGTTTCTTAAAAACTGTGTTTCCTGAATGAAAATGGGTCACGGGCCTGTTTCTGTGTGGTGTCGACATGACTGGTCCTCACAGTGAATAATGATTTCTACTTCCCCCACACAGAGAGAGGACTTCCAGCCTCCCCCATATCTGGTCTTCACATCTCTACCATTGGTATCAAATATCCTGTTGTTATAACTACAATACACTGTAAACATACCTTTAACATCCGTATTTACATCTACATGCTTCCATTGGCTCGAAAACAACAAATGATCTTCCTGTAACTATGCACATGACATACAAATGTACATATCACCAGAGGACTGTGGTCCAATACAAGGACTGAGTGTGAGTGCACTGAACAAATCAATGACTGGATGTGCCACTGCTGAGGTCATGTTTATGGGAGCCAAGGAGGAACCATTAAAAGTCATCTTCAGCTTCAATTGGCAGTGTTAAGACCAAGCCAATCATGGACTCAGACCTGAATTTCAACAGCCACATTAAAACAATTACAAAGTCTGCCTACTACTATCTTGAGAATATACCAAGGATTAAAGGACTGATGTCTCAGCAGGACTTGAAAAAAAAAAACCTCATCCATGTACTTCTCTTTAGCGACTGTAACCATGTCCTTACAGGTCTCCGTAAAAATCGACAGCTGCAGCTGATACAAAAGCTGCTGCTCAAGTCCTTACTGACACTAAGAAAGTGCATCATATCCATACAGTTCTGAGGTCTTTACACTGGCTTACTATCTGTCAGAAAACTGATTTCAGAGTACAACTTTTGGTTTAAAAGCACTGAATGGTTTCGGTCCCAGGTACATTTCTGCTCTTCTGCTACATCATAGACTATCCAGACCTCTCAGGTCTTCTGGGACAGGTCTGCTTTGTGTCCCCAGAGTCAGGACTAAACATGGAGAAGCAGCGTTCAGTTTTATGCACCATATATCTGGAACAAACTCTGCAACTCTCAGCTCTTTTAAATCAAGGTTGAAGACTTTTCTGTTTGCAGCTGCCTTTTACCAAATCAAATTATACATTTCTTACACTGCACTGTTACTTTAATTCTTGCATTTTAATCCTGCCTGATTCTTTTTTAGCTTGTTTGTATTTTCAATTCTCTAGATCTTTAATGACTGTTTTTGTATTGACATGTCCTTTTATAATGTGTTTCTTCTGCACTTTGTCTCAATGTTTTTGATGTTTTATGTGGAGCAATTTGATTTGCCTTGTTGCTGAAATGAGCTATATAAATAAACTTGCCTTGAATGCTGGACTGATTTAACAGTGTCCTGAATTGCTTTTGTCTTTACCTCCCACTTGTCAACAAGTTATTGTGTTGCAAGCAGAAAAATCTGGCCATGGCGACAGCGGTTAAGTTTTAGACAGATGACGATATCACTTTCAAATTATATAAAGATCAATCAATTTAGATTAGGAAATATCTGATTAAAGATGAAGTAACAAAGCCTAATGCTGTATTCACGCTACGAATGACACTGACATGAAGCTCACCGCAGATGGACAGGATGAGCTTCCCTAAACTTTTATCAGCGCTCCAATGACATGGTGAAGGGTCAACCAATCATACTGTGTTATTTAGCTGTTGCCATGCTAACTTTCTGCGTACTGCTGAGCACACGGGGAAACAATGGGGCAGGTGACATGTGCTGTTAAAATAGGGCTTAAAGCATAGATATTTTTTCACCAAATACAGCTTTAGATGACATTTAGTTGAGGCTCTTTTTAGCAAGCAGCAGACACACACAAGCCCGTGATCATGTAACTACATTAAAAAGCAGTGACTGGGCGATACTGTAGATGGTCACACTGTTGCATTGTTGCTTGTAGTGTGAACACAGCATAAGAATTCAACTTCAACTTGACACTTTTGGATACTCGATGCGATGGACACCATTTGGTCACTATTAGTAATGTATTTAGGTGTGACACCCTGACACAGCACTGATAAACAGCATCTACAATAACTCCAATACCTTGGCCATCAGGAACAACTCTGTTAGCAAGTCCGTAGGCGAGAGCTTCCTGCGCCCCGACTGGTCGTCCAGTCAGAATCAGGTCAAGGGCTCGTGACAGACCGATGAGACGTGGGAGCCGCACTGTTCCTCCATCGATCAGGGGAACTCCTAAAAGAAGATGAGATATTCTGTATGAAATAAATCTATCATACATATTGTATCACAGTCATATAACTACGGCACAAATAGAGAGTGAGCATTGGCTTCAGTTTTCTGTTTTACATGACTGTTAATTAAATGCCAGCATTGAAATGCTTGTGACATATGAACCTTTCAGGACCCTGAGGACATCTGAGGCCAATCTATTGACCATCCTAAGAGTCAGAACAAAACATGGTGAAGCAGCATTTTGTTATCATGCAGCACAAACCTGGAAGACCTCCCAGATGATGTTGGACAAGCCCTGCATCTGACCACTTTAAAGTCAAAGCTAAAACTTTCCATTTTTACACTGCCTGCTCCACCCTGTAATGACTGCAACCTTATTTTTAAACTCAATTTTAAATCATTTTAGTAATATTTTTATCTTTGTACCTTCTTGTCTGTACTTTTTTTAATTGTAAATCATTCAGTCATTAATTTTACCTCTTATATCATTTTGTTATTTACTGTTGTCTGTATCCTTTATTATGTTTTATATTTTATTGCTCTGTAAAGCACTTTGAATTGCCCTTGTGTAAATCAGAAAAAATGACTCATTCATAATAAACATAATTATTAGTTGCAGTCCTATGTTGCACTGTTGCATCAAATTGGGAGATTCCTGTGCTGGTGAAAAAATATATCCAGACAGTGGGGGTGGGCAAACAAAAATTTGGATTACTTAACTGTAAAAAGGTGAAAAGGGAATGTAGGCCAGTGTGCCAGTGTTATTGGGTTCACACACGTCACTTCAACTGTGTGAAAACAGCCAAAGAAACACTTAAAAACACATAATATACTGCTGGCATTAATCTGGGTTACAGGCATCAGGGGAACAAAGTTTTGAAACAATTTCACTCCTTAACTGTAACTCTGCTTTCTTTCAGTCAGTACGTGAAAACTCAAACTCCTCCTAACTCTCAGTCTCCCTGGACACATTTGCGCTATAACTGCGTCTACAGAGAGAGAGAGGGATAGGAGAGAAGGGAGGAAGAGGGAGAAAGTACACTGCAAGGTACAGTAAGCTTCTGGCATCTGTCCTAATTTCTAAAGAGCACCAGCTGGAACTGGCATACTTTCTACCGTTCAGCGCTCCCAAGTTCCACGCCACAATCCCGACTCCCTAATTCCTCCAAGTCGCTGATTCTATTTGACCGCCCCTTATTGAGAGCACATGTGTCGGACATGTTTTCATAACCCCAAATCATCATGCTAGCTTTCAGTTTTTTTTCTCCCCCCTCTCTCATTCTTTGGGGAGTCTTGGAAATACTGTGATTCTATTCATACTCTGCAAGCTACTCTCTTTCTCCACGTCGTTCAAATAAATTAAATTGGAATACATGGAATACCAGTGTTAATACACGTGCGACCAATCCAAGGGGCCTGGTTTGGGTTCCGACCGTCAGCACATATGGCGCTCTGACAGACAGAGGACTGTGATTAGGTGGGGGAGGGGGGTGTTACACTGTCTGCAAATACTAGATTTCACTCAATTTTTCAGTCATCCCCCATTACAGGAGTGTACCCTACTGAAATGTAAATTACAGAGTGTATGGCTGAGCACCCCGAGCCGATGAAAGGCAACATAAATGACAGCTGAATTCCTTTTGCAGCAATTCAGTTATAAGAATAGCTCAGATTCTTGCAGCGCAGGTGTGTGTCTGGGTGTGTGTGAGGTTCAAGGTCTTTTCAATATTGACTGAAACAACAACTGAGAGTGTTTCAGCCAGGGCTTTGCTCCGTGGAGCTTTGTCTTGCACCACATGCAACTACACACACTTCCTACACAAGGGCATTCCTACACAAGCATGTCTGTAGAGCTCATTCATTCACACACACACACACACACACACACACACACACACACACACACACACACACACACACACACAGACACGCACACACACACACACACACAATCATGTAGTCCAGTGGTTCACAACCTCTATTGTCTCATGTACACCCACAGCCCCATCAGATAAAGTCATTTATCTATTACTTTCAGATACCCATTCAAACCACTCATCTGCTGCATCTCAGATCATATACTTCTGTACTTACACCTGCTGTTTTGCATGTGTAAGTGCTTTCACACTGAGAAGTGCGGCAAAATACAGTGCACTGTGAGTACCTGGATGGTGCACTAATAACAGTCATAAAGTCTAGTGTGGAATGTTCGACGCTTCTCGCCCAAAGTCATGCTGCCTATGTAGCGGAAGGGGCGTGACCAAAACATATTTCAAACCCGTGAAATGGCGACCAAGGAGGAGGCTACCAGTGAACACTGACGAATTGTGCGTCAGTTAAGTTATTAATGTGTATTTTTCAATACCACTAAACTGTTGTCAGATAAAAGCCATTAGCTCATTTACTGGGTCAATTCTGTCAGAACTTGGTACCATTAACAATCACACAAATGCTAACATTTGCTTGCTAGCGAGCTAACAGTGGCACATATTATCATCAGACATGGACGTTACATGTGTTGTGGTCTAAGCTATACGATCTATTGTCGTAAGTTAGGTTTGCTGTTTACGCATGTTTAGTTATGTCAAGTTTTGCCATTGTCATTTTGAGTGCATGACACCACACTGTCAAAACTTTCGCACTACGAAAGTAATTACGTAGTGGACGCAGTGTATATATATACTAACGTAAGTATTCGATTTGAGACACATCATTTTACTTTTAGCTATTTCAACCATTTTTTAAAACTTTTCTATAATTAAGTTTGTCCAAAAGCCTCCTTTTAGCCATGTACTTAAACCACTTATCTATTACCTTTAGATAATTCAACCATTTTTGCAGTACCTAGATAACTATTTTCACAATTTATCCATTACTTACATCTTTTTTTAACCACTCAATCATTACGTTTAGCTATCTCAACTGTTTATCCATTACTTGTAGTTTTCTAATTAGGAAAATCTTTCCAAACTCTTTCAACCATTTGAAAATACCTTTAGCTAGCTAACCATTTGAACTTTTATCTATTATATTTGGCTCTCCATTTAAATCAAATTTTGCTAATTATTTTGAAAATTTAGCCATTACTTTCAATTATCTATGTTAACTATGTATCCATTACGTTTAGTTATCTAGGTCAGCCATTTATCCATTACTTTTATCTAACTGTTTAAATTTCTCATTCAAATCATAATATCAATTTTTCCCTAAATTTGTTTAGCTGCCCCACAGTCTTTCCATGTACCCACTGATAACTGCATAATCATTGCTTTAGTCCTCAGCAACACAAGGTTGATTAGTGCAAAGAGCTCCTCTATGTCCAGCATGATCACTCTGATTACAGCATAAGACAGAAAAAGGAAGCAAAGGGAATGACAGAGAGAGAGACGGGGGCTGGCTAGAAATCAGTGTGAGGCACGTGGAGCTGGAATGAAGCAGAGGAAGACAGAGCCTGACTCTTAGAAGAATAGATAAAGAGCCAGGTTGACCTCCAGCCTGTCTGTCTTTGGTGCTGCTGTTGGCACCATCGCTATCAGCATCCGGAAGGATCTCCTGTCTTATCCACAGCACACGTCTCCAGCACCTCCAGCCCTCACCCTCCTCTCCCTGTCTGATAGTCCCGTCTCTGATGTGTCCTGTTTGCGGGACTTTACACAGACCTGCGCTTTGTCCCACATGAATGGGAGCTGAGAGGTTGGAAGCACCTCATTGAAGTAGCTTTAACTCAAAAGGCATGTTTGGCTGAGGCGGAGAGCGGTGGCTTCTGATCCCCTAGTCCAAGTTTCATAGATGGAAATGTTTGGCAGTGATCCTGATACAAGATAATCAGTTAGTGTCCGCAAAACAAAAGTGTGGATTTGTCATCGTTGTTCTTCAGTAATGAGCCACACATTTGGAAAGGAGCCCTCTGCCTTCTTGTTCAAAGCAGATAAGCCCATTGTCAAGACTGAGGCTTGTTATTAACAAGGTTGAACATGAGTCAGCAAAGTCTATTGTTTAATAAGCCAGATATTGGAGGTGGTTCTCTTCCTGCATCATCAGAGCATCACAGCTTATCTGACTGACGTGTAGGAGAAGTCTGGAGGAATGAAGGAACCTTGTATTTTATCTGCTTGAAACAGAGTTGAACATCACGTGTTGGTTTGTGATAGTGATTCAGGTCTTTCCAAATTCCTATTTGAGTCATCACAAATGGTTTCGGTCAAAAACGTCTTGGGTATTTTGGTTTCTTGATAAGTATTAATTTGCTAAAAATAATAATTTAAAAGTTTTTCATTACATTTTCAATTCTATTTACTACAATATGACATATATTATTATCATTATTTATTGTTACATTTTCCAAAGAGTTTCTTACAGTCACATTTAGAAATTCAACAAAGTTTTTAACTGCTACAACTTTTACTGAAAGAACAGTTTACTATAATGCACACTGGCTTTATAAAACCCTGAACTATAGCTTTTTTTATAATAAGACATAAAAAGACATAATGTAAATAGTGGTTTCTTTTAACTGTGCTAACAAAATATCAAAATAAACATTAAAAAAGAGGTTAGCCTATGTGTTTTACAGTTTTAACTGCATCAATAAATGCTGCAGATCAGGTTTGTTTGCACATATTTTGGTTCATTATTATTACATGTAACCATCTTTGGCTTGAAATTACAAACATCTGTTCAGTAAAATAAAACCAGGCAACAGTTATTTAAGGGAGAGCTAACAAACAGATCTGGGCTCAAGCCCTCTAACAACTATTCCTGTATATAATCATCTGAAACATCAAATAAAGACACTGAATCCCAACCAGCTGAAAGAGTGCTGCTCTGTAGCTGACCTCTGAACTCTTTGTGGACTTCAGCAGCTAAAACTAGAAAAGTTATAATTTTTCAAAATGATATCAGTACTAAAATGAAGGCAAAGAGATCACACTCAGTGGGACATCACCACCAGCATCTACAGCTACTAATAACCTGAGAACAGAGTGTGAAACACCACACACTGAGGTGTTCTAGTTTGCTGCTGGCATCCTCACCACATCAAAGTAAAACCCACTACAATGGCCTCCCATGAGGGTAATGCGATTAAGTTTGATGTGGATTAACAATTTCCGGACAGCTCCAGACTAAATGGACAGAGGGAAAAGAACAGATCTTCAATGAGAAGCTCGCTTTGAAATGCTCACAAAGAAAACAGCAGCACTGGGTTAGGTCAAACATGAGCGCCATACAGTTAACTTGATTTCATGTATTTAGCCCACTGAGTTAATATCAGGCTGTGTATTCTTAAGTTTGCAGAGCACCATTATACAGGACCACCAAGGCTGCAAACGGGGCCTTCTGGAGAAAATGCAGCACCACATAGGAAAGCACAAAATCACATTGAAGTTTAAACATGATGAGATTATATCAGCAACCCAATCCACCTAAAAGTCACTACATGTGAGGTAAAATTTCCAAATTATTCTAGATATTATTTGTATTTAGATTAATACAAAGCTATCTGTAACTGTAGAAAATTATGCCCATATCTTGCCTTCAGTTTATCCACTTAAACGGTTTACATCACCCGCATTTGTATATCCATTACCCATAGTGTTATATTAAACTTGTGAAAGACAACTTCTGATAACTGAGAAAATTCTCAATGAATTGGAGTAAAGGGGGTTGAATTAAACAATAGTGAAATTCTATCAAAATATCGATTTACAAAACCTCATGTATGCAATTAGTGCACCTGGGTAAGCACATATGTTTGAACCCTGCCATAGTGCAGAGTTCAAATGCACTCACTTGCCCAGCGGTGCTTCTTGTCCCTTCGTGAGATAGGTTAGACATAAGTGTTTAAATTCTAAGGTTTTAGGTAAAATGCGTGTATTTGGGAAGTTCTTCTGAACATATAATAAATTACACTACGGGTGTGTGATATGGCCCTAAAATAATGCCATGACATTTCAGGGTATTTTTGCCATAACAATATTCCTGATGATGATAAATTACATAAAAGAAAAATAAATCTTATTAATTTTTGAAAACAGAGTTGCAGCAGAATAAGTGATATAGTTTTACATGTTAACCTAACAGTTTGCCCTCAAATATTCAGTAAAACTAGTGAGATTCAGATTCTGTTTACTATATTAATAGTTCAACAAACTAAAAGCTACCACTAATTACACATTTGAACAGTTCCCAAATAAAAAAACTGTACCAAAAATGTCCCCTGGGATCTATATATATAAATCAACAGGTGATTTCCTTCTTTTAGTAAAATCCTAAATGATTGAATCCGAAATGGTTGTTTTTTGTTGTTCCACCTGGACCTTTATGCTCTGCCATTTCTCGTCTAATCATCACGCTGTAACCTGTGACAGACTGTTATGATACCACGACTATCACACATTCACATATATGGAGTTTTCTGTCGAGCCGCGAGCGTCATGTAGGTTTACACTACTTAAGGTTTATGACAAAATCACTTGACGACACCGACTATATGTGTCGAAACGAAATATTACGAATATCAAGGTATGAATTTTTCACATGATATTACAAATTACACCAGAATCATCATGAACGAGTTGATGTGGCTCACCTGTAAATTACAATTCATGAGTGTGAGGGTTTGTAAACGGATGTTTTAAAATAGTTTTGCTGTTGTTAAATGTGATTGCCTTTGACTTCAGTTCATCAAGAATTTTCTTTGCTTCTGGATTCTTCAGTCACTCTGAAGGCTGTGCGAGAAAACAAAGCTTTCTTCACAAATTCAACACAACATGAGGTGAGTGATATACAAATAATTTTGTGGGCGAAGTATTCCTTCTGAATGTTGACTGATTCCTGTCTCTGCACACAACTGCTCCGTCCATTCATTCTTCATGGAAAAGAAACCTGAAGTTTCAAGAGGGACTGCTGGTTTTAAAGTGAGATGATGTAATCACTGGACTATGTCACTCAGATTCAAACTCACTGAGCGGGTGTTTGAATTGGCCGATGTTATGTCAGCTTTGGACGGAGGTTTGACTTCAGTTCAACATGTGGCTTCTTCTCTTTTGGCACTCTTCGTCTGTCCCTCGTCCAGGTATGAGACAGGACTTAAAACTGTGAGGAGGAGAGAGGGAGGAGACACTAACATGACTGATTGGTGTGTGTTTGAGGGGGTCTCCATTTAACGGCCTCTACTTCAAACAGGGAAATCAGAGGAGTACTATCCTGACAATCCTGGACAACCTCCATGCTTGCCTGATTTAGCCTCACCATTTAAAGAAAAATCCTTGAATGAAGTATTACTGAACTATTTTAAGTTTCTTTTTCCGGTACCAACTTTTTTTTTTTTTTTTTTGCTTTGTAATGTTCCTCTGGGTTAAAGAACCAAAATAACATCAGGGAATTAGGTAAGCACAGTGGTTTTTTCATTCAGGTCTCTCAAAATCCAACGAGCAGCAGACACTAATACCAGACTCCTGTGACGCAACCATCTCCTCCTTCTCATTTCCTCCTCTTCGAGGCAGAGGGGCCCCAGACAGGAAGCCACAGGTTCGGCAGCCAATCACGTGCCAGAAAGCTGTCAAATCCTTATGGTTGCCATTGGCCCACATCAGAGCGCTGCAGCGAGCCTCTGAGGGTTTTTTGACTCCAAAGCCACCAGGGATTCCCTCTGGCTGCTGCCATCTGTGCCCGACCCCAAAATGGTTACAGAATTCAACCATTAAAAGGAAATAATCTGTAAGAAACACAGGATCTTTAAATAAACTGTGCGCCCCACGGAGCAGCTTTACGTTTGATGTAAAATGGGAGGGAAGCTCGGTTTTCAATTGTTTAATGTTGGGAAATAAAGTAAGTTTAAATGGATACTCTTTTCCACTGTAAAGTCTTATGAGAAATGTCTCATTTTGGAATACAACTTCAACGTTCCCTCAGCCACACCAGGATTTAAAATACACTAACTGCAGGCTTGAAAAGGTGAAGACGCTGGTTGTGCAGCTTAAAGCTTCACAGAGTATGGGTACAGCAGTCAAAGTAATAATCACTGTGCTAAATGCACTTCTAAAAAACCACAGTGGTTTCAACTAAGCTGGGGAGAACGACTCAAATGTGTTGACAAACAAGCCTGAAGAAATGTGGCAATCAAGAGGCAGAGAATTAATTACTGGGACGAAATGTGCAACTTAATGTGTCGAAACCGCAGCAATGTTCATTTCTGCCTCCCAAACATAGTTTTGAGCTGATGGAAGAGGTTTGAGTGCAAGCATTAGATTAAGTTCATCCCTAATGGGACACGCAGAGCTGAAACTGAGATTCTTAAATCTGTTGAAAGAAGTTTGTCAGTTTGTGTCCAAACCGTTAGAATTAAAATAATAACCCATGAGTTACTCTGAACGCCTTCTCTTGTGTCCCCCTAATCTAAACTTCCATCTTCAATGCTAGTGTGTTCCTACTTCTTCTCTTTTTATTTCTGGCAGACAGCGAATGTTGCTTGAACTTGAATGTTAAGAGCAGGTAACATACAGAATTGATAGCGACAAGCATGTTTATCTGGGTAAGAGCCATAATTTTACTGCTTATAAAGGGTCTACTATGAAGGACGTTTTTTAGTATACTATGCAGGATTTTCCTGGGAAACAATGTAGACTCTTCTCTCTCTCCATCATCACTTATGACACACTAGAAGTGTATGGCAGCGCATTTAGCTGCAGAGACTCTGCCCTCTGCCTGCATTTTCTTGTTTGGAGGTGAGGTCGGGGCTTTACAAAAAAGTAGCGACCAAGGTGGCAGTCCGTAAGCAGCACACATCCAAGAGGAAGCTACAAAAATCGCAGACACAACAACCAAAAGCAGCAATACAGCAAATCTGGGGTTGGCTTTCACTTTCACTTGCGATACTGTGTACAAACAGAAGTTGACAGTTCCTGCGTAGTATACCTTTAAGAGTATGTTTTAACTTTTGATAAATAATTCTACAAGAGGGACTCTTATTTAGGGGTGTCATGATGAACTGGTATTGATGATAACCGTGATATTTAAAAATGAAATACTTATGTCATGTGAATGATAAACATGATAATATCCTGTAAGTAATCCAGCGTCTCTTAGATCATTTCCGTTTCTTTCTGTTCTTACTTTGTCTCCCTAGTCCAACGCCATCAGGTTACCTTTTTACTATCCATTACATGTAACTGCTCTTTGCTGTTGAACAGTTACGGTTACAGACACTCTCTATCTCGTATTTTGAGCATAATTCAGTTGACAAAACGCACAATAAACCAAGTTAAAGATGACTTTGACTGATATATATTTTTGAATTTTCCATAGATACCGCAAAGATATTGTTATCATGATTTTTTTTGGCCTTGATAATCATGTAGTGAAAATCTGAAAAGACAATATGGTGTCTGCCCTATGACAGGCATTAGAGATGCAGTTAGATATGAAAAACTTAGATTTGCAGAACAGTGGTAATAACTACAGCTGGTTATTATTTGATTTTTTAGTTTATACCAGTGCTCATACGACACCCAAGTTTGTGTACTTTTGCGTACTTTGATTACTTACTTTGAGAAATATAAACGTGGCTCTCCTCAAGGTACGATAAAACAGCTCCTCAACTGCGAAGTGCACAGAGACTTGAGCGTAGCCTGGCACTGAAGGCTTGCCACCAGACTGTCTGAGAGGACAGACAGTCAGACAGACAGAGAGACAAGGGCACTGCCAGGATGCTCTCCTGTAAATTACAGGCCTGAGATGATAAGCCCTGCATGTTTACACTCTAAATCTAGTTCTGCCAGTAAATTATAGTACAACAGTTGTATTTATAAACACCATGGTTGTATTTTAAACCCTCAAGCAGCATGGCCAAAGCAATGACAGCTACATCATGAGAGATGGCGCAGCAATGGTCCAGCACGAGCCACTTTTACATTGTAAAGCCAACCACGACTTGCTGGGATCAGGATTAGCTTAACATGTTTACAGTAGAAGATCCAAAGTACTACTTGTTCTTTTAAAAACTATAGCCGAGTCAGCGGGCAAACCATGCCAGTGAGCTACGGGACACCAAAAAAGGAAAATGTTGTTTATGAGGAAATTGTGTGACATAAATAATATGTAAGCCCTGTTTGGCCCCGCAGTGGAAACCTGGCAGTGGGTTGCTTCCTCTCCTACTTATCAAGACTGCCCAGCAGACTCTGGCCGTGATGCCAAAAGGTCACGGTCACTGGTGTTATCGCACAACGACTCCGTCCTCGCACACAAACAAGAGGAGGCTGGGGTGATAACACAGGACAGAGTAACAAAGTTGAAAAATAGAAACAGCGTCGACTTCCTGGCATTAGGAGACAGATGATGTATGTGTGGATGCAGAGAAAAGCACAGGGATACTTTCATGGACAGATATAATTAGATGAGCACATACACAAAGGCAGGTCGAGCAGCAAAACAATGAATAAGGTGGAAGAGAGGTGGTGGTGGTAGCAGTAGAGCGACTACTGGCAGTAGTAATAGGATTGTATTAGCAGTATTTATAGTAGCAGAATTATAAGAGAAACAGTACACCCATTAGTATCACTAATAATCTAAGTAGACAAACATCAAAAAGAAGTAGGTAAAGTATTTTGAGCCAGCAACATGAAAATTGACAGAGAAGAAGCTACAACATCAGCAGTAGCTGAGAATATACTGGTAGCAGGTAGTGAAAGTAGATATACTGGGAGTAGTTGAGGTAATACAACAACTAGCACAAGTAGAGACGTGTCTCAAGTAGTGGGGCAGTTTAGTAAGTGCTAAGAGGCAGCACTGCTACTTCTTCAATATTACTACGACTACTAGTAAGAGTTGCAGGAGTAAAGATGTACATTAAGTGGCTGCAGTAGTTGTAGTAAGTGGTGGTGTTATGTGTCATGGCAGATCTGTGCAGTAGTTAGTGTAGTATCAAAACTATTAGTAACAGTATCAACTAGCAACTTTATGGGGAAATACTAGCTCAAAAAAAGCTGAGACAGTGGTTTTAATAAAGAAAAACGTAGCACAGCTTGTAGGGAAAAAGCCTGCGTAAACAGAGAGGAAAAAAGTATTTATTGTTGATGTCTCACTGAAGCAAGTTTGAGACCTGAGGGACTCTGTTTTAATCTCTGGACACGCAGTAAAACTTGGGTAGAGAGAGTGAACGAGCAAGCTGGCACCTCCTTCAATACCACTACTAAGTTGCCTGAAGCTCTGTAGCTTCCCAGCAGCCTTCCTTAAAATCTATATCCTAAATCTACATATAAAATTTAAATCTGAAGTTCAAACATTGGTCGAAGTACAGTGGTTTACTATCAAAATACTATTTTCCATAGCCCCTCTGAAAACATTTTCCCATGTGACCTGACGTAGGTTTCTGTATGATGACTTTCTTACATATAAAGCCCCCTAGCCTGCTTGTGACTCTTTGTGACTGAGCCAAGCCTCCTTTGATAATTGTACACTATCAGTCTTATTATCTGAGTTTAGAGAAGCAGACGTTAGAACCACAGAAGCTGAGCAATGTACTGCTGTGGACATCATGTTAGTTTGGTTCTTAAGGTCACACAATAACACAAACTAACCGACAAGCAGCAGAAGACATGCAACTCAGGTGTGCTGTCAGGTGAAATTACTGTTTCTGTTAACGGAGTCTGGTGGCTTTGAAGAGAGCATAACGGCTTCAGTTCCCCATCGGAAAGTGCTGTCTGACACCGAGGTAAAGCAGTAACAATAGTCTAAATAGAATACACACTTAAACTGATTTTTTTTTAGGTGGCTAAAATACATTTTGTTGCCCCCGTCTATTTGAAAAACCTAGCAAAGAAAGCAGATGGGAGTCGGCCTTTGAGCAAGGCCCGAAACCCTCAAACATCCATTGAGGCTGCTCGGTGGCCAACAGATCAGACTGTGGTTGTATTAGGCAGCTCTCTCAAAAAAGACAACATTAATTGATGCTCAGATTCAAACCACCTTAAATGAAGGATAAAAAACTACGGCACAAGTCACATATTTAGTACTAGTGTCCTTTCACCGCCACTACTGTTAGAAGAACAGTACATTATAAAACAGTAGTAACTGTAGTGGCAGTAAAGACAGCAGTAGTGTGCGGTGTCAGACGTACCAAACCTGCGACAGAACACCCCCATGACGGCGCTCTCCTCCACCACTCTCAGATCTGCCAGCAGAGCCAGCTCCAGCCCTCCAGCCACAGCAAAGCCACTGACTGCTGCTATCAACGGCTTTGACAGCTCCAAACGGGATGGACCCTGGAGGAAACAACCAGATTGGTACATCAAAACACACACACACACGGTATATACATGCAAAGCTGTGGCACAGTAAAATCAACACAGAAAGAGAACACATCGTTAACAAGGCAGCAACACTGCGTCCTGTAAAATAAACCACCATATGTTATATTTGAAGCACCTCTATATATAAATGTATATTTTCTCTATCCTTTCCATGCGTTTTTACCTCCCTGTTTCCATGGTGCATCCACTAAAAATGTTCTAGAAAAGAGTAACAAATGATCCAAGTTCTGGCTGTCGCTGAACAAATGATGCACTGTGTATACTGTGAGAGATGCAGTGCTATAATTTTCTGTACAGGAGGTCCACTCAATCCCAAAGACTTAACATGCAATCCAGACAGATTTTATGGAGGCTGCAGCTTTTGTAGCTTACAGTACATCTTTAATGCTATAATCCTTCTTTGTCAAGTGAAAGCACTGTGCCAGAAGTGAGGACTTTCTGCATACGCACAACGCACACACAGCTGCCTTAATTCAACATCATTCCCTAAACCCAAATACTCACCACTACCTGTCTTCTCAAACCCTTAAAAATAGCTGCAATCACCGCTGACCACCTCATCTGATTTTATGTTTTAGTGGAAACTTTCAGACCTCCATTAAGATCATGAGGAAATATAGATATAACCCTCACAAGCACACACAAACAGCGCTCACCATCGGACCGGGACCCTTGGTGACATCTTGCTCCAATTTGAGGGAGGCTGTGTGATTGGCCAGCTCTTTCAGATCATAACCAGCGCCGAAATTCCCTCCTGGAGGAGACCACAAAATTACAAAGTATGGCAGCTGGAAAGTCAGAGAGGAAGGGAAAATGATGAGGATGAAAAAAACAACAAGTTGAGCTGGAGTCCGAGGGCTGCAATTTGGATAGCAGCTTGCTTTGGGCTGGCTGGCACACAAATGCTCCTCTTCCCTTAAGAGCCCAAATCCAATACATAGTCACAAATCATGCATGTGCTCACACACATATGCACATACACAATATGCTCATTAATGGAGGACTAACATACTCCAACCACAGCCCCTTCCGTTGGATTCATGTGGTAATTACAACATTCCCCAAGAGGCCTACAAACACTATGTCACAGGCTCAGGCAGGGACTCATAAAATCCTCCTCTCTCCGTAATGTAACAGTAATGAAAATGATTATAACGAACACATGTGCCAGCAACACCCATCAACTGGGAGCTTTGATTACAGCTGTGGGTCAGCACAGGGCAATTATAGAAAAACAGTGCGTCATGCTGTTTATGGGAGCAGCGATGTGACAGAGCTCCCTAAACCCCTTTGTCCTGGTAGGAAAAAGAGCAGAAGCTCTGAAGAGCTGGTCCATTTATAGAGGATGGTAAAGAATTACTTAGACTCTTAATTCTCTAAAAAAAATCTACCGAGGAGCCAAACAGGCAGAGAGAGAAATTCAATTTACTTAATAAAAATAAAGTAAGCTGAAGCCTTGTGGGTTCAGAGTTTGAGTTTTAAAGTGTAATTTTACCTCAATTCTTCATGCTGTAAATAGTTTTATCAGGGACCATGTCTTCTGTAGAGTATATGATGTGACCAAAAGTATGTGGACAGTGGTGTACGCCCTCACAGGGCCATAGGACAAATCTGAGGTGTGGCAGGATAATTAACAAGGTAGTGAGGCAAAAACTATGTGCCACACATAATTATATGAGTTTCAGTTGCTCTTCTAAAAAGTTTTCATATTTATATATATGAAAAAGAAAAAAAAACAGTCTGTGATTTTATGATTTTTTTTATTTTTGATGATCATTTTAAGGGAAGCTTAAGATGTTGGGATGATCATTACTCGTGCATTAATGTAAAAGCATGATTTTGCCATTGGTTGAGGTGGAGCTCAATTCTAACTATCCTGTATAACACTGCAACTAATAATTGTTTTCATTAACAATTAATTTGCTTATTATTTTCTCCATTCATCAGTTGATTCACTTTTTTAAAGATTTTTTTTTCACTTTTATGCCTTTATTTACAGGGGGCTACTAAAGCAAAAGGCCACCAATTGGAATTGAACCCACGGCCGCTGCAGCGAGGACACCGCCCCTCCACACAGGATGCCCCCACCAGCCACTGAGCTACAAGTCATTAAGAATAAATTAATATTATTAGGCAAATTAAAATTGAAAAGCAGCAAATCCTCACATTTCTATAGCTGGAGCCATGAAATACACAATCATAAAAATCGTTGCCATTTCCTAACTGATTAATCAACTAATTGTTTCAGCTGTAATAACTGTTGGGTGGTTACATTTATTTTTTTTAAAAATAGCATATTTTATAAAGTCTTCATATGTTTTGCATGCAAAAATATTAATTCGCAAAGTAATTAGTTACTGAGGTGTCAAATAATTGTAGTGGAGTAAAAAGTCCAATATTTTTTTATCTGAATTTTAGTGTTGTAAAAGCAGGAAGTGCCACGAAAAAAAAAGACTTAAGTAAAGTCCCTAAAATTACTACTCAAACACAGTACTTGAGTAAATGTACTTCCACCACTGGTCGAACTTACCCAGTCAGCAGTGACCTGACCTCAACCCTATTCAACACCTCTGAGATTAACTGGGAACATTAACTGTTCTCTTTAAGAAAAAAATGAGTCGATTACTTAAATCTTGGACAAGTTAAACTGCATGTATTTTTTTTTGTAACTTGACATTTAAGAAACACAAAAAAAGGGCTGTACAATGTGTATTTAATGGGACTAGTGAGGCTTTACAGACATTGAAAGTGCTTTACCTCAGTTCAGCTGAACATGTGCACAGCTGTAGTGACACAGCTAGGTTGCCATCTAGATTGTACCTGACCACAAACGCCCACAGAAATCTGAATCCCAAACACTCCAACTATGCGCCAGCATATTCAAAACCTGCAGTAAGCAATTACTCTTAATTTCACAAGTAAAAAAAACATGTCGACATGAAAAATTAGAGCTGAGAGTGATCGTGTTGGCGCTAATTTGAACAAAATGGATTCCTTATGTTTTCAGAAACACTACAGCCAAACTAGAACCTCCCTGCTTGTCATCTCAGAGCACAGACAGACTGCTAATCACCACTGAAGGTCAGTCTTCTTGTTATGGTGGAGCAGCAACACAAGACAACCTGCTGACAGGAATGTGTGCCGGGGCGATTAAAAGCACATTACAGACATTGTGGGAATCACAGAAGAGCCACTTCTGCTGCAACGACCTACTGTGCCGCTCATTGCTAACCCATTTAAAACGAGCTAATTATTCTCTAACACACACTGTTTTCTATTCACAGCTGAGACTAGTAGCACTCAGCAGTCGTCATCTGGAGAGGCTCCAACCTCTGAAGTACCAAACACAGTATACACTTGTGTCTCTTGAGGCCACAGTGCACTTCATACAGCAGACAGGTTGATCCAGGTTGAAGACATTATTTCCACTGAGGGAAGGAGTTCATTCAGTGTGTGTGATGATTATTTTTAGAGGTATTAGGAGCTGTGGCATGATTCTGGCTTTGGGCGGCTGACACAGTGCAGGCCACCTCACAGGTGTGTGTGTTTTTTCTGTGTGTGTGCACAAGTCTGGTCACCTCGGCATTTCGGCTAGATCTAAGGACTGGAAAAAAGATGCAAAGGAAGAATGTGATGGAGAGAGTGTGGGTCAAGTGCTGGAAGAAAAGTTAGAGATGAAGAACTGAGAAAGGACAAGGAGAAGTTTTAGTGACTTCCCATAACTGCAGCAGAGCACTTAAACAACCTACAATGTTCTACCTTTCTGGTTTGCAAATATTTTTTGGTACATATAAATTAATACAGAGCTAAAGAGTTAGGTTCCCTTAACTTATTTAACCAGGAAGTTAGAAGTTGTATATACTTTCTGGCACAAAAAAGTGTCTAAAATTCTCCAAATTGAAAGGACAATGTCGCCAATTCCCTGATTTTCTTTTTAGAAATAGCTTGACATTTTGGGGAATAAGAGAAGTAGACAAAAATATAAATACTGCTCTCATTTCTGTACAGTAATTATGAAGCTAAAATATGAGGCTTGCCATCGTTGAAAATATGCCAAGCAGCCAGTGGCGACTACAGGAAGTTACTGCTCCCAGCCAGGAAATAGTCCGACACATAATACCTGGTGAAACCACAACATGCTTTTAGACTTTGGATTTTGTACAGATTAGACAATCAGGACATAATAATTAGTGAGGTTTAGGGGTGCTTCCCACTGTTTCCAGACTTTGGGGTAAGCTAAGCTAGCCGCCTGCTGGCAGTAGTTTTAAATTTACAAAGTACAGACAAAGGAATTATATCAATCTTCTTGTCTACCTCCCTGCAAGAAAGCAAATAAATATACTTTCCAAAAACTATTTATTTCAGGTGTAATGCTCTCAGGATTTCATGTTATTCCAAAAAAAACCACGACCAGTTTCAATGTTGAAATGTTAAAAAATGAGGCGCAGATAAGTAGAGGAAGAGAAATCAACCCTAGAGGAAAATGACTGATGCTGAGGACAGCTGGCTGGCCTGTAACTCGAGACAAAATCTCTCAACAAGTTTTAAACCAGGCTCACGCTCTGCAGTACGCCTTCGAGCAAGACACAGAGTCGAAAACCAAATTTTAATCTCGTACACTTCTCTTACCTTTCCCATGCAAGACAGCCACGTTTAAGTCTGGGTCACTGTCGAAGGCCTCCAGCTCTTCCAGCAGACGCCTCGCCGTCTCCTGGTTCACCGCATTACGCACCTCTGGCCGGTTTATCGCCACGGTAACCACAGACCCCCTGCGCTCTGTGACCACAGTCTGTCCCGCAGCTAATGACAGAGAATGATAAAGATGCACAGACAGAAACCAATATGGACCACAACACTTAGAAAGAGGCCGACCCAGAGGCATTAAGTTTAACCTCCGCAGCAGGAGGGATGGAGATGGAATGTAAATCGTTTTATGTGGACAGGCTTGATAACAGAAAGAGTGACAGACAGTGACACAATGAAAGAGATGGTCTGGGTTGAGGTGAGGACCTTGGCTCTCGCTCTGTCTCTGTGTTTATAAGTGTGTGTGAGTGTGCCAGTGATTGTGGCTTGAGGTCGCAGCAGGCAGTTGACCTGACATTGTTTAGGGTCATCCCGGGGAATACAGCTGTCAACCGCAGCCAGAGGCAACTGCATCCAAGAAAAAACAGCAAGGAAAACAAAGCTACTGAGCGCATTAACCTCGCTCACACAGGCTATTCTGAGGAGAAGGGAACGCTAAACAGAACGCGGTGAAGTGAGGATGGAAAAAAAAAAGCAATTTGTCTCAGGCAGCTCTTTCTACTCTGCTTCACCTCAAACAAATTATCACACAGTACAGTGTGCACAAGGGAGTGGAACCACATTTTAACTACCTGTGTGTATGTTGTTTTCCATTTCACTTCACAGTTTAACTTTAGGACTTAAACTCTGAGTCTCAGCAGCACATGGTGAGCCACCAGGGCAACACAGATTAAACATTAGGATTACATTTTAGTGATATTATTGTTTCTGCCAAGATATTTATGTCATTTTTATGCATTTATAAACACATTTTAATGGGATGTTAATCACAAGTTTAATCACAGTATGATATGACAAAGATTTTTAATTTTAAAATTAAGGCATCTTAAAGAGGACGATAAGTATTAATGATTTCTTTTTGCATTGACAATATTGGATCATTGATCATTAAATCACTATATCGATCTAGATCGGTGTATCCTTACACCCCTAATTTTTAAACTAGAAATTTAGAATAGCTCTGACTTGATTAGTCGATTAAAAACTAGTCATCAACTATTTGACAATTGAGTAAAGTCAGCAATAAAACAGTAAACATGGAGCGCTGCTCGGGTGTGTTAAAAAGGTATCCCTCTGGTGCTCTTCAGTTTGGGGATCCAACTAGTTTAGCATTGCGTCTCAAGAGGGTCATTATTTAAAAAGGCTTTAACGTCTCATGGCTGTTAAACAGTTAAAAATGTGCCTAGGGTTTCAGCAATTAAAGCCTTGATTAGAGCAAGCAGATTTCTTCAAGAATCCTAATTGAGTAGTTAAGGGCGGATTATGAGACAACGGTCCCCTGGGTGCAGATTTGTAAAAGGCCCCATCATTTATCCTTCATAGGAGAAGACACAGACTTTGTGTTGGTTTTGCATCTATTTGTAGTCGTTTTGTGTACCTATGAGGTAATTTTTGTGGGGGGGTCTGATCGTTTTATGTCTCTTTGTGGCTGTTTTGCCCATTTTTGTAGTTATTTTGTAGCTCTTTGCAGTTCCTTTGCATCTCTCTGTGGTCATTGTGAGTCTCTTCCTGTTGGGTACCAAGGTTATCCAATGAAGGCTGGGACACGCTCTTTGACCCCATGGGAGCAAACATGTAAATTTAATTGGATGTTGCAGGGTTACAGAAGATAATGCTAGACATAAAGGAATGGTGTCTGCTCAGGTGGTCTTGGGTGGCTCTTTTTTGCCTCCTTGGGTGCACTTTTGGGTGAACTCAAATGGATGGCGGTTGATATATGGTAAAAGGTTTTCATAGAGGAAGAATAGGTTTATGGTGTTTAACTAAGGACCTCTTTAATAACTGCAGAATTGTAATTCTCATCCATGTCTTTATTATTCTTATAAAATAAGATTATGCACACAGAACATTCATCTCAGGCAGATTTCAAACATATCTGGAGATACTTCAAAAATTGAGGATATTTTGAGCCGTGATAACAAATACAAAACAAAATATTAGGGTTGCAGGATACTGGATTTTTTTCTGATGTTCGATATGCCGATAAATAACAACTAATTTGGCTGATAACTGATATTGATATATCCACCTTTTTCCCAACCTAATTTAAGTGATCATCAAGTCTCTTCTGTAGTGGAATTAACATCATATTATACATGCCTGCTGTTATCATGATGGCCAACCAGCAGATGGAGACATGAAATACAATGCTTTTCAATGTATGTAATATTCAGTCATTGTGCAAAGTAAGAGTAGGTGTGTTGGCTGATTCTGATTTTAATGCCGATATTATCGTACATCCCTAACTGTTAACGTACATAATTTGTGTTTAAACTGTTGTTAAAGTAAACATGTGATGTTATATTACTTAAATACGTCAAAAGATCAAATGAAAGATTTGTCAGTGGAAAATACTACAGGTTTTTACTGCACTTTATATGATTATCTCCTGGGCTAGTGCAACCATTAGGGGCTTTTATTCTTTTAGCCTAACCTGTTATGATAAACTTGATGTATTCATTTCATCCAGTAGTCCTGATTGTACAATTATGTTATTCAAATCTGTGTCTTGCTGTACTACATGGCTGTCTACTGTGTGTCTTGATTGTATCTGATGGTTGTATTTACTATGCAGCTATGTCGCACTATGTGCCCAAAACAAATTTCCCGTTTGAGACAATAAAGTGTATCTTATCTTATGTTAAAATGAACAGGGGTAATACTGTTCTGATTTAGTTTTCTTGTGATACAATCAGCTTTTAACATATCATATTGACTATGTACACAGAATATTAATCTCAGAAGATTTTAAACATACCATTTTATGGAAATAATTCAGGCATGCATCGAGGATATTTTGAGTCATTATGACAAATACAATACAAAATATAAATGCAATGTATTATTACGCATCACTTTATCCATTGATATGAGTTGTCTATCCATTAAAAATAAATAAACTCGTGTTTTTTGTTGATAAAAGGTCTGCTGAGATCATTTATTGACATTTTTACTGTTAGGTGGTTTCTGCATTCAGATTCTTATCCACTGGAATTGACAGAAAAAAAACAACACATAGCCTGATAAAGTATCCTACTAAAAAAATACTAATCATTTATGAGTGCATTTACAGTAGAAATTCACCAAAACAATATATTTCGTATGTGTGTTTGGAAGATATTTGGGATCTGATCAAGTCAAGTTCATTAATTACACCTGGTTATGAGGGTAAAGCAAAGTTAACCTTCTCTTATGTTTAATTATACAACTGTGGACATTTCTGTGCTCTGTGTCGACTCTGATTTCTTCAGTTATTGATAATATCTTGATTTGAAGACCTGCAGTCTTCGCATTAATTCAGAATGAGTGTGATGTAGCACAGGTGTGTAATGTCTGTACCACAGGTATGTACTGACATTATGGCAGCCTCTGCCTCCTCCTACAGTCACTGATAAGTTACTGCATGTTTCCACACATACCTGCTCCTCTGTCTTCACCTCCCGTTGCAGAGCTGTAGGATTTTATTGGAGACAAACTCGCCTTTATCGACAGTCCAGGTGTTTTGCTGTGACAGGTAACGTTAGCCGCTAAAATCTGTGTCAACGTCCGGAAATGTTTCAGCGACATTATCGAAACTTACTCTTGAAAATACTCCAGGCTCAAACTCGACTTACACAAATTAATATTTGTCGTATTCTACAAATTAAATTAAAATAGCTAAAACACAAACCTAGCGTTTTGTATTCTACTCTTTACACATTAAGCTAACGTTTGCTAACTTCAACTCAACTTTGATATTTGGGCGCAACACCTTTATACTTCCCCGGAGAAACAAGGACACTGCACAAGGTTCTGGAAGTCATGTTGGTGCATTGCGGTGGTAGAAACCACCATCGTACAGCAGATGGCGACATTAAGCCACTCAGCAGGTCATTATTTCCTCTGCAATGCAACGTCCCTCTGTATAAATGATGAAAACTCCACATCAGATTTCCATTTTTTAATAAAAGATTTCTCTTTGTGTTCTTTTTACACATTTTAAGGCATCATGCACAAAAAATAAGCCATACTAAAAGGCATTATGCTTACCCTCTACCAAAAATTATATGATCTAACGTTTGAAGATTTCGCAGTTAAAAATAAGTTTGTACAAATATGGCATGTAAGCTGGCATGTCAGTGAATCTCGAAGCAGGACATCCTGCTTTCACCGTTTTTGTAAACATGGCTTTGAGCAAAACAGGGCTGAGGAGGAGACAGTTAGAAAGGGAAAGCATGCTTCAACGTGGGGCTAAATTTCCCTGAAAAGCATGCAATGCATCTTAAACCATATTTACAATGCATCATTTTTACTCTCAACAGAGTGCTTTTTTTAGTTGTATCAATTAAAGTTAAGACATTAAAAAGTTTGTTGACAATAACAGACAGTAAGACTGACAGACAGAAAGACAGGATGTGTCCATAATATTACCCAACCCCAACACAGATGTAGCTCAGATTTGTCATGAAACAAAACACTACAAGATTTTTTTTTTTTTTTTCAAATATGTGAAGCATTGTAGTTGTACCTCAAGACAAATACTGTCATATGGAGGGTATTTCAACCTCAAAAAACCTGAAGGTTCCTCTTTTCTTGTATTCATTTTATAAATTTGTGTGAAAAAGCCCAACTAGGGCTAAAAGTTAGGTTTAAAAAAATCTTGTAGTGTCCACCATGGCAGACATCCGGGAGGTGCCGGTAGCTTTGGCACAGTTGTGTCCAGTTGTGCTCTTTTGTGCTGATCCGTGTGCGTTATACTATATTGAAGACCATGGATAGATACTGTTCATATGAAACCTGGATCCAGCCATCCTGGTCTGTGTCGTACCGCCTGAAGACGTCAGTCAACCTCTGTTGGAAAGAGAGGAAAATAGTGACTTAACTTCTCATTCTCAGTGCTCCAAAGTTCAACACTTTCAATCACAATTTTTCACACCAGGTCGCTGAATAATATAAGCATTTTCACTCTTTCCTCTTTGTATATCAACACAAGGTCATACATTCAAATCAAGGTCTGAAAAAAGTGTTTAACAAAGTGCATGGTCACACCTTGAGA
Source organism: Cephalopholis sonnerati (assembly GCA_019142605.1). Classification (NCBI taxonomy): domain Eukaryota; kingdom Metazoa; phylum Chordata; class Actinopteri; order Perciformes; family Serranidae; genus Cephalopholis; species Cephalopholis sonnerati. The sequence continues at coordinate 27,333,990 of JAGQAX010000021.1, forward strand.
GCTATTGTGAGACCCTGAGCGAGGCACTTCAAAAGCTACTGTTATATTACCACACTCCTGCTCCAGTTCCTGTACCAGTGTAAGGTTATAGTTACGCATGGCAGCTTCCATTACAGCTGTATGTGTATGAAATTACTGAAATGAAACATACAGGCTCAAACTTCAACAGGAGATTAGTACTCTAAAAGAAGGGAGTGTAAGGCTCTTCTTAACTATGCATAAGTAAAGCTGCCCTTTGGATCCTATGAATACAAGAGCAGCCTCAAAATGCAAGTAGTAAACCAAAGAACGTCCTACACTCGTGCATGTGCATATGTGTCAGTGTTGTCACAAACCTGGAATACCTTATGTCAAACAATGCCTTGAAAACTTTGATACCGTTTTCAATACCAAGGGAAAAACTGACTTTTTATTCAATAAAAACATAAGAAGGCTGAGGCTACAACATGAAAAACGATGACTTTTCTTGTCTTGTTTAGTAGCAGAGAAAAGCAGAATGACTGCAGTAAACATTAACGAGAGGACAGATGGAGAGAGAGCAGCTGGTAAACGTGTATTGATACTGCAGAAAATGAGTATTGGAACTGTTGCAAACATTCAGAATCAATATGCATCTATAAATCAATATTTTTGACAACACTGATACATAACGGAAACAACGAAGAAATCATCAGAGATTATTTTGATTTAGTGTGAATCTTTTACCTGTAGTACAATACAGCACTGGATGAAGTCATCAAAGGCAACCTGTCCCTTCCTCTGACGGTCGAACTTCTCTATCAGCGTGCAGTAGAACTGATCTGATAGACGATAGCCTGCACACAACAGCAAACAAGGTATTAAATATGTGATAAGACATGGACTTGAACTTGTGAAACAAACAAACGTGACCTTGGAACCACCTAAAGTCCCCGATCTGGGAGGGGACAACTCTTTAAGTAAAAAATGCATACAGTTGCCACCATCAATATGATACCTACTTTTCACTGAGCAGTAACTTCAGCTTTAACTGAAATATATTGTTGCCGACAGTTTCAACAGCGTATTGATTATGGCTCTTGTGGCATTTACTGAACTTAACTAAAACCCTTGAGGGATTTAGCCGTAGACACTTTAGACAGTACAAACACTGCACACAGGATCTCAAAGGCAAACAGAAATTCTTCAAAGTCAAAACTAGACTGAACAGTTTTATTTATTTATTTGATGTGCTAAGTTACATTTCTGTGGAATCGTGTTAGCTTTGTCTGGAAGATGAAAGACTTTTGCTCAATATTAAAATTTGGATTTGTCCCCTGTTGTTTGTTCTGCATTATAAATGGAAAGCTGGAGCTGCCTGTCTGTGAAGTAAAACCTAACAAGTATTTTCTACTACATGAGCGGTGACGATAAATTAAGAACAGAATTCCAAACTATTCCTTTAATAAACAATTTCCAGTGGCATGCTGGTCTATTCAAACACACTAAGAGCCACTGAAAAGACAAAATCTGACCTTTTGACCCAGAGAAAGGACATTCCTAGAGACAGCTATGGAGCCCTCCACCACATTCATCAAACATAAATACACAAGCATACTTTGCTGCTGCTCACCGAATCCAGTCAGTGCCTGTTTGAGCTCGTTCTTATCAATGAAACCAGAGTTGTCCCTGTCGTAGGTCCTGAAGATGTTCTGCCAGTCTGTGATGTACTTCCACACGCCGGCGAACTCGTTGAAGTTCACCCCGCCTTTATTTTCCCTGTCGAACATGGCTGAAGGAGAGGGGGAGGACAAAGTACACTTTGAGAGACATTATTCACTCTCTCACACACACAACTCTACAACAGCATGCAGTTGGGACATGGAAGCATGACTGGTAAACATATAGTTTTTAAGGGCTGTCAGCGAGCTGAGAAGTGTCTCACACTTCACTAACTGCTGCCTCATAACAGAGGAAGAAAACTCCTCAATCCCCCCACCAATACTTCACTCCTCACCCTCATGCGGTTCAATCCAATTACCTCCCAACAAAGAGAGTGTTATCACAGGATATGCTTCTTGCTGGGGGACTATTAAACAATGGATTTACTGAGTATGGAACAGTAGGAAGGGGAGGCGACGGAATTATAGGGATTTACTCTGCAAGTCACACAACAAAAAGGGAACAAAGTACATATGCAGCCTGGGGAAAGATATTTTTAACATATTTTTGTCTAAACTGGAAGCAATAGCACAAAATATGCCAGGGGTCTGAATATAAAAACACCAATGTTCTCACAGATTCCAAAGGAGAGATAAAGATTAAAAATCTAAAAAATATTTAGCTTTATTTGTGTTGAGGTACAGCCTGACCTACAATAGCACAGTTAAAAAGCTGCCAACTTCGTCCTTAACTACACTGCAGAGTTTAAAGTTTTTAACCTCAGCTGCACACCACAACTGTTTTATGAGTGCAAACAGATCGATATTTGGAGTTCGAGGCAATAGGCAGCTGCCTTTTGAGACCAACTTTCTCGTTTCCTCACTGATGCTCTTTCCTCCTCCTGTTATTGATGGCTGCGGGTTTCCACTACAGCAGCAGTTACTGAAGCCAAAGATAAGTTTGTGTCAGCCCTCAGATTGCTCAAGCCGTAATGAAATTACCGGGTTGTCATGGAGAGGAGGCAAATAAACAACCTGAGAACAACAAGCAGTTCTGTAGAAGTCAGGCATATCACCGTCAGCAGCTACTTACATATGATGGAGCGTACCTGTCACTGGGTTGAAAGGAGTCCATGTGCCTGTGAGACAGAGGAATACCGGTTAAGAACATTCCAGACCAGTGAGACCAGTGGGCTATTTTAGTATCTGTTATAGAGCTGTACTGAATAGGTTGAAGCTTCAAAGCTACATGACGCTGACATTCAAATTCTAAACCAACATTCAAATGCTGGGCAGCTTTTTCTTAATACTGCATGTCTATTCATTCTGTTTAAACCCTGAACTTCTGCACAGTTGCAGATAAATTGTAGGCTACACTAATGTTAACAGCATTATACTATTTGTAGAATTAGATTCCAGTGGTTGACTTCATAAAATATGATGACAGACATTCAAAACTTCATTTGAAAACTCTGATAGAAGCTTGAATGTAAAAGAAATTACATTTGGTGCAGCCCTAATCTATAGCTAGAGCAACATAAATTAAAACATTTACAATAACCTGATGACGATAACAATTAACTTTTCTAGCCGTTAAGCACACAGAGGAGCGTGTGATAAAAATATCCAGCAACACAGGTGGCAATTCTGAGAGAATTAAAAGCTTGTACAGTCAGTTTTCAGAAGAGATTTGTAATACTGCACACAAACTGCCAAGTACAGAAGCTGAGAGCAGCCGTGGTTGCTAATTTTATCCTAAATATCACATTATCTAAAAAAATCAAAAGAAATTGGACATGTAAGGAGGCATTTCAGTGTGAGCAGGAAAGATGAATCCTTTTGTCTTCAGTTTAGGAACAGAAAAAGTCTTGTTAAATGACCTGAGATTAGTGAACAGGATCATTTAGTAGTTATTTAACATCTTAAAATAAGTTTTGATATCCAGTGGTAGCCAGCGTAAGATTGCCTAAATTAGGAATATGTATGATGTACTGTCTTCCATCTGTGCCAACTGTAACACCACGCAGAAGTGTGTATCTACTGCTAGCTCACCTAGCACTACTGAGCTAGCTAACATTATAGCTTAGCTTAGGAGGACGCCATTAATGTTTACATCTCGCACTGTCACGACTAAATGCATGCATCCATGACTGAATGCACACTTCAGTCTGCGCAGTGATACAGTTGGTGGATGTAGTCGGGTAGACAGAAAAAAAGTTCCTACATGAAACTGTTCACAACAAGCTCTGTGGATTACCTTGATTATTATGATTTCTGGAAAGAGACATTGCTGTTGAGTTTTTCAAATGTATATTTTTGGCGCTTTGAGCACCACAAGCCGAGTGCCATCTCATTCCATTATATTGGAGAGAAGGCACATATCTCCACAGCTGATATCTCCAACACTCAGCAACTCACACTGAAACAACCTAGATTGCTAAATGGCACCACAGGTAGGAGGAAAAATATGTATTTTTGATTTTGGGATGAACTGTCCCTTTTTACACCCCCTTCACTTCCTCCTGTTGTATTGGTTTGACATTTTGTCAGTGAAGTAGAAATGATCTGGGTGCAGACAGATGACAGACAGCGGTCATGTTCAGTTCCCACAGGAGCCACCTACACTAATAATGCACTCACAGGAGAGGAGGATAAAAGCATTCACTAAATGTCAAAATCACATTAAGGAGGAAGTGAGTGAAATATAAGTGCATCTATTGACAAGCCCATACGATTACATAGCAGTTAAGTTTTGTGACATTTTATTGCTTTTTTCCCCCTTAACACACAATATGGTTATTTTTCACCTGTGAGAAAAACTTCAATCTTATGTGAATATACCTGTCATTTATATGGCCTGAAAAAGACTGACTGGGCTTTAGCTCAGCAGGGTGTTTATACTTTATAGCCCTCTTCACACTCTCAACTCTCAAGACGCTGAGATTTATCAGGACATCTAAATCCTTGCTGACTCACCATCCCACTTTATTACACGGAGGACCGACAGCTCGGGACCAGAAATAAAGAGAAGTGAGTGTGGGAGGATGCAGCAGAGAGACAAGATGAAGGAACAAGTAAAAAACATAAAAAAGAGAGAAGAGGAGAGATAACCAGATGAGCAAAGGCAACAAAAGAGAAGAGACACAAGGAGATGAGAGGGAGCACAAAGCATCTGCAGTTTAGTTTTTGTTGCAGTAACCTGAACTCTCTAGCCTGCTTCTGCTGACCTAAGATTCCTCCCTGCAACTCTATCTGCAGACCCCAAAAACAGCATCTGCAGAATTTTAGTGTAGAGCCTTTTTCACACTGTGTTGCCTCTGATGCCTTGTTTTTTGATTTCCCTCCACAGTTTAGCTATGCCAGCAGTAAGCAGGTTTGCAGTGTGAGCTTTAAGAGCTTAGATAAAACTCTTTGAAATTGAGCACCTCATTTAAATAAGACGTGGGCACACAAAATAGAATATAGAAATTATTGTTATTTATTTTCACCTAGGTTTCACCCTTGAAAAAGTCCATAAAAGTGTCAGAAATGGCTTAAGGACTTCAACAACTCAAGATTTGGGGATTTTACTTCAGCCTTCAAAGAAGACACTCGACATTTCCTTCCTCTTCTTTGGTTTGTTTTATTGATGGGTGAGGCTGTCTGGGACTGTGGGTAGAGCTGTCCTGGGACTAAGCCTGAGGCTCATACTGAAGCTGGGGTTTGGGCCAGAATCTATATTCTTATACTATCTGTCTGCTCAACTAAAGCAACAAACGTAAAGTATCATAAGTGTACTGATGCAAGACCAATTTGTAGAGTAACTGCTGTGTTTATTTGCTGCAGTGCAGTGTGATGAAAACCCTTCAACCCCTACAAGTTTATTTTATAAAAGACAACACATTTCTGAGAAACTGATAACAGCATTTTAGAAACTTACAGTAGCTTGTAGAATGTGTTCCACTAACTGTGGATGTTGCATGTTTTCTTAATGACATTTATGACATCTGATCACAGCAGGATGCATGTACATGCAAATTTATTGGCAAAAAACACTGCCAGACACTTCCACCCATGCTGCACTATTGAGCCCAGACCACCCTCTTAAACAGAAGCTATAACAGAGAAATACAAGGCTCTTTCTTGTTTAATTATTTAACCATATTACTGGTGTTGCTCAAGTTGGTTCATCACTTCAGTCCAGACTGAAATATCGTAACTATTTGATAAATTGCCATTAAACTTTGTACAGACGTTCATGTTTCGCAGAGAATGAATCCCAGAGACTTTGATGATCCTCTGACTTTTCCTCTGTCATGAGGTTAACATTTTGTTTCTTAGTGAAATGTCTTGGCATCTATTGGATGAATTGCCATCAACTTTGGGAGACACATTTGTGACCCCATCACTGAAATAATTTTGTTGATCACCTGCCTTTTTATTCAGCGCCATCATCAGGTCAAATTTTTAATTTGTCCAGTGTTTTGGTTTATGACCAAATAACTCCAAAAGTAATGACATTCCCATCAGCCTCAGCTGTACTTTGTGTTTAGTGCTAATTAGGAAATGTTAGCAAACTAACAGAGTGAACATGGTAAACATGATACCTGCTTAAAGGGGAAAACCACCTGAATTAATAATTCCAGTATGTTATTTCCATGGCCGAGCAAACTTCAATAAATTTGTGAATATGAGCTACTCTCTCTCAAAGCCAGAAACCACAGAAGTAAGTTTTAAACTTGTGTTGTCATCAAGTATAAAGTCTGGAGCTGCTCCACAGACAGTGAATATGAGCCTGATTTTGCTGACCCACAGAATGTTTGTTTTCTTTTAATACCCAAATGAGCTTTATTCTGTTGTAGTGTTCTCATTTCTGAAACAGAAAATGTACCCATATACTCAGAACATTCCCCTCAGTGCTCTCAGTGTCATCGAGAACATCGTTCCCAGTTCACTGTCCATGGAGGATCTCCAGATTTAATACCCTATGACATCACAACTTTGAGTTTTAGCACTCTGGTTTTTGGACTTGGGAGAGAGTTGATCATGTTTACTTATATTTTTGGACTGTCTTAGACCACAGGAACATGTATGAATTCTGTGTGTGTGGGTTTGGTTTTCCGTTTAACATCAATATGTAAGCTGATGTTTTTTTACTGCCATGGCTTGTTACTTAGGAGCATAAATATACAGTAAATGGATGCAGACTAGGGCTGGGCCGATGGACAGCAGTTATCAACCACGGAGCCCAACTTTGTGATGTAGAAAAACCTTACGCCTAATTTACTAAAGGGAAAACAGGTAATTTAGTCACTCTATTTACCGCCAGATGCCGTTACTTCCAAATGGGTGAATTGGCACCTTTTCCCCAACCAAGTTTGTCACCCCTGTTGTGAAGATTGGCCACCGTCACTGATCAATATCTGCTCACATCTGCTAGGCTGACAGGTGATTTTTTTTTTAAATTTACTGATATATTCTGCAGTTACATCACCGTGACTAGTAACAAAATATATTTTTTAAATCAGATGATCTGCTTAATGAAGTATTTTTAGGCTACAGGGAGGAAAAGAGGGGAAAGACCGGGTGCGTAATCCAACAAGCACACATAAAGAAAGTATTAAAGAAGGTATATAAAATTATTGTGCCTTTATAGGAGTAGCCCATTAGGTCACCACTCTTACCCACACCCCCCCCATCGCCCAACCCTAATACAGACATATCTGCAAAAAGCTAATCTCAGCCCATATACGGCTTGGCTGATGTATCAGTCCAGCTCTACTGTGCTAAAAACCTTGCCACGGCCAAAATGTTAAATTCCAAATTAAATCTTCAAGATGGCAGCCTATCAGACAGACAAACACCCAGAGACATCAGAAATCCTTTTTAATGTCTAAATAAATGTCACTTCAGCATTAGAGCCATCAGAAAAATGACCAAAGGCAGAGAAAAGAAGAACAAGCTGTGACCTTTGCAGCCACACTGACTCTGCTACTCACACACACACTTTTCACACCAGTAGCTAGCTGTGAGGTCACCAATGTATGCCAGACAGACTGCGGCTGCCCAGTGTGAGGTGGTCATATTGGTTGAGATGTTTGTGTGTGTCTGCGTGTGTGTCTGATGGCAAACTGGGACAATACACTCTCTGTCCAGTCCACACACTGGGCTCTCTCACTGGTGAGCTGGTGGTGAGATGGAGAGAGAGAAGAGAGGAGGAGGGGAGAGAGGCACGCTGGTGGAAAAACAGAGTGAACTCACCGCAGTGTATACACGTAAATGTAACGGCTGTGCCGGGGCTCAGTGGGACACTTGTACACACATGCTTGACATATGCAAGCACACATGCATGTGAACTTTTACACACAAACCCCAAATTTTCAGCTATACCTCTTCAAGTAGTTTCACAGACTTGAACCAAAAAAATACAAATTAGCTAAATTCTGTTTCATCAACGTAACGGTTCGACCTTGGGATGTATAAGGAAAAGAACTGCAGTTCACATAAAACATTGAGGAAAAATTACAAACATCGTCACTACCACCATTCTTTAAATCAGCCTCATCATCATCATCACCTTGTAATTCTCATGCTGAAGTTCATGTTTCTAACAGATTGTCTGCTATGTTCATAACCAGTCAAAAGTTTGGAATCACCTGTTACAGATTAAAAACAGTATATTTCACACACCAAATGTAAAAACATTTTAAAATGTTTTGGCCCAAAAAGAAGAATAGGTAAACAATTTAAATTTACATTTAGTCCATGTCCCCACTGTGTTGCATGACAAGGACAAATACTAATGTAACCATTTTTTTTCTCCCAAGTACCCTCGATTTTGAATTGTTTTTCAGTCCAGGAAAGTGTAAGTGGCTCTTGATCATTGTTGAACCACAACAGTGCAATTGGGCTCTTAATATTCTGTGAACCCATTTTTCTTTGGGTCCTCTGCAGTTTACACAGTGGTCAAATTGAATAGGTTTAAACTGTGATCTGTCAGTTCATAGTATGTTCTAATATTCCCTGATTCAGCTCCAACAGTGCTAACGCAAAACTAGCTTTCTGTTTCTCTTGGGAAATCTGAACAACTGCTTTGCTAAAGCATCACATTGCCTTTTAATTCAAGCTTGTTATTATAGACATTATTGTGCATCCGACACTGAAACGGGAACCTGCTCTTATTTAAATCTGCACAGATTTCTTTTACCAGTGACTGCGGATTTCTTCTATTCTTATGGACCTCCTGCTCAGAGGTATCTTTGTCTCTTTTTGCCCTTTCAGTTGTCAGCAGCGCTGGATATCATTTTAAAAAAATGCTCCACCAGTACCGTTAAAGTGATACAGTTACCAAAAGAGAACCTCATTCTATACCAATAATGTGAATGGATGGAGTAGCATGTAGTCACACTGTCAAACGTTTTGGTGGCATCTCAGCATGCTGAACTGCCAACTCTGTCAAATACACCACTCTCGACGTCAACACACCACAGACTGCATAGATTGTAGCTGCTGCTGCAGGAGCTCTGGGCCAGGGACAGCTGTGAGCTAACTGTTAGCATCCCACAGGTAACGTTACTTGACAATCATTAATGTGTTTATTAGAGTCGAGTGGTTTGGGGCCAGTGTGAGTTTGTTGGGACCATTTAACGGCTCTGTGCTGACTGTTAGCCACAGACTTCTGATTAGCTCGTGCTAACCCTGACACTAACTGACCGTTTAACTGAGGAGAGCTGCTACAGAGACAGCAGTAACTGCAAGTCTGCTGGTTCACTGGGAAGTGGGGATGGTCCAGGATCACTATCCCTGCGCAAAAATGATCAAATGCAGGTATCGTTTGACTGAAACCACTTTGATATTACTTGGTACTAGGTAATTTTAGTCAGACATCTTAAGAGTAGGTTAAACCAGACTGACGACTAAGGCGGGATATTGATACCTTAAGGGTACTGACTACCAATATCCAGCCCTAGTTGTCAGTCTGGTTTAACCATTGTACAGCATTTTGTTCTCTATGTACAAAACAAAACCCATACAAAATAAAATCAATTTGTAAAACACGCCTTCTATAACCTAAAAGCATTAAAGACCATTCAAACATACAGAGTAGTCCTCTCAGACATCTGACTTTACCTAAAGTTTTTGCGGAAGGTGATTCTAAACTTTTGAACAGTAGTGTAGATAGAGCATATGAAACCTCAAGAACTTTGCCAAATCATCACTCATGTGTCACAAAATCAGAAATAGTCACTGGTCAACAGGTCAGTCAGTCATTCACAGTTTCTGTTTGTTTCTATGCCAGACAATAGTCCTGACGTGTAAGACACAGACCAGCAGGCTGGGCTCAAGGAATCTAGTCATTCATAAACAGCACTGGTGCCTCAGACCATAAGCTCGTAATTACAGGGTGTAACACAGTCACTGAAGGCTTGAAGCATCTCTTCAGCTACAACAGACATGGCTAAAGGAGGTCTACAGATTGATAACAGGGAAAGCAGTTAGAAAAGCTCAACACTGCCTTACAAAAATAAATGCTCACTGATGTCTAACTCAACTCCAGTGTAACTGAGTTTTACAAAATGCTACAAATGTAGAGGCGTAGAGGTAAGAGTTGCTGAACGAGCTCCTTGAGTCCTGCCATTCAGCCAACTCTGCAATCTGCACAGCAGGCCCCTGCTCTCTCAACGTATCAGCAATTTTAGTAGCTATTACGGCTCCTACACACTTAAATAAATAACTCAAGGAGGAGTATAAATCTGTGAGCGCGGGAGAGTGAGGGAGCATGACGGCAAGTTGGTATGATGTCGACTCACTGCTGTGCGAAGAGAGGCCAAATTTTATATTTATAGCAAATGGCGCAGCTACAAGGCGTACACACAACACACACATGCACTTAAGCGGCACATGGCCAATCAGTGTCTCATCGGGGATGATATTGTCACACCCGGGACTGAGAGAGGGATGGAGCAAGAGAGGAGAGAGGAGAGGGTGAATAGAGAGAAAGAGTAGGAAAAACTGGGACTTACTATGGGAGCATGAGCGAGAGAAATAGAGATAAAGTTAGAGTGAGAGAGGACAAACAGACAGAGGACACAGCAGGCAATGAGACGGTGCCATATCCTCCTGAGGAATGTAGGGGGATGAAATAAGAGAGAAGAGAAGAGAAGAGAAGAGAAGAGAAGAGAAGAGAAGAGAAGAGAAGAGAAGAGAAGAGAAGAGAAGAGAAGAGAAGATGCTGCATTCAGTCTCACGTAGTCATATAATTTCTTTAGTTTCCAATTAACAGAAACAAAAGAATCAAACCTGAATGTAAATGCTCACAATTTGAAAAAATCTCAAATTATCACACACACACACACACACACACACACACACACACACACACACACACACACACACACACACACACACACATAAAGCGTGGGGAAGGTGGAAAATTCATAGAATCAATTAAAGGTGAATGTGACAAAGTGGCATGGAAACAGATTCAGTAAATAAATGATGACATTCAGTCACGACATACTGTCACTGCATAGGCCAATGCGAGCTCTCCGTCATCTCTGGATGGATTTTATCACACTTATATGAACAGAGAACTGTTACCACAACTCTTCCAAGAACACTTAACATTAGTTGCTAAAAACTGAGGTTTGACTGGCGCTTTTTTAATTTTGTCATCTCATTGGGCCCTATACTGCAGCAACACTTGACTGTGCGCTACCTACTGCTAATCTCGATGAATCAACTCCCAATGTTCCCATAAATTTGCATTAATGCAACATTTTTGCTCTGCTGTTAAGAGAAAATTTTACGAGAGGTCGAGAGCACTCTTACCAAGATAATTTTACATTCCGCAAATTGTTTATCCAATGCAAGGAAACATCAGTTTTAAATTTGAGGAGCATAAAAAAACGGCATGACTGCATGATCAAGAGGGAGTTATCACTCAGCATACTTGGGCTGATATGGATGGTTAAGCATGTTGCATGGTGCATCCCGACTTTTTAACTCTAAACAGAGTGTTAAAGTAAAATATGTCGGAAATTTAAAGATCTAGTGTGTAGGATTTAGTGGCATCTACAGGTAACGGTTACAGATTGCAACTAACTTAAACTTCTCCCATGTGCCAAGCATGTAGGGGAACTATAGTGGCCGACATGAGATGGCAAATGGCCCTATATAGAGCCAGTGTTTATATTTTCCAATCTGGGCCTCTGTAGAACAATATGGTAAACTCTGTGAAAGAGGATCCACTCTGGATTTGGTTGATTGATTTCATTTTTTACTTTGTGTCATGCACATTTACATGCGCCCAAGCCTCGTGGGTTCACAAGACACCATTACTATGACGTTGCAGTAACAATCCAAAGTACATGTTATTTCATTACTCAGTACAGAAACAGAATACTCTCCAGGCCTGGCAAAGAAATTCAGCCACAAAAAAGGTTCCCTTTCTGAAACAAAACTTTTCATGATCATCCAACCAAAAGAAGTGAACACAGATAAAGGTCACATACAAGACAGCAAAACAAGAAGTAAACCACATTCTCAACTCCACCTCAATTATACAACAAACAAATTCTGTCTTCCTCTGGGGTGGCGTGGCTAATGGTAACATTCCTGAGTGTTACTGTGCACATAGAGATCTTTGTCTTTTGCTAAGATTATACTCCCCATAAGGTTCCACACTGTAGCTGTTCTCTATGAGACAATAAGTTCGTAGTTTTGGTTTATACCATATGTCAACAGACCATTCTTCTTTAAACGTGTGAAACATTTCACTCCTTATCTCCTGAATATCACAGTTTAACTTGCTCTAGAAAATAAATGCCAAGTTGTTCAGATAATGTAATGATTTCAACTCACTGGCCCAGGGATGACAGTGGAGGGTGTCCCAAATTAAATACCTTTTTAGTGAGTCTCTGATCCGACATCTGTACAAGTCTATTCCAAAGCCGAAGCATGGATGCATATATAAATGGCTCATTCTAAGGTAACAGAAACACACGTCTTAGTTTCAGGTGATTATACACTAAAGAATATATAGATATGAATATTATATATCTTTTCTGCTACTATATCCCCCTAAATCCTAAACACTAGACCTTTTAGAGAAAGTTGCTGCATGAGGCCTGCTGTCATGCCTTTAATGCAGTTTGCAACACTTGAAAAAAAGTGACATCATCTTCACAGTGAGCACAGAGCCTCAGAAGCATCAAAACATGTGATAAAAGAGAACCTGGTTCAGAAACAATTGAAAATATCCTGTCCTGTTAGCAGTTTTTTTCACTTTGGGGAAAAAAAAGATTTAAAAACTCAGCAAAAGATTAGAGGAACTATTAAAATGCAGGACAGAAACATGGAGAGGGAGGCTGACAGATTTCTGAAGTGCAGAAAAACAGGTATTGGAGGCAGAGTACTGAAAGGTGAGATAAGAATAAGAGTAAGTATGTGATGCAAAAACAGCACAGAGGATGGAGGAGTGTAAACTCTTGCCTCGCTACCCAGCCTCCAGGGCCTTGATACTCTCTGCACTCTGCTCCCCTGAGGGAGGAGGGGAAAAAGGAGAGAGGAGCAAAGAGGAGGTAGATGATAGAGACAGAGGTTGAGAGGGAAAACAGCAGCGCAGCAGACGAGGCTCAACTGATGGTGTGCTGTAAATAAAGGCAGTATATGCAGTGTCAGACAGACAGACAGTGGCAGAGTTGGTGGCTTTAGCCAGGGAACTGCGGGACAGGATGCAGTGCAGTATGTGTTCAGCTTCACTGGCTCTGTTTCATATCACAGTGAGCCTAATGAACTGGCAGAGACTGGACCGGGAAACCTGCCGTTCACTACACGCACGAACACAGCAAGGTGGACATGTACACACAACACTGAAAAGAAACACACACAAATATGCTAAGTCTGTAAAAACAAAAAGGCGATTCACTGACCCCTGGCGTGAATGCAGACAAAATGAACAACACTAATGCATACTTTAGATAAACACACGTGTTCATGCATGCATGCACAAACACACACTCAGAGTCTAATCAGTATGCTGAGCCAGAGCCACTGCGCAGCCTGATAACAGCTTCTTTCACTGCTGCTGCTGCTGCTGGCTTCAACACTTCTGTTTTTTTATTTCCTCTGAAGTGCCCAGAAAAATGGGTTTCTGAGGAGAGTAATCTGTTCAAAAGTCTTTGAATGCCTGAGCAATTCAGCCATAAACTTGACGGGGAACACATTATATTTTAATGAGAAGACAAACATCAACCTGTGCTACCTTCTACTGTGCTCCCAAATACACGTCTCATTAATCATAACCATATTTCAACCCAGCTGTCTCGTTGTGAGGAAGGTCAAGAGGCGACGCTGGTGCAGTGTTGTTGTGTGTGGGCATGAAAACAGATATTTTACCAGCCTGTTTCTCTTTTCGGTCCACACAAGTGTAAAACTGACTTCCCTTGCCAGGATTTGAGAGGAGAAGATGACCTGTATCATTTATTCAACACTGCTCCCCAAACAGCCTTGCAGAATCACAAGTACACTTTTTTTTTATTTAGAGGGCCCCGGTGGGAACTGAACCCTTAATCCTGTCTGAATCCTCCTCCTCCTGAACTACACAGCACCAAGAGTGATGGCACTTCCATCGCTAGCAGCTGTAATTCTCATGCTCGGTCCTTTTCATGCTGATTATTTTCTCTCAGCCTTCAATCTTTCTCAGATGAATCCCAATCTGCAGCACAGACAACACTCTGCGCTGGATTACAAGATTTTTTAAAATGGACTGTTCCCCATTCTCCGCCCCCTTAGTTACTGTTGCTACGCCTGTTAGGCTTTTCAATTCTCGCACAGTATAGACGCAGTTTAAAATGATAACGGGGGCAGATTTGATTTTTCAAACAATAACAACTGGTCTAAAGTAGAGATTTCCTCAGCCAGCTAATCGGCATATTTCAAAGGATCAGCGTCGGCTAAAATAAAGCAGCTCAAATTTATTTTTTTTCTTTTACTGAACTGTATTTTGTCTATCTCAGCCTGCTAGTGTTGCATCACTTCTCTGTTTTACCACAGCCAGGCCCTACAGTGGGAGCAATATACTCCATATGCATGTGAAAATTAAAAATTAAGAGTGTGTGGATGTGAATACATTTTTAGGTGTACTACTGAGTTACTCTGAGTTCATGCACGGAGGTTGGCAAAACACAGAGATAAGCGAGGCTCCAACACTGCTCACAGCATACAAAGCATTCAGGTAGCAGCTTCTCATTTTTAGTCAACGTAAGCAAACGTCTCTGGCCCTAATTAACATTAATTCTGTGAGTAACTTGATGGCAGGCCAAAATTCAACTTGGCAAGCCAGTGTCTGTACTCAGCTACACATAGTTTGTGAGGGAAGGACCATGCATCCATAACACTGCTATGCAATCAGAGTGGACTGAGTGTTTCTATATTTCCAAGCAACTCCAATCTTCTTTCTAACAGATCGGGTCACGACAATTTCAGGAGTCACATTGTCCAAGTTAATCATTTATTAATATAATATCAATAATTTAAGTTTATAAACTGAATATTCTTGTGTCAGGACCTTCAGTATTTGGAGTAAGTAGTTTGTGAAAGATAAGATGTGTCAGATTTAGTAGGCCACAGCTGTTTCAGTGTGTTAGATATATATTTAATCAATATTTAGGAAAATAGAAGTGTTGGACTGGACTTAGTAAACCCAATATTAAATAACCTGGATTGGGAGTGGGCCAAAAAAAACTTGATTGGGACATCCTTTATGTTTAGAAATGTGAGATCAGAATGACGATTTATTTAGTCAATTTCAACAAGTTTCAGATGCTTAGTTTACAAACTTAGAGAAGCAAAACAGAGGCTAGACTTTCAAAACGCTATGTTTTCCATTTAACATTACAGGCTTTTATCAGGGAACTAACCATTGTGTTTAGTGAACATAATGCTTCCTTGAAATATAGGTTTGGCTGGGGTTAATCCAATCCTATAATAAGCAGGGTGAGCTGCTAATGTTAGAAAACACTCTGATATAGTAGCATCCAGGTGTCCACACAGAGGAGAGACACTATGCAGTGAAAGTGCTTATCATGAACAGGTTTTTTTTTTTAGCATAACCAGTAATCCCACAAAATAATGCAGTGCAAAATACTTGTTGCATTAGAAGTATGCTAGATTACTACAGCAGGTGGCAAGATCGTTAACTACTGTAAGTAGTAAGCTACTTAGGCAGACATGCAAATGTTTGTATCTTACATTAGAGCAAGCAAACATCTATTCCTTACAGTTTTGCCCTTGTATTTTTGTTTTGGAGAAGGTACAAAAAAAGCCAGCATGACTATTGACTTTAACTACCTGCGTGATAACCCTCACTGCATCTCTTGCTACAGCAATCTGATCAGAGATTCACTAGAAAGATACTCAATATGGACATTTCACATGATTAACCCCAGGTTAATGGGTTAAAATCCTTATTTCACTTGATCAACTTGTCATTCATTTTCTTGAACAGGTAACTTTGTGATATTCAGAGGGTTAGGAGCAAACTGTTCATAATGTATAGAGAAAAATGGTCTGTTAATACACGGTACAGATGAAAATAATGAACTTATTGTCTCATAAAGAATAGCTACAGTGTAGAACATTATGTGAGGCATAATTTAAACTAAAGATAAAGATCCCAATATGCACATTTACGCTCAGGAACATAAACATTAGCTCTAAGGACTGGCGGGTTTAATGGCACTCCAGAGGAGGTCAGACTTTGTTTGTTGTGTGAGTGAGGTGAAATTGAGTATGAGGTTAATATTTTGTTTTACTGTCCTGTTTATGAGGGTATAGGGGATGTGCTTTTTAGAAAATGACATCAATTCATGTTTTTTGGCTGGGTGACTACAAAAACTTGAGTTGTGCTTCAGTAGGGGAACTTTTTTTGGGAGAGAAGGCAGATGATTTGTTTTAGACCGACCTGTGGAACAACCTGTAAGTTTAAAATGAAAGGCAGTGACCACTGCAACTGTACTTTTGTACTGTACTGTACTGTACTTTCTTGAAAACCCCTGACACAAAAATAAAGAAAATCCATCAAAAGTCAATCATATAGTTTCTCCACTAAGGGTTAAAAAACAACTCCTGATCCTTCCCTCCTTAAGCACATTTTGTCATGATTGGACCACCCTGATGCAAGTCTGTGACCCCCTTTGGACTGCTGAATAATGATGAATATAGCAATAACAATATTATTTGCAATAAATGAACAGATACGAAACTTTGCTCAGTTCTGCCTTTCTGCTGCTCCTAGTGTACTGCTAAAACACAACAAACCTGCTTGTTAATTAATAAATTGAAAGGAAATCATTACATTATTCGATTGAACAAATTGAACACTGAACTGAACACAAGAGGCACCAATAAGAAAAGAATGATAGTCACATTTTAAAGTGCAGTTTTTACTGATACTCTCTTTCATCTCACTCAAAAGACCCCTGAGTGCAATATCGCACTCTTTCGCAGTGCATGTATCGCACAAGATGACTTTGGAAGGACTGATTAAAAAACATTATACTGTGCAGATCTAGTCCACACCAACACTTTCAACCAGCAGCCGTTACAGCGTTGAGTCGGCTGTCATCACAGGGACACTGAGGCTGTATTGAAGTTTCTTTGAAGCTGCACTGATAAACTATTCGCCTGCGTCTCCCTTGTCCTGGGACAAAAATAAAACTCCATTCATTTTTATTCAGTACACCTGCCACTCTGGGATAAAAATAAGATCACAATCCATTTTCTGCTTGGCAGTTGCTTAAATCAAAGAGTGGCAGAGAGCAATGGTGTGTAACAAGGAGATGGGAGGGAAACAGAGGGATGAAAAAGAGAGAGGGAGTAATAAAAAGAAAGGAAGACAGAGGAAAGGAGAATGAGCGATGCAGACGGAGCACAAATGGTCAGAAATAAAAAGATATAAGGAGAAAGAAACAGAAAAGGGAGTGGCAGAACAGTCAGACACTGATACATACCATTTGATAAGGCCTGCTGAAGCTCTGAGTCTGATATCACTCCACTCCGGTCCTTGTCAACCCTGGGGAGGAAAACACAGATTAGATACCGCCTGCAATAACCACTTCAAACACCCACCCACTCCAACACACAATAGGAGCGGGTATCAACACTCGCCAGCTGAAAGTTTATCCTCCTGAGCGCGTGTTAGTATTTCAACAGTCCACTGAGAATGAATGGAGTTTTATGATCAGGACACACAAGGCAGCTTGTACGCTTGCAGCTCCCCTGAGACCAGCCAGACAAGCTACGAGTGAATGTGCGTGTGTGTGTGTGTGTGTGTGTGTGTGTGTGTGTGTTGATCCTGAGACAGCGAAAAGTGAAACTGAATGTTGGCAACTGTAGAGGCAGTGTGTAGTGCCACCAGCATACAGTATCAGCTTGCAAGAATCTCAGACAGTGTTACATATTTTTAAAGAAAGAAATGAAAACTAAAAATAGCCTAAATCTTTAGAGGAGTGTTCTTAGAAGGAACTTGTGTCACAAGATAAAAGGGCATAGAGGGGTGTGGGGTTGCTTGGTGGTTACGACCATATAACTGGTCCTGAGTTCGTTTCTGACCAGGGACTTTTCTTGCACGTCATAACTCACTCTCACTCTCTGCCTTTCCTGTCTGTATCATTACTATCACTATCACTTAAAGACAAAAGACCTCAAGAGTTTTCAAGCTTCTAAAGCCTCAAAATGAGGAGTAATTCACTAGAATTTAGCATGATGATAAAGAAACTTTACACTATCCCTCTATTTCTCTAGGACCTGCAGTTTATATCTTAGACAATTAGCCAATTAATCAATTAGTCATTAGTCAACAGAAGACTAACCTACAACCATTTTGATCCTTGTTTAAGCAGAAATGCCAAACATTCTTCAGCTCCACCTTAACAGACGTGGGTGTTGAGAAATTCTGACTTTTCATTACAGTCCGACATTTTTTAGACCAAACAATTCAGCAATTAATGGAGAAATACAATTTAATCAATAATAGGTCTGCAGCTAAAGATTATCTTCACTACTGAACAATTCATCATTTTTGTTTTTTTTCATATAATCAAAAATATTAATAATCAAAATTGGGGGAAATTGTCATAAGTTGTGGGAGTTCAAGGCAATGTCTTCAAGTTGCATTTTCTGTGAGACCAACAGTTGAAACCCAAAGACATTCAGTTTGAAATGATATAAAACAGGGAAAATACAGGGGAAAAAACACGCTAAACCCAGAAAATGTTTAGCATTTGAGCTTAATAAATTCATTCTGTGTCAGTATTTAAAGGAACGGAGTGTGAGATTTAGTGGCATCTAGTAGTGAGGACTGCAGGTTGCAACTAGCTGAAACATGTCCCGTGTCTCAAGCGCAAACTCCTTGAGAGGATTCCTTAAGTGTTCGTTGTTCAGGTGGGTTTTACCAGGAGCCAAATTATCTGCAGAGGTATCTTCTTCTCCAAAACAAATGAACCAGATTATTCAAACAAGGTAAATCACTGAATAAAGTAGTTTCACTTTACAAATCAGTGCTTCTCCCACACTGTTCAGCACGTTGCGGGAGGGCCCCTAGCCCAGCATGTCCTAATGTGTGCTCACCTTTTTCCTGATCCAAAAATAACTCATAACATTCAGGAGGTTTTTACTGGGAGCTGAATTATCCACAGGGATCTGTTCCTTTCTAAAACAAACAGACCTGGTGATTTAAACCACTAAAAACACTGAATAAAGCAGTTTTACATTAAAAATCTGTGTTTTTCTGATGCTCTTCAGCTCATTGGGGACGGGCAGCTAATTAGTGGCCATTTCAAAAAGATAAGTGGCCCTGTCTAGAGCCAGTGTTTGGTTTGTTGGTTCTGAGCTACTGTAGAAACATGGCAGGGCAACATGGCGAGCTCTGTGGATGAGGATCTGCTTCCTATGTAGATATAAACAGCTCATTCTAAGGTAATTATACATTTGAGAACACGTACTTATTTCTGTAAATACACCCCCCCTAAATCCTACACACTTGACCTTTAAAGGTAGAACTGAAAACAGTTTAAGGGCACAGCTATTCTTCGGAGGTGCTGGCAGACATTAAAGAAAGGAGGGCAAAGCCACACACTTAGGCTAAGTGTCTAAAGGTAGGTCACAGCAAGACATGAATAGGCTGTTAAGTTATTATGGGAAAAATACTGCGGGACTGGCTATGTCTATGTCTTTGCTCCATCTTGAATGTTATTAAACATTCTGTGATAATAGGTTCAATAAAGGCAATAAACTTGTGTGGATTAGTGTGATGAGAATTTTTTGTATTAATAACCTCTAGGAGTTCTGTTTTTCTTCTTGCTGTTTGACCAAAGTCTAAGTAGAGCTTAGAAATACCTTCTGGATATGTCATCATCTTATGACCAACATCCTGCAGTGTTAGGTCATGAAAACATACCAGCAGTTTGGAGCAAGCAAGCATGAGGCATATCTCCTCAGACTAAAAGGCATTCAGGGGATCTAAAAGGTGTAAAAGCATCTAGTTTCCACACATTAGATCACAACAAAACTTTATCTCTTGATTGTTAAACCATCTCCTTAAAAACAAGGCAGCTGACAACATAGCTATAAAACTAGGCCAAGAGTCTTTCTCTGAGATGCTGAGACATAAAAACATTAACAGGCTGGACTGTGAAACACAAATAACGGGCCTCGCAGTTTCGAAATGTAGCTCAGTCATGCATCCAGTGACTCAGTTGTTCCTTAGCAACCTGCCTGGCCCAACCTGTTGACACAGAGCACACTCAACAAGCTGAATACCAGCAGAGAGGAAGAGGGAGGGAAGGAGACGGGGAACCCCCCACAAAAAAAACCTCAGGCCCGGCCCAGTGCTGACTTTGTGGGCTGGGTTTCCGCTCCCAGCTGTGACGCTTTATGTATGGTTATATCTCCATGTCTGCAGCCTTCATGGATGTCTGTACGGTGATCAGCTATAAGTCTGTGTGTACTCCTCGCTTTACCTTCCCCCAACTAAATTAAGAAAAACAAACATGAGGAGACCTGACGGCTCTCCTTGGGGAGAAAAACAGCTCTCAGCACGCCTCCATAAATAAGAGCTTTGTCACAGTGAAGGTGAGGAGTGGTTGGGTTGGTGCAGGCAGTGGGGGTACCCAGCCTTCACCAAACACTGATAGATTAACTCAAAGAAGTATGTGTGTACAGAATAAGCCCTCGCCTTTTTTCCCTTCTTCCTCTCCTCCCGTCTCCTCAGCCTCAGGTAAAGTTAGCTCGCCAGAGTTTCACAAAAAGTGAGCTGAAAAAAGTGAGAGTAAAAGTGAAAACATCATTAAAACTCCCTCCTGCCTGCAGCGCAGACAGTTAACCATCTGGCGTGTCCATCTTCACGCTGTCAAATACAGAACTTGTAGGTAAAACAGCAGGACGACATAAAAATCACGACTCAGTCGGCTATTCTGCTCAGATTTTCCCATGTTTCACTGTTTCCTATTGAGCAATCAGGTTGGAATATGGCTTGCGGAATAAAGCTCGCCCTACTTTCCACATAAACGATGTCACTGTGGCTCCCATAATGGAAAAAAGGAAAACTTCCAAATTAAAGCTGCATTCACAAAAGCTTCCAAGGAAATCCTGGTGTACAACAGTCAGTTTCCAATGCTACTTTTGTATTCCTAAGGTTTTTTTTTATCTACAGTTTGAGTTATGGATCAAATCATGGGTCTGTTTCAGGTTAGACAGTCCACATGTTTCAGTGATCACATCAGCTTTTACTGTATGTTAAAAGCATTGTCTGTAAAAACCTCCCTCACTCCTGTTCATTTATTCTAGATGAAACAAACGTTGTTCCTACAAGTTCAAATTTGTTACTAACAAGTATGAATATGCTCCAAAATGTTCAGTATTCATCCAGCAGTAGCGGACAGTCAGTGTATGTGTTGTTGTCCTTGCATAGCAACGCATCTGTATTGTTGATCTAAATCCAGCTCAAAGGGGTTGGGTGCAAACATTTTTGTCATACCAACGTCATTCAAACTTTCAGGCAAAAGAAAGTGAATGGCTTTGTCATGATTCACTCAGACTCAAGTCAAGGCATTGATTATATTCTAAAAGCAGGCAAAATTTAGAGGGCGACTACAGCACGACTGCAGTCCACTGTCACCATTCACTGCGCAAAACACCGTGAGAATGAATGACTCCATTTCTTCTCCTGTCATTACACATTCCTGATAAGACAGGATAAAGAGAGTTACAAAAGTGTGACTTAACCTGAATGGCTACCTACAGACAGTGCACCAGTGGGACGGTGAGTCATACGTTGCCAGTGTGTGTGTGTGTGACACAGAGATTGAGAGGCCTCCCGCTTCAACTATGCTCTATTGACTCTGATCACATGACTGAGGGAATTCCAGCACCGCTCTGACAGATATTCACCAGGAGGCAGCAGATGAGGCAGCACAATGCTCATGTGAGAGATGACTGTGTGTGTTCATGTAAGTCATATTGTTGTATTTGTATGACGTGTGATGATGTTAACGGTCATGATAGTCATGAGAAGAGCTTGTTTGCGTGACCGTGAATGAAAGATTAGGAATGTGTGTGAGAGGAAAAGATATACATGAGAAAAACTGTGTATTGCCAACCTGAATTCTAAGAGGTTTTGCGCCATACATTAATAATTCGTTAAGGGTGCCTTGCAATGCGTGCAGCATCTCAATGTTGTGAGAAAGCAAAGCAGCTGGAAAAATCCTCTGCAGTATTACATAACTCTATAGCTTACTATTACCAGGGGCCATAGCATATCAAGTATTTCCCTCTGCCTACTACTGTGACCTTCTTAGCTGCTGACACACTTTTGACTCTTTGGTGAAACTGATGACTATCAGTGGTTTAAAACCACCACTGATACTGTGACGTTGGCTCAAGAACAAATAACAGTCTATGGTTAATGTGTTGGACAGAGCTTTCCAATGTATTCATGTCCGCCTCCCAGAAATAGATACACACTGCGTCATATAGACTCACAACTGTCAGAATTTTTTTTAGGGAACCCCATCTTGAGAGGATTTTTCCCTGCTGGCTTGGTGCAGATATGGTGCAGACACAGGCAGCTGAAAGACCCATTCATGAATTATTCCCTCATATCTCTATCTGTAAATGGATCATCTTAAAGTGAATAGTCTCTGCTTTGCTGTAAGAGCCCAGAACAAAAGCCTTCAAGGACTCCTGGAGGTCTTTGGACCCCAGTTTGTAAACTCTCATTGCTGCAGGAGACAGTTCACTGATTGAGCCAGCTGATTGCCTGTGACTTAATCTCAAGACAATTTAACGCCAATGATAAAGCTCTGTGACACTGACACACAAGCTGAGTGACGTGAAATGCTGTGGGCTATGAGTCGTACTCTGTGCAGTAGTAATTCCAGGAAGCTCCACAACTGTAGGGTAACCTCAGACCTGACAAAGCACTAATTTCACTGCGGAGCACTGCTCTCTGATAAAAATAGTTTTAAGGACGTTGTAGTAAAGACAAAGCGAGCTGTGAATTAAACACCACCACCACCACCACCCAGCCCCACTCTCTTCCTCTCCGCGCCACAAATGACAGCAGTTTTCACTGCGGAGCGGAGTGACAGCAGCGAAACAAACCGCCTTCCCCCCCCACTCACCTCTGGAAGATATTCCACAGAAAACCCTGGTCCGGAGGCGCGTTGATGTGCGGGGGACCTCTGTACGGACTGTTGTGATACGCCATTTTAAAGGGAATGCTCTGTCAGAAACTGAGCGAGTACTACCGACAGACTGTTTCCTTCTGCTGTAGTTTCTTCACTAAGCTGCTTCAATCAGACTCCACCACCCCGACGTTCACGTTACTGCCTGCCTCCTCGCGCACAGAGGCGTGGCCAATCATTCACCACTTCCCATAAGGAAGGTGACGTCACGTTTTCCTCTCCTTTCAACTGAGCAAAAATAGAAACTGCAATTTTCAGGCTACCAAAACTGATGTTAAAATTACAAAACAAATATCCAAAAGTGAGAGGAATTAAATAATAATAATAATAAAAAAAAAGCCATGTAATGAATTCCCCTAGAGTTTAAAGGCACAGCGCAATATTATATATAGAGAAGTTTGTTGTCCACCTTAGTGGTTTCTCTGAAACACGTCAAAGGTACTTACAGACACATAACACAACATACCATATAAAATAGAACAACTATAAAACATATATGATACTGTAGCAGACTGTTCTACACTGTATGTCCCTCTTGAGTTGCCATAGGGCAAAAAAAAGTTTTGGGGTGACAAGAAAATAAACGGGCAGGGGTTATTGTTCGAGCTGTTAAATCGTCTCCTGTCCCGTTTATTGATTCCTCAGTTATTAAGTCGGGCGACCCCAGGACGCTCTGCTAAAACATACTGTAACAGACTGCGTTATATTGTGTGTCCCTCTTGCGTTGCCGTAGGGCACAAAAGATTTTGGCATGACATTCCGTATTTTTAGGGGGCTCGTGCATGTGTGAGACATCTTGGTGTGATGAAAAATAAACGCGGTAGAAGTGTCACATGCATGACCCCCCCGAAAACAGTGGAATGTCACCCCAAAAACGTTTCTGCCCTACTACGGCAACTCAAAGGGGACATACAGTATAGAACAGTCTGTTACATAGGTCATGTAGCCGAGCGTCCTGGGGCCTCACTGAATAATTACTAAAACAACAAATAATTACTAAAACACCAAGTACCCTCACACATGCATGACCCCCTAAAACAACGGAATGTAACCCCGAGACATAATCTGTCCTACGGCAACTCAAGAGAGACACCCAACAGTCTGATACGTAGGTGATGACGATATGCTGCGTTTAAGTGTAACTTGCACTGTCCACCTTATTGACTCCAATAGAACTGACAGATTTTATCAAATTAGATGCCGCTTGTAAACCTCATAATGTTGTCATTGTCTTCTCAACCGCCTTGTGCATTCGTGTGACTATCATGTGTTGTATTCAGTTAGCATTAGAATCAAAGTTAATGGTGTAGTTAGACGAAATGTCAAATAACATTTACTGGTAAAAGATTGTTAACAGACTGTCAAATTAATTTTTGTTTTCTCTGCTCCATATTGAACCTTTGATTTTAATGGCCACATGTCCCATGTTTTGTTGATGGACTGTTCAACAAATGTTTTATTTTTCCTTGAATTATTCCTGATTAAATAAATTTAATGATTCAAAGTTTCTACAAAAATCTACTAACTAGTTCCTCCAGCCTGCGTGAGGTGATTTTGATTCAGGATGCAGATTTTAATTTTGGATCACAGCTGAAAACAATTTAAAAAATCTGTTGATTACAAGTAAAACTTAGCATTTAAAGTTTTACTTAGTGCAGAAGTATCAGCAACACAATGTACTTGTACAATGTGCTCAAAGAAAAAGTTGCCCCTAAGCAGAATGTGCCCTGTAAATAATCATTAATGAGGCCTTAACATTAAAGCAGTACTTTAAAGTTGTAGTTGGTCAATGTGGAGCTAATTTTAACCACTTTATTATACTGCCTGGTAGTTTTATCTGTAATAATGCAGAATATTTTCTAAACTGATCATATTTTTTGTATCTTCTGAAAGTGTGATGTGGTGAATGTTATGGATGTATATGATTGAATGTAGAATCTGAATCAGGATGAGAAATACTTAATTGATCCCAGAGGTGAAATTGTGATTCGTTACAGTCACTCCGATGTAAAGAATAGAGAATTATAAGAAGTAAGAACAAGAGTATGAAATAGAAGTATGTAAATATAAAGCAATAAAACTGAAATAAAAATGTGCATTATGCTACAATGTGACACTAGTGCTTAAGACAGAGGGAATGAAATACATATCTTCACTGTGCTGAGGCTGTACATGTATAAAAATATACAAATATGTGCATCGTGCTACATTACACTATATGAGCTAGTGTTACATTCAGAAATATAAAATATGTACTATGCTATAACGGTTACTGCAATATATACACCAATATAATACAGACAAGAATAAGAATAAACATAAGAAGTATGTACCATTATGTGCATGGTATGTTAAATAATCATATGCATTCAAGAGGTGTTAAGAATATTGCACAGTTAAATATTTGCACAGAGTAATGTGGCTGTTGAGTTATTGCACCAATTATTGCACAGTAAAGAGAGTAATAATAATTGTACAGTCACTGTTGCACAGTAGAAACATAATAGATAGTCATGAATTCTAAATGCAGCGAGGGGAATTTAGTTCAAGTACCAGTCTTATTGACTCACAGTAGCTGACACTCTGAGGATGGAGTTGTACAGGTTGATGGCCACAGGCAGGATGGACTTACTGTGGCGCTCTGTGGTGCATCTTGGGGGAATGAGTGTATCACTGAATGTGCTCCTGTGTTTGACCAGCACATTGTGGAGTGGGTGGAATACATTGACTAAAATGACACATATCTTGGATCCTCCAATCTGACACTGCCACCAGAGAGCCCAGCTTCACCACCACCACCTTACTGGCCTTGCAAATCAGTTTAATGAGTCTGTTGGCATGTGCTACCCCACCCTCAACCTGCTGCCCCAGCACACAACAACAAACAGGATAGCACTGACTTAGCACACATAGACTCATAAAACATCCTCACCATTGTCCAGCAGATACTGAAGGACCTCAGCCTCCTAAGAAAACAGAAGCCGCTCTGGACCTTCTTGTAGAGGGCTTAAGGGTTCTTAGTCCAGTTTATTGTCAATATAGGCTCCTGGGTGCTTGTAGTCCTCCACATGTCCACACTGACCCCCTGGATGGAAGCAGGATGGATGGATGAAGTACAATAAAAATACAAGTACAATATATTGCATTAATATGAGTATAAAGTAGCATAATGATAATGAAAATAAGTTGCCGACCTCAGAATTGTACATACAGAACTCTTTCCACCATCGCTAATATTAGCTGACACTTTCACTTATTGACATAATGGGAGAAAAGAACAAAATCTGAAACAATGATGTATTTTCATTCTTCACAGTACTAGATTTTCCAGCCTCTCAAAGCACGATTATCACCTAAAAGTCGATTTTCTGTCTTTTCTATAGTCCTTGAACGCATCACGAGTGTTGACTTTCAGTGTGTTGAATCTCGCAATCTGATTGGTCCAGTGTGATTTGACGCGGGAAACTTAGTGGCGTCTTTTTCCATTAACTAAATACATCCCTCCTTACACGGAAGTATTTATATATAGAAAGGTAAATATGTTTTACTACCCGGACGTCCTCCTGCGCCACAGTGGATGTTTTTCCACAATATGGTGAGTTTAAAAATATCTAGCGATGAGCTTGTATCAGTATGTACAAAGCTAGCAAGCCTTAGTGTTAGCTTAGCTTAGCCACTACGGAAAGGAGTTTTAGCTAACTATAGGACAGATTAGCTTGAGGAAAAAAGGCTTTATTTCTAATTTTAATAAATGTGTTATTTGTTATTCAGGTTAGCAGCCACCAGAGGTATCAGGGTCACCCGCAGAGAGCTTCTCAAAGTCAATGTCAGGCGAACATGGTAAGAATATCCAGCTAATGGCTAATTTTAGGTTAGCTGTCTGGTTCGTCACTAGCAAGAGCGATTAAGTTAGACCAGATGTAACACGTGTGTCATCTCTAACCTATATATAGTATCTCTGTAGTGGTTGTACACCCATGTCTCACTTTGCCAATCTTACTTGTTAATATAACGTAAGATCATTTTTAATAATGTCAGTGTACTGGACTGCACCTTTAGCATCTTTCTCTGAAGCAGAGGTTTTCAAACTTATTGTGCCAAAGCCAAAACATCTAGGCACATTTGTATTTATATCTGTGCACCATAGCCTCTATAACATGTGTCACTGCTTTTATCACAACATAAGTGTTTGTTTTTATTTACTAGTATGAAATAACAATTGACATCCAACTGTTACTCATGAAATGTTTATTAACAAAAGGATTCAATAATTTATTTTACCCTTTTTAAAATTACATCAAAGCGCCAATAACATCCATTTAAATGGGAAATAATGTGATGTCTTAGGGCTGCTGTGAAACTGTGCCTACTTAGAGCGACAAAAGAGTTCATCATGGGTGTGTCGGTACAATCAGCATCCAAGAAAGGATGGCAGAAGAGATACCTGCACGCCAATACAACTGGGCTGGACAGACACAAAAAAAGGTTCACAGGCTGAGGTCAATGCCAAAAAATGTCATTCAGAACGTCTGTGCACAAAAAGACAGGTGCTCAAAGTGCAAAAAATAATAAAAGTAACTGAATACAGCAGCAAGTGTTCAGTCCTTGACCTAGCACCGATGATAGTCAAGGACTGAAATGTTTGCTGCTGTTTTTAATCACTTTTTATTATTTTTTGCACTTTGAGCACTCGTCTTTTTAATCACGGATTATCTGAAAAAAAAAAAGACATTTTTTGGCATTGATCTCAGCCTGTGAACCTTTTTTTTTGTCTCTACACCCCAGTTGTATTGGTTTTCAGATAATGTGATGTGTCACACGGTGACCAATAGGCTTCCCACGAAGGCTTTTTAAATGACATTAAATTAAATATTTAAGTAGAGTTTGCTTCTTTATTTGGAAATGGGTGTGCACAAATTACTGATACAGTCAAATAAAAATTCATTCATAACTTTTGTGTAGGCCCAGCTGAATATTGCAATAATAATGTGTGGTTATCAAAGAACCCCACAGCACATCTATGTGCAGCGGCACTCTATTTGAGAACCCCTGCTCCAAAGCAATCTGTGGTCTAGTTTTGTGTGAAGATATTTTCATCCGCTAGAGTTTGATGCTAAAAGAGAATAGTGTTATATCCTCTATGAACTTTGACATTATTTTATTTGTAGGGATCAAGTGTGACTTTTTAAAGATGGAATATAATGTAAATTTGAATCAGTGATTTTGTTAAATGTTTAATGTTACAGCGGAGACATTTTGGACTATGTGACAGCTCAAGTTCCTCCACCGCAACCCAACATACCGAGGCCCCGGTTCTCGCTCTACCTGTCATCTCAGCTGCAGTATGGAGTGGTTGTAGTCTACCACAGGCAGTGTGGCTTCCTGCTCGGTGAGGGGAAAAGATGAAGTGGAACAAGCAAGAGTTGAAAATCAGTCTGACTGTTCTCCAAGCTACATTGTCTACACACAATACGCTGCAACTTCCTACTAGGCTAGAGAGACAAAAATAGAGACCTCGTCATGCAATATACTGTAAAACCTGAATACATTACTATTCAGTAACTGAAGCTGCAGTTTGATTTTATAGCATAGGCCAGATGTCAGTGAGTAAAGTGAAGGAGTTGAATTAAAACAAGGGAATAATTGTCCAGCTGCTTACTTATGCATTTGCAGAAAATGCAGTCAGTAAGCAGGATAGTTTCCAGTTTACAAGGAACATTATTTTCTGTTGGGCGGCTTTCCAAGGTAAGCTGAGGTGCAATGTGAAAACACAGCAGACAAGTTGTCTCTGTCATTTGCTAAATGTAAAAATCTCTGCTATTTTGGTGCAAAACCAAAACAGTGCTATTGTCATACATCTATCTGCACAGTGTTTCTAAAATCACCATGGCAAGTCTGATTTGAAGCCAATATCGAGCTGATGAATGCAATATTATCAAACACAGCTCCGTAGTCTCCATTCATCTGGTGTTAAATTACACCCTGACACTGATATTGCGTCGGACAGATTCACAGTCATGCTGTTGTCATGGTTGATGAAAACAGTGAAATACAATGCATAATGATAAGCAGGAGGAGATGCCAAGAAAGCATCCACTGTCTGTTGTCTAACAATGCGTCTTGGAATTAGCAACGGTATTTAATTTCATCAACCATTAGAAAATAATAGAACCTCCCAAACCGGTCACAAACAACAGAGACATACATAATATGTTTACGCTGTATTTTATGAGCACGACACAGCAGAGTTTGTCCTCCCAGTTTCATAATATGATCATCTAAATATCAGATTTTTCCATTTTTTTATTTTCATATGCCATACTAGGGAGTGGATTTCAATAAACCTAAATTTATGCATAAGAGGCTTTTCTAAATGACCCTAAATAAGAAGTTGATTACAAGGATATCGTGTCCCCTTCACTGCCTCCTCCTCTTTATATTTGTCATCAGGTCATTTAGATCTTGACATAAATGTTACACCGCTGCCTCTGTTTCTGCAGGAAATAACTGCACTTTTAAGAGTTGTGCATGAAAACTTTAAATCCCCTTTCTGTCTTCCAGAGGATGTCCAACAGACCATTGACCGCCTGCTGCGCTCTAAAAGATGCATAAACATAGACATGGCTGAGTCTGACAGGTCTGCACACTCACACACGACAAATTTGATCATGCGCAGTGGAAGAGTGTTTTGTATCCTAGGGCGCCTAAAATTTTAAGCAGAACTGTGCAGAGGTTGTATGTGCTTAGGGATGTCTGAGCTCAAAAGCATCTGGTGGAATATTTATAAGGGAGATTGTTTTGGGGATTAAAGACTGTGAAAATGAGATGGTAGTGTTTTATTGAGTGAGTGATGGACAAATTGAGCTACTTTCATGTGAATGGCTTTGTAAATGTTTAATAAGCCTTGTTATGTAACAGTGGTAATGTATGAGCTCTTGTTTCTGCAGATGCAATATATCTTTCCACATTCTGCACTCTAAAGATGCTGTACATTAATCTTATTCCAGTAATATTTTATAAAACCATGAAACCAATGGCGTAGATTAAAGTATGCATAGTGTTACATTAGCTTATATAGCACTGTGCGCAGTGTTTTAATACTTTGAGTAATAACATTGGCCTGTCTCGCTGTCTCTCTGGCAGGCTGACCTTGGATGTGCCTGACAGCCTGTACATGATGGAGGAGGCTGAGGGAGCTCAGGACCCCTTCTTCGGTGTCATGGAAGCACACAAACTGCCCAGCCCCTATAAAATACACCAGGTGCATTAACGATACCTACACCTATACAGCCACATACTGTATGTGTTAATGTCTCTCTGTGTCTGTAGTGTAGCACAGCAAAACTCAACAAATATCAAATTTACCTGTCTGTAGTCTCCATCCCTTGGTAACCTGCGCTTTATATCAAATAATCACTCTGTAAACATGAGCAGGGCCGGATGGATGTGATGAACAGTTTCTGTCAGAGGCAGCAGCAGCCACTCTGGTGTTAAATACAACTGTTAGAATGGCAGTGGTTCAGTATTTACCTTGACACACAGTAAAAGTAGTTTGAGGTAACCCAGTTAAGTATATGTATCTACCTAACAAACATGGGGACTCCCTAAATTTCGATGGTGTGGTTTTGCAGGTGCAGCAGTGCACGCGTCAACAAACTCTGTGACATTCAGCAGTCATACTTTATATGATAACCTGTTCGCACCTTTTGCAGCACACAGAACAAAAATTCATGAAAATGAGAAGTTGACTGAGCGGCAACATTGGGCTAGTTTTATTTCTGAAGCTTGTAAAATTAGGACAAACTAAACTGAATAATACATGCATACAATATAAGATCACTTTAACTGATACATGTCAAGCATGAGGGCATACAGACTATACAATACATGTTTTCCTGTAATTTGTATATTTGTTCTCACACCTATGTATATGGAAAATGACAGTCTGCCTCGTAAGCCTGTTTGGGCTGGGCATGTATGTACATTCTTTGCTCTTGGACATGTATAAGTCCATCTAAATGTCAATATATTTTAGCACTACTTAGTGTTATACATTTTCCAGTATAACATTATGATGGTCAATTTGAGAATTTGTCAGTGGTTAGGTAAAAGTCACTTTAAAATCTGCAGAGAGTCTGGTTGTGGTTGCACTGGTACTAGGAGAACATGTTGGTGAAGATTCTCAGTCATCCAGGTTCTGGTAATCTTAGGTGCTATATTGTAGGCAACTGGACTTGTTTCTTGAAAATGTTTCACCTCTAATCTAAGAGGCTTCTCCAGAACTGAAGATGCCTTTTGGATGAGAGGTGAGAGCACTTAAGATAACTTAGTGGTGATCAAATAACTAGCTCTTGGAGCAAAAAATCTGAGTGTATCTTTGTGAATCGATGATCACGAAAATATTTTTAAAAAATCATCTCCGTTTGAAGTTAGAAGTAGGCACAAGGTCTGCTGTAGGTTTGATCTTGGGGCTAAGTCAGCGATGAGGTTCATAAACAACTTTTCAGGTTTTGCTAGCTTATCCAAAAACTAAGGAGACAACCCAATGCTAGCCGACGAGAACATGAATCAGGCACACAACATTCTGTGTGACGCAGGATGTGAGGTACCGCCTTGTTGGGAATCCCAACAAACATGACCCAAGATAGTTAATACGACGTAAACAAGACATGTAGCCTGTACTAGTAATATGATACATTTAAAACTGTAAATGTCTGAGACAAACTGCAGTTTCCAGAGGAAATACTCTCATCTCTGAAGATCAGTCATTTAATGTAGCAAGGCCTCTTATGTAAGACCATGTGTTTAATTATGTCTTTTCTCTTTCAGTAATCCTTGCACTTTTGAAGTCCAAAACAGCAGTAAATTGATTAAAGATTAAAATGACATGATAGTAAGTAGCTTCATCTGACCACATTCAGCACTAATGCTCAGCTGCTACAAGTGACTCAGTGTTTCTAACCACATATAGAGCTAACACATACAGGGACTGTATACACCACACCCACGGTATCTAAAGAAAATACACCTATGTAGCCTCTATGGCCACACCTGATAAAATATGCTCTTGTCGACTGTACTTTTCGGTGCTATCACACATTATAGGTTTGTGAAACACTCCACATAATTTATGAATCCATACCTAATTTACAAATCTGTATCCCATCTTTTTATACTCAACATCATGTCACTGATAAACCATCAACTACTACAAGTGAGTCATTGTTTTATGGCCTTACGTACACAAGTGTAGGTCACTCCCATTCTAACATAGCATATGTGCATTCACCCTCCTCTCCTCTTGTATCGTCAGAGTAAATCACAGTCGATAACTCTTACTCACTGTGTGTGCTGTAAATCTGGCGGACATGGCTGAACTTTGTCCTCCTTGTAATCTTTCCCTGTGGAGATACTATGTGTGACTTAAATCACAGACGTGTGAGATTACATAGCATGGGGACAATAATGTGAAAATAATTTATTGGGAATTTAAAGGATCTCTAAACCACACTGTAGCTCTCAGAACATAAATAAGAAACGGCTGTATATTTACAGCAGAGGTCCACATGAAGCCAAACCAAAGCAGGTTTATTCTTTGGTGCACATAGAGGCAAAATAAAAAAAAGGAGAACATATAACCTCTGAATCTGTTTCAGCCCCTACCCTCATGTTTAAACACATTTTGGTCATGAAGAGGTAGTTAACCTCAGACTCAGTTCACACTCTGGAGTAATCAGTGAAATGGAAATCAATCTGTTTCAGTATTCTGTCTCGTTATATAATATTTGCAATGTTTATTTCCAGTCAGCGTTGGTGATTGAAGAGGCAGGTTCACAGCACTCCCTGGTGCCCAGTCCCCACACAGCACTTGATGGTAAGAGTTTATATTTTAACATATGAAAGACTGCAGCTGTGTCCCATGTCGGGTGCTGCTTTACATCTCAAGACCAAACATATCATAATTCCTTTGAAATCTGCTTCTAATTTGTCTTGTGACACCCGTGAATATGCACTTTGAATAAACAAATTTTGTTTATTGTTTTATTTTGTTTCAGAACACAGATTGTTCTGAATATAATTTGTAATAGTGGCTGTGTTAATATTTTTTGCATGCTTCTGGTTAAGATAATCTTCTAATCTTCAGGGATTTTATAAATGATTCAGTTCATTACCAGCTTAGTTTCTATAAATGGATTTTCTTCTAAATTTAAACTTTTGGCACAAGAAGCATGCTATTTTCACTCCTGTTAGGAAAATTGTGAATAAATGTTCTGTCATCAGCAGATTAATCTCGTTTTATCTGCACATATTGAATTAAAAATGCATCAGTCCCAGGCAGGCCCAGAGTTCATCATCCTGGCTGTTTTTCTCCCTGAAGCTACAGACACAGCTGAACCTCAGCACATCCTCCTTGTGCTGCAAACATGCTTGGCTCCTAATTTCTCCTGCTGTGTTAAACCAGGTTTCAGGTCACTTCCAGCTGCCATCTCCCTGACAGAAAAGGAGCAGTTCATCATCAGCGCTGCTGAGGTAAACTCTCTGTCACAGTCCAGGGCCAGGAAACATCCCAGTCATCAGTTTTGGGCACATCAGGTGTCCTGGTGAATCGCTGAACTGGGATGTGGACCGTGTGCCCACAGCAGCTTTAGTTAAGGTCTTTGTCACAAGTTAGCTGCTCGCTTGCTTTTCATTTGTTTCTTTTAACACCTTCTTTATTAGATTTTTACGAAACATAAATGATACAGAACTATGTTAATATACAAACACACACAAGACAAATATAAAATGAAAGAAATATACAGTAAAAATTAAATATAAATATGACGTAACGACGTAACTTAGCTCTAATATGCGGCGATGTGTGATGTTTGTTTACCATTAAGTATGTCTCATTTTCTCCCTACAAAATATGGTTTAATAGAGTTTGAATCTCATACATTTGAGAAATGCCAGGGCAAATAGGCCAAGGAAAAACATATATTGTGGTTGCTTGAAAAGTCATGGAAAAGTTTTGAAATTTTGTCCATGAAAATGCTTGGGAACCCTTTTCTGTATTGTCCAGTTTTTCTTAGGGCGTGTCATATTACGTACCGTGCCTGAGTACGATTACCCCCCGCCCACTGCTCAACTTTTAGCTTAGTAATGTTCTGTACCGAACTACACTTGTGTCATTATCTATGTGATATTTTTGTCGTGCTACAGTGTAGGAAAGGACGGACAGGAGGAGGAGGAGCCGCTGCTTTCGGCTGCGGAGCTCTCCCCCTCCTGCCGGGGTTTTGATTGCAGGTCAAAGGCAGCAGAAAGCCAGATGTAGGTCTGTCGGTGGTGAGCTGCGTTGCCTCTTGATACAGAGGCATCAGTATTGAGCTGAGACTGTTTCATAATCGGTTAAAACTCCTCTTAATCACGTTAAGTAGCAGTAGCAAGTGCGCTACACAGTGGTCACACTACTCAAATGACTTTGGGGTCGAGTGTACTCTGATCTGGGCTGGGGTCCCTGATGTGAAAGCTCCGTTAAGTTTTGAGGGATGAATGTGGTTTAAACTGCTAAAAAAAGAACAGATATCTATAGAAGGCTGTTTTTTCACAATGCAAAAAAATTCCATCAGTTTTCTAAATGGTGTGTATAATGCAGTGAAGTTAACGGTGTAGGGGAATGTGGACATTAAATACCTGATGCCGAACTGACTGTCCTTAATTCACCTCTCAGTGTCCACAATGCTTAACGGACAGCAGAGCTATATTATCTTGGTCATAAAATGCAGCTGTGTGTCACCACAGTAAGTCTGAGTCCAGCAGTGCCTCCACACACTATTACCCTCCTCATTCTGTCACTTAGGGACTGATAATGCTCCTCCTGAAGCATCATCAGCTGCTGAAGTCCACTTTGGCTTAATAAGATCTGACTTAATTACATCAGCCTGCACTCACAGTTTGTTTACAGAGATATGTGGCTCACTTTCTGTTGTCCTCCTCCCCCGCTCGTCTGCCTCTTGGGTTTATTTCTGCTTTGCATGCAAAAGTTGAGTAATTTCTTTACATATGCTTCTTCTTTAGTTGTTGCTGTGTTTTACTGCAGTTTTACATCAGTTTACTTACATTATTCATCACCATGGACCAAACCCTATTGCCTCTGTTTGTTTCTTATCCCCATCTCTTATTCTTTACATTTGTCCTTTTCTGACTTTTGTCTAATTATCACCCTCTGTCTGTATCAGAATTTTGAGGGAGATGACCTTCCTGAAGCCACAGCCAGAGAGATCGACTTGTTGATGGATCAACCAGACCAGTTTCGTGGAGGTGTGTGTCTCTGTCTTTAAAGGATCTGTATGCAACAGTTAGAGCATTATATAGCAGCAAACAAATATTTGCTATGTAAAGATATAGTGGAGTGATGGCACCCTGATCAGAGATTGAAGTCACACTCCCTCTGTGTGTGTTGTAATCCAAGATTCTCTGTCCATTGTTGTAGCTGGCTCATCCACATGAGAGTCCTTCTGAATGAGTTGCATTAGCTGGCTCATCCACACCACTCTGCACCGAACTCATGTGGCGATTACCTCTGATGTTGTTGTCGCAGAAGTGTAGCGCCTGCTCTCCAGTTTCCCCCAAGCTAACACCGCTAGCTCTATCAGCATTGTTGCAGCTGTTAGCACTGTTTACTGAGTTAGCGTGTTAGCTACTAGCTGCCAGTTCATCCACCTCCAAGTTGAGAGCCATGTGCAGATACTCCCAGCCCAGACTCTAAATCATTGATTTGCTCTGAATGTTGCATACAGCTCTTTTAACATTTATAA
Organism: Cephalopholis sonnerati; assembly: GCA_019142605.1. NCBI lineage: Eukaryota > Metazoa > Chordata > Actinopteri > Perciformes > Serranidae > Cephalopholis > Cephalopholis sonnerati. Next base: position 27,370,131 of record JAGQAX010000021.1, read on the forward strand.
TAAGCATTGCATATGTACAGGATCTTTGTGTTTTAGTTTTTTTAGTCCGGTGTCACACTGTGGGTTTGTACTGAATTTAATGTCCAAATGAAACAGCATTTCAACAGTATCTAGCTTCAGTATTGAGACATGTTTCTGAGTGAAACAGGATAGGCATTTGGCCACATTTGGAGGAATTTGACTTGATCGTTGAGAAGTGAGCGTGTCATGACAGACATGAAGACGGCTTACACCGCCAGGGTAGCAGTATCCGTAAGTAAGAGAGATGAAGCATATCATATGCTCTGCGCAACATTAGTTTGCTGCTGTTAAATGCCTTGTGCATAATTTGGAGCTGTCACAGATGCCACTTTCAGTTAAGTGAATAAATTCTAGCCAGGAGGCCCTTAACCCCATTATTTTGGGGGAACGATGACACACTGACATACCATGCTGTTGCTAGGTAGCCAATTAATTAATCTCCGCTTTGATCTGCTCTAAAAGTTGCAGATTGATTGCTTGATGGATGTCAAGATATTATTGATAGCTTACATAAGCACACATCATATTATGTTTTAAAAGAAAGAAAACACGAACGGATTTTGGTAAAAGAATTCAAAGAAGTTTATATGTTGATTAATTTGGGGGCATATATTGTTAAAGAGGAGCACAATATGCCCAGGGATGTGATCTAGGGGTGAGAAATGCATTTTTCATTTCATCTGGACTTTAAGGATTTATGAAGTGTCTACTTTATCAGTCCCACAGTGTCTTCCTCTCTTGTTATGTGTCTGCACCAGTCAGCCAGGTCAAACGCTTTGTGCCACCACTGTAATTGAAAAAAAAAAAAAAAAAAAAAGCAATTCTAGCTCTGTGAGTGCTTTGCTGCTCGAAAGAAAGGGTTTATTTTCAGGAGACTTTTTCATTTCAGGGGAGAATTGAGTTTGGGGGAGCCTGGCCTGCTTTAACAAAAGTGCCTACTGTTCCGAGCAAAGACGGCACAAGGACGACATGTATTTAGCTGGGTAGACATTGTTTTCACTCTCAATTCACCTCCTGTATTAAAACATCAGTGAGAGGGCAGAGAGGGAATTTGTTATGAGGTTCAGTACAACAAGGAAAACCAGTGTCTTCAATAATGTAAAATTTGATCGTTAATAAACTTTTTACAGATTAGATCATTTTAGGGAAATGTGATCACTTGAACATGCTTTTATTTGTGTCCATGTGTTGTGTGTATATCACATAATTGGTGACAATGTGTGTTAAACAGAAATGGAGGAGCAGCAGACTGACAAGAGGACCAGGGAACTTGAAGGCGCCATGTCCTCCATTGACCGGTGAGTCTTTGTCAGTTTAAGTGAGATACTACTGGTGAATAGGGTAAAAATCTAACAGGTTCCACCAGCTGTCCAGTACATTAAGACAGCTATTTTTTGTTGTACAGTTTTTCTTGTCTCATTAAATATGCACTTTATGCATACAGCTCCAGAGTAGAAATCTGAGCTGATCACGGCCACTCTAGACAGTTCTTGTAATTCATACAGACAGCACTTTTCAGAAGCGTCCAAAAAGCGTCCAAAAAGCTAGGAAAATACACGCCTTGTCTATTTTTGTTGGAGCTGCAGTGATTTCTCCTGCCAACAGGCGCTTTATGTGAAATACAGCTGGCCTATGATGTAATTATGAAGATGAATGTATTTTTAATTAGGATAACACACAAATCTTTAAACCATGTCATTCATAACTGGACTTTTAACAGTATTAACTGGATACAGTGCAGCAAATTATGACATAACAACATAAACACAATGAAAATATACAAAAAAAGGAAACAATTTAATTATATATCTGACCTACTTACTAATGGTAGAAGCACACATATCAATGGAAAATGACCAAATCAACAAAGCCTTCATGTCGACAAAATTGGGCAGGCAAAACACTCCGCACTCCCGCTGTGATATGAAGCCACCCAGAGGACGGAACAAAAAGGGATTGTAGTTGTGACTGGTGTAGTTGTCCCTCCTGGCTACCTTGCACTCAAGATGGCAGGGAAGATAACAAAAAAAGGGAATTTATTTATCTTGTATCATGCCTAACTTTAGTGGAATATAACATATCAGGTGTTGAATTATTCTGCAGATGCTACAGTTCAAAATGAGACCAAACTTTTATACTGATGTCAATTTTTTGAGCTATGATGAAGGCCAAAATGTGTCCTCCAGTAGATGGTAAGACTTCTTGTTTTTTTGCCGAGACAATTTCCGGAAAACTTTCATTGAGAGGAGTGAGGAGTCAGCGGTCAATGATGGTATAAAACAGTGTGAGTCACCGCAACCTCAAGAGCCTCTGTAGCATACAGTCATAAATGGGCACACAAAATATGAAGCCAGTATGGTCTACTAGTATTTGAGATTAGCTGCAGACAGACAGAGATACGCGCACACACACTCACACGACCGGACGCATGATCCCCTCAAGGCTTACATCTGACAGAGAAAATTAACACCTAAATGTGTGTTTTGTTTCCACTAGCCTGAAAGGAGACATGTTATGAAAGCAAAATAGCCCAAAATCTCAAAGTTGACCAGGGCATGAATAAACTATGTTCTTCTCTGTAGTGTCTCCGCTTACAGACAAATTTTAAGTAACTACTCAGAGAGCACCCTCAGGGCAATGGTAACGTCATGGTTATACTACCAGTCATCCTTTGTGTATGCAAAGTATGTTATTACACAGGTAAATACTGACAAATGAATTATCACATTGTGTAGTTTAAAGAAAGACTTAAAAGATACTCAGTATTTTATCAGTCAGTCAGAAAACAGCTCAAACCTGTGGTGACAAACTGTAAATATATCTGGTAAGTTAAAACCTTTTGTGTACTGCAAGCACGTGTGTGTTATTGTATCCAGGCTGAAGGAGACAGTGCTGGGAGCAGAGCGGGACAGTATGTGGCTGCTAGACGAGGAGGCGGGTCACCCGGTTGAGGTTCCTTTGGCAGCTGTTGCCCTAGAGATGACCCCTCCGCAGGTTGCTATGCCAACTCCCCCCTCTGAGGCATCTGGGAAAGAGAGAGACGGAGCAACAGAGGGTTCCTGTGAGAGGTGAGACACGGGCGATCCTGTCTATTCTCTAATTTGTTCAGTCGTAGTTTTGTATTGTGCAAAATTTAAACTGAAGTAGTGAAAGATTTACGGTGTGAGTGTGAACAAATACTTACTTCCACTAATTGCTGTACTCGCAACAAGTAATTGAAAGCACACATGCCTCTAAACATGATTAGGAGACACCCTGTCATTACTTTTTCCTTAACTTAAGTTCATTCATTTGACTTTGTCTTCTATAAAGTGCCCATATGGAAACTACAGACTATTTAATCCAAGTATAGTGCCTCTGAATATTAAATTCCTGTTTTTGTTTTACCTGCTGTCCAATTTCTGCCATGTAAGAAACACAGAGATGACAGTGACAAAGCATTTTCTGTTGTGACAGTTGCTGTCAACTTTAATTTACATTCCACAAAGTGACTCATGAGCAGCTAGTTTCGTTTTGGAAACAAGTAATGGAAAGCACATGTGGGTGTGTCAACACAGATTCATAATTTCCAGTTTGTGTGCTGGAGTGTGAGATCTTTTTATAGAACCAGAGCTGTAGACACTAAAGCTGTGTGTTTCTCACTCTGCCATCAGGTGATTGTTCCTCCTCTCAGGAAGCCCGGCGGAGGACGCAGGCGTCAGCTGGTCTTCGCAGACCCTGAGGTCCAGATACCTGAAAGAACAATGAAGGAGCAGATTGAAAACCCACTGGTCGAGACACTGGAACTGGTACAAAAACACACTGAGATTATTTCATTAATACATAAAATGTATGTTTTAGTGGTTCCAACTTAGATGTGACATAAATGCAGTGTTTATATTAATAAATATTACAGTTATTCAAAGTGATGAATGTGCAACACATGGTTCTGCTACTTTTTACTCTACTGACTGAACAGTTTCTGGTGTTACTTAGGTTTTTTGGTGATCTCACACACACACACACACACCAGCGCATTAGAAACAGCCCTTTCTTTCCCTCTCAATCACACATTATGACGTAAACATACACACACTAAAACAAAAGCCGTATAAACTGTATTGGCGCACATAAACACACACTGAAGAGGACCGAGGGTTTACTGACACGGACCAACTGAATTTTCAGTCTTTGCCATTCTGTAATCAAAGGCTTGTCATCAAAGTGTTTATTCACCAGGGTGTCAGTTAATTAAACTCCAGCTCTCCAGTTTTATTCCTGCTCTCTAAGCCTACTGGGATAGTGCTCATTGATCATTGCCTTCCTTCTTTCTTTCCTTCTTTCCTCCTTCCTTCGTTATTTCTTTAATTTCCTTTGAGACACCATCATTGACTTTTAGCCCTTCTCTCTCTCGCTCTCTCTTTCCACTGTGTACTCTGGAAACTAACTCTACTGGAAGCTTTGCCATCAAGCTAATATTTTTTCCTTCCTCTCAGTCCAAGGTGTTGCTGGACTTGCCCTTCTTGACCAAGCGTGCCACTCCTGCTCAGCTCTTCACCGCCCCCTGTGGATGTCAGTGCTAAGTGCTACACTTCACTCACCACTGGCTATTGAAAACCCAACTGAACATTAAATAATGAAATTCCAGACCGGATTATTTATGATGGTTATGATTAAAAATCCCAGAAAACAAAAACAAAACTAATCAGCAGATGCAATATGAGCATACAGTAACTACAAAGATGAACACATAGCAGTGTTCAGTGTCAAGGGGAAAACACACTGAAGGTGATCATTGATGCGCCTCATTTGAAGCATGTAAGTTGATGCTCCTATGGTGCAATGCAGGCATCACATTAAACACGCCAACACCACAAAGCCCGCAGTGTTTTCACTATTTAGGCAAAATGTTTGTATGTTACAGATACCCCCATTAATTTTATATTTTTGTTAAAGTAACATTATATAAAATTCCAACACTGCAGAACCAGCAGGATTTGGGAAAAAGTTGCTACTTATTTGTAGGTGGGCACAAGTTCGCTTAATTTATTTCGATTAATTCATTTATTGAATCACTTGACCCTTTGAGCTGCCGGCTGTTTTTCGATTGCTGCAGTCTGAGTCAAAAGTCTCCCTCCTTCTCTTCTTCATAACTCAGTGACGTGAGCACACTGACATGAAACACGGCGATTGAACCTGGTAAAATCTTTACTGTTTGAATCATAATGAGGTGACGGCACTCGAAATTTATATTCAGGCACCTTACTGCCCAAAACTGTTCTCTCCTCTCCGGCTCACTGGCTGAGGTCAGTGTTCACTTTCAGTATATCGTGTGTGCTCAGTTTCTACTTGAAACCTTTGTTTAAAGAAACAGGTTTGGCCACTGGGTCCTCATTTGACACTCCATAATCGAAAATAATATCATAGCAGGAGTGTCAAGTGTCAAAGTTTGACATGCCTTCCCTGATAATGCTTTCATTGTGTGTTTTGCTACGTAACTGATACACTGGTATTGACCATAACTGTGAAATTTTAAAAAGAAATTTTCAAATCATGTTAATAATACACATCTGATAATATTGTGTAAATAATCCAGCCCCCTGAATCATTACCATTTCTTACCATTCTTGCTGTCCTCCCAACACCATCTGATTGCCTTTTCACTATCCATTCATTGTAATTGCTCTTTTTGTATGATTTTGTACAGTTAAGGTTGCAGACTCTCTCTTCACCTCCCTACATTCGTATTTTCATTTTAATTAATTTACCAAATAAGAGACAAAACACACAGTAAACAAATTTAAAGATGAATTTGACCGATAGCATTATTGAGTTTAATTTCATTTTTTGCTTGTTTTTTTTTCCTAATATATCTTGATGATATTGTTATCGTGAATTCTTTTGGCCACGATTATTGTGTAGTGAAAATGTGATATCATGCCAGCCCTTGTTTTAAATGTTGGTAATGATAAGACTATAAAACACTTTAACACTGTAAATGTTTCATATTTTAAAAGATGTGTTTGGCAAGTGGTGCAGTAGACCTGCAAGTTTTTGGCCAAAGAGCCCAATAAATAAATAAAAAAATAAATGCCTATTAAAGTTTGTGTTTAGGCAAGTTAAATGAATCACCTTCAGGTAACTTGCATGTGCAGTCAGAGAGAAAGCATTATGCTCAAGGACACACACCTATTGCAGAAACTCAACCTTGCTCTTTTTAGAGCTCCCCAGGAGTGTACCGGTAACTCATCATAAACTGTGAGCATGTTTTCTAATCAGCAACAACCTTGTAGGGCGTCTGAAACATTTTATTAGCACTTTACAGCAGCCTGTGAGTGTTACTGGCTTCCCACAAACTCTAAACATCAGCTGCGATGAAGCAAATACAAATTACTGACCCAAACCTGCTCTCTGACCTGTCCGCAGCCCTGCTCCATGCTGACCTCCAGTCACTATGGAAACAGAGTGCCTCCATCACCGTCCTGCCTCAACATGGGGGAAAACAGAGAGGAGAGGAGGAAGAAGAAGAGGAGGAGGAGGAGGAGGAGGAGGGGAGAGGAGAGTCAGAGCAGGACAGAGAAATACTGAGGGCAGAGAGGAAGAGGAGGCACTCAAGCAGGAGAGAGGTGGGTCTGTGTGAAGGTACATTTTAAAGCAGTGGAGATCTTTCATGCCTGGTAGCATATGATGATCTAAACGTCAAATATATGTGGGGAGAGAAAATTATTGACATTCTTACAAAACTCCATGTCGTGTTGTGTATAAATCTGAGAGGGTATTTGTGAAGCTGTGTCTATAATAATAAAGGTTAGCCAGCTAGCCTGCAGTCGTAGCCTGCCAACTGAGTGTTCAGTTCAGTGATGAGACAAATTAGATTATAAACCTCGTTTCTATTTCATGAAAGTCTGCCTCCCTTCCTCTCTCAGATATCCAGTGAGTCAGGACTGCAGCCTGCAGAGAGCTCATGTAAGAATTCTTCCTCTCTCTCAGACACTTTTTTACGTAATGTTTTGGCAAGACATTAAACACATCGTTTACTTAAAGCTGCCAGCTGCTCATTTTGTGTTGCTTTATGTTTGTGTGTGTCAACAGCTGTATTAGATGTGATCATGGACATGTCCAAAGAAGATAGATCTGTAAGCGATGTGATCACTCCTGTCAGCAGATGGTGAGTCTCAGATGGATAGACAGACAGACAGACAGCTGGATGGATAAAGAAATACATCACTGTGTGTGCGTGCCTGTGTGTGTGTGTGTGTGTGTAGGTCTCCACAGGAAGAGGCCCAACCACCAATGGAGCCCATAGCAGAAGAAAACATCGAGATGCCCGAGGCTCAGACTGACGCAGAGAGCAGGGACATGCTGAGGTACTTCATACGATACACACACCCAAAACACAATCAAGCATACAAACACGCACCCAGGTTGACCATGATTTTTCTCCACATTAATAAACGACTCCAGGAAGCACACCATGTAATCCATCAAGCGAACATGCTTGACAGCAGAAAACACTGGTGATCATTTACACACTGGATAAAGATTTACTATGGTGAGACTGGATGATTAAAGATAATCATTCTAGAAGAAAATACTGGAAATTTTTTTTGAGATTTTTGTCCATCTTTACTTCTGAGTTTGATTTTTCTGCTTTTACGCCTTTGACAGCTGAGGCTGGACGCGACATGTTTTTGGCGTGTCCATCAGTCCATCCAAATCTCATGAACATGATATCACAGGGATGCTTTGAGGGAATTTCGGCAAATTTGGCACTAACATCCACTCAGTGATGAATTAATTAGAATTTAGTGGTCAAATGTCAATGTCACTGTGACCTCACAAAACACGTGATTGGTCATAACTCAAGAATTCATACGCTAATTATGACATATCACACAAATGTCAAATAGGATAAAATTATGAAGTGATGACATTTATATCCACAAGGTCAAAGGTCAACTTCACTGTGACACCATAACTCAGAAACGGAAGGGGACGCATTTGCAGGGTGTCTGCAGGCCTTTAAAAAGTTGTAAAATGAAAATAATAACAAAAAAATTAATTTTATAAGACCTTAAAATTCATTAAATGGTCTTAAATTTGAATTTGTGGGTCTTAATCGCCATGAACATTTTATCTAATTTACTTTAACCATCTTTTAATTATTTTTTGTCAAAATAAGTCGAGCTCTTCTGCGTGAAAATCCATATTTCTGATGTTGCAGACCTTTAATCCTGCCACTGAACCTAATCCTGTCTTTTACTCGATACTTGCACTTACCTGTGAGCAAAATGTAGAGTAACCTCACTCACATTTCCTTACATAAAACTCACCTATGCTTGGGACCACAAACCTACTTACCTATAGTCCTTAAATAAGAAATAATTATTTGTCTAAAAATCAGCCTTAAATTTGGTCTAAAATCTCAAAAAAGGTCTTAAAAATCAATAAATTTAAGCATCTGATTTCTGTAGACATCCTGATTTGGTCGGACAGGCGTGAATGTAAACTGCAATTTTACTGGTTGGCGGAGGCACAAAAACACAAGACAATAAATCTAGTTTGTCTCCGTATTCGTGCCGCAAACCTCCAGCTCCATTTAATTGCACTGGTACTCCCTTGTGTTGAGATACTGAGACTCCAGCATTGTTGTCAGAATCATCCTGAGGTGATGAATGTTGTGTGTCACGGCACGTTACCCTGCGCTGAGTGCCTATTTGAATAAAGGTAGACTGTGGCCATGGAGGGTAAATCAGCTCATATATTTCCAAAAAGTTATTTTGGTCTTTCATGGTGATGTTTTTTGAGGTTGAAAAAAACACTTGTTGCCTCCAGCTTCACAGGTTGACCCACATCCTACTTTGTTTGACATCTGCTTTGAAATTCAAAATAGAAAGCAGCCAGCAGGCCCGAGGGATGAACCTGAGCCACTGACACATTTCCCTATTAAACTCCTCTACCAGGGTTACACACTGACACTATCACAGACTTTGAGTAAATATCACATATTGGCCCGTCAGTGTCAGCAGATGAGATGTGAAGCAGTTTGTTTGGTTGCATGTTTGTTGTATAAATCAGCAGCATTACAGCTGTTGTCTGTAGGAAGCTGGTGATGTGACATTTTGACTGGACTGTGTGAATCTGTATTTATAACAGAGATAGTGGCTCTATAATTGACCTTTCGCTAATCCCTGCTCCTTTGTGATGATTCGCCAAGCTGTCGGAGTAAGCATGGAGCCCACACTGTAACTAACCTGAAGAAATACTATCATATTTTTGGACAAATGAAACAGTGATTCCAGAGAGAAGCAGACAGAGGGGTCTACAGTCTGTGTTTGAAGGATATATCCAGGATGTCAAACTGACTCAGCAGCAACAACAGGTTAAAAAGACAAAGATAGTTAGAAGCTAAAGCCCAACTATAGGCTACAGATCACAGTGTCAAAGTGAACCACCACATCACTGCTGATCAACACAGAAGACAATGAATATAAAGGGAAACTTTGCTGATATTGAACCAGCTGTGTGGCATCACAGGTGTTCCTAACATCCTAATATATGTATCTATACCACTCCTCCATGATGAATTTTATCACATGCTGCTCACACTGTCTGTCTTTTCCAGCTGGATCTCCTCCAGCCTGCAGAGGTTTGGAGAGGTCACCTTTGACTCTCTGGTGCCTCCAAAGGCTGACCGCACCACTGCAGCTCACACACTCTACAAACTGCTGGGTGAGATAAAATCCAAAGCTGCTGTTTTGTTAACAATGGACACATAGTGTCTCTGCTCCTCATTGCCCAGCACTGATGACCTGAAAATAAAATTGATTTAATGCAGACAGTAAAAGAGATGTTTGACATGAGGCAGACATTAGTGTTAAAATAACTGACACAAAATAAATCAAGACATTAAGGAGTGGGTAAACAGCACAGCTTTTCATTTGCACATTTGAGAAGCGTTTGTCACTTTGTCACAAGCTCATAAATATATATTTTATATGTTCAGTCTGAGGTTTAGCCAGGTCTCCCCAGTAACAGTGAGTGAAACATTGTGATGGTATTAATCTGTGGTGTCTCTCTGTTTCAGAGCTGCTGTCGGCACGAGAGGTGACTGTACAACAGACTAAACCCTACAGTGACATCATCATAAACCCTGCAGCGCTCAGGATGACTGCCTGAACACACACACATACAGTTACTCTCACCCTGTTGAGGTACAGTTTATAATATTTTTTTAGTGATGAATGAGTGAATTGTATCCTTTGACTTTTAGTAACACCTCAGATCGTCAGCCCTCACTCTCTCCTGATATCTGTCATTATAAAAACAGATCACACAGGTTAATTTTTTTTATGTGATTGTTAAATTGTTAAGAGGTGTGAAATGTTTAACTGCATTCCTTTGCTTTTACGCATTTTAATCTGGTTGTAATTTGTTTTTATGGTTGTATTTTTTAAATATTAATACTCATTGAAGTTTATAATGTTACGTAATTTCACATACTGTTATTGAAGTTTTTCAAATCTGGACCTGGCAGGTTTGTTGAGGAGTTTGTGTGGATTTTAACTTTTGTAATGGCTTTAAATTAGGCTTTTTATACAGATTTTATCTGTTCATTACTTTTATTTAATCTCAAACTTTTAATAAAATATTTTTTACTGTGTGGAATAGAGTATGATCTCGAATGATTCTTCCAAACTCTAAACATAATCAGGCCAGATAAACCTTGTATTTCTGTAGTTATTCGTAAGAGTATTACTTGGGTAGGTCATTTTCTACAGCATAGTATTCTCTAATATCAACTGTTCATAAATTACTGTAAACATACAGTATTCTAACCCCAGTTCAGCCCTTACCTGTCACTGAACACAGTCAACATCCTGAGTGCGATTGTCTTATATTGTTTCTTCAAGATAAATATCAGAATGACATTAAGTTTAAAGTTTGTTTTTCTGGACTGAAAACATCAAAGAAAAAACCCAGCAGCAAACAAATCCAAAAGTTTATTTCAAATACTCAGGTTTGAGCTTATGGTGCAGAAAAACGTACAGTAACCATTGTAATGTGACTTGTGAGTACATCAGCACTACCCTGCCTCCAACAGGACCATATTGTGCCTCGCTGGCAGAAAACTCCTGTCTGACCTCATGCCTCAGTAACTCCACACAATTAAAGTGTTTGCTTGTTAAACACACTGGAGGCTGCAGTTTGTGTGTGAGTGTGTGCCCATCAGAGTAAGACCCTGTCCATGTGGCACCTAGTTGTGACCCAGCTGAGGTCACTGCTGCAGTCACAGAGCAGAAATCCTAATTCACATCAACACAGTAGAATGGTAATTTTGTCGATACTACTTGTGATACATCCAGATTGTGGCGCTATGCCAGGAAATGTCCTTTCACACTGCCATGTAATGTTTGTATTCTAAAATGACTCATCTAAGACAAAACGACTACTTCATTTCTTTTGTGTCTTTCTGCTGTTTCCTTCTTCGTACAGGTACAAACCCTCATAGTTTAGGATAAATGCCTCGTTCTAAAGCAGCTGGATGGTTAGTTACCTCTGGCACAGGCACAGGTTACAGTTGGCTTTGTAACCACCAGAGATGTGGACTTGAGTCTCAACTTGTACTGGAGCACAAATTTGATTACTTTAGATTTGACAAAATCAGAGAAGGCTTGCAACTCGACTCGGACTTTGACACAAGACATCAATGACTTGCGACTTCACCTGGAATTGAGCTTTTTGACTTGAAAATACTTGATACCTTCCCCTAAGCCCAAAAGGTTAAAAATTATGTTCTTTAAAAGTGTGTCATGAATCAGTTTATTTCCTTTCACTTCCTGAACTAACATTCCCACACTGTTCACTCCAGTGAGTCGACACTTAGAGGGGAACTACACCTATTTTCAAAATTCACAGGTTATTCCTATGGTGTATGATGGTCCACAGATATTAGTAAACATGAAGAACTTTCTCCCAAATCCAAAAACCAGAGTGCTAAAACTAAAATTTGTGATGTCATCAAGTCTGGAGCTGCTCCATGGACAATGAGAAAGATGTTTTAGATGACACAAAACAGCCAGGGGAATGTTCTGAGTAGACAGGGACATTTTCAGTTTCAGAACTAAGAACACTACAAGAAAATAAAGCTTATCTGGGTATTAAAATGAAAACGCATACTGTGGGTCCACAAAATCAGTCTCCCATTCATTGTCTGTGGAGCAGCTCCAGACTTTATACACGATAACATCACAAGTTTGAGACTTACTTCTCTGGCTTCTGGCTTTAAGAGAGAGTAGCTCATGTTCACTAATATAATTTCAAAGGCAGTGGAAATAACATGTTCCTCATTAATTCCCCAGATACACAGTGTTTGAACCGGTCCTACAGCATCCCATCAACTTGAAGGAGAAAAGCATGAAAAACTAAGGTTACATTACTGAGTGCCGGTTGGAAAATAAATGATACTAAAGATAATTTTATTCATGTAGAAAAAAACTACACCTATTACAGTATGTAAATGTGTGAGTCGGAAATTACAGATGGAGTTGCAACAACTTCAAACAAACTCGTTTAAACAAATAAATACACATTTAAAAAAAAAAAACTATAGATTTTTCAAAATTTAATGTATTACTCTTTTGTAAAATGTCATTACATTTGGTGAAGAGCTAATTTTGACTTCTTTACGTCTCAAAACCTAAAGTTTAGGACTTGGGACATGAGTGCAAAGACTTCAGAACAACTTGTGACTTGGAAAGCGATGACGTCTAATAGCCATCACTTCCACTACTGCTGCATCTCTGGCTCCGCAGAACAAAATGTAAGAGTGACCTCACTGTGTTTACAGACACACAGCAGCACGCTGCTGAGAAAACAGGGTCAAAGCATGATTAATGAGGCCCAAATATCTTTCTGTTATCGGCATGGAGCAAAGGGCAGGTGGTAAATGCCTTTGATAAAAAATGTGTGTTCTTTTAAAAAAACTGAAGAGTTCGGCCTGTCGATATCAATTTTAAAAAGCACAAATCTTATCGACATTTACGCTGTTAAACCTGAAACTGTTTGGCCTTACAGCAGCAGAAACAAGCTGTGACAACAGTGACATATTTTCACCTGTGATGCTCTTGGTATAAAGCAGCTGCTTGTTTACACATCAAGCAGACATGAAGCAACATGAGCAACTCTCATAGCAATGGTGTTTGTAGTTGTGGTTGTAGCCACTTAAATGGGCAGAAAATCCAACATGTGCTACCACAACCTGATGCTTACAGTCGACCTCCCTTTGGCTCCATGCATTCCCGAGCCTTTGCATCATCTGTATCCCACTACAGTGCTGACGTCAGGAGGATTTATTGTGGCTGCCCTTGGAATGTGACATGCTGAGTCCAGAGTGCTAGTTTAGTGGGAAAAAGATCCTTGCTGTGCAGGACAACACACACATGCTCCACAGCATGGGAACACACGTGTCCCGTGTTTGTGTCCCCTTTGTAAGTTAGAGCTAGAACTCATTTTTCAAAAGCTGAAAATGTGACGCTGTGCTGTGAATGAGCCACACATCAACCTCCTGTTCACCTGAACTGTCACAGAAATGAGAGAGAGAGCATAGAGGGGAGACAGACGATGAGTGGAGGTGGAGAGAATCATCTCATTACACAGTCATAAATCTGTTGTCCACACTGAACCTGGTGTGACCTCTTGGCTTCATGACGCGTAGCCAGATTTATACATTACAAATTCTACATCATAAAGTATTCAGTTCTTGATTTTTCATCTCAGACATGAAGCTCTTCAGGCCACATTCTTCCTACATTCAGTCAAATCATGCTCAACTAAACACTGACTTCACCCAGACCCGGTCAGACTGATAATCCACAAAGACAGCCGGCAGTACAAACACCACCACCCGTCCATCACCGCCCTGACAGTCTAATAAACCTAACATCTGAGTGACACATAACACACATTCACACCGGCTGCTTATATCAGCCAGGAGGGCAGAGCACAAGTCCGTATGCTTTGGACACACACACACTCACACTTTCCAGAGGCCTTCATCGTCAGAAGAGGCAGAGCTCTGAATCACCAGCCCAGAGGAGGAGAGCGGAGAGCAGCAACACAGTGCAGACAACGAGCATCAGTCAGAGAGATAAGCACAGATCATACAAGCCAAGGCGAGGCATACATCACATTCTTCTTCTGAGATAGCGATCACAAAGTCAAGCTGGCAGCAGACGAGACAAAAAGCCTGGAGGAGGGAGAGGCCAATGTGGAGCAGGCCAATGGAGTACCTGACAGCCCAGCAGGCAGGGAGTCCCCAGGGACACACGGCAAGCTGGTGCGTGTTGAACTGGAGTGGGACATCCCCATGTCTGTGACGCTGCCCATCCAGGTGCAGCCTGACCCGGCACACCAGCCGTTCCCCTTCCTGGACACCACACTGGCCGACCTGGGCATCCAAGAGTGAGTCTGCTCTCAGTGTGAGGAGTCTTATAAAGCAATGTCATGATTTTTTAACAAGTTTAAGTGCCCGTGTGTATGTGTGTGTGTTCAGGTCAGAGGTGAAGGAGAGGGTGGTGTGGGTGGACACCAAGAAGACCCAGGTTAAGAACAAAGCAGGGAAGCTGAAGGAGAAAGAGATCACCATCCTTGAGGTGCGACTCTAACGTGACAGATAACCTCTGAGCTTTTTTGCCTTGATGTAAACAGAAGCAAACAAAAGGATGACAAAGCAGGGTTGTAAAATAATTTTGGTTTCCTCTGCAGGTGAGAGTGAAAGCTCAGAAGCCCGGAGACAAACAGCTGCAGGAGGTCCTGTACAGCACTGAGGCCCACACTGACCGCTCCTTCTGTCGCACAGGAATGAACATCCTGCCGTGGAAACACAGATACACAGGTCTGGATATTAAATCCAGAAATTTGAAGCCAGTGAAGTTTTTAAAGCATCTTATGTTTCTGTTTCTGTTTCTGTCAGGTCTCAGAGTTACTAGATTAAAATTTTTCCTCATCATCTGTGTTCGCTCATGTTCATCTTATAATGGAGGATTTGTTTCTGTATGTGCAAAACCAAAAGTCACTCAGCCGTGCCACAGTCTGCAGTGACCTCTCAGATAACGGGTGAACCGTCAGGCTGATGTAGATCACAGCAGTGTGCCAGAGCCTCGGGCACTGAAATGAGATCATCGTAAACATTACATCAGAGTCTGGATAAAGCTTCAATGCTGTTGGGAATTTGTGAAAATCTGTTTGACTTGTCCCACTCATGGCCATTTATTTCTCTCTGTGAGTAACAGAATGATGTCTGTGCAGAAAAGGCTGGTTAATGTGACAAAGCAAGCTAACGATGATGTCTAACAGTATGAAAACAGGCAACCTGCAGATATGGAGACACTAATAATAGTATCTTAACAGTTGTGTTGTGTTTACACCTTCACAGCGCTGTTTCTTGTCCATGTGTGGTATTTGTCTCTCATTAGCACATACTGATACATCTATGTGATTTAAGTGAGTGATTTAACATGTGTTTAAAAGAGACCTCTCTGTCTGTCTGTCAGGAGAGGATGGGCTGACACCAGTGAAGATGAATATGGCGTTGGACATGGAAAACCAGCAGCCTGACAATACTGAGGCGCAGGGACAACGGGAGATCTGAGGAGCAACAAAGAGTCAGCTATCATCCAAAACAGAGTGCAGTTTAATGTGAATCAACAAGCTAGCCATTTAGGCTAACATACATCTTCAACTAGTCCACAGCAAAGCACTTTTTTAACTCCATTTTGATTCCAAGATGCAAGTTTGCATTTATTTAGAGGATTCAGAGTGTCGTCAGTCTGCCTTTCTACAGTGAGGCAAGGTTGAATGGCTTGACATTAACTGCACTGCCAAACTTGCCAGCATTGAAGCATCATGTTAAACCTTTTTTAGCATTTGTAAAAAATCTCTTGCACTTGTCAAATATGTGTAGTAGGATACTTTGAATAGATGTTAACAGGCTGACCAGAGATAGCACCGATAGATGGACTGATTACTGCTGCATGCAGTCACAGACCGAGCTGCTATAAGCATTAACAGTATATCAACGGTGATGTAAGTGCTGTTCTTTTTATAACAACAGAGTGTGACCTGTTAGCTCAGTGTGTCCATTTAGTCAGTGATCTCTGGGGGTTCTCACTGTTGTATTTCTGCCACAGCTCACAAAATACACTGCTGCACTGCTGGACCATTAGAGAGCCCTTTGTAAGCAGCTGATAAATCTCTGAGAGGCAACACAGAAATTTAAATCAAAAGTTTAAAGTCCATCGACTAACGCTGGGAGGTTGGAACAAAATAATTACATTGCAGATCACTGAAGATCAAATTCATTGCTTCACACTCAGATAGCAAAGCCAGAAGTCAGTCCAAACAGTGGCACAAAGGGGACAGTAGCAATTAACAGAACTTAACAGGAACAGGAAAACAAAATACAATGGTAACAACACAGGATGGTAAACTGTAAGTCTTAAAATAATAAAACTTCAACAAAGCAAAGCATGCAAATAAATTAAAAGTTAATACTCAGAGAACTGTTGAATGTACTAATAACTCGTAGAATGGTTGAAGTGCTGTATTTAGATCATTTTGGGTCGTCACAAATAACTGTCCCGTTTTCCACCTACAGTATAAAATTCATTGTTTTGGCTGGCTTTCACACAAGAGTGGAAGGATGTGTGTGGGCTATGAGGAAGAGACGGCTGCGCTAAGTTTGGCCTGCTGCTCTCTGGGAAGTGATGTCACAGCTGCTTGGAAGTCTGCAGAGTGTTGCTGGGCAATTTCTTTCATCAGCATGACCAAAGTGTTCTGGGTTTCTGTGGAGGGGAGACAAAGTGAGAGTTTAGGGATGACAGAAAAACACTAAAGACAGATTAGTAAAACAGCAATATCACAGCAGAACGCTGCAGTGACTGACTGGGGATGTTCAGTGAGGGGAAACATTAAACTCAACGAGGGGAAAAGAGTATGTAAGCTTTGTTTTTCAATAACTTAAGATGCATAAATGGCTTAAACACTAAGCATCAAGCATTCTGTTCAGTTTAAGTTGGTACCTCTTTCAGTGCAATCTAAGAAAACAAGCCACTGAAAATGCTGCCTGTTACAAAAGAAATCTTTACCTGTGTCAACTTTTTTGTTGCCAAGGACATGACTGGAAGCTGCAACTATGGGATTCATTAGCTTAACCATCTGAAAGAGAAAAACACATTAAAAATTAATACGGTAACAATGTTAAATATTGGTGTGCATGTCTATGGACCACATTTACACAGTTGTCAGGATTATTACTAAAGCATGTGATGTTTGTTATAACTGATTGTTCTGAATCAAAATGTTTAGGTTTGTGCATCCTGTTGTGATCTCTACGTCTTTGTTAAAGTGCTACGTTTGTCTCTAGATTCTTTAGGATTGCATGATATAGAGTTGGGGTACGCTGTATGCATGCATATGTTGTAGTAATACTTTATAAAAACATAATAAAATGTAATGAAATGATTGAAAGATTGGTCTGATAGTGGTCCATATCAAGCATACATAGGGATAATTTTAAATATTTGAAGCTGCTCCACCCTCAATAATGTGGATGTATCTCTTTCTGGTTGTTTGTCACTAACACCCTTGTTTAACGTCTTTCTTTTATTAAGAAAATCTCAACGTCACGACATGTAACCCACTTGAGGCATGAGTAGAAGCCTTGAAAGACAAATTGTACCAATTAATGTACCATGGTGCTTGTACCGCTGCAAATTAATTTGTCACTATAAATTAGTCTGAATATGCCATTCAAACCAAACTGCTGATAGTTTTCTCAACGGCAATAAACACATTTTCTTGACCACATGTAGACAGACAGTAATTTTAGTGTTGTAACTAGCTTGAGTGCCATTCCTTTTACACATGGATTGCATTGCCAGATGTTCATTGTGTTTGTACTGTACCAGAGCAGGACTGTGTCTGTAGAGCATGGCCAGGCAGCTGAATACTGTCTTGTTCTCCTCCATGTCCTCCTTGAGGGGAAGGCGACCCACCATGGCAGGCATAACCTGTTACACAGCACACAATGTCTCTTGTTATTCCAGTTTGTAGTGAATTTCCTGCTTGTGAAAATGTTGTCAGCAGTTCAGATTACTTGTGGTAGCTAAAATACATGTTTTCTTGTCAGGAGAGGTGTGCGCTGAATATATACCTGCTCCAGAGGGACAGCATCCACATTGCTCATGATCATCCTGCAGAGGGCAGCACACAGGTTGTCAATCACCCTGAGGTCTGACTCTTTGGTCAGCATGTTGGAAAACACAGACAGCATCATGGGATAGTCTCTGGAACACACTTCACTAAGGAACAGCTGCATGTGATGTTTTGAAATTCTGCATTAATACACACACACACACTCACAAAAACACACACAAGTAAGAAGGATACGATACACAGATGGGTCCAGCTGCCTGAGCCAGACATCCGAGTCCGAACACACTGTTGTTGCGAACCTCAGGATCACTGTCCCTCACTCCAGCGACCAGTACAGGAAGCAAGCGGTTAGACAGTCGGCCTGCCAATCCCTGGCCCCCGGGCACGCTCACAAGGGCCTGCAGGATCTCTCCGATTGTACCCACAGAGAAAGACCGTTCTGCCACAGTGCATGTGGATTTCTTTTGAGGTGAAAAAAAAAATTAGTGTGACAATGACCATAGAGAACGCATCAAATACCATACTTTGTGTGATACACCTTGGCTAAATATCCGAGGATTGTACCATTATAACACTATGATCCTACCCCAGTCCATCACTAATGACTTACCTAAACTACTGCATTCTTGCTGTAGCTCAGAATTCACTCAGTAAAAATGAGCTTGTTTTATAAATGTAAAGAACTTCATAGATACAGAAAGTAAGCTACTTTTTTGTCACTTAAATCATCTGCTTGTCCTGAATACTGCTGAACTGTGCAGGGTGCTCTGTCCCTGGCACACATCCCCCCATTTCAATTATTTTTACATTTTGTTGTTAAGCAATTAATCTTAAAGTCAAAGTTCGATCTCTGAAAATGAGCTTGTAGTTGCAAAGAGTTCTCTGTAAGAAATAAGCATCACTACATGACAGGACTGGGATAATTTCGAGTTGAGAAAATGGGTCTGAGTAAATAAAACTTTTGTGGTACTGTGGTTGTTGTCAGTAGGTCCAGACTCACAGCTTTGCTCATGATGAGAGGCAGCAGGTCATTGAGGAAAGGGGTAAAGTTGTCTGCAGGCACAGAAGCGGCCAGCACAGGAATTCCCTCACCAGCAAACTCCAGGAGCATGGCATCATACTCCGCCTGAACCACACAGCACATCAACAAAAAGCACATTGAGTATTTACAGTGATGTGGACACAGATATTGGAAAATAAGGGGTAAAAAAAATGATTTCTGATTAAATTTCTATATATTCCCTATCTATAACCATCAATATTTAGATCAGATTTTTCCAAAGTATACAGCAGGCAGTTTTGTGGATGTTTTCTGTTGTGACTGCATCAGTGTAATGTGAGGTCAAACACTTTAACATAGATGGCAGGAGAAGAAATTTAAAATCTTGGATTAACAGTCCTATGTTCTTTCCATTTACTTTTCCAAGAAATAAATCAACATCTTGTATCCATATTTCTAAGTATATATAAGTATATAGTATATATAAGTATGTATAAGTATTCAGAATCTGCTCTGATGTGGTGCCACTCAAGAATAGATCACTTGTATGTGTAGATTTAAGGACTTTAATGTTCATGACTGTGAGTCTGATACATGCAAGAGAGCAACTAACCTGCTGGTCTTCATCATCAGCTTCATCCCCACCGCCGTCCTGACAAGCAGTCTGAACAGAGAGAGAGAAACAATGGTGGAGGGTTACTAGTATAACTTCCACCTAGGAAATATCATTCATGTTAAATTACTTTAGTGACCTCAGTTTTAAGAAACAAAGCCATCTCCCATACTCACCAGTCTCAACTAGCTCACCTTTTTCTTGAGCACATCACGGATGACATGGCTGATCTCCTGAAGGCGTGAAGGGTTTTTAAAGGCTTCCTCCTTGCATGACTTTATGACACTGTTCATGGTTTCCAGAATACCCATCACAACCTGGCGCTCTTGCTCTGTTCGCACTGTTTCCACAAAGCAAGGAAGGACCACATCCAGCAACTTTAGCAGGGCTGGGGGAGGGAAACAAGATGTTTAGGTATGAGGAGGAATAAAGTTAAGATTTGATAATGGCAACTGCACTGACTCCTGTGTGCCACAGTCTTGAAAAAACCTTAAGTTAGCTGGCCTCTACATTACTGTTTGCTATTGTGTATAATCTTACAGTGTACTGTACATCTGCTTAGAGCCCACTTGTTTCTTGTCTCTCGACATTGCTAATTACTACTCCTCACTTCAACAGAAAGCAGCACTGCCAATTTCTGTATTTCCTGAAAGGAGTAACAGCAGCGTAGAGCTAATAAGAGAGGCTTTACCCTGGTGGTTGGCCTCGGTGGGATTCTCCTTCCACACTTGATGCTGAGCTCGACAAAACTGGCCCATAGCTCCAAACGCTGCCCTGCGGACGTCCTCATGGGGAAACTAAGGGAGGGAGGGAAGTGTGGGAGGATACAATAAAAGCATCAAGTTACAGCACAATGGGTACAGGTAAATAAAGTAAACATGCACCCCCACACACAGACACAACTTGACAGATTTATGGGGTCATGAGAGACCAAGCCTCTGCCATTGAGAAGTGTTGCTAAATAAGGCACTAATTCCCTCCTATGACCAGTGGAACTACTCGAATGTTGACCCTGACTTAGAGATTTACGGATGACCGATATCACCTAACTATACTTTATATCATTTACAGCAAACTTAAGATAATGACATGATGAGAGTTCAAGAGTTGCATTATCAGTCTACCAACAGACACTTCCATTTACAAATAGACACAAACCCGGGGCGACACAATGTATGCACAAACACAGACCACAAGGTGCCCTTCACAGCACATTAGACAGAGAAGGATCATTGGGCCTGCCAGCCAGCCAGAGTGACTTACATCTCTCATCTCGTAAACCTGCTGGAAACTGGACTCCAGGAAGGGCTGGAAGGCAGCACTGTCAGGTGATACCACAGCAACAGATGTTAATATATACAAAGGTATGCAAACAAGAAATGTCTTTGACTTTGGGACAAACTCCACACATATGACTCTAATGACTTGTTGTAATAACGTTTCTGAGAATAGAGTCAGACTGGAAGAAAAATAAAAGAAACATTGTGCTAAGAAATGCTAAGCCTGGATCCCTTATAAATATCTATGTTACCCAGTGCTGAAGGCAATCTCTCCCAGTGCATCACAGGCGTCCTCCTTCTCATCAATGTAGGCGTTTTCCACACTGAACCTGAGAGATGGATAGACAGAGTTAGAGCAGTCTTTTGCTAAGCAGAGGTAGTAAATATACATGCATGTGTGTGTGTGTGTGCGTGTGAATACATGTGTGTGTGAATACATGTGTGTGACCCCTACCCTGCAACATCATGGATGTCTGTCTCAGGTTCATCTTCCAGAAAATCCACATCTTTTTCTTCTGCATCGTCATCATCGTCATCATCCAGCAGGACAAAGGTCTTGTCCTCTTCAAGGTGTGCCTGAGGAGGATGGAGAAAGATGAAAAGTGAAATGCTGTGTCATTGTTATTTCTATTATGAATAGCGTGTAGGTTTCAGAGTGTTGTTCGTTTATACCGTAATGCCTTCATTAGACTTGAGGGCGAGCAACATGACTGTTGTAATGGCAGTGAGGTGAGGAGTCAGGCACTCTGGGCTGACTGTGGATACAGAAGAGTACAGACTGTACCTGATGGGGGAACAACAGGACATTTAGAATGTTTTTTTTTGCAATTATATACTATTTATTTTGTCTTTAGATAGTAACAATGATGTGTATACTCGAGTCTGTAAAGACAGACATGTATGTATTTTTATTTTTTTAGTTTATGCTTTAAACTATGACTGTGTGTGTGAACTGGTCTATTGAGTGGAAAGAAAACAAAACAAAAAAACCCAAAACATTCAGACACACTAAGTAACGTACGTGCAGCGTCTCAAGTCAGGGTCATCAATGGTGTCAGTGAGGTTGAGGCCCAGCTGAATGCACTCTGCGGCAAGAGGACTGAAGACATCTTTGCCAATGGTACGGGCCAGCACAGAGAGAGTATCTAACCACAACAACACAAGATAATCAACATCCATTCATTCATTCATGCTGATGAATTTGGTGTTAACTTAGATGAAATTTTTGTTTCCTCAACAGAGTAAATCAAAAACTACTTAATCAAAAGATTTATGTATAACAAGATGCCACCAATATCACAACTTCTTACTTGCTCTTTCCAAATCTCTGTGGTCTACAGTACCTACCCAAGGACTGAGTTTGCAGAGACCTCATTTCCTCTGTGGTGGTGGTGAGGAAGCCCTTCAGACTTTCAATAACTGGAGGGAAGTAGGGAACCAGCAGCTCTTTGGCAGCATTGGCTGATAAGACAGTGATTTACAATGGGGCTTGGGTCAATTCACTTTAAATTTAAGCAGTTCAAATGTTTTTTTGTTTTTTTGTTTTTTTTTTGCCATAGTGAACCAAGTGTTTGCAGGTTAACGTTACACAAACAACCATACTTGATGGTTTTATTAAGTCACACCTTGTTAGCCAGAGAGGACCTGGCTTATTGTTGGCTAAAATGTAAAACTGCTCTCTCGCTCAGCTCTTCGAATCAGAAATACATCCCTAAATGAATGACTTGCAAACTGCTGCTCAAAGTTTTACTATTATGTTGACTATCTTCATTCAGAGAAAACTGAATTAAACACAGATAAGAAGGATTTGCATATTTGCAAATGAATAACTTTCTTGTGCAGGTCTTTGGACTAATCTTTGAGTGTTTCTTACCTATGGCCCCTATGGCAGACACGGCAAGCTCTTTTATCTTGAGGTTTTCAGTGTTGTTGAGGGCAGACAACATGGTGTCCATCAGGGTGGGCAGGTAGGGCTCAATATCTGCTCCTGTTTAGCAAAAAACAGAAAGGAGATTAAGAATGTAGATCCTGTTCCAAAAACTTTGGATGACAAAATAATGACTAATTATAATATTACATCTAGTAAAATGTATGATGGGACCTTTTTAATACCAAATCAACTGAATGACTTAATAAAACACAATTTTTTAAGGAGTACCCTGTGGTATTTGTTAGTTAGTTTATTGTTAGTTTTTTTTTTTTACAGGTTTATTGGAAGGTTGTGCTTTAAAATTTAATATCAGTTAAGTTGTTGTTTGTAGAAGTGTCTTGTTTCCTCTTGCTGAGGGCAAGGTGTGCAGGATCTACAGTGTCAGTCACTGTGTGAACCTGTTTTCAGCTTACCTAGGTTTTCCATGAAGTTCTCCAGAGCATAAAAGGCCTTGGTGACATGGCCGACCTTAGCCTCGTTCAATGATGAAAGGTAGCCCAGCAACAAAGGCATCAACTCTGAGCAGTATTTGCTCACTTCAGGCTGAGATGGATAGGCAGAAAACAAAGTGAACGACAGAAATAGCATATCATAATTATCAAAGGGATTTTAATCAGTAAAACTATAGATTTAAAGTTGCATTTATATGTGTATAACTTTATTATTTAAGCAGTACTCTGTTTCAAAGTGAGTCTGTGCCAAGAGATGTGATATTCAAGTGGAATCTGCATCCACTCCTACATACACAGTCCCAAGTTTGAACTGAGAGCATTCAATGAGTTTAAAATATCAAAATCTTCGGGAGTAGTAGGATTACCAAAATATCTATTTATAAACAATTTATCTTAAAAGTATAATCAGGCAAAGTACTCAAGTGTAAGCAAATAAAAAGAAATGTATGTACATGTTACTGTTTTCACTCACCTGTAAATGTTCAGAGAACTGCCCCAGGGCAAAAAGGCCAGCACTGCGTACCACCTGATTACTGTCAGAAAGACTCTGGCACACTGTCTGCAGCATTGATGACAGCATCCTAACACAGATAGACAAAAAGGTGAATATACTCAAGTGCTGAAGACCGTCAATCAGCCAGCAGACCACCCTTCAACAAGAACATGGGTATGCTGTCATTAATAATACAATAATTCTAAAAAAGAAAAGAAACAACTGGACATACTTGGTGCGTATGTGGTCAGCACATCCTTCAGCCAGCACGGCGAGACACATCAGACCCCCCTTCCTCTGATAGGGGTTTTCACTGGCAAGGCAGGTCTGGGTGAGCGGTATCTAAAACACAAGACAAAAGTTACAAAAAGTCATACATTGTCAAGAGGCAGGTAAACATGTCATGTCATTTAAGTGCACAATGTTTTATAAATATTAATCAAGAGCTGAACAAAAACTGATAAAGAGAGTTCAACATAACAAATCTATTGTTTACATCAACATTCAGATGACTTACCAGATGTTGAAACAGTTTCTCTGGGGGCATATGGAGTGCCATAGTGTCAATAATCTGGAAATTGAACAATAACAGTTCATCAAGATTAATCTTTCTTGCAACTCTGCAGTGAATCTATGAAAACGACTGCGAAGTACATTTTCTTTATACATCAACACAAAAGACTTTTCCCTACCTGTGCCGCACAGTGTTTGGGATTCTCATTGTCTGTGCCATCTCCACTGTCATCCTCCTCATCCTCTGGGTCCTGCTCACCAGGTGGAGGGGCTGCAATCAGTACAGGGAAAATGGCCTGCAGGATGGGGTTCAGCAGTTTTTGCTTCAGCACCGTCTAAAAAGCAGAGAAAATAAGGAGGAATTTTTAATTTAGTCGATATAATATTACTAAGGCAAACACTTTGTTTCTGAACAAACTAGCTGACCCTGCATGTAGTTAGGCAGGAAACCAAAAAGCATAAATCTTCCACCTTTTATCAGCCAGAAAAGTAAAAAAAAAAGAAAAGGAAATTTACAAACATAGGCAACCTGCACATTTTTGTTTACAATTAAATACTACACATTTAGGTTAATAAGGCATGCAGCTTATATCCTTTATTTCATCTATACTTCTGAATTGTCTACTCCACCAACCATAAAACAAGAGAATCATTATTATTTTTTTCCAAAATTTAGATTAAGAAATGTGAAAGACAATTGGAAGAGATTTGTTTGATAGTTTTACCAAAACAGGGGAAAAGATATTCATTCATAGTA
Organism: Cephalopholis sonnerati; assembly: GCA_019142605.1. Classification (NCBI taxonomy): domain Eukaryota; kingdom Metazoa; phylum Chordata; class Actinopteri; order Perciformes; family Serranidae; genus Cephalopholis; species Cephalopholis sonnerati. The sequence goes on from JAGQAX010000021.1 coordinate 27,395,385, forward strand.
AGTGCACAAGGAAAATGTATGCCTAAAGAAAGAGTGAAAGTAAAAAGAAAATGTGTCATGGGCTGCAATGACTATCTGTGCATATGAAACTTTACCTTTCAAAACAAGACTGAAGGACAACTGTCCACTGTCTCCTCTGAAGAATATCAGATCCAGTAGGATTGAGGTGCACTGTGGACTACAGATACTACAGATACTACAGATACCTGTTGTCCTGCTCTTGACCCTTGTTTCTCATTACAAACTGAAGGACAGTTATAGGTCATTTATTTATGGTAGCTGATAGGTAACTTTACCTTGCTCTTCAGCTTGATGAGGAAGACGATGCAAGAGAGTGCTTTCACTCGCAGAGAGTCACACAATGTGGTGTCACTGCCCACCTGGAAAAAAAAAAAAAAAAAACATTAATATTGTACATACGTTATTTGAATTCTCATGTATTATCCTTTGAGTATTCAGATAACAAACATTATTTGTCAGTTTTGAAATTAAAATGAACTTCAGAACAAAACAGTGGAAAGTAAAGACAGAATTCAGATATTCAGCTCCCACCTCCAGGCAGAAACGGACAATATCAGCAACATGAGGGACAATGATGGACACCTCACTCTCCATGAGCTCATTAAACACCTCCATGGCCTCGCTGGCTTGGTCCTGTGCAGACACATACATACCCAATAATTTTAGAGGTCAGATTCATCTATATCCTTAAATACAAAAACTGGACACATTACAATTTACCTGATCTGCCTTGATGAGGTGTTTCAGAGCAACAATGAGACTGGGGATGATGGAACGCATCTGGTTCTGTAGGGCAGCAAAATGTCACTTCAGTCATTATAAAGTGTAGAAATCTATCTTCCTCTTTACACTGTTTGAAAAACTGATCCTGCCAAATGTCAAAGTTAGAACTGTAACATTGTCTCACCATCTCTTCTGTGCCTGTGTATGCAGTTATGGCTGTGAGGGTGAGGATGCAGTAGTACAAGGCTGTTGGGTTGGTGTGGTCCTGCAGTACAGAACTGAACAGCGTTAGCAGCTGGCAGTAGTGAGGCTTGAAAGGCTCAGGGTTGGACTCCATCACCTTATTCAGCAGCAGGAGGCCAACCTGTTAAGATAGAAGAGCAGTCATATTCCAGGGCTGTCATTGATGATGAGCATGTAATACAACACAACCAGTGACTTCAACTTTTAAACAACAAATAACTGAAAACATAAAAACACCAATCTGTAGCCACAGCTCTTTAACTAGACTAGGGATGTTAAGTCATCATTTTAAGGTTCTACTGCAAATACACAGTTAACTGTTAACTTAGTAGATTCACTAGGCTTATCTAAATTCTAGGTGTTCCATTAGTCCCGTACCTGTTTGTCATGAGGATTGCTGCTCTTGGTAGATTCATTAAGGAGCTGCAGTAAGGCAGGCCAGCGGTCTGGTGTCTCATGTTTAACCATCACTGCACACAGTTGGGAGAGCGAGTGCTGCACTGTGTGCCTGTAAAACAGAGATACACAGACATATTCATAGAGGTCAGGCTCATTCATGACATTTCTCATGTGTATTAGCTCATATAGCCACACACATTTGAGGCAATATTCTATGTGTGTCAGTGTCATTTACATTTCATAAAACCTGGGTCATTAACAACTCAAAAAACCTGCGTCATTTAAGATGTAGTAAGTTGTATAAAGTTAATTACTGGATGGATAGGTGGAAAACAAAGGGAACTACAGAAATACCATACCACAATAATAAAAGTGATTATAGTCCGTTAAACTATAGATTTACAGGTGCATTTTTATTTGCATAACTTAATTATTTGAGCAGTAGGAATAATGATATCTATTTATAAATGATTTACCTTAAAAGTAAGATCAAGCAGAGTACTCAAGTGTAAGCAAATAAAAATAATTGTTTGTACATGTTACTGTTTTCAATATTTTATGTGTGTCAGTGTCATTTACAACTCATAAAATCTGGGTCATTTAAGACATAGTAAGTTGTGTAAAGTGAATTACTTACTCTGTTTCTTGCATGAAGGCCTGTAACACCACTGCTTTAAGGCTGCATGATTGAAAGAAAACGTCACAATTCAACTTATTTTTAACTTAATTTAAACTATAACAGCTAGGTGTAGTGATAGTGTAATATTCTTCAATGAGTAGAAATGGGCAAACCTCTCTCTATCATTAGGGCTAATCTTCTTCCAGTGTTTCTTCACTCTCAACCTCAGCATCACTGCAGCTGACTGACGAATCTAAGAAGCAATATCAGAAAAAGATTTCATGTTATTAACAGTAGCTCTACAGGGCCCTCAAGTTGCTGGGGATCAGAGGACTGCAATGCAAGAGAGCCATCGGGAACATCACTGATGCTGCTGAGAGGGCATCAAGAAGGCTGAGGATCAAAAGCAGTGATCTGTGGAACCGCACAAGCTACCTACACACAGGCCAGGGTCTAATCAACCCTGGCTGGGTTGCTCGGGCAAGGGTGTATGATGCTGAAAGACCCCTGAAACACCCGATGACCACAAGTTACATTACTGATGATGTGAAGATAGTTGAAAGCCTGCAGGGACAGGGGCTGACACTATCACTCACTCTCTCTCTCACACACATACACACAATACCTGAGCGTTTTGGGAGCCACTCATGACAGCACACAGGGCCGGTATAATGGCTGGGTCTTTGAAAGCCTGTTTGAGCTGGGCGGTGGCCTGGGAGGGGACAAAAGAGGTCTCACCAAGTTAGACAGTGCTGCTGCAAATTACATTGTTGTATAAATCACAGGGCATCAGTGTTACAACATACAGCCAATTGAGTCAAACCCCAAGCCTGAATTTTCACTTTTAAAATGGAGTTTAAATTAACTTTACTACTTAGCTGACAGACTCCAGTTAACTAACGTTAGTACAGTGGTGCTGGTGACCAACTGACAGCTAGCTGGCCGTTGATACCAGCCGTTAACTTAGCTAGGTTAGCTAGCTTAATGCAATAACCGTTAGTTGTCTTTTGCCTAACAAACTAGTGATGCTAACTTTAAACAAAAAAGTTATTTGGTGTTACCTGCTGTATAATAGCATTGTCAGGCTGAGTCAGCTGTGAAAGAATTTGCTCAAGTTCCTGTGTCATCTCGACAGCTCGGAGTTACCAGCTTCAGTTAACCTGTTGTGACCGTTAACGTTAATATTTCTAATAAACCGGGCTAGGTTAACGAGTTATCCCTCACGGTGTGGTTACCGACGGCGTCCCAAGATATGCTACAGCTGTCAAATATGTAAACAGAGCCTCTGTAGGCAGGTCTAATCGCTAGCTTCCGAGTTAGCTGTGAAAAATCACTTTTTAAAACTCGTATACGTGTGAAGTTATCAAGCCGCAAGAGCGAGTCTGACAGATTCGAGCCCCTCAGCTCGGTCTGGTCCGTTAGGGCTTCAAGTGCCAGCACGCGGGGCAGAACCGGCCAGGAGTTCCATGTGAGTCGAGTTAAAGGGCCCTGCAGCAACCAGTGTGCATCCAGTCTGATAGAAACACACAGCGCCTGCTAGCGGAGAGGAGGGCACGGTGCAACAAACCCAAATCAGTGATGGAAAGTACAGTACATTTGTGGATCTTGTGCAAGTTGAGGTACTTGCACACCACTTTACTACTCCAGTTTTATGCTACTTCTATTCCACTACATTGAAGAGGGAAAAATTGTACTTTGTAACCCACAACATACATACAAAACATATAGGCCAACTCAAGCGTCACTTTATAAACAATAAATCATGGACAGACTTACAATGAGAAACATAAACATTTCACGTCCCAAAAGGAGTAGGAAGAAGCAACATGCTTGTCTAGCCCTACCCCCAATCCCAAACTATACTAATCCATCACTTTTCATACAATTACATGAATGCACTCTCCTCACCATCAATCAACCACACATTTACACCACTGCACCTCTTAATACCTGTAACCAAAACCACTCCACATGTAAAAAAAATATACAAAAACACCATTTCTCCTTATATATACAACCTATATCTAATCAGGTAATCTTATTGGGATCAAGATCTCTTTTGTGAGAGATACCTGAGTGCAGGAGATAGAAAGAAGACATGGTCAGATAAAACAAAAGGGCCTGAATAGTACCTCTCCCATCAATGGCTTATATCAAAATCCAAATACTGATCAAACTACTGAGTAGGATTGCATGAAAAGTGCCATGTGGTTGCATGCAGGAGAAGGAAGCCACATGAGAGAACATTTGCACACTCTTCAAACAACAAAAGAGTTAGTCATGGTCTCGCACTTCACGCCCCAAACACCCATCACCGAAAACACAATATCAGTGACTAATGTGCACTGAAGAAATAATCATGTAATGTGTAACCTGACAACAGCAAATAGTCTAAATCTGCTTTATTTATACTAACCCCTCCCAGGTATTCAGTATTTATTGTTATAGACTTAAGGTGTATGCAGTAGCAAAACAAAAGATATAGAGACAACCCATAACTGATTCAAATGATCATGTTCAAATGTTTGATACTCTCACTTGCCAATCCAGAGTAACTGCCTCACAAAAACACTTAAAATACAGCGCAGTATGCCTGGTCATCAATCTGTCGTTTTCTCACCACTTACTAATGCTAATGAACTGCACACCTGTTCACCCACCCCCTGATACACACCCAAACCATCAACCCCTTCCTGTATGTCTTGGCTTATACAAGATCAGACAAACACACCCTGTCCAGGCAGAGATCAGTAGAAATGCTAATGTGCCCATTAGGCTCACATTTTACACATCATTCAATCGCTAACTGAATCATTATAAGGACAATACAGCCAAGGACTGGGAACACAAACAACCATTCGAATGGTAACATGAAGGCTAATCCAAATCATCTTTGTGAAAAGGACTGCAAATGGAGGGAAAGGAAGTTTGCATCAACATGTCCAATCCACTGCACAGGACAAGGGGATGTTGGGATTTGAAGATAAAATCTCTGTCTTTGAACAGTTATGTTCAAAATGTAGATCAATTAGACAGTTAATATATAGGCTATGTTTAAATCATGTTTGAGGATAAATGTATTACTCCTCACTTACAGCGTTTTCAAAGTAAATATTCTGTCACATACCTCTTACTTAGCTGCTCCACAGCCTTAGATTTATATTTGTATAAACCATAATTAACAATAATGCTGACTAAGAAGAATTAGTGGTTCATAAACAATTTATGCCTGAGACCCAGATGCTATATTTAGTCTATTGATCTGGGACTAAAGCTCATAAAAACATAATTAATCATGCCATTGGGGGAGTCAACAGACTCATGTACATGGTTTAAAAAGCACTGAAACTTATGTGCTGACATGGCATCCATGTGGAGGTTATCAACTACTTGGATAGCCCCATTTTGTTATGTACTGGCTTAATTATTTGGTACACAACCGTCCCTGCTTAGATAAATCTCTTGCTGCACAAGATGTTCAGCAAGGTAGGGAGGCTTGTTTTGTACACCAACGCTCAAGACACCATTAAAATATCATACTGCAATACAGCTGTGTCCTCACTGAAGATATAAAAGATGTTACGGATAGCTAAAGGTGTGCTCCTTAAACAAACACAACCATCAAAACACCACCTTTGGCAACTATCTGAGCCTGAAAAGTCAAATACAAATCTCTTGATTGAGCACACAATTGAATAGTTTCAGGCATGAGGTCAGAAGGAGTGAATCAGATTAAACACAAATTATAAATAATAATTAAATAATTATTTTTCATGTAAGCACACTATCAGCTAAAAACAAATACATCCAAGTGCTCTCTGGCACACTCTTCAGGATTAGTTAATGAAACAAGATCCACCTTAAGGTCATGATCATGAAAGCTGATATTGTGCTTGCGTAAGGCATAGTTTTTAATTATTACTAAACAAGAAAATATATGATGAAAAGATCACAAAACAACTTTCACACAATAAAAATGGGCCTTGAAAATATGTAATTCAAATCCATTCAAACTCATGTGTAACACTGGTGAACATAATGCCTTATCTTATCTGTGGTTCTATCACAGACTAAAAAAAGATAAAGCAATTCTAGATATTTAGTGCGTCTATGTATAAACATAGTATTAGTGTTAAAATGTGGGATACTTCAAAATTGATTTATATTTAGTAAGTCTACTATCTTTACTTTTTTCTTTGTTTCCCCAAATTTACAGTCAAAAACATAAGAACATATGACATTTGAATACATATTACTATAATCATATAACTGAGTGAACTACACAACATAAATAAATATGAAAGACAAACAATATTTTTTTATAAATAGAACAAAATGCAAGTGGTTATTCAGGGATTAAGGTACACAGATTTTCATATAGACATAAAGCCTTTCCAGTTTTACAGCATTTTTCATATTTTTTTTTATATAGAATAATCTCATTTAGAAATGCAGGAAATATTGGGCTAGTTTTTAAAAAAAAGTACATCTGTGAATATTTTTGCCAACATAATAAAACTGTTAATCCCAAACTCTGCTTTCTTGTCCTCCAGTTGGACAACAAACTTTATATTTTCATAATTTAGAATTACAATATCAGAAAAGATGTTTCAATGTCTGAGACACAGAAAGCACAGATATTCAAATCTAAATTAAACCTTTGCTGTAAGAAGTCATTACATGTGTAGATCTCATTCATTTTTAATATATTGTATGTTTGTGTATAACGTGAACTTAAGCCTTGGATAGAATTGGAATACATATTACTGCTGTATTCTCGGATCATAATGTCTTTACTTTAAATGTTGTGGGAGACAAATTGAAGTTAAAATATTCCTTAGTAATTTATTATTGCATTTTTTTATCCGATAAGCCACATGGATCTATAACTAATAATGGTTTCTGTGGAGTCACCACAGAATTTTTTTTTAGCATACCTCTAATTATCTGAATGATTGCATTTTTATTTTTAAAAAGCAGGGGATTTACCTGGGGGACCAATGAAATGGCACTACTGTTGACCACGAGGAGTCAATCACAGATATTGGCTGAAATCAAAACACCCACCTCCACCCTGCCCACACCCACACAGGTCTTTATTAACAGCCCGTGGACACGTCCGCGCGTCGCGACACTTTTGGAGTAACCGACCCCGCTTATTTTAACTCGGTCCTTGCTTTTATCGATTTTAAATATATTTTGACACCAAATACCCGAGCTTTTCTCGTATTTTAGGCTCTTTTTTGGCGACAAACAACGCAGTCAGAGAAATGGCAGACTGGAAGACGCAGATAAGCTACAACTACAACCATGCTTACCATGCCTACGCTTACGGCCTCGTGTACCCATCCGGGTCAGAGCAAAACCACGGGAACCTGACCAGCTGGGGCGAAGATCCAGTCCCGGATTTGAGCAACTACAACGCCGGGATGACACAGGCCTACTACGCCACCACCGACAAGACTCATGAGGAGTCTCCGCCTGGCAGTCCAGACGAGCATGCCGTGAACGTCCACGGTCATTTCCACGGCCCCGGGGTCGTGCACCTCAGTGACAGCCCGGCCCGACGTTTGCTCTTGGCCGGACCTCCACGGGTTGCCTACACTGCAGGACCACATGAGGTCAGGCGGGCCCGGAGCGACTCGACCAGTGACTCGGAGGCACACACCTCACCAGGTATGTAGCTAGCTAACTGCCCTGACCTAAGATAGCATTTTAGCTAGCTTAGCGGACAGGCGTCGCAATGTGCGACCTCTGTGGTGCGATGCAACTTGCAATATTAAATACAACAACTCAAGGTAGTGCTTACGTCTCCTTGTTGGCAGCCGAAAGCGAAAATTTCTTCGGCCAAAATTGACCACGAAGTCCAGTTTAGTTCCATGTTAGTTCTTAGTTCCCTAAATATCCCGCCACTGATTCTCCTCACTACCCCGGAACAGCTAATTGGCGACATCTCGCGACAGAATGTGAGAATACCGAAATAGTGGAAGTATACAGATGCAGTACACATAAGTATACAGAATTTACATGAAAGTAAATTGTGATGATAAACATGATACACTGGTAGACAAAATTTCCTCACCTGCACTAAAAATTAACCCATGCTTTAGGACATAGAGCGGGTCGTTTACTAATCGGAAGATCAGTGGTTCGATCCCCGGCTCCTCCGGTGTGCATGAAAAAAGGTAGCAGGTGGCTCCTTGTTTGGTATAAGTCTGGTAGTTTTAAAAGCGCTTTACATGATCAGATATCTACAAAGGTGCTATACAGGTGCTGGTCCATTTACTATATACCATGTTGACCCGTATCTCATGCTGTTTGTTCCCCCTCACTTAGATTCATGGAGTTCTGGCAGCAGCAAAGAGGGATGTCTCCCACAGGCAGACCCTGTCACTTGGGCAAATAAAGACCTTGATGACGAGGCAAGCAGCAGGAGCCCAGATGCCAGTGAGGATGTTACCAACGCTGTCATGGAGGAGCCAAAGGTCTTCACTGTCAATAGGGAGGAGGGCACTAACAACACTACCTCTCTACATGCACCCTTCACTGCTCCAAAGAAGCCAAGCACTTCTACGGCTGCCCCAAAAGGAAAAGTCCGCTCCGCCTTCTCAGAGAGTCAGATGAATGCTCTTGTCCAGCGCTTCAGTGTGAAGAGGTACCTCACCCCAAATGAAATGAAGAACCTGGCAGACCTGACTGGGCTGACCTACAAACAGGTGAGGGACTCGGGAGCATTGTTGAATCACAGACACAACAAAATGTTTGTGCACTCTATGATCAGCTGGGATCTCCTTCATCCTATTTGTAGGTAAAGACTTGGTTTCAGAACCGAAGGATGAAACTTAGGAGGCACCAGAAAGACACCAGCTGGGTGTCTGAGCGCTACGGCAACAACAATGGAAGCCCAATTGGAACCATGTACACCAACATTACCTCACATATCCCCCCAGTAAGTAGCGCCCATTATTTGCACAGCAAATGTCAGTGCATTTAGTTGTTTTAGTTCCACAGTGTTATTTTGGGACTTGCATATTTTACAAAATTACATTTTTCTTCATGTAAGTCTGAGCAAGAGCCGAGTCTTTCACTGCATTTTGCAGAATCTCTTGATACTATGTATGAAAAGCCTAAAGGCATTTAAAATGGGACCAAACCATTGTCCTGCCCAGGTTTCCTGTTAAACTATAACAGAGAGACAGCAGCTTGGACATAAAACAATTTGTCCATAATGGAGGTCTAACCATAGTCCGGTTACGTCCTTAAAGGCGAGACAAAACACTGTAAAATGATATACTGCAACTTCAGAGACTAAAAATATGACTGTGTTGAATACTCATTTGAACTACCACCTGTTTGTCTTTCAGTATCAAGGTGAAGCCTTGACTCAGCTCAAGGGGCATTACAACCAGCACATGATGGGGGCAGCCTTCAAGAAGACTCCACAGAACCTGGCCTTCTACCTGGCTGCTATGGGCCCTGCTGGAGGACCTGCTGGCTACCCTCCCTGGTCCCCTGGCTCATCCCAAACTGGAGTTCCCTCCAGGCCCCAGGCGGCTGGCTGGTCGATGCCCTCAGGAGTTGGCCACTATGACTACAACCCTAATGCATTCAACCCAGCCGCTGCGGCCTCTGTGAATAACATCGGGCAGGGCACAAGCTTTGACAACAAAGATGGGGATCCTGTCAACAGCCTCAGCTCCTTGAACGCAGCCATTGTACACAATGTCGGCCAGTAGTCGATGTTGAGCTGCCAAGCTTTTCATGAAATGTTTCCCAAACCGCCTTGTTAATATTCTTTTAATCAAGTTTCCCGGTTGTGGTTTGAAATGAATTGAGGTGGTGGCCGGGTGTACATATACCTTGTTCATACTGTTGTCCACATGTTCAAAAGCTTTATTTTTTTATCATGAAGTGTTATTTTTATATGCAAGTGTTTTAATGTATGTTGATGTGATCTTTGCGCTTAGGAACTGTTTTAGGGTAAAGTACTGATGCAGGTGTGATGAGCACAAATTTCATTTTTTTTCTATAAACACGGGTTCACTTTAGCAACTTTGTTTCAGTGTTTTCTTCTCTTCAGTCTCTTCTGAAAGAGTGATAGCATGGGAATATACGTATTACTAGTCTCTCATTTGTGAAGAGGTGACTGATAGGGTTGTGGCTAAACGTTAAAAAATGCCTCATATGCAAGCAATCAAGTCTATTGGGCAGGCTGTCAAACATGAAATAAACGTACCCAAAACTCGAAAGGTACTACAATTATCGTTTTTGAGTAACCTAATTTAGGCTAGTGTTTAAAGGAATAGTGTGTAGGATTAAGTGGCATCTAGCAGTGAGGATTACAAATAAGCAAATTGATGATTAGAACTTGTTTAGGAGGTTTTTATCAGGAGCCAGATTAGCTGCAGAGGTCTCTTCCTGTCCACAACAAATTTAAACGGGTAGAAACACTCATTTATACAGTTTCACAATGAAAACCACAAAGTAGTTTGCCAGTGATGTTGTATTAAAAGCATTTTATTGAAAAGACTATATTTACATCAGAACCAAAATCAGTTGATGGTGACCACAGAATACAATAATATTGCTCCCATCACCAACATTTTGCACCAGCTCTTCAATCTACAATGCATCATTCCTCTTATCCACTGCAGGGCCATGTGGAGCTTGACAGGGCCAGCGCAAACATAATTTATCTATTATAGTTGAGGCTGCCACAATTGTATGGGTGGGGTAGTATAATTGCAAGTAATAACACTTGCACTGCTGCATAATTAAAACTACAGTATGAGTCAGCTGTCTCAGTGGGTAACTGGGGTAATGTGGGAAATGGACTAGATCCTGCCAAGCCTTGATGGACCATGAAGTAGGTACCCGAGCAGATGATGCCATACTACATCATACAAAGATTAAACCCATTCACTCAGTTATCATACATTTTACCCATTCACTCCTGATAGGACAAAATTATCCCTTTGTACTGAAATTCCCATTTCATCCTTAAATACATGATCTGTCCATCAAACAACCTATCAGTCATCCCTTATTACAACAATGACAGCTCTAATTCAATCAGTAACCCCTGTCAGAGTAAGTTAAAGGCCCCTGTTTCTCCTCCCACACTGGAGGTTTGTGTTTGTGTGTGTTGTGTATGACTGAAAGCAAGAGAGAAAAATGAGGATTGTCCATGTGTGCTATGAGGAAGTATTTGTTTATATCTGTGTATGCACATTTCTCATCTAGTCCATCTTGAGGCTACGGTAGATGTAGCGAATAAATGCCAGTGAGGCCCAGAACGACACGCTGCCCAGCATCAGTGAAAAGACCATCGCTGTGAGCAGAGAGTAACCAAAGAACTCTGTGCTCTGCACCAGGCCACTCATAGAGGACCGGTTTCGGTAGTAGAAAACTGAGTAGACAAAGATGAAGAGGCCTGTGGAGCCGGTGCTTAGGACGCTCCGCCACCACCACCGGTAGTCTTCACCAGACAGCAGGAAGTAGGTGAGTGCAACAGAGATGCATGCGCCCACTGAGAGGAGGATGGCGAAGACGCACAGCAGTATGCCGTAGAGGGTGTAGTGCTCTCTGCCCCAAACTGTGGCAAAGATGTAGTACAGCTCCACTGAGATGGCACTGAAAGAGATGATGGAAGGAGGAATATGAAGGAAATTAAATGCAATAGGCTCTATATTTTTTCCTTGGAATAGTAATTAATAATGCTGACTCATCTTTCAAGATAACAAAACTATAACTTCTAAGTACCGACATTTGCAGATAGTCTATTTCACTCATTATCCAAACCACTCTGGACATAAACAATAAAAATTAAAACAAAAGCTGAATAACAGAGTAACATTCAATGGCATTTCAAATTTTGAAATAAAAAAAGTCTCATGGGACGTACTAATTGCCACAAAAAATCTAATTCTGGGGATGGAAATATTTAATTTATGGATACTGAGTAGGGAGTCGTGGATTTAAAATTAAAAAAAAAAAAACTAGTGTGTGTCAAATGGTGATTTTGAGTGAAGCACTTTTTACCATTAATGTTAGTCATATGTTTTATATATTCACTTTTCTGCTTTATGTCTGTGGAGAAGAGGGACTTTATGCCAATACCCTTTAATCAAAGCTCTTTCCCACACATGAGGTCACCTCACCTGAATGGCAAGAAGCCACCGATGGCCATGTGTACAGCCGTGTGTTTGTACCAGGGCTGTGTGGGTATCTGCCGGGCGATGTTGCGAGTGCGGCATGGTGCCTGGAAGCTGCCGGCTCGGTTCTTCCCTACAATGCCGCCGATGACAGTGAGCGGGAAGCCCACCAGCACCCAGGCACCCAGAATGAGGAGTACGGTAGTAGCAGGCAGAGCCTGAGTGGAGCCGCTCCACCAGTGGATCGAGTTCACAACACTCCATGTCAGGAACAGAGGAGCTGTTGGGATGAATAACAAAATGAATAAAGGACAGGGATTGCTTTTATTCATTCTAGATAATTATTTGACAGTAGCGCTGGAAATGACCCCTGTATCATATTTTTTCATCATTAAAAACACTGATACAGCTACTTGATTTCTTAATAGGACTGGGAGGTTTTATGGTTTTATACTTTTTAAACAGTTTCCTGAACCTGAGCAAAGTAGTCCTGCAAAGAGTGAATGCTGTGAATATAACTTATATAAATTAAATTACTAACTGAGTAGAAAAGCACTGTCACATTGTGCAGAGCACTAATGGATGCTGCCATAATAAACTATTCAGCTTTTTTCCTTGGAAGTAACACTATAAAAACAATAAAAGCTCTAAGAGCTACGAGGCCTGGGTGAAATAAGTCCAGTTTATCTCCTAAATGTTGAAGTAAAAGCTCAAAGCACAAGTCTGTATGAACCACAATAGTACTGTAAACAAAAACAGCCTAGTATCTTTGCTGACAATTTTTATTTAGCAGATGTTTTTTGCACCCAGATGTCTATTGCCAACAATATTTGCACATGGGATGGAATAGCCAATGTGGCGATTCACACCCCAGTGTATGTTCCTGGGCGCCATAGCAACGTAAACAAGATATTACGTTACACGAACGTCCAGCTATTGTGCTGAGGTTTATGTGCGCTGTGTGCAATCGACAGCTTTACACATCCTAAAAACTAAAAATAAGAAATCAACTAAGTCTAAAAATGATAAATCAACACTGACTCACACATGACTCAAACCTCAGTCTACTGTGTGAAATTCCGGCGCTAACCCACTCATCTTCCGTGTCTTACGCTCTCTATGGACTGTGTTTCTCTTTTTACTACCTTACCTGACTTTCAGGCAGTACATTTGTGAGCTTTTTCTTGCAAATTTACCGAAATAATCTATCTAGGATTGGCCAGTATTAGCCCTAACCTTGACCCCTGTACCTTAATCCAAACCACCTCCAACTTGACATGTCAACATGATGAGTAACCACAGCACACAGTGGGATCCATAATGACGAGTTGTAGGGATGGGAATAACTGCAGTGTGAAAAGTCTCATTAAGTTTCATATTGACAACTTATTCAAATCATTGTAACTACATTTTTTAAATGTTTTGTTTGATATTTGAGTCTCAGTTTTATTTCTGTAATTTTAAAATTATTTCACCACAAATAACAGAGGCCTGTGAACTAGATCCACAGTTTTGAATGCAAAACTTAAATTATAATTCACCAGTCTCAATTTATCAACATGCATTCCTAAAGATCCTTCTCAAACTTCATTATCTAATTTTGCAATGAAAGGGCTATACAAAAATAAAAATGCTGAGAGGAAAAATGAGAGTGTGGCGCTCAGAAGCATACATACAGAGGAAACTAAGCAAGGATGAAGAAAAACTGGTATAGAAACACCAAGCTATTAACAGAGAGGAGTTTATTATGGAATCCATTACAGATAGGTCTGTCATGATAATTAGGTTATCAACTTACTGAGGTCAGCAAAAATTGGCTATGTGTGTCTATGTGTTATTTCATGATGCCAGAATAAACAGCAATATTTTCCCGGCCATTTTAAGACTTAGATGCAGTGCATAAGCCCAAACACACACACATATATTTATGTTTTACATATTTAGGATATTCTTTCTTCACATTCTAATTCCATTGTCTAGATATCCTTAGTTAAGTTCATCCCTCTTTTTATTATCATTATATTAGTGGCATAAAATGGGTTTAAAAATGACAATAACATGATTAATTTAATTGTAGGCAAATTAAGTTTTCCATACACTGTGAACATACTAATAATAAGTGAAGAATGTGGGTTTTTTGAGAAACAATTTGAGGCCTTAGTACATGTTCAAGTAAACGTTTTCGCTCTGTTCTTGCAACTAAAGTGCAAAGTGATCCCAAACCCTTCTTATCAGACTTACCGGAGAAGAGCGACGAGGTGAGGATGATGTTCCACACCCAACGCTGGCCGTTGATTTGTGTGTAAAAAGCTGCAGGACACGTAGCCTGACACGCAGCTGGTCAGAGCGTACAGGACGATAGCTGCAGAGTTGATGGCGCCATGGCGGTGCACATTGAACATTCCCATCAATGCCATGAAGATGATTCCTATTGCAAAAGGGAGACATTAGAGTGATCAGACGCATCTGAGGTCTGTACATATGACCTGCATGTATATAACATTATTAGGTTTCTCGTCGTTACGTGACTCTGCTGGTCAGGTACAAAGACAGTTGCTATGAGTCAGTGCTGTTCAGAACTACTGTTCAATTTTCAAGTAAAACAATGATAGTTTCTGATACTGCTTTGGAATGTAATAGACCAATGTGTGTGTCCACATATGGCCGTGTTTGTTGCTGTGCTCAGGTGTATGTGAGAATGAATGATCACCTGTGGCGAGGGTAAGGAACTGAGCCCCCACTCCCAGCACAGCACACAGCAGGCTCTTGTAAGGGGGAAACCTGAAGACGTCAGTGTGTATGATCTTCCACCCGTTGTCTCCCTGGTCAAGATCATCACAGCCGCCCTCCTCCTCCACATTGTACCTGCAGGTGAAGGGAAAAATGGAAATTGTCAATTTACTACCTGATCACAGCAAGTATAAATTGACAGTACAAATATGGCTGCAACTACTGACAAATATCAATGACCAGTGTGTTTAATATCTTTTCAACCTATTGATTATGTGATGATGATGATGTCTATAAAATGTCACAAAAATGTGAGAAAAGTCTTTAAAATTTCCCAGACACCAAGGTGACATCTTCAAACTGCTTTTTTTGTCGGACAAATAATAAATAATCCCAAAGATAATAGAACTACAATGATACAAAGTGAGAAAAGCAGCAAATCCTCATGTCAGAAGCTGAAACCAGCAAATGTTTGGCAATTTTTGCTTCATTAAAATACTTTAAATCATCAAATTTCCTGTAAATTAACTTTCTGTTGGTAGGTTATTAGAATGTAAATTCTACTAACTATTTTTAAGATATTTATATAGCCTTTACAGCTTTTTATTACCCAAAATGATGTTGACAGTGTTGAAGTCTTTTTTAACCTCTCATATTTAAAGACATGAAACATAAAGTTGCCCAGTCACTGGCCCAGCAATAACAACTTGAGTTCCTTAGCTGACTAACCTGGCAAAGTCATTCTTAAGGACCCGCATGAGGATGATGATGACGAAGCCCAGCAGCAGCACCACCAGCACCAGTGAGTTAATGATGGAGAGCCAGTGGATCTCCAATGTTTTGGGGAAGAACGAGTAGTCTCGGAGGCGCTCGGCTCGCCGGGAGTGAGGAAGGGGAGACTCGAACCAGCGCACGCTGTAGGTGTGGGTGACTGTCAGGCTGCCTCCACCCACCCCGACTCCACCCACTGCTGAACCCGCTCCCTCCTCCAGGGGAACAGGTTTGACGTCTTTTACTGAGACATTGGCGAAGATCACCGAGTCGCCATTGTACTCGATGTTGAAGTCGAGGTGAGTCCACAAACCCACCTGTTGGAGAAGAGAGAGGACAGCAGGGAGAGAGACAAAGAACAAAAGAGGATGAGAAAGTGAGAGACAAGAAAAGTGAAAGTGATTGTGGTTCAGCTGAAGCAGGAACTTTGCATAAAGACAAAACCGCACACAGTCTTTCTCTCTCTCTTTGTCTCCCTGACAGAACCCGACCACACATCTCAAAGGTTTTACCTTGTGGCTGTGAGGCAGGAAGCCGCTCTCTTCTATGTATCCCACAAACCCCCAGATTGGAATATCGTCCAGGACGAATTCAAAGTAGAACAGCTCCTCGATGGCCTCACGAAGCTGGTCCACCTGACGCACAAAAGTCACCATCACATTCCACACGTTCAAAGGTACACTTCGCTGATCTTCAACCAAATTGGTATCAAAATTATGTGAATAGCATGTGTAAATGAACTGTGACATCCCTCTACATGTTTTCAGAAACATGTTTTAGCTTACTGTTTCACTGTAATACGAGAACTTTTGTTGCCAGCTGGCTGCCATTGTGTCAAACAAACAAGCTTGTATTACGTCACCTACCAGCACGAGCGTTTATTGGTCTGGTGCGGTGCTATGCGTTCTGGTGTTGTAGGTTTTCTATCTCTTGAGCAAAAGCGAATGCCACAGTCCTTTTTGTCAGTTTTCTCTCATCATATGGCATCAATTTCAAAAGTATTTGCATCTGTCTACAGCCTGGTTTTATGAAAAGACCATCTTTCCACAAGTGAAATACTTACTTACTACAGCATGTTGACTGTATCATTTTTAAACTTACAATAGACTGGCATATTCAAGAGAACCATTTACTTTACAAAAAGTTAATCAATGGTAGTTATAACTAAACCTATATCTATATCTATACTTCCATTAGACAATAGTGTGAAATCAGCCATTCAGCCTGTTTCTTTATAATATTTTGCTTCTTTTTGCTGCTTACTTGTTTGCTTTCGCTACTTGTTTTCTACAGTTTGCCTATTATACTGATGTGGGTTTCCGTGTACCGATTCATACTTATACATTGCTTTGTGTATTTTTCTACTAAGGCTTCCTGTTTGCACTATCACTGTGCTGCTGTAGTGTTGCAAATTTCCCCACTGTGGGACGAATAAAGGATTATCTTATCTTATCTTATCAAAAGTACTTGCAGGATTTAAAAAAGGTGATTATATGAAATGGTCTTTGTCTTGCAACATCTAACATCCAGTGACCAATCAGTGACGTACAGTAATTTCAATACAAAATCAATCTGCTTTATAAATTATGAACTAAACCCACTGCTGAAATTGGTGGTCTACAAAGTGTTAATGTTCAAACTGTCCCGGCTTTGTGTAAATAAATACCTGCTTCTCTGACAGAGTGAGCTTGCAAAGAGTTCTTTTTTCCATGTTCTCTTTGAATCTGATGTAATATAACGACTCTGCCATCCTGTCACCATCCAACACTTCTCCCAGTGTCAGGGACTTGTGATGCACCTGAAGAAGAAGTGTTACAATATTAGTAACAGAGTGTTAAAAAAAAAAGATGTACAAAGCATGAGCTGATCATAATTTAGTGAGCAAGTGATTTCAAAATGGCACATACAGCATTGAGGTAGTTATAGAGGACAAACTGAAAGCTAAAAACACAGCTGGCTACAATCACACTTTATCACTGCGTGCTTGTTGTTGAAGGGCCATATTCCATAATGGTGGGTAATAAGTTACAGCTACTGTAAATTTGAGTTGCACTGCTACCAACACAACTACACTTCTAATAATGACTTTTTTTTTCAAAGCCATGACTGATGACTTACAACTTGAACAAAGGGAAACTCTCAAAAGCAAAGCATAGACAGCAAATAGACAGATAGCAAGTAAATAATACCTTTTGCCTTTGGGTATACTGTTTTACACTGTGTCAACAATACCTTTGAACTTATTTTTATAGGAAAATATCGCCTAATTTTTTCAATCTGTATTCATTTAAATGTGCTAATAGATTTTGCAACAACCCAGCCAAGCCCTCTTCAATGATCTCCCAAAACAGAGTCTTAAATAAAATCCCTTTTGCTACATCCTGCTCACAAGGACAACCGTTTTATTGGAGCCTTTTCTAATTATGACAACATTTAAATGTCATGGACAGATGGAGATACAGTACCTTTCAGATAAAAGCAATTTTGCAAGAAGTGTTAAGACTTATGTATTATCTTTACTCTAGTGTCAACATTTAGCATGACAAAAAAATCTTTAGCTCCTTTGTGGATTTCAGCAGCCCATTAATGCACAGTGAAACAGAACAAAGACTGACCTTCTCCGGTCTGCAAACAGGCAGGGTGTAATAGTGATATGTCTCCTGGGGGTTATGATAAGGGCCCACTTTGTTGACATAGAGAGTCACGTTGTCCCCCTGCTTGTAGCCCACTGCCCAGCCTGAGAACAAGCACAGGATCAAGACGCAGTGCAGGCCCATCGCCCTCTGGCAGCCACCTGGCAGGTGTCCTATTCCACACTGCATAACCCCTGTTGCAAAGATGGACAGTTCATCAGTTCACAAGGGACAGGTGTGATTTAAACTAGGCTGTCTGTCCTGACACTCTCAGTATGCCTCTCATTTCAAGTCAAGAAATTAGGTCATGTCGATGCAACTTAGATCTGATATGTGATGATTTACGTGTCAAGTGGAGGATTTTATGCAACGTCACTCCCACAGAGTTCAAACAAACACGGCAGAAAACTGAAGCACGCTCAGACAGAATTGTGAGACGCTGTCTAACCACTGTGAGTTACAATGTCTTTCATCAGCTCAGCTTCATCAGTCCAGGAGGGCTTTTTGACCAGAATTAAATGAGCTCTGTAAGTTTTTATCTGTCTGTGATGAGTTTGTATGAACATACACAAAGTGACATTGCCCACAGATGCTATTCTACAGATAAGTTTTATTGTCCTTAATACTACAGGGGTCTCCCTAGAATTCCTCAATAGGCTGTTGCTTTCGGTTTCAAAATGTATCAGATAGCCTACATATTTTGTACTCTGCATGTCAAATTTGCATGCTATTTATTAACACCACATTTTGAAAGTGAAATGATGATGCCACAGTAGAGTATGACACTACAGTGCCATTGTTTCCTAAACTAATGGCCCATCATAGTATGTATTAAAAAGCAATACTTGAGCCATACAAATTTTGTCATCAATCTCATAAAGCAAGCAGACGTCATCACTTTTGGAAGTAGTATATATCAAAAGGAATTTGAGAGGTTGATTCATAGCCAGCACTGATGCAGCACTGCTGGTCAAATGTCACAGCGATGCAAAATTTGTGAGTTGTCTATATGTTGCAGTTTTACTGCCGTTTAAATTTAGAAGGTAAAAGTTTCTATTCTGTGTTGTGCATCTTCATGGTGATCTTTAGAGATTACGGTGAAGACTAGTTAAATTCTCTGGTGACCACAGATTTAAGCTCAAATGTGAGGAGCCCTGGATGATAGTGTACATGCTTCCCAAATAGTGGGCACGTTTTTCCAAACGAGAATGTCGATTTAACTGGTTTCTGATCCGAGTTTGTATAGAGTGAGAATGGTATAGATGTGCAGTGCTCTCTGTTGAGTTTCAAGCTGATCACCCGTCAGTCTTCTGTGTCAAACTGTTTCCTGTCACGCCTCCTAGAGTAGCATCAGACCTGCAGGTTTTGACCTCCTGAACTTTGTAGTGTCAAGACAGACCTTAAAATACGTACGTAGGTGGGAATTTTTTCAAGAACCCTCAAGTTTTTAGATTGTATTTTTCACGTAGTTATATTAGGTGGACATACAACAACAACACAAACTGACAACTATGGCCAAAGTAGTCACTCCCCTCTATAAACTCTGTGTACTGACATCTGGCGAGTTAAATAAGAGTTAAACTGACTACCGCAAATTTACTGCACTAAGAGTAAGAGAAATGCCAAGTATCAAACTGCCACAAAACCAGGACACGTTCTGTTTGTTTGGCAGGTCTTCTGGAAAGAAACGTGACTATAATGACAGGCCTCACTCGTTTATGTAAAACAAACAACTTATCTACATCAACACTGGTTAAATACAAATATGCACGTTGAATTTTCATTTTCAGCCACCACTCACGAAAACGGCCAATTACTACACGCAGGAAATTACAAAATCTGCACTACCAGTCTCACTGTTGTGTCACTTCAGTCCCAGTGCTGCAGATCCAACAAAACCTGTCTGTCCGCTGGATTCCTCGGACTCCAGGCCCCGACAGTCTCCTCTCTGCTCCGGTATGCGCCGATGCTGGAGCTCAATGTAAAGATTTACAGCTAAACATCCTGGAAATCCCCGATGCAAAGTCCCAAGGTTTCATAGATTCATTGCGATCATATCCGGGTACACCAAGTACTTTTATTGACACATGAGACAGAGTAGAAGAGGGGGTTCGACTCCACGTCACCTTAAAAAATAAAAATAACGACGACTCCGTTGAGTTTTCCGGAGTGGGCGGAGAAACAAAAACACACCTCCGTTTGTTACCGGTTATTCGCAGCCGGTAAAATGTCACTCTCACGGGCCATTTGAATTTATCGCGGATTATTTTTGTGCTTTCACGCCACCGAAAACCAACATACACACCATTTGAGACGCTACCTAAGCGACTCTATTATTTTCGCTGTATTGACCGGATTTCCTTCAACCGCAATGAACCAATCGAATGCTCTTCCAGTACTTCCTGGTTAGAACTCAGACCTAACTAATCAAACCTGCACTATCGATGCGAAGTTCATCAGCAGCTTTGACGGTGCCGTGCTCGATAGATTGATAGGCGATGCCTGATATTTGATTTCCCGCGAAAGAGACGCAATTTCTCGCGCTCGAGACGCTGGGACAAGTGCACAAACTCGAGGGTAACAGCTAACTGGTGAGTCTGTTGTAAACAGTTAAACGGTTTAACCTAGTTCAACATTTAAAATATGGCGATGGCAACTATTGCTGTGTGCTGATAGCATGTGTGTCATGAATAACTCTGTTATTATTCATGTTTTAGCTCTCCAGCGAGATGTGCGTGTGCAGCTTTATGTAGCGGTGTGCGGCAAAGCTAACATTACTTGCCCGGACACATTCTGTCCCCTTAAACCAGACGTCCATTAGAAAATCTACAGTTTAACGTGGCCGCGTTTTACTGTAAATCCACACTGGCAGAACACACTTGGGTTATGTTTTAGCTATAACCTGTAGCTCGTCTTCAATTCGGCATGCATGTAACAGAGCATTACACATGTAAGCAAGCCAGTTACAGGGGGGCAAGAAAGTACAGTCAGGATGAATATACTTTCATTTGTTTTTCAGATTTTGGTGATTGCAGTTTGAGCTTCAGTCCAACACAATGGGAATACACGGACTTGCTAAGCTGATTGCTGACCAGGCCCCAGGTGCCATTAAAGAGCAAGACATCAAGAACTACTTTGGTAACTGTTACAGATCAATTTCCCTGCATATTGATGATGAGGCCTGCATAGGAATGAGATCGGATGAAGTTTTATGCTCTCCCTTGGGTTAACTGGATCAATGTTGTGTTAGATGGTGTAGGGATACAACAAAGATGGAGGATGAATCAAAGAATAGTATAGTCACTTGTACCAAATTGAGTAAAGATTAATTTAGCCCTGGACTAAATTAGTCAGTGGTTACCAAGCATTTGTCCTAGTGGTGTACTTATAAATTCAAGCTGGAAGTTCAGAACCTACAATTAAAAAAGGTCAATATCCATTTTTTCTGTCTGCCAAAAGTAAAACATGTGAGGTCTAAACAAACTAATACCCTAGCTATGCTGCTGGAAGAAAGGTGGAGAAATCATAGTTGACCATGCCCAGGGTTTTTGGTCTTGAACTCCTTTTCTGGAAGAAAGTAGCAACAATCACTAAAAAAACATAGGGTTTTAGTTACAGTACAGCATTCCCTTTATCTTGGACATAACCCTGATGGACAAAGTAAAGATGATACCTATCTACTAAAGGTCTTGCTGGCAGCAAATGAAAATACCATTTGAAAATACTGGCTCCAGAAAAACTGTCCCACTCCTTGCCTTTTGGTTATTACTGTTAAAACAGATGACCTACTCCATACAACTCCAAAAAGAACTGGGAGAAAAACTGGTGGAGAAAATGGTGTGTTTATTCAACCAATGAGACAAACTCCACATGATTATTGTATGTACCATATATGACACCCTGCTTTAAATTAGGAAAATTATATTTAGCTGGCTGCTCTTCTGAACTCTTGCAGGCAGGAAAATTGCCATAGATGCCTCCATGTGTATCTACCAGTTCCTGATTGCTGTGCGACAGGATGGGAACGTTCTGCAGAACGAGGATGGTGAAACAACAAGGTACAAACATTTAAAAATCAGACCATGAAGTCATTGTAGGAGACACATTAGAGATACAGTAGTTCTTGGATTGGTCGTAGACTAGGGAGCTCAAGGCTGAAATGTTTCTGCCTTCTGCTTGCTCTTTTTCTCAGCCACCTGATGGGGATGTTCTACCGGACAATCCGCATGCTGGAACACGGCATCAAACCTGTGTATGTGTTTGACGGCAAGCCCCCACAGCTCAAGTCAGCAGAGGTTAGAATGGGCTCTAATTTCCTTTTTTTTTTCTTTGTTTTGGTTTGGTTCTGAGGAGTTGGAGTCACATTGGTCTTCTTTATTTATTATCATTTCTGTTTAGTATTGTTGTCGTTTGAACTTCACCTGTAATCTCGATCACCTGTTTATCAGACAGTGTGGTTTCTGAGAGTGGCACTCTTTACCATGTTTAACCATGGTGTCAGTCTTTGTGATCTGTTGTTTGACAGATCAGTAAACACTAAAATATTTTAAAGCTGTCGACAGTGTAAATCATCTATTTGGCAATTGAAAGGGACAAAATATTTTACATTAAACATGTAAAGACTTACATTTGCTCTAACCCTCTTGTCAAATAATGACCTAGGTTTATTCTTTGTAAGGTACACTATCTGTCTGCTTTTTTTCTTACTCTCCCTTTGCTCTTGCTGTCACCCCCAGCTGGAGAAGAGAGGGGAGAGGAGGGCAGAAGCTGAGAAGCTGCTTGCTCAAGCTCAGGAAATGGGTACAGTTACTGCTTTTTGCACTTAATCAGCAATAATAATCATGAGTGGTACCTGTCTTGCTTCATTGTGCTATGTTTTAATCTAGTCTCTGACCCTGTTGATTGGAGATCAAAACTAGTGTTTCTGGCAAATTAGCTGGAGTGTAAACCAATGTGATCACTATCAGGCTCAATATTTTTTTATTTAATAAGCTATATATTGTAAAAACATTGTACTTTGGTTATTTATTAAAGTGTCTGCAAAAATGGTTTGTCTCCATCCAGGGGAACAGGAGAATATTGACAAATTCACCAAGCGTCTGGTAAAAGTCACCAAGCAGCATAATGATGAGTGCAAGAAGCTGCTGACCCTGATGGGAGTTCCCTACATTGAGGTTAGATCAACTTTCACTTTGCAACTCTTGCTGGCTTTAAGAATGTTTCCACATTTGTATCAGTGCTGATTTTACTAACTAGTTTTGAGGAGTATTTCCTGAAGTGTTGTGTTTTTATCATAATTTTTCCAGATAGCATGTATTCTGTATTACTGATATAAGCTCTAAGGGCCCTAAAAGACATAAAATGTAACATTAAAACATAAACGGCAAGTGCTCATCTTAAAATTTGGCCATAAAGAAGGAAACAGTTGACAAAAACTCACCTGAAGTTTATTTATGTTGTAGCTTTGACAGCTGAACAGAAATGTCCTTATCCTCTATCCATCTAGAGAAATTAAGGTGTAAATTTGAAGTTAATTTATAATGAAATCCCCCTCTTCTCTACTGCGTGCCCTGCAACCAAAGCATTTTCCCCATGTCAGAGAAATTACTTGCAACATGGACAGTTCTGGGTGAATAATTCTGTGAAATGTGATCTGATGTGTGTCGTTTTCTAGGCTCCATGTGAGGCGGAGGCCAGCTGTGCTGCTCTGGTTAAAGCCGGGAAGGTCTTTGCCACAGCAACAGAAGATATGGATGGGCTGACCTTTGGAACAAGTGTCCTGCTTAGACATCTCACCGCCAGTGAAGCAAAGTAATGTCACACCTGCATTCCTCTGTTACAGAGGGCAGATATCTTTAGAGAATGGAGATTTTCCTCTCATTTGACTTCAGCAAAACTTTTATTTTAACCTGTGAATTAATCTTATTTTTAAACTTCATATGGTAAAATTCAATGTGCAATTAATTCCATTTTAATTTTAAAATTATACCGGTATTTTTTGTGAACAAGATGGTATGGCACACCCCTACATGCTAGACACTACAGCTGTAAAACTTGTAGTAGTACTTCCCCCCACATTTTCTCCTGTTTTATTTAAGTAATAACAGAAGTCATGAAACAGATTTGATGATGGTGTTATTGACTGTATCACTGTGAGGCAGTAGACATAAACATATATTATGCCCAGAGGAGATAATCTGCCCTGTGTTGGAACATAAATAATAGTTATGACAATGTATTTTTTTTAATGCACTTTTAAACACATCAAGGAATCTTTTTGTTTCAGGAAACTTCCTATCCAAGAATTCCACTTCAGTCGCATCCTGCAGGACATCGGTCTGACCAATGAACAGGTAAAGTTTTTCTGACATAAGAAAGTTGGAGCACATGGTGGCATTTTCTATCTATAGTAAAAGTCAAGATCCTCCTCTGCCTGTATCACGCTGATTGTGCAGTATGCAAACTGTCAGGCTGCAGGGCAGGATCAACACGCCATGCAAATACTTACAGAAATGTCACAACACTGTCCTGGTAATTAGAACACAGTTGGGTCAGGTACAGGAGTGATATTTCCATATTTCTTGCATTAACTTTTTCTTCTTTCCATGGTTCAACCTAGTTTATAGACCTGTGTATTCTGCTGGGCTGTGACTACTGCGGCACCATCAAGGGGATTGGCCCCAAGAGAGCCATCGACCTGATCAGACAGCACGGCTGCATTGAGGAGATCCTTGAAAACATTGACCCCAACGTAAGTTGCTGTCTGCTACAATCCATTAGTACTGGCCGTTAAACGCGAGGGTTTGATTCTCATTTGTTTTGTGTGTCTTGTTCCCTTCATGCAGAAGCACCCTTCTCCAGAAGACTGGCTGTACAAAGAGGCCAGGAATTTGTTTTTGAAGGCAGAAGTGGTGGATTGTTCCACAGTGGAGTTGAAGTGGAGTGAGCCAGATGAGGAGGGACTCATCCAGTTCATGTGTAACGAGAAACAGTTCAGGTGAAACATCAGCAGACTCCTTTCAACACTGTCCTTCATGTTGGATTCATTGTCTGTGCTTGCTTTTTGAGTTTTCTTTCATTGATGATGATGACGACGACATTGGCTGTTGCTGTGATTATTTGACCAGACCAGCTGTTAGTACACATCTGTCCACTAGGCCGCACTGCTGGCCCTGTCGAGGCAGAGTTTATGCTTCAGCATCACTTCAGCACACAGCCTCTGTACATAAGATATGATGTTAAGAAGAGTCTGCTCATGATGGACTATTTACACTGAACCCCAACTGATGTTTTGATACTTTTTACAGTCTTTTAAATGCTGTTTTGGATGCTTGTTTTTGTTGGTTAAAAAAAAAAAAAAAAATTCAAAGTTCAGAAATCAGAAATACTTAATTGATCCCTAGTGGAAATTGATTGCCGGGTATAACATTAAGCACAGGATAACATGTAACGTTTTATTTATTGATTGATTTGGGTATGTGTGTTCAGTGAGGACAGGATCCGCAACGGCTGTAAGAAGATCATGAAGAGCCGACAGGGCAGCACACAGGGACGACTGGACTCTTTCTTCACTGTCACGGGATCTCTGTCCTCCAAACGGAAGGTAGAACAAATACAGTGCAGCTATGTGTTTCCAAAATGATGGGATGATTGCACTTAAGCTATTATTAATGTCACCACCTACAGTAGCACAGTATGTGTGGTACCTCATTTCCGAATCTTTATCAAGTCCTTTTTATTAACTGTTTAGAGTAAGCAGAGGTGTTGAGTAGGCTGCTTTATTTTGAATGGTGTATATTGTCAGTTTTTCCTTTTCTTACAGTAGGTTGCTGTTGGTTATGTTCATTTATCCTCTAAATGCTGGACTCATTTGTTTCTTTTGCCTTAATTAGGAACCTGAACTTAAAGGATCAGCAAAAAAGAAGCAGAAGACCGGAGCCACACCTGGTAAATTTAAGAAGGGAAAATAGACTGAACACAGGGCTCATTGATTCCTGTGGGAAGTAACTACTGTAATGAATAACACCTATTAAATAAACAGTGTAATAAAGAACATGCAGTTCCAGGTGAGGCAGGAGGAGCTGCAACTAAATACGAGGTTGTTACAAGCTGGACAACAGTATGTTCATGACCAAACATGATTTTGATGATGTAAAAAAAGTGTTTTAATGTGTGTTTAAGGGTTTTATCAAAGTGTGTTTCTGTTAATAAATAAAACTCTTTTTGTAGAGCAAGTTGTCATTAGACTTTTGTTTTTCTATTTTTTGATTTTCACATTTTGGATTAACTGACAGCGGTTTACCAGTGACATATCTATATTTGACAAAACAGTTACATCAACAATAATAATAATGTTAAACTTTATTTATATAGCACCTTTCATACAGGAAATACAGCACAAAGTGCTTCTCAATAAGGCCAGTATCGGCACTGAGTGCTTCACATGAAAATAAAACAGAACTGATTCATAAAATCATAGAATTGTAAAACTATAAATCATAAAATCAACTAAGATTTTAAGAGTTGCAGCAGCGTGAAGCATAAGGCAAGTCAGAGCTAGTTAAAGCCTGAAGTGAACAGATGTTTTTTAGTTTTCATTTAAAAAATATTTAGCAAGCTGGCTTCCCTGATATCTATGGGTAGTATGTTTCATGTCTCTGGGATGTTATTGGCAAAAGCTGGATCCCTGATCTTCCTGCTGTTGCTGGGAACCCCCAATAAACCAGCAGCAGATGATCGCTGTGTTCTTGGAGGCGAATAGTTAACAAGGGAGTTAGCAATGTAGATTGGTCCCAGCCTATGTAGGGCTTGTAAACAAGGAGGAGGAGCTTAAAATCAATTCTAAATGTAGCAGGAAGTCAGTGCAGAGCAGCTCTGACTGGCCTGATGTGCTCTCTCCTCTTGGGTTTGGTTAATAGCTTAGCTGCAGAGTTTTGAATGAGCTGAAGTCTCTGAATGTTTTTTAGGAGGCCAGTAAAAAGTGCAGTACAGTAGTGGAGTCTACTTGAAATAAAGGCATGAATCAGTTTCACGTCTTTTTCATTTGGAAATGGTCGTACCTCAGCTGTGTTTCTGAGGTGGGAAAAGGACGTTTTCGTCACCTTGTTAATGTGGGACTTAAAGCTTAGATCTGAATCAAGCATCACGCCTAGACTTGTTACCCCAGATTTAATCCAGGGAGTTATATTCCCCAGATGACTAAACAGCATAGCAAAGCAGCATTTGTAAATGGCTAGTTATTTCATACTGTGGAGAGCCTTGTGTGTGCAGGGCGAAGAATGTAGCTTGCACCATGTTTCCTGCTTTTCCCTAGGCATTGCCTTTATTTGGGGAGTATACATATGGTGCAAACATTTTCAGTCTGAGATAAAAGTCACTGATTGCACTCACATTAACTTATTTAACATGTACTGGTACTGGAAGCCATTATTGAAAAGATAAATCCTCTTGATCAGGAGCCCAGTTAATCAGCAGTGTGATGCAACTTTCACAGGAGGACATCACATATTTCGCCGAACAACTGAACGTCATTGTGGCAGCCACTTGTTTTTGACTGTCTAGTTTCCCCATGGTGTTTCATGTTTAGCTAGTGCGCCCACTTCTCTAAATGTGATGAAATATGAATTGTGAAAACATTTGGTTTGTGTAGCTAAGTTCAGGGTAATTTACACATAGCACTTTGTTAATGCTGAGAACTTTAGATGACACTTGATGCAACAGTACACTGCCAAAGTCCCACTGCTGCTCTGCTTAATATTGAACTTTCTGAATATCGTTTCACTTTGTTTACATTTTCCAATGTAATTGAGGTTCATTTAAACCTCACCATTTTTGAAACTGTGTTTTCACTGAAAGGCCTTATACATATGTGCATGTCCACACAAAGTCTCAATAAGATTCTCCGGAGAACTGATACAAGCCTGGCAGAACATGGTGCTGACAGTCTTTCTTTTATCAGGTTAGTTGTCCATGTGTTGTTTTATATGGACCATATGTATTTGTTAAATTTATTTTCCAAAAGTCAAAAAGAGGCAAAAAATAAACATGTCTAATTTTCCTGTAATAGCTCAACTCTTGATGGTGATGCCAGTGATGACTCAAGAATTGCAATTGAGACCTATGGAAAGTGAATGTAAGTGTAAATTTGTTTTGTCATGACCTTGATCATTTATTTCAATACTGATAAAAGTAATTCCTCCCTGATGAAATTATTTACTATCTGAAGTTTTGGGAATTGGACATGACAATCTAACCCTCAGACTCATCACCTTGAAGAAAGAATTGCAGTATGAAGTTGCAGGGATAGTTTTAAGCATATCAGCAGAAGTCGAATTAGATACGTAGGCTATCTGCTGCGTCGTAGTGCCTCATGCATTACTCATAGCTATTTTTGGCCTGATTTTTGCACTGTAAGATGGTGGTGACACATACCATGAACAACAATTTCCCTCATGTAGTGTGCTTTTCTACATTGTTTCTAAGTTATGACCCGTCTGTAGCTTCAAAAGTTGGGATTTAGTCCGCTAAAGTACAGAAATATAACTGTACATAAAAAAAATATACAGAATTTATGATACTGCTCAGGACTGTTTTCATGCGTAAACGCAGGTCATTTATGTGCAGTCTCAAATCATCGGCCGCTGTAACAACTAAAAGGGTATCACCTGGTTTACTCTTGGTCCATTAGTATTGACAATCTATGTCAGATGTGGTTACCACAAAGGGTTTTCCACCCTTTACATGTCACATATTTTAACTTTGGACCCCTCTCATGAAAGCTGAGAAGTTGGGTATAGACTGCTTTGGCTAAGCCAAGTTTAACGATGCAGAGGTTAGTCTGACAGTTTCAGTCTGATATGTCCTAAAATGGTCACTATAATCATACAGCGAAAGCAGTTTAGGTTTGTCATTGTATATTTACATAAATGAAATACTGATCATTAAAGTATATAGAAATATAAGTAAGTTTTTATTCACAAGAGGAGAATGGCGGCCTATAATTTTTATTTAAAACGGTTCTAAATGCCTACAAATATGACAGCTTTAAAGCTGCTGTTCACCAGAGTAGATCTAGAGACTGTCCAACTTACTTACATCTTACATCATAAAATGATGGACTGAAATTAGTTCTAAACCTGATGATCTCATCCCATTGGGCTATGGATCCATTTTGGGAGTTTTTTATTGTTGTCTCTCTTGCAAAAGAGATTATCTGACAAAAGAAAGGTTAACAAAATAAATAGTCATTTGTGCAGTGAAACGAATCTAACTAATGTAATTTTACTTTTAAGCACAGATACACTGTCAGTCCCCTCGATTGCCTCAGGTAGGCTAGTTGAGGGCAGCGTTCAGCTATCACTCCTGCTGCAAGCTCCCCTCCTCAACTACACTAGAATCTCCAACCAAAGTGGCACCTTGAGGTTTTACTCTGCTGTTGAATATTCTAATCTCACTTATAGGTTGCAAAACTGTTCCCAAAGACATTATGGTGTCAGTTGGCAGCGTGATGAATCTGACTTGCTCCTGCAGAGCAAACCCTCCTGCTGATGACTGTGGATGGATCATGATCACTGATGGCAGACCAGAACTGACCAGAGTTAATACAGTGGTTTTTTTTTAACTGAAAGAATGAGATTACGGATACAAGAAGCTGAAATGAATTTCCTCTGTTGGGTGGCTGGGCTCAGCCTTGGAGATAGAGTGAGGAGCACAGACATCCTGAGGGAGCTCAGAGTAGAGCCGCTGCTCCTTCACATCGAAAGGGGTCAGTTGAGGTGCTTTGGGCATCTGATCAGGATCCTCCTGGGCGCCTCCAGTCAGAGGTGCTACAGGCAAACCCCACTGGTAGGAGGCCACGGGGCAGACCCTGAACACGCTGGATGGATTTCGTATGAATAATGTATCTATGACAACTCTATACAACAACGACTGTCCCTTATTTATCTTAGATTAGATTAGATTTGGTTCAACTTTACCACCCTTGCACACAGGAAGATGTAACACAAACTAAACACAAGCAAGCATGCCATCAAAAACATGCAGTTTTTTAATCTGTCACTATGGTTTGTCTCTTCTATGTGTCACCCTCATTGTGTTTAATATATTCCACATACAGAAGTCATGGCATACAGGCTTGCAGTGAGTCGTGTGATAAAAATACATACGGGATATGAGCATTATGAGAACTGCTTCCTTTCTGTACAGCTGCAGAAATTCAGGTCATGTGATATCTTCTAGCTGTACAGCAAAACCTAATGGGATTGATATGCTGTCTCAAAACTTGGGTTTGTGGAACAAAGCTTAAATAGGGTAG
Source organism: Cephalopholis sonnerati (assembly GCA_019142605.1). Classification (NCBI taxonomy): domain Eukaryota; kingdom Metazoa; phylum Chordata; class Actinopteri; order Perciformes; family Serranidae; genus Cephalopholis; species Cephalopholis sonnerati. Next base: position 27,425,991 of record JAGQAX010000021.1, read on the forward strand.
TTGGTCTGTTGCACACGTTTCCTGACGTTAGCTGAGATTCCTGGATTGCAGCACTTCACTTTAAATTCATAGGACCTCATTGTTTCTCATTTTTGCTGTGGGCTTGTTTGGTAAGGCAAAGAGTTTTACTGTTTCTTATTGATTTTTATATCTTAGCCTTTTAAGACACATAGTTACATTATTTGTCTTATGATCTGCAGTAAAAAAAAAAAAAAAAAGAATTATGAAATGTTACTGTTTTCAGGTTTGTTTGTAGGACATATTACCTGAACTGAAATCAAGTCAAGCCTGTGATATTAAGTAGATGTCAGCATGTAGCTCTGCAGATGTTCATCTCTTAAAACACAGTACAAGACATGTAAATAATGAAATGTGTGAATTTTAAGTAGAGTTACTTCATAAGAAGGCAAAGGCTTATTGAAGTCCACATTAATAGTGTGACAAGAATGGGAAGTAACTGAACGTTTGTGTTTGTATATCCAGGTGATGAGTGACTCTACAGTCCAGTGTGTGAAAATGGTGACAGCCAACATGTTACTGAGTGTCTTCTTTGTGTCAGGTGAGCTGTTTGTTCAGTCACTTTGATTTGGAAACTTAACTTGAATCATTTACGGTCTTCATTTAGAAACAAAACAGACCAGAGCAGATGGAACCAGATTTTCCATCTGTCCATGTCCTGAGTAAAAAATGAGAAGTGAAAAATTGTGTATCATAATTATTAAGAGAATAAAAAAATGAACCAAAGTGCTTCTGCTTTTTTTTTTTTTTGTCAAAGTTTGTTCATCATTACCTTTTCTTTCATGCAGATTTCTTCCACTTAATCTTAACCATGAGTCTGTTTTAACAGGTGTCATGGCTGATTGTCCTCATCACCCAGCCCTATTCATTACTGCACCAAAGAAGATGGAAGCACTGAGTGGATCTTGTCTGCAAATCCCATGTAACTTTCGTGCTAAATCAGAAGTGGAATTCAACAGCACAAGAGCAACCTTTGGCGTGTGGATTAAAAGTAAACTTGATTTTGGCAGATATCCAGACAATGTGATTTTCAACAGTAGTGGAAGAGTTACCACCTATCCATTGAATCTTACTGGAGATCTGAGTGAGAGAAACTGCACCACTTTATTTTCCAGTTTAATCACAAGTTACACAGACACATACTACTTCAGAATTGAGAACTGGCCATTTGTATCAACAGCTGTTTGTGATCCTCTTCAAATAACAGTTAAAGGTAAGAGAGGTTTTTTTTGGTTGGTTCAGTCAGTCTCTGTGAGGCTGTATTTAGGCACAGAGGCACTTTGAGATAAATGCTAATGTTAGCATGGTGAGATACTCAAAATGACAGTGCTGATGTTTAGCAGATATAATGTTTACCAGGGTCACCATCCTAGTTGAGCCTTTTTAGGGGCTTTAATGAAACACAAAAATGTTGATATTATAGTGAAATAATCAAATTTGGGAACACTTTATCCACAAATGTGTGTGCATTGGCATTTACAATTGCCATTACTGGTCAACTGTACCGGACTGTCTTGGTAAAGAGAGAGCTGAACTGGAAGGCAAAGCTTTCAGTTTACTGTCCCAACCCTCACCTATGGTCATGAGCTCTGGGTAGTGACCAAAATAATTAGGGTTGTGGACACATGCAGCCAAAATGAGTTTCCTCAGAAGGGTGGCAGGGTTCAGCCTTAGGGATAGGGTAAGGAGATGGATGGATGGATGGATGGATGGATGGATTACTGGTCATTAGTATCTGTTAAGTTATTATTATCTACTGTTTTAAATGAAATCTGTGTTTGATGTGAAACCACAGATTCTCCTCCGAGGCCCAGAATTGAGATCTCAGGTGATCTGAAGGAGAAGGAGTCTGTCACTATAACCTGCTCAGCTTCCACTCCCTGTCCACACTCCCCTCCTAAACTCACCTGGAAGCTCCAACAAGACCCTTACAACACAATAGAGGAAAACACAGATCGAACCTTCACAACTAAAATCCAGGAGACCATCACTCTGTCAGACAAACATGACGGAGTCACCATCACCTGTTCTGCCAGATATCCTGTGGATGGAGGAAACACTAAGACAGCAGAGGAGAGAAAGACTCTCAATATTCCATGTAAGACTTTTTATTTTAGTTTTATGAAGATGATAGCAGGTGGCAAAGCAACAGATCTTTTCTCACCATGTGCCAAATGTTCCAGACTCTCCCAGAGACACCTCAGTGGTCGTCAGTCCCTCTGATCCAGTGTCAGTCGGCAGCGTGGTGAACCTGACTTGCTCCTGCAGAGGAAACCCTGCTGTTGTCAACTTTGTCTGGTTCATGATCACTGATGGCAGACTGGAAATGATCAAAGTTGATACACAGGTTTATGGCTTTAAGGTGACCAACAGTGATCGAGGCCGATTGTATTACTGTGGATGCAGAAATGATCTCGACATTCAACTCTCAACAGGACGTCAGCTGATATTTGAAGGTAACCACAGAAATTAAGATGAATGATAACATTTCCCAGTAAGTAGAAGGTGACCATGCTGTTGTGTTGCAGGTGATCAACAGTCTGAACCAGTTAGTGTTGAAGTTATAGTGAAGATCCTGGGAATCATAATGCTCATCAGTACACTGGTCATCTTTGAATGGTGAGACACACTTTTCTATGATGTGATCATTTGCAGCTACACAATAACTGATCTTCACTCATTCACTCCTTTCTTTTCTTCTAGCTGGTTTAGATCAAAACACTCAACCAAACCAGCGAAGGTAAGCCACTAAGTACAGAGGGGTATTTCATTATTAATCAGCTTGTCTTATTTAGTTCTCGAAAATCAATTATGTACAACAGTTATACAGAAATCATCCTTCAAAGTTGATGCCGTTTAAAGACCAGGGGCTGATTGCAAAAAAAAAAAAAACACCTCAAGTTAAGATTTTCCTTAAAGTCCTAGTTAAGGTTTCCTGAAAATAAAATTGGTTGCACAAAACATCCTTAAGTCTTTGACTGAATTCATTTTTGTTGCAGTTTCTTCCTACTAATGTTTTCTGTTTTCTGGTATTTGGGGATCAAATTTACTTTGTAGGATGCGCTTTCAGTGATTGTATTCCTCCATAATCTATTTGTCCTCTGATCAATATGGTTTTCTTGTTTTCTTTTCTTCTGCCATTTTTTCACTATCTATATGCCAACTTTGTGAGACAATGACAGGCATCACAATCACGAGTCCAATCAAACAAACCGTTGTGAAATCTCTTTAAACGCAGTAAATGAGTTACTGTCATGCTTTAACTAAGAAAACCTTTGAAGGGATTCTGTGCAACTACGTAAGTCCCACAGCTAAGGAGAAATTAAACCTTAAGTGAAAAGAAAACTTATGGTGTTTTGTGCAACCAGTCCCAGAGTCTCCACCAACACTAGTGACACCAGACCACAATGACCTGCAGCACATCTCACGTTTTCTTGATAAGTCAGAGCTGAATGCAGCCATTCAGGAATGTTCACTGTTGAATTTGAAAGAAAGCTAGGTTTAGTCAATGAAAAGAACAAAGAAGCTTACTATTATGACACTTTATATTGTGGACTGCTGAAGTTAGCAATAAGCTGATAAACAAATGGAGCAATTAGCCGCTAAATGAACAACAAATGCTGGACTTAGATTTACCAGGTGGCCAGACTGCAAGTGAGCACTAATGTTGCTCTGTATATGCTGGATGTGTAAATAGGCAGTTTTTTGCTAATGGGTTTGCTACAGCAGCTTTATGAAGTGGTTCAAGGTTCAGTTTATTTATCCATAGAAACATGCATCACTGATTATGGAGCATCAGAAATAAATACCCACAAGAAAAAACAAAGTATTCTACAATAAAACGTTTAATATGCAAAGCAACTTTAAACCTGGTCAGTCCAACATTAAACGAAACATTGGCATGTTATTGCCTTATGAATATGATATGCTAAACATCATCCTGTGAGGATCTTATTGTGGTGGTCGATTGCTCCGTTAACTGTTCTATAATGTGATTGTCATGAGGCCCGGGGGCACTAACACAACTGCAACTGACTAGGTGTCGCATGTTGGAGCTTCTTTTTTTTTTATCTTTCAGAGTACTCATACCTCTCTTTCTCTGTTGTTTCATTTCCACAGGACACAGTAGAAGCAGTCTATGTCAATAGTACGGTGAAGTTACAACCATCATGAGCCAGAATGAGAGGATGAAGATGTCTTGATCTCTACGAATACAACTGACATACTGTATAGTTGAGTCTGTACTCATGACTTAGTCTCACTTTGCCAGTTACAATATACTGTGGATTTTCTCTGTAGATTTTCTAAACTTAATGGAAGAATATTTTATGTTTTGAAGTTGTTGTTTTTTTGCTGCTCTGCGTGCCTTTATTAAAGTCAGCACAGCACAAAGTAAAAACATATTGAATAATTTATTTTGTTGAAGTGAGTCATGGCTTCTGATTTTTTTTTTCTTTTGTCCGTAAGACATCATAAAGATGGTCAGACCATGAATTTGATTTTCATTGCTCAGCTGCTGTTTCTGTTGGGTGCATGTAAAGTGTGAGACAGAAATAGGAGGGTTCATTTTTTTTTTACTTTACAAAAGCTTTTCACAGAGCAAAAGGTGTTCAGGAGAACTGCATTTTATTATTTGTTCTATCATTTAGCATGAATACACACTGATTAATGACAGCTGTGTAACACTCCAACCCAACAGGGCGCAAGTTCTTTTAGTTGAATTTTTCACAAAACTGCCAATGTACAAATCATCAAAAAATGGGATCATAGCATGAAGCCTCACATAGTCCAGATTCAAAGTACATAAGAAAGTAACAGAAAAGAAAATATTATACGTATTTTTTTCTAAGGATTTGTACACGTGCTTTTCAAACAAGGAGGGTAAAACAATGTACTGAAGATATGAATACGAGTTAAAAACTTATCAACACAGACAGAAATGTCTATTTAGGAGCTTACTGTACATTACAAGCACTTCTAGAAAACCTAAATTGATAAGAAAAACCGTTTTGTCCCCCTTAAGACAACAGAGAAGTCATTTGTTCATCATTTATGTACATTTATAACAGTCTATAGTGGTAGTGATCATTCAGAAGTGGCGACTGGCTTTGTCGCCATACTTATAGTAGGTACTCTTTGTGCGCCTTAGAAGGGGCTCTGCTTTATTTGTGGATATAAGATCAAATTCGGTTTGGAGCTTAAGTCTCTCCATCCGAAAACTGGGACTCGGGGAAGAGGAGTACTGTCTGTCAATTTGCAAAATAGCTTCCATCAGCTCCTGTTGTCTTTGTTTTTCCTGCCTGCGTACTCTCGCATTGTAAGAAATGATCTCCCCACGTATTACTGCTTTAAAAGTTTCCCATAGCAGGGAAGGAGAAGTTGAGTCAGATTTGTTATTTTGAATAAAGAAGGAAATCTTCTCAGATATAAAACTGCAAAAATTTTTTGAAGATAACAGACTAGTGTTAAATCTCCAGTTTGAATGCGTCCCACATTTAGGAACCAATTCCAAATCTAACAGAAGGGGGCTGTGATCTGAGATGGCTAAAGCAGAATATTCACATATTTTCACTGAAGGAAGGAGTACTTTATCTAAAAAGAAGTTATCAATGCGAGAGTGGGTCTGATGCACATGTGAGTAGAATGAAAACTCCTTTGTTGTTGGGTGGTGGAAACACCACACATCCACACAGCCAATCTGATCCATAAGTGTGACAAGAGCTCTAGCCATATTGGATGGGGTTAGATTTTTAGGATCTGATTTATCGAGGGCAGGGTTAACAACTAAGTTGAGGTCTCCACCCAGTATGAGGTGGTGTGAATCCAGACATGGAATTACAGAGAATAAGGAAGACATAAAATTAGGGCAGTCCCAGTTGGGGGCATAGACAGAGACCAGAATGGCCGGGGTTTGGAACAATAAGCCCACAACAATAATAAAACGCCTGTTAGGATCTGAGATAATTTGTCCTGGTGAAAACTGTAGCCGCCTGTGCAGTAAAATGGCTGTACCTCTTGAGCGGGTGTTGAAGCTAGAGTGGAAAACCTGTCCAATCCAGGGTTTGCGCAGCCTAGTGTGGTCGCTTAAACGTAGGTGGGTTTCCTGAAGAAAAGCAATTTCTGTTTTCATAGACTTAAGATGTCCAAATACTCTGGCTCGTTTGATTGGTCCACCAAGACCCTTAACATTCCAGCTTGTAAACCTAATGGATTCCAGCTTATATCTCTGACCTGTATCAGCCATTTGACATGAATTTGAATATCCAACTTTGGAGTGATATGGTACCATGAAAAGTTAGCCAAATGCAGTGAGTTGCACCGAGCAAGGTATCAACAACAAACACACTGTCATAATACAGGGTTACATACAAAGAGTTCCCCCTAAGAAAAAAAAAGAAAGAAAAGGACAGAAAAACAACACATACTTGAACTATAACAGATGTCTTAACTGACATCATTAAACCTAATAGATACTCACATACTTGTCCTAAACTCATCTTTGAAAACAGATGAGAAGCAGGAAATACTACACACCAGCACTCAACTGTGATGTAGTTTGCTGCCCTTCTAATGTAATAGTGCTCATACACCCATAAACAACAATCAACAGTACTCTCTATACAAATATTTGTGTATTAAGTCTTGGCAAAACGGCGAAAACTGTCTATAGCATCCCTTCGGGTATCCAAAAACAAGATAATATTCAGAGGCCCTCTACAGTGTCTATTCTGTTACCAAAAACAACATCTAAGAAGCTGACTGTAGTTTGTATTCAGTCATAAAAATAAATAAATGAAATAAAATGTTAAAAAAGTAATAATAATAGTAATAATAAAGAATAGTGAATTCAAAGGCCATCTAAAACCTGCATACAGTAATCAGGATGAGAGAAAAAGAAAAAGCAAGATGGCCACCCGTAACTTGTATTGGATAATAATATATTTTGTGCTCAGATCAATTAATTATCTTTTGTTATTTTATTTTATATGACATATTCCACACAGAATATGAGCTTTAAATGTGAGAACTTCCTGTATTTCTCTGATATTTGCTGTAATCACTCGGCTCAGATGATATGTCGCAAATGTACAACAAAACCAGATCTATGATGCAGTGTTGAGACACGGGAAGTTCTACAGTATAACCGCTAAATAGGGAAGTGCGTTAATTGTATATCAGCTCACATACACAAACAGATCTTCACTTTAAAATCACCCATCGAAGGACCTCGTTATTGCTCTCTTTTTGATTTGGGCTTGGTTGGTAAGACAAGTTTTTTTTTTACCACTTATTTTGCTTCTTAACTTTTTTGTTTTTCCAGGACAGTCACATTATTTTGTTGCTCTTCGTGAACTTCAGAAAAAAAACATGATCTAATATTTAATTTGATCATTTTGTTTAGAAGAACTAAGCTGTATAGGTCAGAGTTTGCTTCAGCAACATTTTACTGCTGCTTTATTTAGAATTTACCTCTGATCTTACCTCTGATAACTTCAGAGGTAAATTCTGTTAAAGGTAAATTGATCACTAACTAAACACATTGAATCCTGCTTGTATGGTGCAGGTTTCTGGTGCAAATGTTTGTACTCTAAAAAGAGATTTTTTAAAAAGGACTCACATTCTTTGTACAGCAATATCTCATGTTTAAAAAGTAACTGCATTGTTGTGTTTGTAGGTGATGGCAGCTCTGTCTGTGAACATTGCAACATTCAACATGTTGCTCCATATCCTCTTTCTTTCAGGTGAGCTGTTTGTTCAGTGCAGATAGAGCTAATTTTGAAAAACTACATCCAGCATCTTACTGCTGATGTATAGTTATCTATTCAGAGAGATTTGTTTCACCTTGTATTAATCATGAGTCTGATTTAACAGGTGCTTTGGCTGCTTGTCCTCCAGGGACACCCCCCTTAATTACTACACCACAGAAGATGGAGGCACTGAGTGGATCCTGTCTGCAAATCCCATGTTACATTAGAAATGATACCATACATAAGGATAGCCCAAGATATGTCGGAAAGTGGATTAAAAACAACACTGACCGCACAATTACAAAAAATGTGATTTTCGACAGTAGTAAGACAGATAACAATTATCCAATGAAAATCACTGGAAACCTGAGTGAGAGAAACTGCACCACTTTATTTTCTAATTTAATCATAAATTACACAGACACATATTACTTCAGAATTGAGAGCAGTGCATACAGCATAACAGCTGCTTGTGACCCTCTTCAAATAACAGTTCGAGGTAAGACAGTTTCTTTTATCAGTCAAGACAAGAAAATAAGGAGCAGTCTCTGATTCTGTTTTTTAACCACAGATTCTCCTCCGAGGCCCAGAATTGAGATCTCAGGTGATCTGAAGGAGAAGGAGTCTGTCACTATAACCTGCTCAGCTTCCACTCCCTGTCCACACTCCCCTCCTAAACTCACCTGGAATCTCCAACTAGACCCTCACAACACAATAGAGGAAGACAAAAATGGAACCTTCACAACTAAAATCCAGGAGACCATCACTCTGTCAGACAAACATGATGGAGTCACCATCACCTGTTCTGCCAGATATCCTGTGGATGGAGGAAACAATAAGACAGCAGAGGAAGAAATGACTCTCAATGTTTCATGTAAGACAATCAGTGTTTGTTATTGGATACTGTCAGCACATGATGATTCATGGCATGTCAGCTGATTCTAATGAATAAAGTTAATCTCATGTTTTCCTCAGATGCTCCCAAGGACACCTCAGTGTCCATCAGTCCATCAGGTTTGGTGTCAGCAGGTAGCTGGGTGAACCTGACCTGCTCCAGCAGTGCCAAGCCTCCCGTCAGCCGCATCACCTGGTTCAAGATCAGCAAACATGGACCCATCAAAGTGTCTGAGGGAGACTTTTACAGCTTTAATGTGACAGATGGAGGAGTTTATTACTGCGTGGCCACAAATGATCTTGGTAATGAAACATCATCAGGGATCCATCTGAATGTTAAAGGTAAATATTGTATGAATTACTGTGTAAAATATGTGTGTGGATGAAGGAAACTATAAAACAGCAGAGGAGAGAAAGACTCAGTGTTTTTTGTAAGACTTAATTTGTCGTTTTATGAAGATGATAGCAGGAGGCAATACAACTGATCTAGTAGAAGTAGAAGGTGACCATGCTGTTGTGTTGCAGGTGATCAACAGTCTGAACCAGTTAGTGTTGAAGTTATTGTGAAGGTCCTGGGAATCATAATGCTCATCAGTACACTGGTCATCTTTGAATGGTGAGACACACTTTTCTATGATGTGATCATTTGCAGCCACACAATAATTGGTTGATTTATGAGACACATCACTATCACAACAGCATAAACAAAAAACCATCATTCACTCTTTTCTTTTCTTCCAGCTGGTTTAGATCAAGACACTCCACTAAACCAGTGAAGGTAAGCCATTAAATGAGGAGAGTTATTTCATTATTGAGCAACTTTGCTGTCTCATTGACTCACTGATTGATTCACTGAATCAATTTCATGCCATGGCAACAGGAACGCAGTCAAAGCCTCTGTTCATAATTTCTTTGCAACCCTTAGTGCAGTCCTTCAGTGCTGCAGGAACTACACTGACCCCCATACTGATTTGGGGACAGTGACATGACTAGATAGCCAGCTAGTCTTGTTGTTAAACATACTGTCAAATTATATTCACAGTTTCCGTTTACTGTCATAACCCGGCTCCTCGGCCATGACAAACTCAGATTTACTGGAGTTGTGAACAATGTTTCCATTGCATAAGAATCTTATGGGGTGAAATGTGTTCCAGGCATTAGGTTAACCCTCTGAGTCATGGCTTGTGAAAAACTTTAATCATGATCGCAAAAAGCATGAAAACATACATAGATATTCTTGTTTTTTTCGTTTGCAAAGTGACCATGGTATAAGTGGGATAATGCCCTGCAAGCTGTCCATTGTCAGGATTTAAAGGCCCTTGTGGAGGCAACTATCCTCCGCTGCCCGTTAATTCCTGATAATGGACACCTCAACGGGCAATATTCCTTACTTAATGGCTTTATTTGCAGACTACAGTCGTCACTGTTGATTTTGAAAGTAATATAGGCTAAGGGAATGGAAATAAACAAAAAGCTAATCATGACACTTGACACTGCAGAGTGGTGAAATTAATAAATAGCTGGTAAACAAATGGAGCATTTACTTGCTAAAATTATAATGAATATTGGACTCCTCCATCCTCCAGGTGGCCAGAAACATGACTACAAATAATAATAACGTTAGTCTGTAACTGCTGGATGTGTAAATAGACAGTTTTTTAGCTAACATGTTTGCCGTAACAGCTTTTTATTTACATGGATCAGATTGATGATTACAGAATATAAGACATAAATACTCAGAAAATAAAAGCATGACTAAAAGAAAATATTCTGTGATAGAAAAAAGCTATTATGGCAAAAGAGCTTTAAATCTGCACACATTTATTTTTGGCCACATGGGGTCAGCCTGAAAAGCTGTAAACACAACACTGACATGTTATTACCTCATAAAGATCACACAGATGATTATAAAGGTGAACATCATCGTGTGTTTGAGCGCTGTACTTATTTGGTACACAAATATATTAAAGCTATTTCCGCTGCAGTAAATTCACTGCAGAGCACTAACACATCTCTCTCTCTCTCTCTCTCTCTCTCTCTCTGTTGTTTCATTTCCACAGGACACAGTAGACGCAGTCTATGTCAACATTGCTGTGGAGTTACAACCATCATGAGCCAGAAGAAGAGGAGGATGATGTCACGTTCACGACAAATACAACAATAAATGTACAACAGTACAGATTTTCTAAAGTTGGGTGTGTAGTGCCTAATGTTTTTTTTCCTGCTCTGTGTCTGTTATTAAAATCAACTTAACAAAAAAATAACAATATCTTCTTTAATGATTTATCTCATATGTGATTGAAGTGATTCTTGGCTCCTGATTTTTTTTTGGTATTATTATTATTCAAATATCAAAGAGATGCTTCAATCATGTATTTAAATGTATTTAAATCTGCTTAGCTACTGTGTCACTACTGCATGCATGTTTAATTTGAACTCTGATTTTCTGTAAGGAAGCTTTTCACAAAGCAGAAATTATTCAGGAGGACAGCATTCAGCTTTGTCACACCCCAACCAGACACGGCTTTTTCAAAATATGGTTTGTAATAGAATTTTAAAAATCTGCATATGTAGAAATTAATGGGATATTTAAGATACCAAAAAGATGTTTGCACTATGTTTTGATTTTCATTGTGTAGATGGTGTTTCTATTGGATTCATTTAAAGTGTGTTGAATAAAAATGTTTTTAAAGAGAGCCCAATATTTTGGGCAAGTAACCTGAAAGTGTTCAGGGGGAAAGCTTGTTTTTTTTTTTTTTTAAATCACTTAATTCATCATTTTGCATGTATTCACACAGGTTCATGACAGCTGTGTAACTGTGTAGCTGACTGCTGATATAATGTGACATTTACAGTGCAGAACTCAGCAACACACATTGTGGTATCTGTACATGTTAATCAGGAGAAGTTCATACTTTCACCTGCTCAAATATGTCATTTTTGTGGTGAGTTAAGTAAAAAATAAGTGAAGGCTTGCAATGAGTCTTGTCATTTGTAACCTAAAAATTTTTGGATGTCGTAATATTCTACTTCCTTAACCACAGGATATGAGCAGTAAGGACAGAACTGCAGTATTTTAGTCATGGGGGTCATGTGATATCAAGCAGCTTTGCCACCAAACAAAGTGAACTGCATTTCTTTAACAGCAAGTCCTCTTTCTATCATGTTACAGTGGCCCGGTTTGGCCGTAAGTTTCAGTTCTGCTAAAAATCACAACTTTCCTCATTTAACTCTAAAATCATACATTCATATTTTCATATTCTTTTTCCACCGTGGGCTCTTTGGGTAAGAAAACATTTTACTGAACTTATTGTTTTGTATTTTTTATCTTAAATTGATTTGATTGATTTGAAGCACAGCTCTGCAGATGTCTTTCATTGCTGCTTTTAAAACAACACTGAACTCTGGTTGTACAGGGCAAGTTTCCTGCGTGACACTGTAGTAGGGAAGTTGCTTTAAAAGACAGTGAATGCTTCGTAAAAATTGGAGTTATATGGTTAGGACAACAGAAGAGTAACATGTTTTTGTGTTTACAAAATCCAGGGAACAAGCTTCTGTCTGTGAATATGGTGACCAACAGCATGTTACTGAGCGTCCTGTTTATTTCGGGTGAGCTGTTTACTTGAATCATGTACAATCTGAACTTCATTTAGTAACAAAGAAGTAAGACTAGAACAGATAGAGTCTGTTTCTTCTTCACATCCTGAGTAAAAATTAAAATGTTTTATACAGAATTTGTCAACAAGACAGGATGAAAAGATCAGCATGTGACATACCTCTGCTTTGTTTATAATAAATGTTGTCTTAGTACAGATTTTTTCCCACATTTTGCTTATCATGAATCTGACTTTACAGGTGCTTGGGCTTCTTGTTCAAAGAACTTATACATTACTGCACCAAAGAAAATGGAAGCACTGAGTGGATCCTGTTTGCAAATCCCTTGTAACTTTAGATCTGAACCAGAAAAGGACTTCAGCAGCACAATAACTACTTTTGGAGTGTGGATTAAAAGTAACTCCAGATTTGGCTCCAGTCCAGACAATGTGATTTTCAACAGTAGCGGGCTAGTTAACACCTACCCGATGAGTATTACTGGAAACCTGAGTCAGAGAAACTGCACCACTTTATTTTCCAGTTTAATCATAAGTTACACAGACACATACTTCTTCAGAATTGAGAACAGGCCATTTATTGCAACAGCCGCTTGTGACCCTCTTCAAATAACAATCAAGGGTAAGTAAGTCTGTTGTTGTTGCAGCTTTGGCTTTAACAGCAAACACAGTGATCCTTGCCTTCATTGTGAAACTACTGTTGTAAGACAGGCAGTATTAGTTGTGGCCAAATGTTACAGAAACCAGCCTAAGATCAGTCAGGATCAGTCCTTCTATATTACAGTCTATATGTATTGTATTGCATATCATATTATAAAGTATATATTTTAATAACTGTTAAAAAGAATGAATGTTTGTGTGAACAAACTTTTAAAAAGGGGAAGTGTCATGTGGTCACTTTCTCTCACTCCTTTACATTTATCATGTGTGGAAGACAAAATCTACATAACACTCTGTGTACCATGATGGATTTTTTTTCCACATGGATGAAGCTGACTGGATTTTTATTACACTTTTTCAGTGACAGGTCAAATTTGCAGATGTTGATCACTGGTACTAACTAATATACTGTATTCTTTACTGTAAAATGTTTGATTTGAAACCACAGATTCTCCTCCGAGGCCCAGAATTGAGATCTCAGGTGATCTGAAGGAGAAGGAGTCTGTCACTATAACCTGCTCAGCTTCCACTCCCTGTCCACACTCCCCTCCTAAACTCACCTGGAATCTCCAACAAGACCCTCACAACACAGTAGAGGAAAACAGAGATGGAACCTTCACAACTAAAATCCAGGAGACCATCACTGTGTCAGACAAACATGATGGAGTCACCATCACCTGTTCTGCCAGATATCCTGTGGATGGAGGAAACTATAAGACAGCAGAGGAGAGAAAGACTCTCAGTGTTTCATGTAAGACAACCAGTGTTTGTTATTGGATCCTGTCAGCAGAGGATGATTCATGGGATGTCGGCTGATTCTAATGAATAAAGTTAATCTCTTGTTTTCTTCAGATGCTCCCAGGGACACCTCAGTGTCCATCAGTCCATCAGGTCTGGTGTCAGCAGGTAGCTGGGTGAACCTGACCTGCTCCAGCAGAGCCAAGCCTCCTGTCAGCCGCTTCACCTGGTTCAAGATCAGCAAACATGGACCCATCAAAGTGTCTGAAGGAGACTTTTACAGCTTTAATGTGACAGATGGAGGAGTTTATTACTGTGTGGCCACAAACGATCTTGGTGATGAAAAATCATCAGAGATGCGTCTGACTAATGAAGGTAATCACAGAACTTTGCTGCACCGAGTCATTGTTGGATAAGGTATTTTATGCATCAGTGTGAACATATACATAAATGGGAGTAATGTGCCCAAAATAGGACAGAGATTTTTGAATAAGGGGAGACAGTATGCTAAAGAACAAATGAAGCAGCCTGGAAATGTATGAATGAAGTTTGTCAATGGGAAGAGAGAAGAAAGGAGAGAATTTCAGCAACAAAATGAAAAAAAAAAACAAATGGTCAGATAAAAGATTTTCTATACTGAATTTTACAAAAGCTTTATTCTAATCACTGCTGGGACAGATTTTCACTTTTCTTATTGTGCAGTGTAAAATTAATTCCACTCCACATCTGTAAGCATAATTGACTGAGCACTTTTACATCTGAACTAATACTGTAGCAGGGGTCAGTATTATTACAGGTTCTATTCAGCACAGTCTCACACAGTTCTGTCAGCGTTTTCTCCTCCGCTACCTTGACCGGTGACTCTTGGAAGGCATAGTGACCAGTTTATCTAAAATCTATGTACAGTTATCTCAGAAAGCAGGGCAGCTGTTCTCCTCTGGCTCCAGTGTGTTTGTGAGAGACCCTCGAGCTCCAGCACGCTACTCCATTTAAAGGGAGAGTATGAGCAACCAAAATGCACCAGCGGCACTGATCACCTCACCTTGCACTGCCCTCCTGAGCTGTTCACACACCTCTCATTCTGGCAGCTGAATGCCGAACACGCTCACCTCCACAAATACATTTGCAAAATATTTTAGGAAGTCAAGCTGAGCCTTACATGAAAACTGGATGACAGCCATGAATAACATGAACTTTACTTTTTCACATATAATGTTTTTGTTTTTGTAGGAGCAATACAACTTGATGGCTCGTCACCATGGGGGGCAGTTGTTGGAGGGATCATTGGGATCATCATACTCATCTGTGTGGTTGTTGTCGTCTGGTAAGTATCACAAATCTGTTTCATTACCAGATCTATTCACCTGAAACAATGCTATTTCTGTACTTAATATTTTCTTTTTATAAAATGAGTTATTTGTCAGTATTAGGTATCGTACAGCTCTTGCATTTCATACTGATGATTAATTCTGCCTGAATGTCTTCAACGGACGGAAATTTCAAGGTCTTTTTTACATTCATATCTTCAATATACTATAGTACTTTGTTTTCCATGCCTCCTTATCAGTGACGGTCATAGGCATTGTGTTGTTGGGTTGTCTGTCCATATTTCTGTGCATACATCCCATGTTCTCGAAAAAGCGATATCTGAAGAACACCTTGAGGGAATTTCTTTAAATTTGTCACAAACGCCCACTTGGACTTAACGATGAACTGACTAGATTTTTGTAGTCAAAGGTCACTGTGACATCATAATGATTTGCAAAAACACTTCTCTGGTCGTTAGTCAGCGCCTTAACTCAGTAACAGAAGGATAGATATTTGGTCGGACACAAAGTTGGTGACACTAATCTTGGGTGTCCACCTTGAAACTGTCCTGATTGTATACTGTAGATCATCTTTGCCGCGGGGCTGAAGATGTGTGTGAAGCATCCATATTTTAGAATATGTACATCATTTATTGAAACATGTTAAATACAAATGCTTATCATTGTTATCATTATTATGAATACTCTCGTGTTTTTTCAGGTGGTTAAAGTCAAAACATCCAACTTCACAACAAACACAGGTAGGAAAATTCTTACAATACATAATTGTGTGCTATGAATGAGTTTCTTACTATTAATGCTGACTGCACTCATACGATTCAGACTGGACTGAACAGGTCCCTTATTTAGAGAGTAAATGTGGAGAAATGGAAATATGATATAAAATAAACCCACATTAGTGGGTATAAAGTATATTGTATCGTGTTATATCGTATTATAATTCGTAGTGCCCCTAATTTCTCTACAAATGCATTAGATAATTCAGATTCCTTTTTTTTTTCGCACAGCAACAAGATCTTAATTGCCCTGTCCAACAAAAGCTGATCGTTTTGATTATTATCTCTTTATTTTAGCAGTGGGAGCCGAAAACAAATGAGGTGAACTGAAGGAAGTAGATGAAGGCTACTCACAACATTTCTCATTTGGTCTGTTTTTCACAGAGTCGAACAGCTGAACAGTCAGCTCTTCAAGAATCAGCCAGAACAACAGAAACAGAAGACATCCATTATGGAGAGATTGACTTCTCCAAGAGGAGACCTGAACTGTCCCTCTGCCTCAGAGCAGGACAGTGGACAGCAGCAGGATACGCTGTATGCACAGGTCAAAGTGTCCAGGGGGTTCCCACAGACTGCTGACATCCGAGAGGATCTCTATGCTCAAGTGAAGAGAAAATAAATGTATGGGAGTGGGTTTTTTAATCAAATAATGATCATTATTATTATTACAAGGAAATGTTTTCTTTACAACCTGAAGTTCTTTGCTACATATTAAAATAGTGACACTTTGAATGTTTTTTTAATCACTAGGTGTGGTGTTAATAGATTTAAAATTTCTGTTCGCCTCACATATCATATCTGCTCATGTGACATGCATTATGTTTACATAAATGGATTTGTGTTTAGATTACAGCTAACCCAAAGATGAAGTACAGTCATTGTTTTTGCATGTGAGAAAAAGACTTATCATACAACAAACTGCCCTATTTGACCCAGCATTTTACATATCCATCCATCCATCCATCCATTTTTTTTCTTATCCAGGGCCAGGTCATGGGGGCAGCAGGCCAAGCAAAGCACCACAGACGTCCCTCTCCCCAGCTACACTTTTCAGCTCCTTCTGGGGGACCCCAAGGTGTTCCCAGGCCAGATGAGATATGTAATCCCTCCACTGTGTTCTGGGTCTGCCCCGGGGCCTCCTACCAGTGCGACGTTCCCAGAACACCTCTAACAGGAGGTGCCCAGGGGGCATCCTGATCAGAGCTCCCAGCAGACGTTTGAGCTCCTTACCCTATCTCTATGGCTGAGCCCAGCCACCTTATGGAGAAAAGTCATTTTGGCCACTGGAATCCACAGTCTCATTCTTTTGGTCACTACCTAGAGCTCATGACTGTAGGTGAGGGTTGGGACATAGATGTACCAGTAAATCAAAAGCTTCACCTTTGGCTTAGCTTCTACTTCACCACGACGGTCCGGTGCAGTGCCCGCATCACTGAAAAAGCCCGTTTCAAATCTGCCTATCCATCTCATGCTCCATTCTACCATTACCTGTGAACAAGACCCCAAAATACTTGAACTCCCTCACTTGAGGTGCTGGCTCTCATCCTGACCGCTTAACACTCAGCTGCAAACCGCCCCAGTACATACTGGAGGTCACGGTGTGATGGTGCCAACAGAACCACATCATCTGCAAAAAGAAGAGACGCAATTCTGAGGACCCCAAACCAGACATCTTCCACCCCCCTGGCAGCACCTCAAGATCCTGTGTGTAAAATTACAAAAATCATACCACTTAATCACAAGAAAAAAAGAGAGGAATAATTACTTGACTTTTGGCAAATATTTTTAAAAATAAGCTCAGGAGGGACAAGCAGCAGTAACCAATGCATGTAAACTGTTACATTTCTTTTTATATGAAAAAGATGATGACAAATAAAAAAGGGCGTAACAGGGTAAAAATATTTCCGTTATCTCATTTGGTTGAGTTCATGTTGCCTCCCACTTCTTCTGTTCTCCTAAAATATGGTCTGAGTAATTGCTTGTGTTTCCACGGGCTTTCTGTGTAAAGGTCATGTGCTATCTAACTGATTTACAACATAAACTAACTGTAATATAATAAGTTATAACTGAGTTGAAATGTAGCTGAAATGATGGCTGAAAAAAAGAAAAGTAACTGTATTATACAGTATAGTTATCATGACAGCAGTGAATCATGATTTATTTATGGGATATTAACTTGAATATTTACCCATTTAACTTTTTTTTATCAGGTGTAAACCTAAAGAACTACCTCTTCTATTAACACTCTGATTTTGCACCCTACAAACTATCAATCTCTGGTACAAGCAAGCCAAATAAGTTGCATTATTTTGACCGTAATGTGTTCGAAAGGAATTATTTTTTAAGTAGTTAGTGGGTGGAGCTCAGTTGGGAAAAGGTGATGTCATGCACTTCAGTGCACCAATCAGAATTTAGCACAACAACTGAAATACGATCTGATGACAGCTGATAGGGTTGTTGGAGAAAAAATAGATAGAAAATGTAACATATTATGAATAAAATAATTAACTCAAATTAAAAAATGCAACCTACAATCACTTCAAAGATGGATCTGAGATGAACTATAATAAACAGACTAAATGAAGTAGTGTGTGGTGTGTGTATTAATCTTCATATGAGAGACAGCTAATTCAGGCCCTTTCTAGCACCGTGTGCTGCATGTTGGATTCCTCTGCCTTGTTTTTTAATTTTCCTGTATTTGCATTTTATTTTCCTGTATTTGCATTTAACTAATTCAGTCCCATGGTTGTAATAAATGGCACTGAACTACACTGAGGGTTCAGTGTCTTCATGAAAGACACTTTAACCAGACTCATGGAAGGTGTCATGACATGACATGACATCAGTTGAATGAGACTAACCTGTTGTACAATATTTGACCACTAGGCTGCACTCTTGGTCACACAGTGGCAGAGTTTATGGTTTTGCTGTCAATTAACCGCTCAAGCTTTTTAGATATAATTTCTGAAAATGCAGGACGAGGTTCACTGCACATTTTAGCGTGATCCAATGGTTCTTTGATGGTTGATCAGGTTAGTTGACAGTTAAAGATTTAACTTTGTTTCTAATTATTCTCCTTTTTTAGTTTTGCTTCATTCCAGCCTCCAAATCCTTATTATATAGGCAGCAGCCCAATGTTTTTCAGAATGCCGGGTTCACTTGCTGTATTTCTTTTGAACGTGACATGATCGGGAAAGAAGAAGCAGAATTGTGAGCATAGGGCTTCAGTGATTTGGGAGGAAGCTCCAACAATGGGAGATCATGTTAGATAGTTACAGCTTTGGTCATGTATTGTGTCATTGTACACAGTGCATGACCAGTTCTGATTTATTTTCTGTAAAAAAAAATACTTGGAGCATTAAATGAGTGTTTGAGGGGTGTGTTTAGTGTTTAATCTCATCTTTTCTTTAGATAAAATGCTTCTGCCTGGAGAGCAAGCAAAACAGATGTTGGCAGTATTTTCCTTTATTGTTTGTAGTACATTAAGTTCACGATTTGCATAAGCTTAAATCAATTCAGTAGTTTTTTTGTGACTTATATGGCATATTCCACTTACAGAAGCAGCATAGGCACGCACATGGGATATGAGCGGGAAACGTGAGAACTTCCTGTATTGCTGTAACAGTAAGTCACTCAGCTCAGATGACAAATGTACAACAAAACCAGCAGGACTTATTCTGTAGTCATGAAACACAGGAAGTTTTAAATTACAACCACTAAACAGGGAAGTTGTTTTTTTTTTTCTTTTTTTTTTTTTTTTGCCCTGAAGCACACATTCACAAACTAATATTCACTTTGAACTCACCCATCGAAGGACCTCATTGCTGTTCTCTTTTTGATTTGGGCTTCTTTGGTAAGATGAGAATTTTTTTCCACTTATTTTGCTTCAATTGTATTATATTCTTGCTCTCTGTGACCTCCACAGAAAACACGATCTAATATTTAATTGATCATTTCATTCAGCAGAACTAAGCTGTAAAGGTGAGATTGATTCAGCAGCACTTTACCACAGTGGTTTTATTTAGAATTGACATTTGAAGTTGTTGATTGATCACTAATTAAACATACTGAATCCTGGTTGTATGGTGCAAGTTTTCGGATTTAAATAAGTGCACTCTAATTAGAGATTTTTTGAAAAGAACTCACATTCTTTGCACAGCAATAGCTCATGTTTAAAAAGTAACTGCTTTATTGTGTTTGTAGGTGATGGCAGCTCTGTCTGTGAGCATTGCAACATTCAACATGTTGCTCTATATCCTCTTTCTCTCAGGTGAGCTGTTTGTTCAGTGCAGATAGAGCTAATTTTGAAAAACTACATGCAGCATCTTACTGCTGATGTATAGTTACCTATTCACAGAGATTTTGTTCACCTTGTGTTAATCATGAGTCTGATTTCACAGGTGCTTTGGCTGCTTGTCCTCCAGGGACACTCCCCTTAATTACTGCACCACAGAAGATGGAGGCACTGAGTGGATCCTGTCTGCAAATCCCATGTTACATTACAAATGATAACATACATAAGGATAGCCCAAGATATGTCGGAAAGTGGATTAAAAACAACACTGACCGCACAATTACAAAAAATGTGATTTTCGATAGTAGTAAGACAGATAACATTTATCCAATGAACATCACTGGAAACCTGAGAGAGAGAAACTGCACCACTTTATTTTCTAACTTAATCATAAATTACACAGACACATACTACTTCAGAATTGAGAGCAGAGCATACAAGGCAACAGCTGCTTGTGACCCTCTTCAAATAACAGTTCAAGGTAAGAGATTTTATTTAATCAGTCAAAACAAGAAGAAAATAAGGAGCAGTCACTGATTCTGCTTTTTAACCACAGATTCTCCTCCGAGGCCCAGAATTGAGATCTCAGGTGATCTGAAGGAGAAGGAGTCTGTCAATATAACCTGCTCAGCTTCCACTCCCTGTCCACACTCCCCTCCTAAACTCACTTGGAATCTCCAACAAGACCCTCACAACACAACAGAGGAAAACACAGATGGAACCTTCACAACTAAAATCCAGGAGACCATCACTCTGTCAGACAAACATGACGGAGACACCATCACCTGTTCTGCCAGATATCCTGTGGATGGAGGAAACTATAAGACAGCAGAGGAAGAAATGACTCTCAATGTTTCATGTAAGAAAACCAGTGTTTGTTATTGGATCCTGTCAGCCCATGATGATTAATGAAATGTTGGCTGATTTTGATGAATAAAGTTAATCTCATGTTTTCCTCAGATGCTCCCAAGAACACCTCAGTGTCCATCAGTCCACCAGATTTGGTGTCAGCAGGTAGCTGGGTGAACCTGACCTGCTCCAGCAGAGCCAATCCTCCTGTCAGCCGCTTCACCTGGTTCAAGATCAGCAAACATGGACCCATCAATGTGTCTGAAGGACACTTTTACAGTGTCAAGGTGACAGATGAAGAAGTTTATTACTGCGTGGCCACAAATGATCTTGGTAATGAAACATCACCAGAGCTGACTGTTAAAGGTAAATACTGAACTGGACTGAATCCACTTACTTTGCAAACATCTTATGTAACGGCTGCATCAGTTTTGTTTCACGTCTTCTTTTAGTGGTCACTTATAGTTAGTTTGTTTCTTGTACCAGAACGACGTGATGGATCTCTACAATGGAAGCTAATTCTTGGAGGAATCATTGGGATCATCATACTCATCTGCCTGGTCGTCTGTGTTTGGTGAGTATCACAAATTCAAGATGAAGACACAGATGATTCAGTGATCTGTCAGTTTCTACACCTCTGCACCAACGTCTCAAAGAGTAGATTTTGGATTTTCAATTTACGTATTAATCCAGATTTTGAATTGGTGATTTATTTTACAGCGTTCTTGTGTGTAGGAGACGGTTAAAGTCGACACATTCAACTCAACAACTGAGTCAGGTGGGAATATACTAAACTTTTTTTTAAAGTACTGTACTCTAAATGTTTTGCACGTGTCCACAGTGACTGTCTACTGTAGGTATATGGAAGCACAAAAGAACACAAAAGACACAATCTATTTTGAGAGAACCTTCGTGAGAAAAAAGGGGAAGAAACAAAACAAATGTAACCAAGTATCCTGTTAGCAACCCAAGATTGTAAAACTGTGCAAATCATGCAAGAGTCGAAAGACTACACTCTGAGCTCTATTGTGACACAGTCATGGCTGGATCACGACTCCAAGTCAAACTACTGACAATGTTTCAATGTTTTTGCAGAATCAAACAGGTGAAGAAATGGCTGCTGTGGAGCCAGCAAGAAAAACAGGAAAGGAAGAAGAGATCCATTATGGAGAGATTGACTTCGCGCAGCAGGGATCTAAACCACCTTCAACCAAGCAGGGCAGTGAACAGCAGCAGGACTCGCTGTATGCACAGGTCAATGTGTCCGGGCCAGCTAACAGCTTAACACAGACGGCTGACATCCCAGAGGATCTCTACTCTCAAGTGAAGAAAGGATGAATGTATGGACATGGTTTTTATCAAGAAATGTATTATTATTATTATTATTATTATTATTATTATTATTATTATAGGAAATCTTTTCTGTGTTCATTTCAAAAATATTTAAAGTGTGACATTTTTAATTTTTATGTTAATGTTATAGATTTCAAATTTCCTGTTTACCACACACAAAACATGCATAATGAAGTACAGCCTTTTTTTTCTGTATGTTTTTTTATCATTTTAATAAAAGACTTGGCATGCAACTGATTGCATTATTTGACCAAACATTTTACATGTGGAATAGTTATTTTTGCTTCTGAGCTTTTTTTTATTTTTTTTTTAATCAAGCTCAGGATGGATGATCATAGCAGTTTATACTGTACAGACAAATTGTGACATTTCCTATTTAAATAAGATGATGACCAATAAAACAAGGCATAAAACTGTTAAAATATTTGCATTATCTTATTTTCGTTGATTTCATGTTGCCTCCCTATTCTTCCTCTCTCAAAAGATATGATGAGTAAGTGAGGTCGTGGGTGTATTTTGACAGGCGTTTCCTGTAAAGGTCATATGCTGATTAACAACATAAACCAGCTGGCATTTGATAATTAGTAATAGAGTTGGAATTAAGTGGAAATGATGGCTTTAAAACAATTCATAATTGACATGGTGAAAAGACTGAAGGTAACTGTATGACGTGATTGGGTATCATGACAGCAATCTTTGTGAATTGTTGTCATTATTTGTTTTTGGGATACGTAACATGAATAATTTATCATTACAATTTTTTTTTTTGTTGCAATCTGGATTTTGCACCCTGCAAACTATCAAACTGTGGTGCAAGTATGCCAAATAAGTTGCATTATTGTGACTGTAATGTGTTTCCAGTAGTTTAACAAGTAGTGAAGGAGTAAAAGTACTTCCTTTTTCTTCACAGTGATCTTTTGTTTTGGGAGGCTGTGGCCAGAAACAGATAAAATCCAAAATAAATGACGCACCTTGTGACTGTAGCTTCCCACTGCACAGTGGGCAGCCAAACCGGTTTGATGAGCAGATTTTAATAAATTAAGGGAAGCTGCAAATGTGCTATTTCCAGATTTAACTGTAACTGTACTATTATGTAATAGGGCAGTACACTCCTACGTGGAACTGTATACAGTCATCTTTTTAAAAAAAACACTTTCACAACACTTCCTTTCATTAACTCCTGCTAATCCCCATTTTCCATTCATAGTTCACATACCTGTGTACTCTGAGGAACCACCAAACACTGTCAACCTGATCAGATAGAAGAGTTGCACCAGCAAACAAGGCACTTTGGGTGTGATTCCTAAATGCACCCAAGTGTTTGCTGCTGATGATATATCGACTGATATTTGTTTCAAACATTAAACATTAAGATAAAATAGAGATAAGACATTAGGGAAAAGGGAGACTTTACTGTTATCCATCTAAAAGAACTGTATTTCCCTGGTCCTGGTGCAAAACAAAAAAAAGTGAACAAATGAACATAAGTTGCAAACAACAAGACACAAAAACATAGCACCAGAAACAAAAACAAAACAAGGTACAAACATATCGTGATGACAATGACAAACATATAGTACAATAGTAGAAAAATACAAGTAGTGTAAACATAAATACAGGTAGTGTAAATTAATGTAAATAAATGTAAAGGGATATAATAAAGTGCAGCAAGCAAGCAACAGTAAAAGCAGTCCCCTTGTTTTTTGTTTTTTTTTAATTTGTTGGAATCAATGTTAGAGAGCACTTATCCTTTTCTAAGATGATCCATTAATGTGGCATATCAAGATGCTGATTAAACAGCATCATTACTACAAAGGTTTGCTTTGGGATGGTCACAGAAGGTCACTTTAAACTATGCAGTTTTATATGCAGGGTTTTTTTGT
The DNA here is from genome assembly GCA_019142605.1 of Cephalopholis sonnerati. Classification (NCBI taxonomy): domain Eukaryota; kingdom Metazoa; phylum Chordata; class Actinopteri; order Perciformes; family Serranidae; genus Cephalopholis; species Cephalopholis sonnerati. The sequence goes on from JAGQAX010000021.1 coordinate 27,450,143, forward strand.
ATTATTCTAACAGTTTGATTTTATGTGCCTCAGTGTAATCTTCAGGGCAGTGGTTTTTTTTTATTTATTTTTATTAAACCAGAAAAACCTCATCAGATTAAAAATCTCTTTTTCAAGCGTGTCCTCACCAAGACAGTCAGCAACATAATTTACAGGCAGACAACACAGAACAAAAGTACAGAATAAAAATGTACAGCTCTAAAACAAGCAACATAAAACACAAAATGAGATTGCCACAAAGAAAATCCCAAAAGTATGTTAATATGTACTAGAAGTGAACCATAAAAATTAAAAAAGGGGCAACTACACATGAATACAGAGACCCGCTAAGACACACCAGTATTCAACATCACTTCTATGATTCATTGTTTGTATTTATCTTTCTTGTTGAGGTTTCTTTTTTCTTTTTGTGTTTCTTAAAATTGCCTGGTTTAATATGCCTAAATCCTGAACTGTTTTAAACCCTGGTTCAGCTAGGTAAAGCGCTTTGTAACTTAATTTTAAAAGCACTTGATAAATAATGTTTTTTATTATTATTTTATTTTATTTTATTTATCTGACAACACACTGCCACAGATGTCATTAGTTTTTATGAGACGCGCCTATTGGCACGTTGACTTGGGTAATGTCCACCACAGCTGATGCCTGTTGACTGAAAATAAGTTTATTTCACTACAATAAGCCATCTCCGATGTTGTCTCCGTGAATTTCGCAATACATCCTACTGGCCTCACAAATGCAGACCTCAGGTAGCCACACTAGCTCAAGACCTCCACATTCAGCGTCTTCACCTGCAAGATCATCTGAGACCAGCCACCCAGACAGCTGATGTAACAGTTAGTTTGCACAACTGAAACATTTCTGCAGAAACCGTCAGAAACCACAAGAGGGAAGCTCATTTGCATGCTCATCGTCCTCACCATGATCTTGGTCTGGACCTGACAACAATTTGCTGTCATAACTGACTTGAGTGGGCAACTGCTCACTGTCGATGACATCTGGCAATTTAGAGAAGTGTTCTTGTCACAGATTAATTGTGGTGAACACTGGAGCCTGCAGATGGTAGATAGGTGTCGTGCAGTTGAATACCAATGATGTGTGCCAACAGAGTGCCCCATGGTGGTGGTGGGGGTATGGTATGGGCTGGCATAAGCTACAGACAGCAAACACAGGTTCATTTTGTTGATGGCAGTTTAAATGATGAGATCCTGAGACCCACTGTCATTACATTAATCCGCCGCCATGACCTCATGTAGAAGCATGATGATACATCCATGTTGCAGGAATATGTACACAATACACAATTCCTGGAGGCTGGAAACATCTCTGTTTTTGTGTGGCCGGCATTCTTGCCAGACGTCACCCACTCAGCATGTTTGAGATGGCATAGATGGGAGTTTATGAAAGCGTGTTCCAATTCCTGCCAATATCCAGCAACTTCACACAGTCACTGAAGAGGAGTGGGCCAGCACTCCACAGGCCACAATCATCAACCTGATTAACACTATGAAAAGGAGATGTGTAGCACTGCATGAGGCAAATGGTGCTCATACCAGATACCAACGATTCTGTGTAGTATGTGCAGCCAAAAAAGCATTTGAGTAGCACTAGCTGTGACCATTCAAAGACACAACTGTGTAGTAATGATGCTGTTTAATTACCATGATCCGCCACAGCAGTCAGGTAGATCATTTTGCATAATGGTAATGATAATGACGGTACCAGTGCCAAAAATCCTGCACCTCAAAGACAGCCACAACAGCCACAGGCCAGTGGCACAGACATCACACCTGATGAAGACCCTTGGAGCGGCTGGTCCTTAACCATCTCCGCTCTCTGGTAGGCCCATCAATAGACCCACTACAGTTCGCCTAACAGCCTGGCATTGGAGTAGCTGACCTCACTGACTGACCGCAGTATGTGAGGATGTGAGACTGTGAGTCGGACACAGCTCTCTGCAGCACAGGGGCTCAGCAGGGAAGAGGTCTGGCTCCCTTCCTCCTCACTCTCTACACCAGAAACTTCACACACCACTCAGTCATCTACAAAAGTTCTCTGATGATTCTGCAATTGTCGGTCTCATCACAAACGAGGACAGGGAACACAGAAAACTGATCCAGGGCTTTGTGGGCTGGTGCCAGCCAAACCACCTCCAGATCAATGCAGGAAAAACTAAAGACCTGGTGGTGGACTTCCGCAGGTGCGAACACCCCCACTCCCACCAGAATGATAAGATGGCTACTCAGCCTGTCTATTTATTTATTATTATATATATCTTTTATTTTTTTACTGCTTACAATCAATCACTCAGGTGCATTATCAGTATTGTTAAACTGTGTGATATCTATACTTTCATCTGTCAGTAATATCAAATCAGCCATTCAGCCTGTCTCTTTAATATATTTTGATTCTTTTTGATATTTCCTTTTTATATTGCTTTGTGTTTTATATTGTTTGCTTGTTTTTGTACAGTTTACTCATTTCACGTTCTTATATATTGCTTTGTATTTTATGTTTTTCTAGTGATGCTTCCTGTTTGCTGCTGTAATGTTGCAAATTTCCCCACTGTGGCATGAATTGAGGGGGAGAGAGATCCCAGTGATGGACTCTGCTGACTTAGACTTTATAGCTCATATTTCCCTTGTAAAAAATGCTTCTTTCTGCCTGGACAGTAAGTAAGGTCCACGTTTTTTAGGGGGGGGGTTGTCTGCAGTGTGTTACTTTTTTGTTTGTTATGCATTGATTGACGTTGATTATAATTTTCATGTACTCAAATCAATTCATTTTTTTGTGTGTGATTTACAATACAAAGGCATAGTACATAGAGTATGAGTGCTAAAAGTGAAAACTTCCTGTGTTGCTCTGATATTTACTGTGAGTCACTCCACTCAGATGACATTTAGCAAGTGTACAACAAAACCAGCCAGGCTCACTCACTGTAGTCATGAAGCACAGGAAGTTTTATATTACGTCCTCCAGACAGGGAAGTTGGTTATTTGCACTCCTGCTCAATTTCACAAACTGACATTCACTTTAAAATCAGCCATCAGAGGACCTCACTGCTACTCTCTTTGGTAAGACTTTTTTTTTAATTTATTTTTTGACTGATTTTGCTTTAGGACAATCATATTGCTTTGTTGCTCTTCATAAACTCCACGAATATTACTAACTAATATTTAATTTGATCATTTTGTTTAATGCCATGTGGAGTGAGAGTTTGATTCAGCAGCATTTTACTGCTGTGGCTTTATTTAGAATTTACTTCCGCTGTTAACTGTTGTTAACTTATCTCTGTTATAACTCTCTACATCCTGCTTGTATGGTGCAAGTTTCTGGTGTAAATGTTTGCACTCTAATTAGAGATTTTGTCACTGGGACTCACGCTCTTTGTACAGCTATAGCTCATGTTTAAAAAGTAACTGCATCATTGTGTTTGTAGGTGATGGCAGCTCTGTCTGTGAACATTGCAACATTCAACATGTTGCTCCATATCCTCTTTCTTTCAGGTGAGCAGTATGTTCAGTGCAGATAGAGCTAATTTCACATCTTGATTTCTACTAAAATTACGCAGGCAAAACTACAACACCCTGCTCCTGGCATATATATTTTGTTTATTCAGAGTGATTTGTTTGAATGAATGAATGATCTTTATTGTCATTGCATATGTTACAGAGCAACGAAATTTGTTTCGGTTTCAGCCTGTCCAAGAAACATAAAAAAACAGTGATACATAACAGGGGGAGGACAGGAGCGGGGAGAACTGTGGGTCGCCATACAAACGGCGCCAGGACAATATTGTTTTGTCCTATATTAATCATAAGTTTGATTTCACAGGTGCTTTGGCTGCTTGTCCTTACACATCACACCTTTCCATTACTGCACCACAGAAGATGGAAGCACTGAGTGGATCTTGTCTACAAATCCCATGTAAATTTAGCCCTGTACCAGAACGAAATACTGACGGTACAGACATTGTCGGAAAGTGGATTAAAAACCATCATGATAAAAGACTTACAGACAATGTGATTTTCGACAGTAGTAAGACAGTTAACACTTACCCAATGAATATCACTGGAAACCTGAGAGAGAGAAACTGCACCACTTTATTTTCTAATTTAATCATAAATTACACAGACACATACTACTTCAGAATTGAGAGCAGTGCATACAAGGCAACAGCTGTATGTGACCCTCTTCAAATAACAGTTCAAGGTAAGAGATTTTATTTTATCAGTCAAGACAAGAAAATGAGGAGCAGTTTTTGATTCTGTTTTTTAACCGCAGATTCTCCTCCGAGGCCCAGAATTGAGATCTCAGGTGATCTGAAGGAGAAGGAGTCTGTCACTATAACCTGCTCAGCTTCCACTCCCTGTCCACACTCCCCTCCTAAACTCACCTGGAATCTCCAACAAGACCCTCACAACACAATAGAGGAAGACAAAAATCAAACCTTGACAACTAAAATCCAGGAGACCATCACTCTGTCAGACAAACATGATGGAGACACCATCACCTGTTCTGCCAGATATCCTGTGGATGGAGGAAACTATAAGACAGCAGAGGAGAGAATGACTCTTAATGTTTCATGTAAGACAACCAGTGTTTGTTATTGGATCCTGTCAGCACATGATGTTTCATGGGATTTCAATTGATTCTAATGAATAAAGTTAATGTCTTGTTTTCCTCAGATGCTCCCAAGAACACCTCCGTGTCCATCAGTCCATCAGGTCTGGTGTCTGCAGGTAGCTGGGTGAACCTGACCTGCTCCAGCAGAGCCAATCCTCCTGTCAGCCGCTTCACCTGGTTCAAGATCAGCAAACACGGACCCATCAATGTGTCTGAAGGAAAGTTTTACAGCTTTAACGTGACAGAAGGAGGAGTTTATTACTGTGTGGCCATAAATAATCTTGGTAATGAAACATCATCAGGGATCCATCTGAGCGTTAAAGGTAAATACTGAACTGCACTGTATCCACGTACTTTGCAAACATCTTATGCAATGTCTGCATCAGTTTTGCTTCACGTCTTCTTTTAGTGGTCACTTGTAATAAGTTTGTTTCTTGTACCAGAACCAACTGATGGATCTCTACAATGGAAGCTAATTCTTGGAGGAATCATTGGGATCATCATACTCATCTGCCTGGTCGTCTGTGTTTGGTGAGTATCGCAAATTAAGCAGCTAAAAGTTTTAACTTAGCTACATTCAAGGTGAAGACACAGATGATACCGTGATCTGTCCGTTGTTACACCTATACACCAATGTCTCAAAGAGCCAATTTTCTACATCCAATGTAGAAACTAATCCAAATTTTAAATTGATGCTTTATTTTACAGCGTTCTTCTGTGTAGGAGACAGTTAAAGTCGACACATTCAACTCAACAACTGAATCAGGTGGGAATATACTAAACTTTTTTTTTTAAAGTACTGCACTCTTAATGCTTTGCACATATCCACAGTGACTGTCTACTGTAGGTATATGGAAGCATCTGGACTGAACACTAAATACAAAATCTGTTAGAGGATCTTTGTGAAAAAGAGGAAGAAACACAAGGGTAACCAAATATCCTGTTAGCAACCCAAGATTGTAAAACTGTAAAAATCACGCAAGAGTAGTTTTGTGACACAATATAAATTGTTTTGTTGCTGTGTCACAACTGGACCACGACTCCAAATCCATTTCAATGTTTTTACAGAGTCAAACAGGTGAAGAAATGGCTGTTGAAGAGCCAGCAAGACAAACAGAGGGAAAAAAAGAAGAAGACATCCATTATGGAGAGATCAGCTTCTCCCAGCAGGGATCCAAACCATCTGCGGCCTCTGTGCATGACAGTGAACAGCAACAGGATACACTGTATGCACAGGTCAAAGTGTCTGAGCCAGCAAATAGCTTAACACAGATGGCTGACGGCCCAGAGGATCTCTACGCTCAAGTGAACAAAAAATAAGTGCAGTTTTGTTTGTGTAAAGACACAGATTACATGTTATTGGAGTCATATTAAATAAACTGTTAGTTTTATACATACAGTATGTATAAAAAAGTTGTTTTTATTTTAGATAATGTAAAAAAAAGACACCTAAGTTTGGACAGGAAAATGTTATATTCATTGCTTACAGTTCAATAAAGGGAAACTCAAAACCTCCACATCCTGCTGCGTTTTTAGTGTCAGTTATCAACATGTTTGTACGTGTTTGCTGACCTCACTGATGCCACTATGATTTGTTATCTACGTGTCAGATTCGTGCCAATCAAAGTCCCAAAGCTGTAAATCAGGAAGAAGTCTTAATGACACGGGAGGCCTCTCTGAACACACAGTTGCAGAGCTGTGAGGGGTAATGTTAGTAGTAGAATAGAAGACCATTTGGGAATCTGCTTCCACTGATTCTCGTGGATTTCTTTATTTACTTTCCTGCATACAAGAAGGAAAATATACAAACAGATACTACTTCAACAACAGCCTTTGTACAGTAGGATTGATCTCATTTATGTCAGCTTTACATGTGTTTTTTTAAATGGTAAAATTGACTAATTCTTACACTTTGTCTGCTGGTGTTTCTTTGTGTGTAAAAATGTATTTTTAAAAGGTTGTAAATAGATATTTGAGATGATGAGGAAGAACAAAGTGTGAACTGGGAACACACATATTTCATCTTTTGCGTTGGTATACAATTGTAGATTAATTAATGTGAGTTCCAGCACAATGCTGTCTTTGTAAAAATATATTTTACAACAACACATGATGAGTTATAATAACACAAATGAAAGCAGCTACAGTTCTCTCATCAGTCCAGCAACGTAGAGCTACAGTGATAAAGATCAGTGTGATCCACAGTGACTGAACACAAGTCAGCAACAATACTGTGGTAGTTACACGTGAGCATGACAATTATATTTTCATTTGTTTATATATCATTACTGCCATCGTTATTGTTATTAATGTGGTAAGATTATATAGCATATAAACTCATAGAATATAAGCGGTAAAGGTAAGACCTGTTGTAGTTCTCTGAGATGGAAACCACTTGCACTTGTTCTGTGCTCTTAAATCATAGGAAGTCAACTTGCCCTAAAATTACACCAGCTAAAAGAGGAAGTTGGCTCCTTGAACTGTTGAAATTCATGAATTTAGACATTTTTACTTTGAAACCGCCGACCAAAGGACCTACTTGCCCCCCTCTTACTGATGTGGACTTCTGTGGTGAGACATCTGCATTTATTGGTTTTATTCTTATCTAACCCAGTGTCATGCTCATTTGCAGTTTGCAGACCTGTGACTGTTAGTTAACACACAATTAATTGTGTTTGTATAGTGTGTATTCAATGCTTAATTAAAAGTTACTACATTATTGTGTTTGCAAATCCAGGTCATGAGTGTCATTACAGTCCAGAGTGTGAAAATGGTGACAGCCAGCATGTTACTGAGTGTCTTCTTTGTTTCAGGTGAGCCGTTTGTTCAGTCACTGTTATTTGGAGATGTTACTTCAATTATTTCTTAACTCTCATAACTTAAAACAAAGCATACATTTCCCCCCTACATAAATGTGAATTTTAAGATCTGTATTTTTCACCTGAGTTCCTTTGTCACAGTGATAATACTGACTTAGTTGTTTGGGGATCTTTTGGTGGGTATAGGTGGGTTTGGTCATCACCGGGATCAGGCTTGTGGGGATTATTGATGTAAATCATTACAAAGACTGTATAGTGAAAAAAAGACCATAGTGCAAAAACATTCCTTCTGAAGTATTTTGTTCATGTTGATTTTTTTTTACACATTATGTTCGTCACAACTGTTAATCATGTTTTACAGGTGCTTTGGCTGACTGTCCTCTTGATACGGCCCTGTTCATTACTGCACCAAAGAACATGGAAGCATTGAGTGGATCTTGTTTGCAAATTCCATGTAACTACAGCGCTAAATCAGGAACGGAAATCAACTTCGCAAGAACAAATTTAGGAGTGTGGATTAAAAGTAATCTCGATTTTGCTGGCAATCCAGGCAATGTGATTTTTAACAGCAGCAGGATGAATAATATCTATCCAATGAAAATCACTGGAAACCTGAGTGAGAGTAACTGCACCACTTTATTTTCCAGTTTAATCATAAATTACACAGACACATACTACTTCAGAATTGAGAACAGTGAATACATGGCAACAGCTTCTTGTGATCCTCTTCAAATAACAGTTCAAGGTAAGATTGTTTTCTTTTCAGTCTATAGTGTTATTTTTCAGAATAAAAAGTGATATCAGTAATCAACTCAATCTTCAATGTGACATTAAACATCTACTGCATGATTATTAATAATATATGGTGGATAAATGTTGCAGAAATCAGCAAGTGATCAGCGTTGTTGGTTTGAACGTCTGACTAAAATATAAATACACACACTTCCTGGTTATTAATGTGTGGTTTTTTGCCCGCACTACTAATAATATTACCGTCAGAAACTTGTCTGTACATCCTGAATTTTGCATACAGTGCGTAAAAAGGGGAAGACTTATTGTGACTATTTACCATCAGTAAGAACAAAATCTACATGTCCACATGTTCACTTTTTACACTCCAAAGGGGCACAAGATTAATTTGAGGGGTTGTGAGATAACTAATTGGATAGGACCAAAAGACAAAACAAAGCTCTGTTTCAAATATCTGCATTTATATTCCACTTTTTCTCAATTTTACTTTATTGTGAAATATTGGAGAGTTTTGCTACAAACAATTATTGAAATGAAACGATGTTAGAATTTTAGAGGAGAAATGTCTCTTTGCTGAAATTGCTAATAATTCATAAACTTCTAAATATGATAAGGAGCCCCAAACAAACTGCTTTTATTTATTTGGCAAAAACAAACAACAAAGTTTTATTATATGATATCAAATATTTTCTAGGTAAAAAAAAGAAGAAAAAGAAACACAGATTCTGATTCTGTTTCTTAACCACAGATTCTCCTCCGAGGCCCAGAATTGAGATCCCAGGTGATCTGAAGGAGAAAGAGTCTGTCAATATAACCTGCTCAGCTTCCACTCCCTGTCCACACTCCCCTCCTAAACTCACCTGGAATCTCCAACAAGACCCTCACAACACAATAGAGGAAGACAAAAATGGAACCTTCACAACTAAAATCCAGGAGACCATCACTCTGTCAGACAAACATGATGGAGTCACCATCACCTGTTCTGCCAGATATCCTGTGGATGGAGGAAACTATAAGACAGCAGAGGAAGAAATGACTCTCAGTGTTTCATGTAAGAAAACCAGTGGCTACATTTACATGCACACTAGTATTTGACTGTTATTCAGAATGTGACAATATTTTGAATTTGAAACAGGTCATGTAAACAGCATATTCCTTTAATGTAATCTGATTTAAACCGTCCCCCAAATTTAACATTGTCTGAGTAACATGTGGGATAGTTCGGTATTATTTAGGTTTTATTAGCATTTTTTGAAATATGCATCTCAATGGGGGTTTATACTGCAGTTTGCAACATGCAGCCTCTTACCTATTTACGGTCAGCTCTGTGCATTGTCATGGATATGTTGTACACAAACCAACAGTTTGAAGGCTGGGGCAGAGATGCAGGCCCAAAAAGGAGAGCCCACATTTCTGGTCTGAAGAAAAAAACACACACCATCTTTTAAACTTCATTTTAAACTTCATGACTTCAAGACTTGGATATTAACAGGTTTTTCCATAATACACAAATATCACAACACCAACCTTTTCAAAAAGGCGGTTGAAGGAAGGAGAGAGGGAGGGTGAGCTTGCATGGTTCAACAATTCCACCACTGGTAGGAAACTGTGAAAAAATCACAACCACATGACAAGCTGCTTCAGCTGTACTACTTTAACATATTTTGACGTGATAAAGGACGCGTTAGGGCATGTTAATCAGGGTATGCACAGCTGCATGTAAACAGGAGTAATGATAATTGGCTCTTTTTCATTAGCCATGTAAACAGCTTAGTAGGAAGATTGTCTTTTTCAGATAAGGGTGAAAAACTGACTATTTTGTGGATGTTAACATACTCAGTGTTTGTTATTGAATCCTGTCAGCTCATGAAGACTGTCTTTTTTCAGTGATCTCTAATGTTCTTGCCTTTTTGTCACATTTTCTTCAGATGCTCCCAAGGACACCTCAGTGTCCATCAGTCCATCAGATTTGGTGTCAGCAGGTAGCTCGGTGAACCTGACCTGCTCCAGCAGAGCCAATCCTCCTGTCAGCCGCTTCACCTGGTTCAAGATCAGCAAAGATGGACCCATCAAAGTGTCTGAAGGAGACTTTTACAGCTTTAATGTGACAGATCGAGGAGTTTATTACTGTGTGGCCACAAATGATCTTGGTAATGGAACATCATCAGTGATCCAGCTTAATATTGAGGGTTAGTATGAAAAGCTGACCTGCAATGGCTACATCAGTATAGTTACATGTCCACATTCATCACTCGTCTTCTCACTTAAATTGTTGGGTTTTTTTCTTATTAGGAGAAGGTAGCTTAAGTCAGTGGCCGGCAGTCATTGGAGGAATCATTGGGATCATCGTACTCATCTGCCTGGTAGTCTGTGTTTGGTGAGTATCACAAATTAAAGACTTGACTGAGTTCACTCACATGCAATAGTTTCCCACCAGTCTTGACACTTTACTGGCACACTGTATATTGAACCTGAAACACAGTATAACTGATCTAATGTCTTCCAGGCGTTTAAAGTCGGCACATTCAACTGCACAACAAACTCAGGTGAGAATGTACTGAACTTCCTGTACAATACTGCACTGTGTATTCTGAACGTTTTACATCTGCTCACATTGGATGTGGAGTCAACCTGACACAGTGTCTGTGCTCTAGTTTACATTCTCATTTTGTCCCAAAGTCTGGTCAATTCATCTGAGATGAGTGTGTCATCATTTAATGAGGATCCAGTTGAAGGTTCACCTCACAACACTTTCTAATTGAAATTCTTTTTTACAGAGTCAAACAGGTGAAGAGCTTGTTGTTGAAGAGCCGGTGAGGAAAACAGGAGAAGAAGACATCCATTATGGAGAGATCAACTTCTCCAAGCAGAGACCTGAAGCATCCTCGGCCCCAAAGCAGGACAGCAAACAGCAGCAGGATACACTGTATGCACAGGTCAATGTGTCAAACACAACAAACAGCTCAGGACAGACTACTGTTGGCCCAGAGGATCTCTACGCTCAAGTGAAGAAAAAATAAGTGCTGTTTTATTTGTGTAAAGACAGATTACATCTGAACTGAATTCATATTAAATAAACTGTTAGTTTTATACATACAATATGATTTTATGTTAGATAATGTAAAAAAAAAGACGCTGCAGTTTGGAGAGGAAAATGTCATTTTTGTTGCATATATTTCAATAAAGGGAAACTCAAAACCTCCACATCCTGCTGTGTTTTAAATGTCAGTTATTACAATGCTTGTACGTGCGTGCTGACCTCACACAGCCATTGTTATGTGATTTGATATCTACATGTCAAATTCATGACAACTGACTAATTCTAGCTCTTTGTCTGCTGGTGTGTCTCTGTATGTAAAAATGTATTTTTACACTCAAGTAAAGATAAAATGAGTGCTGTTGTCATCTGTGTGGAGTTCATATTTAATATCACTTGTGTTTTATATGAGCAGGATGTTTTCTGCAAAAGAGAGGAACTACAGTCAAAAATAACAACATGCAAATAAAAACTGTCAAGTGAACATGATGCCACAAGCAGTTCTGCCCACATATTAGCAGTGTTGCACAAGATTACACATGTTTTTGTATCATTATGTTTTGAGATGTTTTTTGATTATTTGATTTTTTTTTTTGTTATACAGTCTAACTGTACTTTGAACTGATAAACTGCCCAGATAGTGAACATCATAGAATTTTGAGCAAATTATCTCTGGTGTATACTGCATCAGAGCTGGCTTTTCCTGACATATTTAGAAACTCATTCAGTTTTCTTCACAGAAATGAACGAAATGCTGAGATACTGGTGTACTGTTTTTTTTGTTTTTTTTTTAAGTTTTTTCACACCCCTTTAAATCAAGAAGGCCTCATGACTACCCATGAAGCTTCAGCAACCCCTAGTGGGGGTCAAGATTTACTCCAGTGATTCCCAACTGGTCCAGCCATGGGGTCCAGATTTCTCCGCAGTCATTAGTTCAAGGTCCACACATTTTATAATATATTCATCGTCATACTTGCATTTGGCCACGCTGTCAAGCGAATTTGCTGTCTCTGTCAAGTAGCTGTCTGTTTGTCACTGACTCTACAGCAAGAAACAGCACTTCAAATTAAAGTACTTCAAAATAAATCATGTTTTTTTTTTTTTTATTTGACACATTTGCTAGTCAATTGCAGTCCATTCAGAATGGACCTGCCTTCCACTTTTGGACTGGGACCCACTAGTTGGGAACCACTGACTTGGTTTCCAGGTGGAGCAGGAGTGGAGCTCAGACAGAGGAGGTGAACCAGGACGATGCTGAGGGCACAGGGATGCAGGTATCAGCAGGCTTGTCAAGAGACAATAATTAACAAAGACGCTTGAACAAGACTGACTATATAGCTAAGTCGAAATTGGAGCCCGGTATTTGAAGCAGAGTAGACTGTAGATGGTTAGCAGCTGCTCCTGGACACCAGATTCCACTTCTGCAATCAGATGGACAGAGAGAGGGAGAGAGGGGACGGGGGAGATCCAGCAGAGGCTGTGACACAATTGACTAACTGATTAATCTGCTGTGACCCCATGTATCCTCATATGATGACATCACATTTTGGGTTTGATGCACCTTACGTTCGGCCCACATGGCCTGCGTGAGCAGTGTGTGACAACTACCTTGCTGAGTTGCTGCAGCTTGCAAACTGCTTCTGTAGTGCTGCTGCAGAGCTGCCTGCTGCTGTACCTAACCTCTTTCCCATAATTAATATTACACAATAAAAAGCCTTGTGTTAATGAATGAAAGATTCTGCTGACAGAAATGTTGTCAGAGAAACAGAAGGTTAAGTTAAAAAAATATATATTTATATTTGTTAATATATTTGTTAGTGTCTGTGACAGATAAAGGGATTGAAACTGTGGTGAAAGGTGATATAACGTCAATATGATTATGAAAAGACCACTGTCACTGTCAACTTTTGCGGGCGTCACACGAGAAATAGGCGTGACTTCTATTCTCTAAAACATCCACAGCTGAGCAGGAGTCAAGCCACACCTGAGCAGTGCTGCTCAAACAGACAGTGTGGCTGCTTCAAACTGGGCATCGAAATAAAAAACAAGACGTTCTGTGATGAACATATGCTGCTCATGCAAGCAGCGTGACCCATGCAGGCCTTAGGCCTATTGTCATTGTTTATGGACACTTTTTTGTGCCATCTCATGGTAGTAAGACCACAGTACACTAATCCATGTAAAAACAAGATGGCGGCCATCTTTGCCAAGTCTGTCTAAAGCGGATCCTGACACAAAAGTAGACAAAGTACAAAACCTGATCAAATTTTGTAGTTGAAACTTGTGTATTTATTTTTTATATTGCATACAAATTTGACCAATTTTAGCAAAAGTCACAAGCTAAGACATTGTTAAGACAGTGGTATGTCATTGTTGTATTATTGCAGCATTCCCCACAATACCAATTAAGTGTGGCAGAGTGTTTGTTTGTTGAGTGTTGTTTTTATAAACTACTTACTGTTCAAATACAATGCTTAGTTTTTCATATTTATCAGGTCCCACTTAGGTAGGAGAAATGAAAAATGCATACCAAACAAAGGCTGGGGTCTCAGGAGGTAATCCGCTTTTCGTTTCAGCTGTACTTGTATATACTGTTGAGTACATTACTTTATAATAACATCTTTTTTTAGCTCTTTGTATTCACAATCCTTAGTGTCCAGCAACTAAAGCTGTTAAATGACTGTAGTGAAGTAAAAAGTACAATATTTCCCTCTAAATTGACCTTTCACTTAGCCTGGCCCTTTGTGATGGTCTGACAAGCTGTTGGAATAAGCATGGAGCCCACTCTGTAATTAACTGCACTCCTTGAGAAGCAGACAGAGGGGTCTACAGTCTGTGTTTGAAGGATATATCCAGGATGTCAAACTGACTCAGCAGCAACAACAGGTTAAAAAGACAAAGATAGTTAGAAGCTAAAGCCCAACTATAGGCTACAGATCACAGTGTGAAAGTGAACCACCACATCACTGCTGATCCACACAGAACACAATGAATATAAAGGGAAACTTCGCTGATACTGAACCAGCTGTGTGACATCACAGTGTGTGCAGATGAACAGTGTTTGGCTGCGCCTCTGTGGCACTGCCAGCAGTCGGGCCTCTGCTGCTGCACAGGCAGGGATCTCCTGAGGAAATCATGTCACACATCACATTCATGTGCACACACTGTGATGACACACAGCTGGTTGAATATCAGCAAAGTTTCCCTGCTTCCCTTCACTGGTTCCTGTACAGCAGGGTCGGTCTTTGTTTCACTGTTATAATCATTACAAAGCAAAAGCAGCATGTGTATACATTCAGTAGGCTATATCTTCAGTAGCTAGCTAGCTAACCCTACACTTTTCAGGGTTTGATTTTGGTTTTGGAACAGGGAAGAAACGTATATCTTTTTCCAACCTCTCCAGGTAACGAGTATCATTAATACACGACGCGCCCCAGGCACAACATTTAGCTCCAAATCCACAAAACCAGCCTCTGAAACGATTGCATTAGAGTTGTTGTCAGACCCTGGTCTGAGCCAGCATGATGCAACATTATGATTAGCCAGTCTGCGTCAGGGGTGGGACTTAGTAAAGGTTCAATTGTTGAGGAGTGAAAGTGCCATGACAGGAAAAGACTCAAGTAAAGTACAGGTTCCTGAAATTTTTACAATATTTGAGTAAATGTACGTAGTAACATCCCACCGCTGTGTTTAACTGATAACTGATCTGTTATAAGTAAGTTGTTTTTTCATCATGTGAAAAGCTTGTGAGTGTGCAGGCCTATTTGCGTCATAAGGTTTAATTCCTCAATACAGTTACAGTTATCTCTGCATGTACAGAGAGTGGCCTGCATTACAAACGTCACAAAACAGGAAGCAGTGTTGTGCAAGTCCTTCAATGGTATACCATAATTATTGCAAGACACTTTGCACGAAGACCTGTGGAATTGTACTGACTCGTCATTGTCTGGTTTTGCACTTGATGTTGTCTTGATGTTGATCATGCTGCAATAAATGCAATGAAACAAAATGGTTAAAAGCCTGACATTTATCAGTGTGTGAGTAATGTGTTAAAGTGAGTGACGGAGAAATAAGAAAAAAAAAAGTAAACTGATGATGAAGCACAATTTCAGCATTTCTTGCTAATTTAGTGACTGGTTTAGGTTTCGTTTTTTCATGTTTCAGTGTTAGTAAGAGCACTTTGTAAAGTATATTAAGGTCCTTTCACATAATCCAAATTTCTGCATAAAATAAATGACGTAGAAGTATATATATAATAAACTTTATTTATATAGAACCTTTTAAAACACAGTTACAAAGTGCTGTACAATTGAAGTAAACATAGGTAAAATACAAGGAGAATAAAACAAATACCATTCATCTAGTAAAAGATAAAATAACTAAGGCCAAAGCCAAAATCAAGATAATTCATGAGAAATAAGATAGCAATAAAATAGACAGACAAGCTCAGATAAAGTCAAAATATGCTTTCTGATAGAAGTATGTTTTTGGGAGAGACTTAAATGAAGCCGGTGGTTCAGACAGCATTAAATCCTCAGGCAGGTCATTTCAGAGCCTCGGAGCCCTGATTGCAAATGCTCTGTCCCCTCTGGTCTTCAGTCTGGACTCTGGGACAAGCTGAATACCTCTGCCTGAGGATCTCAAACTACGCAGAGGTTCATAAGGGACTAACAGGTCTGAAATGTAGTCTGGAGTCAGGCCATGAAGAGCCTTAAAAGTAATTGATAAGATTTTAAAGTCAGTCCTAAAACAAACAGGGAGCCAATGAAAAGAGATGAAAACTGGTATGATGTGGTTGTGCTTCTTGTTTTTTGGTTAAAAGGCCTCCAGCTGAGTTCTGAACAGTTTTAAGTCATTGTAAGGTTTTTTGATTAAGACAGGAATAAAGGCTGTTGCAATAATCACAAAGCGAAGAGATAATTACATTTATAACATAACAGTTTCTGTTTCTGTCATTAAAACAGGATTGGACAAGCTTAGTGACATGTTGTCCAAAACATAAATTACTATCGATCATCACACCAAGATTTCTTGCAACAGGCTTTATTTGTTGAGACACGTAACGAGTGGATGGCAGTATAATGTTCGTACTCACCTTCTTTGATATGACATAAACATGTTACACTTTTTACAGTTGTGTGCTGCAAAATGTGCACAACTCCAGGAACATCTCAATCTTTATTCACTGTAACTGTCCTCCTTTTTTTTTTACTGTCACTACAATAATACGTATAATATATACTACACAAAAAATAAAGCATATGCTAGGACTTGATAAAATACTGCATAAGTGTACACTAAAATAGCTAATAATAATAATAATAATAATAAGACAAACGTATAACAAAATATTAATAACTCATTTGCACTCTGATGGGTTTAAGATGCAACAAAATGATGACATCCTGTGAGCAGGAACTATGAAGACTTGTATTTCTGCAGAATTTCAGTCTTGTGAAATGACAATCACCGGCCATTGCCACACTCTTGACACACAGCAAGTCTCCTTGCTTTTGTATCACAACTGTAAGTGTTTCTGTTGCAGTCCTGCTAACAAAGTGCATGATTTTTGCTTTGACAGCAATTACTGATTTTACTTCTGGCTTCTTAACTCAAAAAATTACATAATTTTGTATCTCTTCATATTCCCCATTAGAAAAAAAAAAGTATTTTATTTCTATATTGGACTTTGTTTTAGTGAAAACAAGTTCCTGTTTCTAATTTTGTATTGTGTTTTTCCAGGTGATGAGTTTCATACCAGTCCAGTCTGTGTTGTTTACAATAAAAGTCAAATCAGCTTTGGTCTAAAAAAACACACTCTATGACTCAAACCTTTACTGTGAAGTTAAACATCTGCTGTAAGATTATTATTAGTATCTGTCAGAGTCCAGCGTTAAAGAAACCAACCAGGGAACAGAAGGTGGTGGCTTGAAGACATTTGAATACTGCTTTGATAACTATATATGAACACATCTTGTAGAAAACGCTCCCGCACACTGTCTAACTTGCACAAATAATGATTTTAATGCTGCAGCATTTCAGTGACTAGACCGTCATCAGGCAAACAGTTTTGTAACAATGTAAGAATGTTTCTTATGTAAGAATGGCTGTGAATTTGCAGTAAGTCACATTTCCTATGGAAAGGCGTTAATACCAAACATCAGTCTGTGTAACAATCAACTATATTATAAAGCAATAAATAAGTTAAGATTAAAAACTGCCTAGTGACAATCATAAAAATACCCACAAAAGTTTACATTAGATAAATATAGTATAGAGAAGTTCGTAAGAGGAAATGCTTAAGTCCTTATTGTTAACTTACATTCCCAAAAAATATATACTTATCCAAATCTTGCTGACCCTGGGCGTTCCCTCTACTAGTTAAGCAATCAAACTTTACCATGATCTCCTTCACCTGTTCATGTTGCTGCTGCCAAACTTTAAATCTGGTCTCCTTTCAGCTCATGTCAGCTGTGCAATTTTAGGTGCAATCCTCATGCCCTCCTCCACCCGATTTACCTCTAGAGCCCAGGACCAGCTCATCAAAGGCCCACTCCTCTTCACATCCAGATCCTCAGCTTCCTCTTTTTCTTATCTCATCACCACCATTACCACCGACAGACTCCATCACATCTTTACCACCCATACATGACATCACAATGGGGTCTAATCGCCAAAGACTTTTCACATTTCTTTTTAATTTTAATTTTATTTACTTTATTAATCCCTCAAGGGGAAATTCAATGTTTACACTCTGTTGTTGTTTTACACACATACACACAGGTCCGAAATACACACACATGCACAAACGGGACCTATACATGCATTAAATGGAGAGATGTCAGAGTGAGTGCCATGGACAGGTGCCCCGAGCGGCTCGGTGCCTTGCTCAAGGGTGAACTGGCACCTGGCACCTCTCCACACTCCTTATTTATGGTCAACTTGAACTGGCAACCCTCTGGTTCCCAAACCTATGGACTGTGATGTGAAAGGACTGCGATGGCCGGGAATCGAACCCGGGTCAACTGCTTGGAAGGCAGCTATGCTTACCACTATACCACCATCGCTGCACATACTTCTTATACCCTGATTGAACTCTTACAATGTCTGCCTGACTATAACTGTCAAATTAGACCAAATTTTAAAAACTCATGGCTGAGTTGTGCTCACTCCTTGACATGTATCAGCAGTGAAGGACAAAATCTACATGGAATTATTAATAATTATTATTGTTAAAATCATCTGAAGCAGATTAAACACTTAAGTTACAGTGTTGCTCTTTTTGAGTAAAATCTGTGTTTGATGTGAAACCACAGATTCTCCTCCGAGGCCCAGAATTGAGATCCCAGGTGATCTGAAGGAGAAGGAGTCTGTCAATATAACCTGCTCAGCTTCCACTCCCTGTCCACACTCCCCTCCTAAACTCACCTGGAATCTCCAACAAGACCCTCACAACACAATAGAGGAAAACACAGATCAAACTTTCACAACCAAAATCCAGGAGACCATCACTCTGTCAGACAAACATGATGGAGACACCATCACCTGTTCTGCCAGATATCCTGTGGATGGAGGAAACTATAAGACAGCAGAGGAAAAAATGACTCTCAACATTTCTTGTAAGACAACCAGTGTTTGTTATTGGATCCTGTCAGCAGAGGATGATTCATGGGATGTCGGCTGATTTTTGAAACAGGAAGTTTTAATTTCCAAGCATGAAACAGGGAAGATGCTTTCTTTTTTTTTTTTTTAACTTAAGCTCAAATTCACGAACCAACATTCACTTTCATATCACCCATCGAAGGATCACATTGCTGCTCTTTTATTTGGTTTGGGCTTGTTTGGTAAGACAAGACTTTTTTTTCCACTTATTTTGTTTTGGAGCCTATTATCCAGGACAGTCACATTATTTTGAAGCTCTTAATGAAAAAAAACCATGATCTAATATTTAATTTGATCATTTTGTTTAGAGGAACTAAACTGTATATTTGAGAGTTTGATTCAGCAGCATTTCACTGCTGTGGTTTTATTTACAATATACTTTATGAAGTTGTCGATTGATCACAAATTTAACACACTGATTACTGGTTGTATGGTGCAACTTTCTAGTGTGAATGTGTGCTTACAAGGACTCGCATTCTTTGTAATAGCTCAAAAAAGCAACTACTTTATTGTGTTTGTAGGTGATGGCAGCTCTGTCTGTGAGCATTGCAACATTCAACATGTTGCTCCACATCCTCTTTCTTTCAGGTGAGCTGTTTGTTCAGTGCACATAGAGCTAATCTATTCAGAGAGATTTTGTTCACCTTGTATTAATCATTAGTCTGATTTCACAGGTGCTTTGGCTGCCTGTCCTCCACGGACATTCCCCTTAATTACTGCACCAAAGAAGATGGAGGCACTGAGTGGATCCTGTCTGCAAATCCCATGTTACATTACAAATGATAACATACATAGGGATAGCCCAAGATATGTCGGAAAGTGGATTAAAAGCAACGTTGACCGCACAATTACAAAAAATTTGATTTTCGACAGTAGTAACACAGATAACAATTATCCAATGAACATCACTGGAAACCTGAGAGAGAGAAACTGCACCACTTTATTCTCTAATTTAAACATAAATTATTCAGACACATACTACTTCAGAATTGAGAGCAGAGCATACAGCGCAATAGCTGCTTGTGACCCTCTTCAAATAACAGTTAAAGGTAAGAGATTTTATTTTATCAGTCAAAACAAGAAAATGAGGAGCAGTGTTTGATTCTGTTTTCAAACCACAGATTCTCCTCCGAGGCCCAGAATTGAGATCTCAGGTGATCTGAAGGAGAAGGAGTCTGTCACTATAACCTGCTCAGCTTCCACTCCCTGTCCACACTCCCCTCCTAAACTCACCTGGAATCTCCAACAAGACCCTCACAACACAATAGAGGAAAACACAGATGGAACCTTCACAACTAAAATCCAGGAGACCATCACTCTGTCACACAAACATGATGGAGACACCATCACCTGTTCTGCCAGATATCCTGTGGATGGAGGAAACTATAAGACAGCAGAGGAAGAAATGACTCTCAATGTTTCATGTAAGAAAACCAGTGGCTACATTTACATGCACGCTAGTATTTGACTGTTATTCAGAATGTGACAATATTTTGAATTTGAAACAGGTCATGTAAACAGCATATTCCTTTAATATATTCTGATTTAGGCCTTCCTTAACATTGTCTGAGTAACATGTGGGATGGTTCGTTATTATTCAGGTTTTATTTGCATTATTTGAAATATGCATCTCAATGGGGGTTTATGCTGCAGTTTGCAAAATGCAGCCTCTTACCTATTTACGGTCAGCTCTGTGCGTTGTCATGGATATGTTGTACACATACCAACAGTTTGAAGGCTGGGGCAGAGATGCAGGCCCAAAAAGGAGAGCCCACATTTCTGGTCTGAAGAAAAAAAAAAAAAACACCATCTTTTAAACTTTATTTTAGGCGCGTCAGTAGCTTAGTGGATAGTGTCGGCGACCCATGTATAGAGGCGCTGCCTCGCGGCAGTGGTCGTAGGCTCAAGTCCAGCCCACGGCCCTTTGCTGCATGTCACTCCCCCACTCTCTCTCTCTCTCTTCCCTGTTTCACTCTGTCCTATCCAATAAAGGCATAAAGGCCAAAAAAATAATCATAAAAAAAACAGCTTTATTTAAACTTCATGATTTCAAGACTTGGACAAGACAGGTTTTTGCATAATACACAAATATCACAACACCAACCTTTTCAAAAAGGTGGTTTAAGAAAAGGAAGAGGGAGAGTGAGCTCGTACAGTACAATAATTGACATAATAATAATTCATAAGACAGCAGAGGAAGAAATGACTCTTAATGTTTCATGTAGGACAATCAGTGTTTGTTATTGGATCATCAGCACATGATGATTCATGGGATGTCAGCTGAATCTAATGAATAAAGTTAATCTCACATTTTCCTCAGATGCTCCCAAGGACACCTCAGTGTCCATCAGACGATCAGATCTGGTGTCAGCAGGTAGCTCGGTGAACCTGACCTGCTCCAGCGAGGCCAATCCTCCTGTCAGCCTGCTTCACCTGGTTCAAGATCAGCGAAGATGGACCCATCAATGTGTCTGAAGGGGACTTTTACAGCTTTAATGTGAAAGATGGAGGAAGTTTATTACTGTGTGGCCACAAATGATCTTGGTAATGAAACATCAACGGAGCTGACTGTTAAAGGTAAATACTGAACCGTACTTCACCCAGTAGTGAAATAGGAGCAGTTATTGTTGGATCAAGTTTTTTATGACACAAATATTCTCAGTAATCAGACGTCATCACAGATCAATAGTGCAGGTAAATGTAGAACTGAACTGAATCTGCTTATTTTAATCTAATCTGCTCTCCTCTCTTTTCTGTTTTTCTTCTCCTTGAATAAAATGTGTCGTGTTCATGAAATTCAGCTCTGTGAGAACTCAGTCATAAAAAGATGTTTCATGTCACACATTTAATTTTGGTTTGAGGTCATAGTTTATGATGTACAGGTTTGATCAGGACGCCAGTTCACATTTCATGTTAAGGAATTCAATTGATGATGTTTTAGAGTCGTAACATTTCCCACTAAGGAGAAGGTGACCAGGCTGTCTTGTTACAGAAAATCCAGAGTTTGGGGTTGATGTCTACCTTATCGTGAAGATCCTGGGGATTATAGCACTCTACAGCACAATCGTCATCTTTGAGTGGTGAGAGGAGCTTTTATATGATCTGATCATTTGCAGCTAAAGACTGATTGGTGTCTTTGAAACATTTATAGTTAATGTTATTAACGTTTATTCATGTCTATTCATCTTGGCTTCTTTCCTTCTTCTCTGCTTTCAGGTGGTTTAGATCAAGATTACACAGAGGGGATCCTTTAGAGACAGTGTTGATTGATTCATTTCCACAGGACGCAGCAGAAGCAGACTACGTCAACAGCATGTTTAAGATTCAAGCATCATGAAGGAGAAGAGGAAGACGTCATGTTAAGCTTAAAATTAAATATATATCTTATTCTTATTTATATCATTGTTAAATATTAAGTATTTATACAGTATAGTATACTGTAGTATTTTTTTTTAAGTATTGTGCTAATTTTTGTCTTTGTGTCAGTTGTGTTTTCTTTGCATGTACAAATAGCTTTAAACAGAACAACAGTAGAAAATGTGGATATTTATTTTGTTATTGTCACAGCTGTGTTTGTATATACATGTGTGGATGACTGCTGGAATAAAAGCATCTGAAGTGAACAAAGCATTTCAATCGGGTTCTCTCATCACTGCTGAATTGCTGAGCTGCAGTGATACAGCCTGAGCATAAGTCAGTTTAATAAACTCTGGTAACTACATGTGTCAGATAGTCTTTTGTTGATAACACTTTAGAATAAGTTAAAGCATGAGGCATCAGGTGGCATTATTAACTATCCTTTTCAGCTCTACAAGAAAACTGAGACACCGCACAGTTTAGTCTTTAATTAAAACACAGTATATTTACTGTATTTCATGTTGTTTTAATGGTATAAATGTGATGATTTGCAACTGTGTGTGGTTGATGGACCACAGTAAGAATACCAAAGAGAAGTGGTGACATGTGAACTGATAAAGTTCTTTCTTGCTGCAGTCATGCGCACCCTCCACCTCCCCATTAGTGCCTAATCTTCACAAATTTATCAGCCTCATCTGCCTCAGCAGTCAGCAGCCTCAGAGTTGGCAGCCACCACCACCACCACCAGTGTCTGGACTCCATGGGGGGATTCATCTTGCTGCCACTTAGATATCCCTCGATCACAAAATCTCTCCCTCTGGCATCCAAGCACCAGAGACTTCTGATAAATCTTAATCAGCGCAAATCATCTGTTAATCTGTACACTCATATTCAGCATTAAATATTTACTTAATTCTTGCTGTCTCTCCTGATTGAACTAGTATCAGAATAAAGTTGACACAGCTGGTGAGTAACAAGTTAATCTTTGGTTATATATGATGAGTTTCTTGCATATTTGTCTATTAAAACACTGGCTATCTGCACGGTCTCTAATCATCGTCATTTGTAACAACAAACAGGTTCCACTTAACCACTCACAATAAAACTCCCTCTAGATATTACATATCTGTATTTTATATCTACTGTTTGTCTTAACTTCATATGTGCAATAAATAAAGTACTTATTTATTTTTATGTATGTTTAATAGGTCACTATTGT
This sequence comes from Cephalopholis sonnerati, assembly GCA_019142605.1. Lineage (NCBI taxonomy): Eukaryota > Metazoa > Chordata > Actinopteri > Perciformes > Serranidae > Cephalopholis > Cephalopholis sonnerati. The sequence goes on from JAGQAX010000021.1 coordinate 27,473,613, forward strand.
TATTAATGTAGCCTGAATTACAAAAGAGGAGAAGGCACACACACTTCCAGTAAGTCACGTGACAACAAAAAAAATCTTTGGAAATGAATACGTCATTTTCATCCTGACGCATGTTGCCTCAGAAGCTGACTTCGCCACTCACAGGGTGACCACAGGATGAGTTGTGACTGCTTGTATTTCTACACTATTTCAGACAGTTGATTTTTTTTAAACAGAAACTCTGTTTGCTTATAAATCACAGCGGATTAGCAGGGAAGTCAGTGGCAGTTGTATTGAAATTTACAAATTACCTGATTAAAAAAAAGATTTAAAAAAATCTCTGTTTGGACTGTAGGCTCATTTGGTGAGGTAAAATGTTTCTGCTTTTTATCCTTTTATTTTTTTTTACTGCTTCATGTTTCATATTTTGCAGCTTTTCATGGACTCCATTGAAAAAATACATGATATATCGTATTTGTTGGGTTTTGGTTTAGCAGAAATATCTAACACAGTAACATCTGGTTGTACAGGAAGAGTTCCTGCTTTGAATCGGAGGTGGCTTTAAAAGAACATGAATGTTTCATTTAAAATACTGTCTGATTAAAATACTGAAAAGTGAGTTTTTGTCAAATCCAGGTGATGAGTGTCATTACAGTCCAGTGTGTGAAAACGGTGACAGCCAGCATGTTACTGAGTGTCTTCATTGTTTTAAGTGAGCTGTTTGTTCAGTTACTTTGATTTGGAGACGTTATTTTTTTCCCACTGTTCATGTCCTGACTGCAAAGTGAAATGTTTTATATTGCAGTTTCTTCTGTCGCAATTCTTTGATAATACAAGGTAATATATATTAAGGGCAGCAGATGTCTCTATACTGTGTTGTGGCTGACTGTTGTAGCTGAAAAAGATTTTTTTATGTAGATCTGCATGTAGTTCGTCGTTAATCATCAGAAGAGAAAAATATCTCACTGCTGAAATCTTACCAGTTGTGACTGTTAGGTCAAATATTAGAGTGATCCAGGCACTTTAGATAATTTACTCCTGCTTAATTTCTTATGCTTTAAACATGAAACTGTATAATGCTTTCAGATCAGGAAATACTTTCTATTACGGTGACAGACAGCTGATGAACCTCATCAGAGAGGTTCAAAGAGAGTTACGCTCTTTTTGCAGCACACAACATTAATTTTTCAGTCCTTATTAATGTTAGCAAATAAACAGACAGAAAGTATTCAACAGCAAAGAATAAAAAGCTGACAGAAGGAGACGAAGGGGTTGAGAGCCTACACAGAGAACTTAGTTCTAAAAACAAAGTTTTAGTTGTATCCACATAAACATAAAGACTGAGACTGGAGAGCATGGCTGAGATGCTCAGCTGATAGGTCACTGCAGCTTGGAAACATCCCTCCTCCTCTTTGGTTTTCACAACATAGAAAATGTACTGAAATTCTTTATGAGAGAGTTCTGGTACTTGCTGCTCCATCAAAGTTGAGCTGCAATGATTATTCAGTTAGATATTGATTGTCTTAAATTTGTCACCAACTAAAATGATAATCTATTAATTAGTTTGAGAATTTTTTTAGAATAAAAAAGTCAGGATTCTCTAATTTCAGCTTTTTAAATGTGAATGCTGTCTGGTTTCTTTACTTCTCTATAGCTGTGGTTACACTGACAATATGTCTTCAGTCTTATTGAAATCATTCTGATTTGAGTTTTCAACTGAATTGCTTACATGGACGCTAAAAATGTGATTGGTTAAAATGTGCATTTACATGCCCCAAAGCATTTAATCAGAATCTAACTTTTGACTCAGCAAAGTGGGTTTGCTCACTGTGACACATTAAATCTAGCAGTAATACAACAGATGTGTTTTTTTTTCTGACTTTATTCAGAAATTCAATTCATTTAATATACAAAGTGTAGAAGGAGAAAAAGCGGTTCTGCCTGTTAATACAATTCAGTAGTAATTAATGTAAGTGTAACCTAGGTTATTTTCTCTAGCTACAAATTTGCTTACAAATGTGCCCTAAACTCACATGCAGAATATCAGCAGACTTAAGACTTAATTTTTCCTAAACAATCCTGTTAACAATAGATGATTGTCATGCCCAGAGACTTTACATTCGGCCTTTAACAACAACGTTACAAAGGGCTACTATCAGAAAGCACTCACCTCAGAACGTAACACAAGCAGAGCGCTACATATTTTTTGATAAGCATCAGCGATGTCATCAAATGTTATCACCATGTGAGGTAAACACGCAGAAAGATTTATTACAACCAGACAAAAACAATCATATTATGCGTACACAAGGCTATAAGGTACAAGTTTTTCCCCACTGAACGGATTCTCAAAGGTTTACACCACCCCTCTCAACCCGTTTGAAAATTCCCTCCGATCAGGCTGGATCAAGCCAGTCTCTCCCAGTTAATGTGGTTACACGAGGCATGTTTATTCTTATTGGGCCTTTGTTCTGATTATTAGTGGAACATAAGGGTCCATATAAACACACTTTAAGACAGTACACTGAATATCTCTGTGTCGAGGACAAAACAAGACATCTGATGACATCATAGTGGGCTTTGAAAAACACTGTTCAACATTTTTCCCCATTTTTGGATGTTTTATAGACCAAATAACAAATCAATTGATCAAGAAAATAATCGACAGAGTAATCTACAATGAAATCAATCTTTAGTTGCAGCTCAGAGTCAAAGATGGTTTATGGCAGCCACAGTTTTAGATGTCTTTGTTTGTAGGACATGTTATATGTTGACAATTGCTTGATTGATTAAAAAGAAAGACCAATAGCCAGGCTGGTAGTTACCTTTCTCTGTACATGAAAACACAGCCAGTGACTCTTCCCTTTCTCTTATATGAAGAGAAAATTTTAAGGATTAAATGTCAAAGATAAAAAGTTAATAATCTACAACACAATGCCTTTGGACATGACTTCACACCAATGCTGCCACACTGGAGGATTGGTGCTGGGTTGGTGGTTGGAGGGAGGTTGGACTCTCAACATGAAGGTTAGATTTCTGTGATTTTTGTCAAACCTGTCATGTGGAGAAGCTTATGTCACTACCTCCATTCACTCAGGAGACCTGGCATGGTACTAAAGAACAACGAACATGACCTAATGGTGCCTTTAGAGATATTTAACAATACAGTGTCTAGGCTGCTAATGTTTACAAGCTGAAGCCCAAAGATTGTTTTTGGCAACATTCTGACAAAAAGTAGAAACTGTTTTAACATTTTTTTATTCATAAAAAGGTTTAAATGAATTTTAGCACCAGATCTTTCAATAGAATATTGACTGAATCTCATGAAATGCCCTTTATTTTGAATTGAGCTTGATACTCAAATAAACATCAGAAGTCAATTAACTACTCAAAACACTGAAGCACAGTTCCAGTGGGAATTACTATGCATCATTCATCTTGCCACTTTTGTAATGTTGTGATTAAATTGTCTGATTTCAGGTGATGTTTACACACAATATGTGAAATGTTGGACCAATAAATGCAACTGAGATTAATAGGTATTTCTAGGAATTGTATGCCAAGGTTTTTGTTACAGTGCAATGAATAAATGAATTGAAATGCAGAAATGATGTCTTAAGTTGATTTTTGAAGTCATACAAGTACAAGCAAAAATGGAGACACAATACAGTAGAAAAGTAAATGAGATCAAACATGCCTCATAAAAATGATCTGTAACATATGAAATAATAAATTACACAAACATTTCCAGATTAAATACAATCTTGTCCTACACTGGTAATGTGTGTACAGAACTGCCTTTGCGTTAAGGTCACAAAATTCTTTCTCATGTTGTTATTTAGAATACTTCCCTATTTAGAGCTTTGGGACTTGTATTTGCACTGGTCTGATATGCATATTACTAATCACACAGCAACAGCCGGATGAGGTCACTTCACAAGTAAGAAATTATGATATTACGATGACTGACACAATTATGTGAGCTGCAGGATGTGGAGGTTTTGAGTTCCCCTTAACTGTGTGAAACAAAGATGTCATTTTCCTGTCCAGGTGCCAGTGCCTATTTCTACATAAAACATCTTGTATAGGTTAAAATTAAAAAAAAAAAAAAAAAAGGTATATTATAAATCCAACTGAAATGTGATCACAAGGCAATACTCATTTTTTCTTAACTTGAGCATAGAGATCCTCTGGGACGTTTGCTGTCTCGGACACATTGATCTGTGCATACAGTGTATCCTGCTGCTGTTCAGCTGTCCTGCTTTGGGGCCGAGGATGCTTCAGGTCTCTGCTTGGAGAAGTTGATCTCTCCATAATGGATTTCTTCTTCTCCTGTTTTTCTTGCCGGCTCTTCAACAACAAGCTCTTCACCTGTTTGACTCTGTAAAAAAGAAATTCAATTAGAAAGTGTTGTGAGGTGAACCTTCAGCTGGATCCTTATTAAATAATGACAGACTCATCTCGGATTAATTAACCAGACTTTAAGACAAAATCAGGAAGTAAACTAAAGCACAGACACTGTGTCAGGTTGACTCCACAGCCAATGTGAACAGATGAAAAACATTCAGAGCACACAGTGCAGTACTGTACAGGAAGTTCAGTATGTTCTCACCTGAGTCTGTTGTGCAGTTGAATGTGTCAACTTTAAACGCCTGGAAGACATAAGATCAGTTATACTGTGTTTCAGGTTCAATATACAGTGTGCCAGTAAAGTGTCAAGACTGGTAGGAAACAGATATTATTGCATGTGAGTGAACTCAGTCAAGACGGCTGCTTTAATTTGTGATACTCACCAAACACAGACAATCAGACAGATGAGTACGATGATCCCAATGATTCCTCCAAGAACTGGTGCCCACTGTGGAGATCCATCAAGTGGTTCTGCTCCGAGAAACAAGCCAACAATAAGTCACCACTAAAAGAAGACGTGCAACAATACTGATGCAGCCATTGCATAAGATGTTTGCAAAGTGGATTCAGTCCAGTTCAGCATTTACCTTTAACAGTCAGCTCTGATGATGTTTCATTACCAAGATCATTTGTGGCCACACAGTAGTAAACTTCTCCATCAGTGACATTCGTCACCTTGACACTGTAAAGCATCTCCTTCAGACACTTTGATGGGTCCATCATTACTGGTCTTGAACCAGATGAAGCGGCTGACAGGAGGACTGGCTCTGCTGGAGCAGGTCAGGTTCACCCAGCTACCTGCTGACACCAAACCTGATGGACTGATGGACACAGAGGTGTCCTTGGGAGCATCTGAGGAAAATATAACAAACAAAATATGAAGTGATAGATACATCAGAGCCTGAATTAGATCACTGAGTAAAGAGAGTCATGGGAAATCAAAAAGTTCTATCAGAAACTCATGCAACATTTTGTCTTACATGAAACATTGAGAGTCTGTCTCTCCTCTGCTGTCGTATGGTTTCCTCCATTCACAGGATATCTGGCAGAACAGGTGATGGTGACTCCATCATGTTTGTCTGACAGAGTGATGGTCTCCTGGATTTTAGTTGTGAAGGTTCCATCTGTGTTTTCCTCTGTTGTGTTGTGAGGGTCTTGTGTGAGATTCCAGGTGAGTTTAGGAGGGGAGTGTGGACAGGGAGTGGAAGCTGAGCAGGTTATATTGACAGACTCCTTCTCCTTCAGATCACCTGGGATCTCAATTCTGGGCCTCGGAGGAGAATCTGTGGTTTCACATCAGACACAGATTTTACACTGAAATGATTTAAACCGATTTAAACTTCTTCTGATGATTATTTTATGAATACACTAAACTCATTTTCAATTTAATACAGAATGAGGTGAAATAAATACCAATATTGCCATACAGATTTTTTCCTCACTGCTAATAAATGTCAAGGAGTGGAAACAAATCAATACATCAGTTTTTCATGTGTTTATATACAGTTATACAGGTTTGGACTCTGACAAATACTGATACTGATAATCATACATCAGATATTTAACTTCACAGTAAAGGTTTAAATCATGGAGTGTGATGTTTAGACAAAAAGTGATTTGACTTTTTATTGTAAATAATAACATTATAGACTGATGAAACTAGCTCTCTTACCTCGAACTGTTATTTGAAGAGGATCACAAGCAGCTGTTGCCCTGAATTCACTGCTCTCAATTCTGAAGTAGTATGTGTCTGTGTAATTTGTGATTAAATGTGAAAACAACGTGGTGCAGTTTCTCTCACTCAGGTTTCCAGTGATATTCATTGGGTAGGTGTTAACTGTCTTACTACTGTTGAAAATCACATTGTTTGGATCAGAGCCAAAATTGACGTTATTTTTAATCCACACTCCAAAAACTGATCTTGCACTGCTGAAGTCTTTGTCTGGTTTAGGTGTAAAGTTACATGGGATGTGCAAACAAGATCCACTCAGTGCTTCCATGTTCTTTGGTGCAGTAATGAATAGGGCTGGAGAATGAGGACAATCATCCAAAGCACCTGTAAAACAGATTCATGATAAACAACTTGTGGCGCAAAATCAGCATGAAGAGAAACTTCATGATACACAAACTACAGTTCAGCAGCAGCAGGTTTGGTCCTTTTTCCTTTCAACATTGTCAGTATAAAACATTTCACTTTGCAGTCAGGACATGAACAGTTGGAAAAAATAACGTCTCCAAATCAAAGTGACTGAACAAACAGCTCACCTGAAACAAAGAAGACACTCAGTAACATGCTGGCCGTCACCATTTTCACACCCTGGACTGTAATGACACTCATCACCTGGATTTGACAGAAACTCACCATTCAATATTTTAACCAAAACATATTTTAAATGAAACATTCACAGTCTTTTAAAGCCACCACGGATTGACACATTCAAAGCAGTAACTCTTCCTGTACAACCAGATGTTACTGTGTTATAATAGTGATTAATGATCTCTGCAGAGCTGCACTGAAAACACATTAAATTCAAAATCAAAGTGATGCAGCATGAGATATTTCTTCCAAACCAAAACACAACATATAAAATATATCATGTATTTTTAATGAAGTTCATGAAAAGCTGCAAAATAAAAAACATAAAGTGGTAAAAAATACAAAAAATATAAAAATTAGAAACATTTTACCTCACTAAATGAGCCTGCAGTCAAAACAGAGAAACAATTCATTTAAAAATCAGACGATTTGTAAATTTTAGCAGAGCTGCCACAGACCCAGTGTCCGACTTTGCTGCTAACCCGTTGATTTATAAGCAAACAGACTTACTGTTTCAAGCTGAATATGAAATGACTGAAATAGTGCAGAGAAACAAGAAGTCGCCACTCCTCTCGCCGCCTGTGAATGAGGAAGTCAGCTTTTGAAGCAGCTATAGCTCCATCAGGATGCAAATAACTTATTTATTTTCAAAGATTAATTTTGTCACGACTCACTACAAGCCTGTGAGACTTATCTTCTTTTGTAGTATATATTGCATTAATCACAGTGGTGACATATTAAACAAATATATTTTATATATTTGCGTATCTCAGTAGTTGTTACACAACCCTCTGTGGTGGTTTTGTGACTCTTTGTGTCATATTTCATAGTTGTTGTGAGTCTCTTTGTGTCTCTTTGCAGTTGTTTTGTGTCTCTTTATAGTCATTTTGATTCTCTTTATGGTCAGTATGTGTTAATTTGAGTGACATTTTGCAGGTGAAGGCCAGAGGGGGCCCTGACAGGCCTCTGGGCCTGTGCCTGGTTTGCCTGTTCATTAATCCATGCATGAGTGGTCCCCTTTTGGTATTAAAAAGAGGATGATTCAAGGCCATCAGTTCAGATGAAAACACAATTTATTATACAACAAACAGTTATTTCTTCTGTAGCAAATGTATTGTAATACTAATTAGTACGTTAAGGGTAGCAGTTGTCCCTACACCGTATTGTGGCCGACTGTTGTAGCTGAAAGAGATTTTTTAATGTAGATCCGCATGTAGTTCATTATTAATTATCAACCACCGCAAGGTTTTTATACTGCTGAAATCTTAACGGCTATGATTGTTGAGTCAATTATTGGAGTGATCCAGGCACTTAAGATAATCCACTCCTGCTGAATTTCTTAAGTTTTAAACATGAAACTGTATAGTGCATTTAGGAAACATTGTCTGTGGTGGCGATGACAGAGCTGATGAATCTCCTTTTACTGGATCAGGCGGGAATTTGTTTTGGTTCTGTCAAGTGTCAGAAATAATATCAGAAAAAGAGTTGTGCTCTTTCTGCAGCACACAGTACTAGTTTTTTTTTTTACTTCTCATTAATGTTAACAAATTAACAGTAAGTGTTCCACTTCAAAGCATGAATAGGCGGCAAGTGGCCAGTAAGTGATGGGAGTGAAGGAGTGATGAAGACATCAGGTTGCACAGAGCTGTGTGGCTACAGTGGCTCTGACGATGCTGCAAAAGGACCTTTTGACCACACCCAGCTGACCAACTAAACCCTGTTTAGTTTTAAAAGTTAGAACATCAACACAACAGGTTTACTGTAAAAAGTAAAAAAAAAAAAAAAAAAAGGCCTTCCTGTAAAAGTATGTTTTGATGAGTGTTTTAAAGAAAACACCCGGCTTATTGTCACGAGGCGGGCTGTAGGAACAGTTAGGAGGGTCCTACCTGAGGAGTGTAGGCAGTGGCTAGGCTCATAGAGCGTAAATAAAACTATAATGTGTATTGGAGCAAGGCCATGTAGGGCTTTAAAAGTAATTAGTAAAAGTTATACATCAATTCTATACTTGACAGGTGTCGCATTGCAATGGTGGGAGGCATGTGGTGATGTCTCTTGGAATTAGTTAAATGTCTGGCAGCCAAGTTTTGAACAACCTGGAGACGGGAAATGGCCTTTTGGCTGAACCCTGAATACAGGGAATTACAGTAATCAAGACGTGGTGAGACAAAAACATGAATGACTTTTTCAAGGTCCACTTGAGCAGTGTCTCTAATTTGATGAAAGCATGATTGCAAAGCCTTGGTTATATGTATGTCGAAAGACGACACCCAAAATTGCTGGCAGAATGCTTTACATTGGGCGACAGGTTCCCAAGGTTAAAGTCAGGGGTCATGTTAAGGCGTCCAAAACAAGGACCTCAGATTTGGACTGAGTGAGCTGGAGGAAGTTAATGAACTTAATATCTGAGAGACAAGCCATAAGATGAGAGAGACTGTCACAATTAGTCAGCAGAACATAAAGTTGTGTGTTGTCCACATAACTGTGGAAATTATTATAATAACTACAGGCTAAAGGACCCAAAACTGACCTGAGGAACACTACAAGAGAGGGAGACTGGGGATGGAGAATATTCTCCCATTACAACAGAGAAAGATTTTTCAGAGAGATGGGAGCAAAATCAGGCAAGAGCACTGTCCTTCATTCCAACATAATTTTCAAGGTGGTTTATAAGGCTACTGTGGTCTACCATATCAAATGTTGAACTCAGATCAAGCAGAATTAAAATTGAGCGAGCCACAGTCAGTGGAGAAACTGCTCACATACCTTACTGTATGCTTCCATATGCTGGTTGGGAGAGGGATTGACTACTGAGTTAATTGTTTAAAATAAAATCCTGGGGTTGTTGGAGCTACCAGTAATCAAATTAGAGAAGTACAATACCTAGCATCTTTGACAGCACGCGGATATGCAGACATTAAGCATTAATGGAAGCGAGTGATCCCTGAAGTTTGTCCATTTTCCACCTTCATCCAGCTTTCCTACACTGCCTCTTTAAATCCCTTGTATGGTCACTGAGCTAGGAAACAGCGTTGCATTTTGCTCAGCTTGATCGGGGCGATATCATCGAGAACAGTCTCACATGTACTATTAAAATTATACAATAAATCATTGACAGAACGATCAGTCTGATTGAGGGTTTTGAACAGTGAAAACAGTGAAAACAGTGAAAAGTAGGCAGGAGAACATTTGTAGTTATGAATAAAAATATATATTTTTTTAAAATCTATAAAATAACAAAATAATATTATCTTACCAATCTTCTGCAAACTAAAGCACGTAATATTTAAGAATGACAAGAATAAGAAATATAGAAATCTTCCATTTAAGCTTAACATGACGTCTTCCTCTTCTCCTTCATGATGCTTGAATCTCGATCACTCTGTTGACGTAGTCTGCTTCTGCTGCGTCCTGTGAAATGAATCGATCAACACTGTCTCTAAAAGATTGTTCAACATCAGTCTTAAAGAAAAAAACTTTGCTCTTTCATAATAAGAAAGAGCAAACAATAAAATGTCTTTCTTAAAACACAGTTTATTGTTGAAAGGACAATGTGTCTGTCGCTTACCTTCACTGGTTTGTTGCAGCATCTTGATCTAAACCACCTGAAAGAAACCGAGACAAATAAACGTGAATAAAAGTTATAAACATTAACTTTAAACATTTCAAAGAAACCAGTAAGTCTTTAGCTAAAAATGATTATATCATATAAAAGCTCCTCTCACCACTCAAAGATGATGATTGTGCTGTAGAGTGCTATGATTCCCAGGATCGTCACGATAAGGTAGACATTAACCCCAAACTCTGGATTATCTGTAACAAGACAGCCTGGTCACCTTCTCCTTAGTGGAAAATGTTACGACTCTAAAACATCATCAACTTGAATTCCTTCTGTTAACCTGAAATGTGAACTGGTGTCCTGATCAAACCTGTACATCATAAACTACAACATAAAATGCTTCATCCAACAATAGCTGCTCCTATTTCACTACTGGGTGAAGTACAGTTCAGCATTTACCTTTAACAGTCAGCTCTGTTGATGTTTCATCACCAAGATCATTTGTGGCCACACAGTAATAAACTCCTCTATTTGTCACATTAAAGCTGTAAAAGTCTCCTTCAGACACTTTGATGGATCCATCATTACTGATCTTGAACCAGGTGAAGCGGCTGACAGGAGGCTTGGCTCTGCTGGAGCAGGTCAGGTTCACCCAGCTACCTGCTGACACCAGACCTGATGGACTGATGGACACTGAGGTGTTCTTGGGAGCATCTGAGGAAAATATAACAAACAGTATAAGCAGTGATATATACATCAGAGCCTGAATTAGATCACTGAGTAAAGAGAGTCATGGGAAATCAGGAAGTTCTATCAGAAACTCATGCAACATTTTGTCTTACATGAAACATTGAGAGTCATTTCTTCCTCTGCTGTCTTAGTGTTTCCTCCATCCACAGGATATCTGGCAGAACAGGTGATGGTGACTCCATCATGTTTGTCTGACAGAGTGATGGTCTCCTGGATTTTAGTTGTGAAGGTTCCATTTTTGTCTTCCTCTATTGTGTTGTGAGGGTCTTGTGTGAGATTCCAGGTGAGTTTAGGAGGGGAGTGTGGACAGGGAGTGGAAGCTGAGCAGGTTATATTGACAGACTCCTTCTCCTTCAGATCACCTGAGATCTCAATTCTGGGCCTCGGAGGAGAATCTGTGGTTTCAAATCAAACACAGATTTTACACTGAAATGATTTAAACCGATTTAAACTTCTTCTGATGATTATTTTATGACTACACTAAACTCATTTTCAATTGAATACAGAATAAGGTGAAATAAATACTAATATTACCATGCAGATTTTTTCCTCCTGCTAATAAATGTCAGTGAGTGAAAACAAATCAATACATCAGTTTTTCATGTTTTTATATACAGTTATACAGGTTTGGACTCTGACAAATACTGATAATCATACATCAGATATTTAACTTCACAGTAAAGGTTTAAATCATGGAGTGTGATATTTGAGTGATTTGACTTTTTATTGTAAATAATAACTTTATAGACTGATGAAACAAAATAGCTCTCCTACCTCTAACTGTTATTTGAAGAGCATCACAAGCAGCTATTGCTTTGAATGGCCTGTTCTCAATTCTGAAGTAGTATGTGTCTGTGTAATTTGTGATTAAATGTGAAAACAACGTGGTGCAGTTACTCTCTCTCAGGTTTCCAGTGATATTCATTGGGTAGGTGTTAACTGTCTTACTACTGTTGAAAATCACATTGTTTGGATCAGAGCCAAAATTGACGTTATTTTTAATCCACACTCCAAACATTGATCTTGCACTGCTGAAGTCTTTCTCTGGTTCAGATCTAAAGTTACATGGGATGTGCAAACAAGATCCACTCAGTGCTTCCATGTTCTTTGGTGCAGTAATGAATAGGGCTGGAGAATGAGGACAATCATCCAAAGCACCTGTAAAACAGATTCATGATAAACAACTTGTGAGGTAAAATCAGCATGAAGAGAAACTTCATGATACACAAACAGTTCAGCAGCAGCAGGTTTGGTCCTTTCAACATTGTCAGTATAAAACATTTCACTTTGCAGTCAGGACATGAACAGTTGGAAAAAATAACATCTCCAAATAACAGTAACTGAACAAACAGCTCACCTGAAACAAAGAAGACACTCAGTAACATGCTGGCTGTCACCATTTTCACACCCTGGACTGTAATGACACTCATCACCTGGATTTAATGAAAATTTCTTTTTTCAATACATTAATCATTAATGATCTCTGCAGAGTTGCACTGAAGACAGATGAAATGTAAAATCAAAGTGATGCAGCATGAGATAGTTCTGCTAAACAAAAACCCAACAAATAAAATCTATCATGTGTTTTTTCGGTGGAGTTCATGAAAAGCTGCAAAATATAAAACATAAGGCAGTAAAAAAAAGATAAAGTATAAAAAGCAGAAACATTTTACCTGACCAAATGAGCCTGCAGTCAAAGCGGAGACACGATTACTTTTAAAATCAGTTTGTGACTTTCAGCAGAGCTGCTACAGACCCAGTGCCTGACTTTGCTGCTTAGTCTGACTTATAAGCAAACAGACTCACAACTAACAAACTGCAATCAACGGTCTGCAATAGTGCAGAGAGACAAGAAGTTGGCACTCCTCCTGTGGTCACCCTGTGAATGAGGAAGTCAGCTTTTGAGGCAGCTTGATCTCATCAGGATGAAAATAACTTATTTATTCTCATGACTCATTTCAAGCCTGTGTGCCTTATCTTCTTCTTTCGTACATGTTGCATTAATCACTACTGAGGCATATTGCTGCCACACCAGGACAAAAAATAATGAATCAGTACGTTATGACGTGATATATTTTCACATTATAACAATATAGTATGTGTGTATCTGCAAACTACATCTCTCTGTTACTCGTCTCCCCCTCCTCAGTTCATTCATGGCCTCTCTTCTCTCACTCCAATTTCTCCTCCGTCTTTCCTTATACCTTTTTAACCTTCTCTCCTCCTCCTCTCCTCTTCCTTTATCCTCTCTCATCTTTTGTTTTTCTGCTCACCACTGATCATTCTGTCAGACTGACTCCTGAAGAGAGCTCAGTCCTGTCAGCTACAGCTCAAGTACATGAAGTAATGTTGTCTCATAATTCTGAGATAGTATCTCATAATTATGAGCTACTATCTCAGAATTATATAATACAAGCACGTGTAAATACTGCCATCTAGTGGACACAATGCGCAACTGCATCGTATGATACTATTTTTATTTTGAAGATACTAACCTAAAGTACCCCTCTGTAAATGCGTCTACCTTGACACTGCAGACTTCAATAATGACGACACAAGCACAGAGGTGTAGTGACGCAGTGTCACCATCAGAGGGCTGTCTTTGCGTTTCCGTTTTTATTATTAATCCAACCTAACCTCCCGGGGATGTTTGTTTGAATTTAGCACTGTGGTTATTCTCACTGGTTAAATGAGTGACATGTGCTATTTGTTTGCTGAGATAAAAAAAAAAATAGAATATATAGATAAAAAATAAAATTAATAAAAAAAATTAAAATAAAAAATTATACTATTAACTTATACAGTGGGGCTAATATACCAGGATCTGGCTCTAGTTTGCCAAATTGGATAGCGATAGTGTTAATAATTTGGGAACTCAACCTCATGGCGCTCAAATATATGCTGTATAAAAAATATATTTCACTGTTCTGTCATCATTATCTAATTTCTGGCCCTGATTCTGAGCTGCAGTGTGATGCAGTGACAGCTAACATGAGCTAACATCAATGAAACGTGTATTGTCATCTGTTGAATCATCATAACTTTATATAAATCTCATAAATCGCCCGTTGTATCATAAATGCTTGTGTCAAGCTGGTTTCAATATCAGCAAATAAACAGGGATACGTCCGGTTAGTATTTTCAAAATAAAAGCAGCAGCATAAGGTGTAGTTGCGCATTGTGTCCACCGGGGTGCAGTATTTACATGTGGGAGCTTTAAATGCTCTCTCTACCAAGCTTCAACACTTAATAAAAGCATATTATGTCTGTGTGTGATGAGCCTTAAATGTGCCTTTGTTTTTTCTTTCTTTTTCTTTTTCTACTATTTATCAAACCTAAAACCCTGCCATTTTTGCTCTGTTTTGCAACTTGTGAATATTTTTTTTTTCTTTTAATAATTGAAGTTTTTAATATGACCGCTTAATGAAATATGAACACAAAAAGCGAAAGCCTTGTTTTAGCTAATTATTAAAAGAACTAATTTACATCATTATATAATGATATAATTTTTATATTTTACAATATACCCACGATAGTATATTAAGACTAGTATTGATATAACTTAAATGAGCATTTGTTTTGTTTTTTCCTTCTTTTTTTTGTTTTGTTTTTTCTTCCTTTCCTTTTCTTTTTTTATTATTTATTTAACCTAACCCCCCTGGCATGTTTGTTTGAATTTTGCACTGTGATTATTTTTAATGAGTGACTTGCAATTTCATTGATAAAATAAAAACAACAACAAAAATTAACTAAATAATAATAACAATAATAATAATCTATCTATAAAGCAAGAAATCTCTGTCTGTGTGTCTGTGGCTCGCATATCTCTCTATTTGTCAGATCAACCTGAGCTTCCGGATATGGCTTGCGCATGGCACGATGTTGTGCATCCGTCATTTTGAAGTTTTTTGGATTAATATTCACAACATTATCATTAAAAGTTTAAATCCCATACACCTCCGTGTAACCAGTCAGCCTATCACGCTCTCTGACGCAGCTGTAGCCACGCCTCACGGAATACAAGATCAAATTACCTACCGCTATACCGCCCTGCGTCACCCAAAACTTTGCACACGCTTACCCCGGATGTTCACTGGATCCGTCATGTGGGCGATTCAGCTACGGCGTGGGTGTTGGACATAGCTGTCAAGTCTCCCGTTTTGGCCGGGAATCTACCGTATTTGACCCCTCTTTCCCTCCGTCCTCCCGTATTAGTATTCTCCCGTAAATCTCCCGTATTATAATAAAAAAACAAAAACATTCCTCTGCCTCTCCAAACTGAACTCTGTCACTAGTCTCGCGAGAACTGCCACCTGCAGTAGCCTGGGTGGCAGTTGTCGCGAGGTTAGTGCCGACAGCGGGAACAAACCCGGAACAACAACAGAGAGAGATGGATGGATGTGACGAAGGAGAAGGCATTCCTGCCAAAAACACAAAGAAGTCCTGCAAATATCTCGAAAAATGGGACAGCGAATTTACTTTCCTACAGAGGAGCAGGATGGGCACATTACGAACTGAAAATATGTTTAAGCAATAAGCCCCGAGAAGCCGTGAGTTACAGTGATTTTACAACGGCATTGAACGCGGCTCAGCCAATCACATTTAAGGATGGGAAGCACCCGTTTTATAAACAATAAATAAATGTGCTTCATATACCCTTTGTGTTTTCATTTAGGCTGTATTATAACGTAGGAATGTTCACAGCATTTCAGTGTCAACAAAGGTTGGCCTATCAGATTCTGATCACCTAATTGTAGTTAGTAAGCGGTTGACAAGTTGTTTTTAGATATCTTGTACACCTGTCTTAAAATGTAAGGGATACTGGAGCTTGGTTGGGGTGGTGGGACGGCTCGCAGCAGCGCCGGAAAATTTCCCTTATTTTCAAATCCAAAACTTGACAGGTATGGTGCTGGAGCTAATCGCGGCCATTAAGTTAATATAAACTGCTCCACCAGAAGCGGCTCGGCGCTCTACTAAAAATACGCGCCGGGTCTATTTTTTGACGGACGCCGCGCAACGACACATCAATTTCCACAGACCGAAACAGGAAGCCAGGCGCAGAAAAGACGAGAGTATCCGGTCAATTTTCAAAATAAAAACACCCATGAAAACTTCACATCGCTACAACAACATGAAGTCAAAGTTTGTGGCCCCCGGCAGGTAGAGAAATCTTTTCTTTGTTTGTTGATGTCTTTTCGTCCCTCCCCCATATAGGAACAGATGAAGTGGTGCAGTTGTGTTTCAGTAATCTCATGGTAAGTAGTATTTCTTAAGTTTCACCACGCTGTTCTCATCTGCTCATGGTGTTTGCTGACATGGCTACAACATGTTTAGCTTGACTAAAACATTGCCTAAACTTCCCATACCAAAGTATGGCTAGGTCGGAAACGTTTGTTTTTCCTTTCAGGCGTGCAGGGTTACGTGTTTGCTAGCTTCCATTTCAAGATTGTTCGCCTACAGAAAGCTAGGAAACCTAATGATGCTGTGTATCTCTCCATATCTCAATGTACGTTCATGTCTTACCCGTACAGTTTCTCTATTAACACTATGTAAGAGTATGTACACCTCTTTGTACATCCAACCATCAAACACAGCCTCATTTGGCCATACATGAAAAATCTACTTAAGCTTCCACTTTTCTATAGAAAAACATACTTCCTACGGGCACTGCACTAGTAATAATAATAATAATAAATATCGTATTAAGACTTCTGGTGAACAGATTAAATTAAATACTGCCTATGTTGTAAATAAGGAGGAATATAAAGGTTTGAATTTATTTTAAAAATCACTGATTTACGAGCTGTCTGTTTGTTAAAACCTGTCATGTAAAACATGAGTGTTTACGTCATCTTGTGGTCACAATGAAACTACGCTACTGTCAAGTTTGACACAATGGCACAACAGCAAGACTTCCGGTCGGCACTGTCAAAATAAAACCTGTAGCAGTTGAGAGATGTAGTTGCGCGCTGTGACCACTAGAGGGCAGATAACGTGTATGGTATGGCGTATCAAGCACGGCAGCTCATGGCGGATTTACAGGTGACGTGTAAGGCCGCCTGACAACTTCCGCCGAGCGCAGAGGTTAAAACGGCCGAAACTACATCAATTTACGACACATTTAGGTTCGTGTCTTTGTGTGTATTTTATTCCGATTTTTCTGAAAAATTGAGTTGTGTGGTATTTTTTTAAGTGAAACAACTTCACTCAGCCTGTCCCACGGCCTGGAGTCTGGCAAAGGACAGAGTCTTTAGAATTTGAATACATTTATTTGGGAAAAAAAATTACATTTTACAGTTCCAGTAATCTCATTAACATTTAGATTGAGGGTCTACATTGACAAGGCTTCCTGCACAAACACTGTCACAGCTGATGGACATTGTGTCCTGGATGTCCAGCTTTTTATGTGAAGATGTTGTCCGACACTGTCACCATTTTCTTGGTGCTGTTTATATTCAGCCTGGTGCAAATTTAAAGAATGACCCACATTATTATTTCCTGAACGTACATGTATGTATGTGAACAACTGAATTGTTGTTGTTTTTTTCTTTTTTGTTCTATATCCTTCTCTACTCTGAATTAAATTAATTATCTGTATACATGTTGTATAGCATAGTGTGTGGCATGAAGGGACTATAATGTTGACCTTGACACCTTCGATTACATCTGCAGTTTAGTACAGCCCATGGACACCTAACACATTTACATATGTCCTGCAGGTTTGCAAGTCATTCCCACCTGATGGCCTTTTAGAGGCAGGTAGATCCAGCAACATACAAGATGGTGCACGTGACAAGAACACGGACAGCTCTTTGTAATCATGAGGTCCCTCACCCTGCTGGTGCAATGGTACATTTATTTTTCTCATGTCCTAATGGAGTGAGAAATATGATTCTGAATATCTGGCATTGTTTTGGTTTGCAGTACGTTATATTGTAGTGGTTAGTATCTGCATGAGGTTTGACAGCTGTTTAGGTTAGGCCTTAAAAATCTTAATGTATCAGTGTTATTACTGGAATTAATTTATTTAAATTCTAATTAGTTATGTTAGTTATGGTCTGTCTGTGTGATGAGTAACAATAGTAAATAAAATGTACTGTATTTTATTTTTTACAGTCTCTTTAACCCATTGATGAGTTGTTCCTGTTCATGACCTATTTGTCTTTGAGTCTGATGCAAAAAAATTTGGCCCACAGATTAAGAATCCACCAGTCAACTGTGAGCCGCATCGTCAATACGTGCGCTAACTGTCTGGTGCAGCCACCTTCATGTCATCTCTGTATGATGGCTCCATTAGTGACAAACAGATCCTGAAGCAGTCTGGTATGATCTCTCTCCTTAAAGTAGATTATGGCAGAAATGATATATAATAATCCTAATTATGTTTTCAGTAGTGTATAATCACCTGAAAATAAGAATAGCTGTGTTTTTTTTTACCTTAGCCCATTGAAAAGCTTTCATCGTTAATATGAATGATGTGTCAGTATAGTGCACCCCTAATGTTTGTTTGTTTTCTGTTGTGAAACAAATACTTGAAAGTTAAATAACTGGAACTGTACAATGAAGCATCAGGAATTAATTTCTCTAGCATTTAAGCTCTTCAGTCTCCGATGCATGGAGGTATTTTTGCAGGTATGTACAAAAGAAAATCAAATCGCACCTCTCTCTCAGAGTGTTTAACACAGCTGTGTCTCTGTAAATGTGCTGCACTAACATGTCATCATAGGCACAGAGAGCAAAATCACATCATTCCACACCTGTGATCAGCAGCTACCTCTGCACTTGCCAGTAGTAAGGATGGCTTTCCCTCAGTTTGTGAGTGCCATGGTCAGCTCTGAGGTAACTGCAGTCAGTGTGACTTTGTGCATTTGGGCATTTCATTTCAGCTACCCAAATGACAGCATCTCAAGTGGGTCATAGTACAGCCATCAGGGGATGCACTCAGCCAAGGCTGCGTCTGGAGGAGTCACTTTTCTCAAGCTCAGGTTTTTCAGAGTTGTGCAGTCCTTGAAGGCCTCTGTCTCCAGGTCTAGTCCTCTCTTCATGAGTGCTGTTCGACTTGACCCTCAGATGATCCTCTCTGCCAGGTTTTCTGCTCCCTAAGAGTGGACAGTGTCACCCTCTCCTTCCTCAATGAATGCCACTCAGGTGCTGCACTTTGGCGTCGTGTTGCTTTTTTAATCTTGTGTGACTGTAACAAAGTCACAGAGTGATTTCAGATGCAGTTGTTTATGGTTTGTTGGCACATAATACAATCTTCCGGCCTACAGTGGTAGTCTTCGAGTGGCACTTATGGGAATAGGGGGCATCCTCATTGGTGACATCAGATGTAGGAGGTGGATGCTGATATGAAAGGATGCTTTAAAGTTCAAAAACACTTTATTTTCCTCATCCTGTCTGTGCTGGAACTCCTGTATTTTTCCTCTGTCTGAAACACTTTGATTTAGCACTTATCTCTTTATGTCCCCCTCCCGAAAAAGCCCAGTCTGCTCTGACTTGTCAGCATTTCAAGGTCCTCCATATCTCTGAGTCACTGCATTATCACTGCAGCTGGGAAATGACTGTAATGGGGAGTAGCGTCACTTTCTACCATGAAAATCACTAATAAAAGCTTCTATCATGTTCCAGCAAGAATATGATCTGATATCAAGGTGAACTTAACATCTGCAACTTAGACTAAAGGTATTCCTGAAGTTAGCGTGTAGCTTCATGTGGCATTGTACGCTGAGCTGACGTCAACTCGTCTCTAAAGTACAAAAAACATTCAGAATGATCTGACAGTTTTTGCTCACAGAGATTACTTTCACATACCTTCACCTCATTATTTGAAACTTCAGCTACGTTTGATATGAACATCAAACACTGTATATTTATATATATGACATAAAATGAGAAAAGGATAACAGGTCCCCTTTAAAATGTGAAAAATACATAGATGAGAATGCTATGAGAAAGAATCTCCATGTTAGATGAAAGCTGCACCAACCCTCCGGCCTCCTGCCACCAAAGATAATGGTGTTGATGGGAACACCCTCCTCACTCTCCCACAGGGGGTCAATGATGGGACACTGAGTCGCAGGGACACAGAAGCGGGAATTGGGGTGGGCACACGCTGTCTGGCTTCCTTTTATACAAAGTGGAAACAACAGTTTATTCTACCTTGAATGTTGTCCATGTTATTTATCGTCACAGTCATTTTTATACAATAAGAATTTTGTAAACACATCTGAATATCATGGTTCATACTGAGTCTGATCTTTAGGTCTGTGCTTCCACGTAACACTAGATGGCACTGTATACACCACAGCTGTTGTTTACTCTTCATATGTGAGTTTGATTTATCCAGAAAGCAAAAATATGTGATGAGAGTGATACCAATATACAGTCTTGGGGTTTTATATGAGCCAGGTCTGCTCTGTGTGATACTGCAGTGAGTTTTCTTGGTCTAGGGCCGATCACTGAAACAAAAACAATACAACACATGATTCAAGCTGAAATTATATCAGTAAAACTGCTGAATATTTATTAATGTTCACGAGAAATTAAGTGCTTAAGACAAATTTGTGTCTCTGTTTTTCCCTCTGCTCTCATGTTGACTCCAACAGGTGGAAATCAATGAATCACTGGGTACATGAACAAGGTTGGGCCTTTAGAGCCTGGTACATTCAGGCCACATAAAGTGGTGCGTCATAAAGATGGTTAATTTTCCATGTCAGTTAAACGAGATGGGGATAATTCCTATAGTTGTGACATAACTACTGGATGGGGAGATAATCTCGATGACACCTCACAGTTCAATCTTTAATCACCACTAAAACACAGTGTTGTTACTATATTTCATTTTGTTTGATGGTATAAATGTGATGAAATACAACTGTGTGTGGTTGATGGACCAGAGTGAGAAAACCAAAGAGAAGTGGTGGGACTTAAACTGATAAAGTCATTACCAGAGTTATGAAAAATATGTGAGAACCTCAAGTAAACAGGGAAGTTTTTATAGCCGCACAGCTTTGTTCAACCAAATGTCCTCATCAGTCCAGAATTGTGTTTACTGTCCATTTATTGACTATTTGTTCTTTGATGTGCAACACTCTCTGTTTATTTGCTAACATTAATAAGAAGTGAAAAATAAATGACGCATGCTGCAAAAAGAGCACACTATATTACATGTCAAAATTCAATATCCACTTAGCTACATGTGCCATACATGAAGTTCATATTTTTAGGTTTGTTTAATATGTCACTACAGTGATGAACACAACATGTACTAAAATGGAAGATAAGGCACACAGGCTTGCAGTGAGTCATGTTACAAAATTATTCTTTGAGAATAAATAAGTTATTTTCATCCTGATAAGATCAAGCTGCCTCAAAAGCTGATTTCCTCATTAACAGGGTGACCACAAGAACAATGACGACTTCTTGTCTCTCTGCACTATTTAAGAAAACTGCTAAGCAGTGGAGTCTGGTACTGGGTCTGTAGCAGCTCGGCTTAAACTCACATACTGTCTGATTTTTAAACTAATTGTTTCTCCGTTTCGACTGCAGGCTCATTTGGTGAGGTAAAATGTTTCTGCTTTTATACTGTTTTTTGTCTTTTTTACTGCTTTATGTTTTTTATTTTGCAGTATTTCTTGAACTCCACTGAAATGACCTGAGATATTTTTGTGTGAATCTGAGGTGACTTTAAAAGATCATACATGTATTTTATTTAAAATGTGTTTTGATTAAAATATTGAAAGGTGAGTTTTTGTCAAATCCAGGTGATGAGTGTCATTACAGTCCAGGGTGTGAAAATGGTGACAGCCAGCATGTTACTGAGTGTCTTCTTTGTTTCAGGTGAGCTGTTTGTTCAGTCACTGTTATTTGGAGACGTTATTTTTTCCAACTGTTTATGTCCTGACTGCAAAGTGAAATGTTTTATACTGACAATGTAAACAGAAAAAAGGACCAAACCTGCTGCTGCTGAACTGCAGTTTGTGTATCATGAAGTTTCTGATTTTGCTTCACAAGTTGTTTATCATGAATCTGTTTTACAGGTGCTTTGGCTGATTGTTCTGAACCATCAGCCCTATTCATTACTGCACCAAAGAACATGGAAGCACTGAGTGGATCTTGTCTGCACATCCCATGTAACTTTACACCTAAACCAGACAAAAAATTCAGCACAAGAACTACCTTTGGAGTGTGGATTAAAAGTGACTTCAAATTTGGCTCTGATCCAAACAATGTGATTTTCAACAGTAGTAAGACAGTTAACACTTACCCAATGAATATCACTGGAAACCTGAGAGAGAGTAACTGCACCACTTTATTTTCCAGTTTAATCACAAATTACACAGACACATACTACTTCAGAATTGAGAACAGTGAATTCAAAGCAACAGCTGCTTGTGATGCTCTTCAAATAACAGTTAAGGGTAAGAGAGTTTTGTTTATTATCAGTATTACTTATTATTGTTTACCTAAAAAAGGATCAGTTTTTGTCTAAACATCACACTCAATGATTTGAAACATTCACTGTGAAGTTAAATATCTGATGTATGATTATCAGTATCAGTATCTATCAGAGTCCAAACCTGTATAACTGTATATGCAAACATATTTCTTCACTGTCTTACAATGTCTGCACTACTATAACTGTTAAATTAGACAAAATGTCAGTGATAGTGAATTGATTTGTTTTCACTCCTTGACCTTTATCATCAGTAAGGGACTAAATCTGCACAGGTAATATTAGTATTTATTTCACCTTATTCTGTATTCAATTGAAAATTGTTTTTAGTGTATTTATAAAATAATCATCAGAAGATTTTTGAATCAGTTTAAATCATTTCAGTGTAAAATCTGTGTTTGATTTGAAACCACAGATTCTCCTCCGAGGCCCAGAATTGAGATCTCAGGTGATCTGAAGGAGAAGGAGTCTGTCAATATAACCTGCTCAGCTTCCACTCCCTGTCCACACTCCCCTCCTAAACTCACCTGGAATCTCACACAAGACCCTCACAACACAACAGAGGAAAACACAGATGGAACCTTCACAACTAAAATCCAGGAGACCATCACTCTGTCAGACAAACATGATGGAGACACCATCACCTGTTCTGCCAGATATCCTGTGGATGGAGGAAACTATAAGACAGCAGAGGAAGAAATGACTCTCAATGTTTCATGTAAGAAAACACATTGTGTTACTTTCTAATAGAACTTCCTGATTTCCATGACTCTCTTCTCTCAGTGACCTTATTCACACTCTGATGTATCCATCACTGCTTATATGGTTTGTTACATTTTCTTCAGATGCTCCCAAGAACACCTCCGTGTCCATCAGTCCATCAGATTTGGTGTCAGCAGGTAGCTGGGTGAACCTGACCTGCTCCAGCAGAGCCAATCCTCCTGTCAGCCGCTTCACCTGGTTCAAGATCAGCAAACATGGACCCATCAATGTGTCTGAAGGAGACTTTTACAGCTTTAATGTGACAAATGGAGGAGTTTATTACTGTGTGGCCACAAATGATCTTGGTAATGAAACATCATCAGAGCTGACTGTTAAAGGTAAATGCTGAACTGTACTGTATCCACTTACTTTGCAAACAACTTATGCAATGGCTGCATCAGTATTGTTGCACGTCTTCTTTTAGTGGTCACTTATTGTTGGCTTGTTTCTCGGAGCAGAACCACCTGATAAATTTCCACAATTGCCAGCAGTTCTTGGAGGAATCATTGGGATCATCGTACTCATCTGCTTGGTAGTCTGTGTTTGGTGAGTATCACACATTAAAGCAGCCGTCTTGACTGAGTTCACTCACATGCAATAATGTGTGTTTCCTACCAGTCTTGACACTTTACTGGCACACTGTATATTGAACCTGAAACACAGTATAACTGATCTTGTGTCTTCTAGGCGTTTAAAGTTGACACGTTCAACTGCACAACGGACTCGGGTGAGAACATACTGAACTTCCTGTACAGTACTGCACTGTGTGCTCTGAATATTTTTCATCTGTTCACATTGGCTGTGGAGTCAACCTGACAGTGTCACAAACCGCCTGTTTTAACTTATTGTTTTACAGAGTCAAACAGGTGAAGAGCTTGTTGTTGCAGAGCCAGCGAGAAAAACAGGAGAAGAAGAAATCCACTATGGAGAGATCGACTTCTCCAAGCAGAGACCTGAAACATCCTCAGCCTCAGAGCAGGACAGTGGACAGCTGCAGGATCTACTGTATGCACAGGTCAAAGTGTCCGAGACAGCAAATGTCCCAGAGGATCTCTACGCTCAAGTGAAGAAAAAATGAGTATTGCCTTGTGATCACATCTAGGTTGAATTTATATATTATATACCTTTTTTTAACCTCTACAAGATAAGATGCATGATGAGAAAAAGACACTGGAGCCTGCACAGAAAAAAAACATCTTCACTGCACACAGTTAAGGGGAACTTAAAACCTCCACATCCTGCAGCTCACATAGTTTTGTCAGTAATCGTAATATCATAATTTCTTACTTGTGAACTGACCTCATCTGGCTGTTGCTGTGTGATCAGTAATCTGCATATCAGACCAGTGCAAATACAAGTCCCAAAGCTCTAAATAGGGAAGTATTCTAAATAACAACATGAGAAAGAATTTTGTGACCTTAACGCAAAGGCAGTTCTGTACACACATTACCAGTGTAGGACAAGATTGTATTTAATCTGGAAATGTTTGTGTAATTTATTATTTCATATGTTACAGATCATTTTTATGAGGCATGTTTGATCTCATTTACTTTTCTACTGTGTTGTGTCTCTATTTTTGCTTGTACTTGTATGACTTCAAAAATCAACTTAAGACATCATTTCTGCATTTCAATTCATTTATTCATTGCACTGTAATAAAAACCTTGGCATACAGTTCCTAAAAATACCTATTAATCTCAGTTGCATTTATTGGTCCATTTCACATATTGTGTGTAAACATCACCTGAAATCAGACAATTCAATCACAAACATTACAAAGTGGCAAGATGAATGATGCATAGTAATTCCCACTGGAACTGTGCTTCAGTGTTTTGAGTAGTTAATTGACTTCTGATGTGTATTTGAGTATCAAGCTCAATTCAAAATAAAGGGCATTTCATGAGATTCAGTCAATATTCTATTGAAAGATCTGGTGCTAAAATTCATTTAAAACTTTTTTATGAATAAAAAAATGTTAAAACTGTTTCTACTTTTTGTCAGAATGTTGCCAAAAACAATCTTTGGGCTTCAGCATGTAAACATTAGCAGCCTAGACACTGTATTGTTAAATATCTCTAAAGGCACCATTAGGTCATGTTCGTTGTTCTTTAGTACCATGCCAGGTCTCCTGAGTGAATGGAGGTAGTGACATAAGCTTCTCCACATGACAGGTTTGACAAAAATCACTGAAATCTAACCTTCATGTTGAGAGTCCAACCTCCCTCCAACCACCAACCCAGCACCAGTCCTCCAGTGTGGCAGCATTAGTGTAAAGTCATGTCCAAAGGCATTGTGTTGTAGATTATTAACTTTTTATCTTTGACATTTAATCCTTAAATGTTTTCTCTTCATATAAGAGAAAGGGAAGAGTCACTGGCTGTGTTTTCATGTACAGAGAAAGTTAACTACCAGCCTGGCTATTAAAGTTTTTGAGACATAGTTTTTTAATCAATCGATGATTGAACAAATGCATGTCTGCCTTCTCTGGATTCTCAACCTAAGTATTATCTGAGGTGTTAAAGGAAAATCTGTAAATTGTAATGTCAACTGATGGTCTGCATGTGAGATGTTTAGGGGACATCTGTAATTTGTAGCTACAGAAAATAACCTAGGTTACAATTACATTGATTACTACTGAATTGTATTAACGGGCAGAACCACTTCTTCAGTACATTTTCTATGTTGTGAAAACCAAAGAGGAGGAGGAGGGATGTTTCCAAGCTGCAGTGACCTGTCAGCTGAGCATCTCAGCCATGCTCTCCAGTCTCAGTCTTTATGTTTATGTGGATAAAACTAAAACTTTGTTTTTAGAACTAAGCTCTCTGTGTATATAAACCCAACCAGTGACTCTGATCACACCCTGATGATCTGAATCCTGTGACTGCCTCCCTGTTTCTGGATGAACTTCCTGTCAGTAGGGTTTTTTATTTGTGCACTCTGTCCTCCAGTGCCTTCAGCTCAGCCTCCACCTGAGCTGGCAGATCAGCTCCAACTTGCTGGGTGAAGTAGGCTCTCAACTCCTTTGTCTCCTTCTGCCAGAAAGACTTGGGCACATCGAACAAGGCACCCATATCCACCTTGCCCAGACCTTTAGTGTCGATGGCGCCATCTTCTGGCAGCCAGCCGATAATGCTCTTCTTGGCTGCCTCATCCTCCCTCTCCCGGCTGCAGCGCTTGAAGATCCACTCCAATGCGCGGGCGTTTTCACCAAAGCCAGGCCAGAGGAAGGCGCCGGTCGCAGGGTCCTTTCTGAACCAGTTGACGTGGAAGATCTTGGGCAGCTGAGTGGGGGCCTTTCGTCTCTCCATGCTCAGCCAGTGAGCGAGGTAGTCACCAAAGTTATAACCGAAGAATGGTCGCATGGCAAAGGGATCGTGCATAATGACCTTGCCTGCAGAGAGACATGAAATGTTCTATAATTCTTATAAAGAATTAACTGTAGTGATAGTAATAACAGAACAATGGATATATTTACACAGGAGAATCAGGTGTGTGAGTGTGTACCTTTATGCTCAGCAGCTGCTGTGGCCTCAGACCTCATGGCGGCTCCAACAAAGACTCCGTGTTGCCAGTTGAAAGACTCGTAAACCAGAGGGACTCCTGACAACACCAACATTACATCATGTTTAATGCAGAGCTACGTGCGTGCTGTAAATGTTTCTCAACTTGTGTTGTTATGCAGCACAAATTGCAGCTGGAATGACTCAACATGTAATATCTTTAAGAAGAAGACAACACAGCCACTGTGTCCTTTTACATCCTGTTTCTAAGCTTCTTTTTCTGGTTGCAATGTGACACAGACTTGCAGATTAACATATACTAATTTAGTTTACTTCCCTCTTTGACAGTCATGCAACAGAAGACTAACAACTAAATGCTTAAAGGGGACCTTCTATGGTCAATTTCAGGTTCATACTTGTATTTAGGGTTTCTACTAAGTTCACATGCTTTAAATGTTCAAACACTTTATTTTGTTCATACTGTCTGTGTTGAAACACCTGTATTTATCCTCTGTCTGTATCCTAAGTTTACATGCTTTAGCTTCATGTAGCATTGAAGGCTACGTTATGTTAGCACTTGTAGTAGCGTGCTTGGAGCAGATGACCATATAAACAAATCTGTCACAAGCTGACATCACCTTGTCCTAAAAGTAGAAAAAAAAATTGAAAGGCGTCTAAGGCGTAAGGCTTTTGTTCACAGATTGATATGAACATCAAACACTGTATATTTATATATACGACATAAAATGAGAAAAGGATAACAGGTCCCCTTTAAAATGTGAAAAATACATAGATGAGAATGCTATGAGAAAGAATCTCTCCATGTTTGATGAGAGCAGCACCAACCCTCCGGCCTCCTGCCACCAAAGATAATGGTGTTGATGGGAACACCCTCCTCACTCTCCCACAGGGGGTCAATGATGGGACACTGAGTCGCAGGGATACAGAAGCGGGAATTGGGGTGTGCACACATTGTCTGGCTTCCTTTTATACAAAGTGGAAACAACAGTTTATTCTACCTTGAATGTTGTCCATGTTATTTATCGTCACAGTCATTTTTATACAATAAGAATTTTGTAAACACATCTGAATATCATGGTTCATACTGAGTCTGATCTTTAGGTCTGTGCTTCCACGTAACACTAGATGGCACTGTATACACTACAGCTGTTGTTTACTCTTCATACGTGAGTTTGATTTATCCAGAAAGCAAAAATATGTGATGAGAGTGATACCAATATACAGTCTTGGGGTTTTATATGAGCCAGGTCTGCTCTGTGTGATACTGCAGTGAGTTTTCTTGGTCTAGGGCCGATCACTGAAACAAAAACAAAAACAAAAAAATACATGATTCAAGCTGAAATAATATCAGTAAAACTGCTGAATATTCATTATGTTCACTAGAAATGAAGTGCTTATGAAAAACTCGTGTCTCTGTTTTTCTCTCTGCTCTCATGTTGACTCCAACAGGTGGAAATCAATGAATCACTGGGTACATGAACAAGGTTGGGCCTTTAGAGCCTGGTACATTCAGGCCACATAAAGTGGTGCGTCGTAAAGATTATTAATTTTCCATGTCAGTTAAACGAGATGGGGATAATTCCTATAGTTGTGACATAACTACTGGATGGGGAGATAATCTCGATGACACCTCACAGTTCAATCTTTAATCACCACTAAAACACAGTGTTGTTACTATATTTCATTTTGTTTGATGGTATAAATGTGATGAAATACAACTGTGTGTGGTTGATGGACCAGAGTGAGAAAACCAAAGAGAAGTGGTGGGACTTAAACGGATAAAGTCATTACCAGAGTTATGAAAAATACGTGAGAACCTCAAGTAAACAGGGAAGTTTTTATAGCCGCACAGCTTTGTGCAACCAAATGTCCTCATCAGTCCAGAATTGTGTTTACTGTCCATTTATTGACTATTTGTTCTTTGATGTGCAACACTCTCTGTTTATTTGCTAACATTAATAAGAAGTGAAAAATAAATGACGCATGCTGCAAAAAGAGCACACTATATATTACATGTCAAAATTCAATATCCACTTAGCTACATGTGCCATACATGAAGTTCATATTTTTAGGTTTGTTTAATATGTCACTACTGTGATGAACACAACATGTACTAAAATGGAAGATAAGGCACACAGGCTTGCAGTGAGTCAAAATTATTCTTTGAGAATAAATACGGTATTTACATCCTGATAAGATCAAGCTGACTTCCTCATTAACAGGGTGACCACAAGAACAGTGACGACTTCTTGTCTCTCTGCACTATTTAAGAAAACTGCTAAGCAGTGGAGTCTGGTACTGGGTCTGTAGCAGCTCTGCTTAAACTCACATACTGTCTGATTTTTAAACTAATTGTTTCTCCGTTTCGACTGCAGGCTCATTTGGTGAGGTCAAATGTTTCTGCTTTTATACTGTTTTTTGTCTTTTTTACTGCTTTATGTTTTTTATTTTGCAGTATTTCTTGAACTCCACTGAAATGACCTGAGATATTTTTTATGTGAATCTGAGGTGACTTTAAAAGATCATACATGTATTTTATTTAAAATGTGTTTGGATTAAAATATTGAATGGTGAGTTTCTGTCAAATCCAGATGATGAGTGTCATTACAGTCCAGGGTGTGAAAATGGTGACAGCCAGCATGTTACTGAGTGTCTTCTTTGTTTCAGGTGAGCTGTTTGTTCAGTCACTTTGATTTGGAGACGTTATTTTTTCCAACTGTTCATGTCCTGATTGCAAAGTGAAATGTTTTATACTGACAATGTAAACAGAAAAAAGGACCAAACCTGCTGCTGCTGAACTGTTTGTGTATCATGAAGTTTCTGATTTTACCTCACAAGTTGTTTATCATGAATCTGTTTTACAGGTGCTTTGGATGGTTGTCCTCATTCTCCAGCCCTCATCATTACTGCACCAAAGAACATGGAAGCACTGAGTGGATCTTGTTTGCACATCCCATGTAACTTTACACCTAAACCAGACAAAAAATTCAGCACAAGAACTACCTTTGGAGTGTGGATTAAAAATCACTCCAAATTTAGCTCTGATCCAAACAATGTGATTTTCAACAGTAGTAAGACAGCTAACACCTACCCAATGAATATCACTGGAAACCTGAGAGAGAGAAACTGCACCACTTTATTTTCCAGTTTAATCACAAGTTACACAGACACATACTACTTCAGAATTGAGAGCAGTGAATTCAAGGCAACAGCTGCTTGTGATCCTCTTCAAATAACAGTTAAGGGTAAGAGAGTTTTGTTTAATATCAGTATTACTTATTATTGTTTACCTAAAAAAGGATCAGTTTTTGTCTAAACATCACACTCAATGATTTGAAACATTCACTGTGAAGCTAAATATCTGATGTATGATTGTCGGTATCAGTATCTATCAGAGTCCAAACCTGTATAACTGTATATGCTAACATATTTCTTCACTGTCTTACAATGTCTGCACTACTATAATGGTCAAATCAGACAAAATGTCAGTGATAGTGAATTGATTTGTTTTCACTCCTTGACCTTTATCATCAGTAAGGGACAAAATCTGCATGGTAATATTAGTATTTATTTCACCTTATTCTGTATTCAATTGAAAATGCTTTTAGTGTATTTATAAAATAATCATCATAAGAAGTTTAAATCAGTTTAAATCATTTCAGTGTAAAATCTGTGTTTGATTTGAAACCACAGATTCTCCTCCGAGGCCCAGAATTGAGATCCCAGGTGATCTGAAGGAGAAGGAGTCTGTCAATATAACCTGCTCAGCTTCCACTCCCTGTCCACACTCCCCTCCTAAACTCACCTGGAATCTCCAACAAGACCCTCACAACACAACAGAGGAAAACACAGATGGAACCTTCACAACTAAAATCCAGGAGACCATCACTCTGTCAGACAAACATGATGGAGACACCATCACCTGTTCTGCCAGATATCCTGTGGATGGAGGAAACTATAAGACAGCAGAGGAGAGAAAGACTCTCAGTGTTTCATGTAAGAAAACACATTGTGTTACTTTCTAATAGAACTTCCTGATTTCCCATGACTCTCTTCTCTCAGTGACCTTATTCACACTTCTGATGTATCCATCACTGCTTATATGGTTTGTTACATTTTCTTCAGATGCTCCCAAGAACACCTCAGTGTCCATCAGTCCATCAGGTCTGGTGTCAGCAGGTAGCTGGGTGAACCTGACCTGCTCCAGCAGAGCCAATCCTCCTGTCAGCCGCTTCACCTGGTTCAAGATCAGCAAACATGGACCCATCAATGTGTCTGAAGGAGACTTTTACAGCTTTAATGTGACAAATGGAGGAGTTTATTACTGTGTGGCCACAAATGATCTTGGTAATGAAACATCATCAGGGATCTGTCTGACTGTTAAAGGTAAATACTGAACTGTACTTCACCCAGTAGTGAAATAGGAGCAGTTATTGTTGGATCAAGTTTTTTATGACACAAATATTCTCAGTAATCAGACGTCATCACAGATCAATAGTGCAGGCAAATGTAGAACTGAACTGAATCTGCTTTTTTTAATCTAATCTGCTCTCCTCTCTTTTCTGTTTTTCTTCTCCTTGAATAAAATGTGTCGTGTTCATGAAATTCAGCTCTGTGAGAACTCAGTCATAAAAAGATGTTTCATGTCACACATTTAATTTTGGTTTGAGGTCATAGTTTATGATGTACAGGTTTGATCAGGACACCAGTTTACATTTCAGGTTTAATAGACTGTGTTTAAGTTGATGATGTTTTAGAGTCGTAACATTTCCCACTAAGGAGAAGGTGACCAGGCTGTCTTGTTACAGAAAATCCAGAGTTTGGGGTTGATGTCTACCTTATCGTGAAGATCCTGGGAATCATAGCACTCTACAGCACAATCATCATCTTTGAGTGGTGAGAGGAGCTTTTATATGATATAATCATTTTTAGCTAAAGACTTACTGGTGTCTTTGAAATGTTTAAAGTTAATGTTTATAACTTTTATTCACGTTTATTTGTCTCGGTTTCTTTCAGGTGGTTTAGATCAAGATGCTGCAACAAACCAGTGAAGGTAAGATAGAGTCACATTATCCTTTCAACAATAAACTGTCTTTGAAGAAAGGGACAAATGCTCCTATTATGAAAGAGCAAAGCGTTTTTTGTTTCTGATGATTGATGTTGAACAATTATATAGAGGGAATCTCTAACTGATTATGTTGACTGTGTCATTAACACAGGACGCAGCAGAAGCAGACTACGTCAACAGAGTGATAGAGAATCAAGCATCATGAAGGGGAAGAGGAAGACGTCATGTTAAGCTTAAATGAAATATTACTCTTGTTTTTTTTTCATCTTATTCTTAAATATTAAATAGTTTTACTTTGCAGGTGATAAATGAGATAAACAAAGGTTCAAGTGCAAACAGGACAGAGGATAATATACAATAGCTTCATCATTAGTTTGTGTAAGATTGTGCTGATTTACAATGTCCTTAGTATCCTTTTTCTTTGTCTCAGCTGTGTTTTCTTTGCATGTACAAATATGTTTTTCAAACAGAAGTTTAAACAGTTAAAACCAGATTATTGTTTTGATGGAGAAGCAGAAAGTGTGGATATTTATCTTTTATTGTCACAGTTGTGTTTGTATATACATGTATAGATGACTGGTGGATTAAAAGCATCTGAAGTGAACAAAGCATTTTGATCAAGTTCTCTCCTCAGTGCTGTATTGCTGAGCTGCAGTGACACAGACTGAGCACAAAGACAGTTTGATAAACTCTGTGGTAACTACATGTTTCACTAGTCTTTCGTTGATAACACTTTAAAATAAGTTAAAGTATCAGACATCAGGTGGCATTATTAAATATCCTTTTCAGTTCTACACAAGAAGACTGAGACACCTCACAGCTCAGTCTTTAACCTCCACTAACTCACAGTATATTTACTGTATTTTATGTTGTTTTGATGGTATAAATGTGATGAAATACAACAGTGTGTGTGGTTGATTGACCAGAATAAGAATACCAGAGAGAAGTAGTGAGATGTAAACTGATAAAATCATGACCAGAGCTCTGAGAAAAACCTGAGAACTTTAAGAAAACAGGGGAAGTTGATTGGCTGAGTTTTGCCAAAAAGTCATTCTACAGGATCATCAGAACAACTGTAGCCACATAGTTCTGTGCAACCAGATGTCTTCATCAGTCCATATAAAGAGATACAAAATGGCTGCAAAGAGACACAAAGAGAATCACAACAGCTATGATGCAGGGCAACGCCACCACACAGAGCCACAAAACCACCACAGAGGGTTGTGTAACAACTACTGAGACACAGCAAATATATAAAATATATTTGTTTAATATGTCACTGCTGTGAATATGTACTACAAAAGAAGATAATTCTCACAGGCTTGCAGTGAGTAGTTTGACAAAATTAATCCAAAAGAATGAATAAGTTATTTGTGTCCTGAAGAGCTCAAGCTGCCTCAAAAGCTGACTTCCTCACTCTCAGGCCGCAAACAGGAAGAGTGATGACTTCTTGCATTTCTCAGTATTTCATATTCAGCTTGAAACAGTAAGTCTGTTTGCTTCTAAATCAACTGCTTAGCAGCAAAGTCGGGCACTGGGTCTGTGGCAGCTCTGCTAAAATTTACAAATTGTCTGCTTTTAAAACTAATTGTTTCTCCGTTTTGACTGCAGGCTCATTTGGTGAGGTAAAATGTTTCTGCTTGTGTTTTTTACTGCTTTATGTTTTATATTTTGCTGCTTTTCATGAACTTCACTGAAAAATACATGATGTACTTTATACGTTGGGTTTTGGTTTAGCAGAAATATCTCATGCTGCATCACTTTGACTTTACATTTAATCTGTTTTCAGTGCAGCTCTGCAGAGATCATTAATCACTATTATAACACAGTAACATCTGGTTGTACAGGAAGAGTTACTGCTTTGAATGTGTGAATCTGTGGTGGCTTTAAAAGAACATGAATGTTTCATTAAAAATATGTTTTGGTTAAAATATTGAAAAGTGAGTTTTTGTCAAATCCAGGTGATGAGTGTCATTACAGTCCAGGGTGTGAAAATGGTGACAGCCAGCATGTTACTGAGTGTCTTCTTTGTTTCAGGTGAGCTGTTTGTTCAGTCACTGTTATTTGGAGACGTTATTTTTTCCAACTGTTCATGTCCTGATTGCAAAGTGAAATGTTTTATACTGACAATGTTGAAAGGAAAAAGGACCAAACCTGCTGCTGCTGAACTGTAGTTTGTGTATCATGAAGTTTCTGATTTTGCTTCACAAGTTGTTTATCATGAATCTGTTTTACAGGTGCTTTGGCTGATTGTTCTGAACCATCAGGCCTATTCATTACTGCACCAAAGAACATGGAAGCACTGAGTGGATCTTGTCTGCACATCCCATGTAACTTTACACCTAAACCAGAGAAAGACTTCAGCAGCACAAGATCAATGTTTGGAGTGTGGATTAAAAATAACGTCAATTTTGGCTCCAATCCAAACAATGTGATTTTCAACAGTAGTGAGACAGTTAACATCTACCCAATGAATATCACTGGAAACCTGAGTGAGAGTAACTGCACCACTTTATTTTCCAGTTTAATCATAAATTACACAGACACATACTACTTCAGAATTGAGAACATGCCATACAGAGCAATAGCTGTTTGTGATCCTCTTCAAATAACAGTTAAAGGTAAGAGAGCTAGTTTCATCAGTCTATAATGTTATTATTTACAATAAAAAGTCAGTTTTTGTCTAAACATCACACTCCATGATTCAACCCTTCACTGTGAAGTTAAATATCTGATGTATGATTATCAGTATCAGTATTTGTCAGAGTCCAAACCTGTATAACTGTATATAAAAAAACATGAAAAACTCATGAATTGATTTGTTTTCACTCCTTGACATTTATTAGCAGTGAGAAAAAATCTGCATGGTAATATTAGTATTTATTTCACCTTATTCTGTATTCAATTGAAAATGAGTTTAGTGTATTCATAAATTAATCATCAGAAGAAGTTTAAATTAGGTTTAAATCATTTCAGTGTAAAATCTGTGTTTGACTTGAAACCACAGATTCTCCTCCGAGGCCCAGAATTGAGATCTCAGGTGATCTGAAGGAGAAGGAGTCTGTCAATATAACCTGCTCAGCTTCCACTCCCTGTCCACACTCCCCTCCTAAACTCACCTGGAATCTCACACAAGACCCTCACAACACAGTAGAGGAAAACACAGATGGAACCTTCACAACTAGAATCCAGGAGACCATCACTCTGTCAGACAAACATGATGGAGTCACCATCACCTGTTCTGCCAGATATCCTGTGGATGGAGGAAACTATAAGACAGCAGAGGAGAGAAAGACTCTCAATGTTTCATGTAAGAGAACCAATGTTTGTCATTGGATCCTGTCAGCACATGATATTAATTTAATGTCGACTGATTTTATTGATTAAAGTTAGTCTCATGTTTTTCTCAGATGCTCCCAAGGACACCTCAGTGTCCATCAGTCCATCAGGTCTGGTGTCAGCAGGTAGCTGGGTGGACCTGACCTGCTCCAGCAGAGCCAAGCCTCCTGTCAGCCGCTTCACCTGGTTCAAGATCAGCAGACATGGACCCATCAATGTGTCTGACGGAGACCTTTACAGTGTCAAGGTGACGAATGTCACTGATGGAGAAGTTTATTACTGTGTGGCCACAAATGATCTTGGTACTGAAACATCGTCAGGGATCTGTCTGACTGTTAAAGGTAAATACTGAACTGTACTTCACCCAGTAGTGAAATAGGAGCAGTTATTGTTGGATGAAGCATTTTATGTTGTAGTTTATGATGTACAGGTTTGATCAGGACACCAGTTTACATTTCAGGTTAACAGAAGGAATTCAAGTTGATGATGTTTTAGAGTCGTAACATTTTCCACTAAGGAGAAGGTGACCAGGCTGTCTTGTTACAGATAATCCAGAGTTTGAGGTTGAGGTCCACATTACAGTGAAGATCCTGGGAATCATAGCACTCTACAGCACAATCATCATCTTTGAGTGGTGAGAGGAGCTTCTCTGTGATCTGATGATTTCCAGCTACAGACTGATTGGTCTCTTTGAAATGTTTAAAGTTAATGTCAATGCCTTTTATTCATGTTTATTCATACTTCTCTCAGGTGGTTTAGATCAAGATGCTGCTACAAACCAGTAAAGGTTAGCTACAGGCACATTATCCTTTCAACAATAAACTGTCTTTGAAGAAAATAACAAAAACTCTTCTAGAGACATTGATGATTGTGTCATTTCCACAGGACGCAGCAGAAGCAGACTACGTCAACAGAGTGATTGAGATTTAAGCATCATGAAGGAGAAGAGGGAGACGTCATGTTCACCTTATAATCAGATATTTCTCTATTTTTACATCTCATTCTTAAATATTATTATTTTTTCTTTTCAGGAGATAAGTGAGATAAACAAAGCTTTGAGTGCAAACAGGACAGATGATAGCATACTGTAGCTTTATTATTAGTTTGTGTAAGATTGTGCTGATTTACAATGTCCTTATTCGTCTTTACTGAAAACTGAAAACTTTTCTTTGCATGTACAAATATGTTTTTCAAACAGAAGTTTAAACAGTTAAAACCAGATTTTTTGTTGTGATGGAGAAGCAGAAAGTGTGGATATTTATCTTTTATTGTCACAGTTGTGTTTGTATATACATGTATAGATGACTGGTGGATTAAAAGCATCTGAAGTGAACAAAGCATTTTAATCAAGTTCTCTCCTCAGCGCTGTATTGCTGAGCTGCAGTGACACAGACTGAGCACAAAGACAGTTTAATAAACTCTGTGGTAACTACATGTGTCAGATAGTCTTTTGTTGATTACACTTTAGAATAAGTTAAGGTATCAGGCATCAGGTGGCATTATTAAATATCCTTTTCAGTTCTACAAGAAAACTGAGACACCTCAGAGCTCAACCATTTATTGCCACTAACACACAGTATGTTTACTGTATTTCATGTTGTTTTGATGGTATAAATGTGATGAAATACAACTGTGTGTGGTTGACTGATCAAGAGTAAGAACACCAAAGAGAAGTGGTGAGATGTAAACTGACAAAGTCATGACCGGAGCTCTGAGAAAAACCTGGGAACTACAAATAAACTGGGGAAGTTGATCGGCTGAGTTTTATCAGAAAGTCCTCCTGCAGGATCATCAAAGCAACTGGAGCCACACAGCTCTGTGCAGCCAGATGTCTTCATCAGTGCAGAATTGTGTTCACTCCAAATGACTATAAAGACACACAAACTATGAAACAGTGACAATAACTATGAAATGAAGGCTAAGCCACCACAAAGAGACATAACACTACCACAGAGAGATGCGTAATGACTAGTAAGACATACAAAACAACAGGAGGCAGAGCTACTATAGAGTCTGACTTGCTCCTATTTAGGAGAGGTGGTGGGGCCTTTTGCATGTCTGTGCCCAGAGGCCCATTGTCTTATGATTCACCCATGGTACCACTAAACTACTCATAATAAAACTCACTCTATATATTACATGGCAAGATTTTATATCCTCTTAACTACATGTGTAATACATTAGGTTCATATTTTTATATTTGTTTAATATGTCACTACTGTAATTAACACAACATGTACTAAAATGGAAGATAAGGCACACACGCTTGCAGTGAGTCATGTGACAAAATTAATCTTTAAGAATAAATAAGTTATTTTCATCCTGATGGAGCTCTAGCTGCCTTAAAAGCTGTGTTCTGCCCCCGCTTCAGTGTGTGTGTGTGTGTGTGTGGCGCGGCCTAGCCTGCTACATCAGCTTGGCAGATAGCTAACAGTTTCCCCAAGATAAAGAATGAAGCAGCTTGTATCCTTTCCAAACTTTACTCAGGAAGCACTGTAAAACAAGACAGATAAAAGAATATATCTTTCAGTATTTCATACAGACGTTGTTCAAGAACAATATTGTTATATAGTCTGTTAAAACGTATAGCAACAAATGCGTTAGGTTAAGGCAAATTTATATAGGAAATTCCATTACGATGCTAGCGGTTAGCATATACGATCAAAATACACATTTCGAACGAACTTGGATTCATTAACAAAGGTTTTCATTACTAGTATTCATATTACTCATTGTCAAGATAACTGTATGAGTCTGTACTTACAGGCAAGCATGTTTTCTGGCCAACCAAAGACAAAAGAGAAAATTATGTGACTGTTTACTTCACCATGTATCATCAAACTACGGCAAGACTGACAGTACAAAATAAACATTATTACATTAGGAGTCACCACTAGAGATCTCCCTTTCCCCAGATAAACATCAGAACCTCAAAAGCTGACTTCCTCACTCACAGGCCGCAAACAGGAAGAGTGATGACTTCTTGCATTTTTCAGTATTTCATATTCAGCTTGAAACAGTAAGTCTGTTTGCTTCTAAATCAACGGCTTAGCAGCAAAGTCGGACACTGGGTCTGTGGCAGCTCGGGCTAAAACTTACAAATTGTCTGAGTTTTAAACTAATTGTTTCTCCGTTTTGACTGCAGGCTCATTTGGTGAGGTAAAATATTTCTGCTTGTGTTTTTTACTGCCTTATGTTTTATATTTTGCTGCTTTTCATGAACTTCACTGAAAATTACATGATGTACTTTATACGTTGGGTTTTGGTTTAGCAGAAATATCTCATGCTGCATCACTTTGACTTTACATTTAATCTGTTTTCAGTGCAGCTCTGCAGAGATCATTAATCACTATTATAACACAGTAACATCTGGTTGTACAGGAAGAGTTACTGCTTTGAATGTGTCAATCCAAGGTGGCTTTAAAAGAACATGAATGTTTCATTTAAAATAAGTTTTGATTAAAATATTGAAAAGTGAGTTTTTGTCAAATCCAGGTGATGAGTGTCATTACAGTCCAGGGTGTGAAAATGGTGACGGCCAGCATGTTACTGAGTGTCTTCTTTGTTTCAGGTGAGCTGTTTGTTCAGTCACTGTTATTTGGAGACGTTATTTTTTCCAACTGTTCATGTCCTGACTGCAAAGTGAAATGTTTTATACTGACAATGTTAAAAGGAAAAAGGACCAAACCTGCTGCTGCTGAACTGTAGTTTGTGTATCATGAAGTTTCTGATTTTACCTCACAAGTTGTTTATCATGAATCTGTTTTACAGGTGCTTTGGATGGTTGTCCTCATTCTCCAGCCCTATTCATTACTGCACCAAAGAACATGGAAGCACTGAGTGGATCTTGTTTGCACATCCCATGTAACTTTAGATCTGAACCAGACCAAAAATTCAGCACAAGAACTACCTTTGGAGTGTGGATTAAAAATCACTCCAAATTTGGCTCTGATCCAAACAATGTGATTTTCAACAGTAGTGAGACAGTTAACACTTACCCAATGAATATCACTGGAAACCTGAGTGAGAGAAACTGCACCACTTTATTTTCAAATTTAATCACAAGTTACACAGACACATACTACTTCAGAATTGAGAACGGGCCATTCAAAGCAACAGCTGCTTGTGATGCTCTTCAAATAACAGTTAAGGGTAAGAGAGTTTTGTTTAATATCAGTATTACTTATTATTGTTTACCTAAAAAAGGATCAGTTTTTGTCTAAACATCACACTCAATGATTTGAAACATTCACTGTGAAGTTAAATATCTGATGTATGATTATCAGTATCAGTATCTATCAGAGTCCAAACCTGTATAACTGTATATGCTAACATATTTCTTCACTGTCTTATAATGTCTGCACTACTATAACTGTTAAATTAGACAAAATGTCAGTGATAGTGAATTGATTTGTTTTCACTCCTTGACCTTTATCATCAGTAAGGGACTAAATCTGCACAGTATTATTAGTATTTATTTCACCTAATTCTGTATTAAATTGAAAATTGTTTTTAGTGTATTCATAAAATAATCATCAGAAGATTTTTGAATCAGTTTAAATCATTTCAGTGTAAAATCTGTGTTTGATTTGAAACCACAGATTCTCCTCCGAGGCCCAGAATTGAGATCCCAGGTGATCTGAAGGAGAAGGAGTCTGTCAATATAACCTGCTCAGCTTCCATTCCCTGTCCACACTCCCCTCCTAAACTCACCTGGAATCTCACACAAGACCCTCACAACACAACAGAGGAAAACACAGATGGAACCTTCACAACTAAAATCCAGGAGACCATCACTCTGTCAGACAAACATGATGGAGTCACCATCACCTGTTCTGCCAGATATCCTGTGGATGAAGGAAACTATAAGACAGCAGAGGAGAGAAAGACTCTCAGTGTTTCATGTAAGAGAACACATTGTGTTAGTTTCTAATAGAACTTCCTGATTTCCATGACTCTCTTCTCTCAGTGACCTTATTCACACTCTGATGTATCCATCACTGCTTATATGGTTTGTTACATTTTCTTCAGATGCTCCCAAGGACACCTCAGTGTCCATCAGTCCATCAGATTTGGTGTCAGCAGGTAGCTGGGTGAACCTGACCTGCTCCAGCAGAGCCAATCCTCCTGTCAGCCGCTTCACCTGGTTCAAGATCAGCAAACATGGACCCATCAATGTGTCTGAAGGAGACTTTTACAGCTTTAATGTGACAGATGGAGGAGTTTATTACTGTGTGGCCACAAATGATCTTGGTAATGAAACATCATCAGAGCTGACTGTTAAAGGTAAATGCTGAACTGTACTGTATCCACTTACTTTGCAAACATCTTATGCAATGGCTGCATCAGTATTGTTGCACGTCTTCTTTTAGTGGTGACTTATTGTTGGCTTGTTTCTCGGAGCAGAACCACCTGATAAATTTCCACAATTGCCAGCAGTTCTTGGAGGAATCATTGGGATCATTGTACTCATCTGCTTGGTTGTCTGTGTTTGGTGAGTATCACACATTAAAGCAGCCGTCTTGACTGAGTTCACTCACATGCAATAATATCTGTTTCCTACCAGTCTTGACACTTTACTGGCACACTGTATATTGAACCTGAAACACAGTATAACTGATCTTGTGTCTTCTAGGCGTTTAAAGTTGACACGTTCAACTGCACAACGGACTCGGGTGAGAACATACTGAACTTCCTGTACAGTACTGCACTGTGTGCTCTGAATATTTTTCATCTGTTCACATTGGCTGTGGAGTCAACCTGACACAGTGTCACAAACCTCCTGTTTTAACTTATTGTTTTACAGAGTCAAACAGGTGAAGAGCTTGTTGTTGCAGAGCCAGCGAGAAAAACAGGAGAAGAAGAAATCCACTATGGAGAGATCGACTTCTCCAAGCAGAGACCTGAAACATCCTCAGCCTCAGAGCAGGACAGTGGACAGCTGCAGGATCTACTGTATGCACAGGTCAAAGTGTCCGAGACAGCAAATGTCCCAGAGGATCTCTACGCTCAAGTGAAGAAAAAATGAGTATTGCCTTGTGATCACATCTAGGTTGAATTTATATATTATATACCTTTTTTTAACCTCTACAAGATAAGATGCATGATGAGAAAAAGACACTGGAGCCTGCACAGAAAAAAAACATCTTCACTGCACACAGTTAAGGGGAAGTCAAAACCTCCACATCCTGCAGCTCGCATAGTTTTGTCAGTAATCGTAATATCATAATTTCTTACTTGTGAACTGACCTCATCCGGCTGTTGCTGTGTGATCAGTAATCTGCATATCAGACCAGTGCAAATATAAGTCCCAAAGCTCTAAATAGGGAAGTATTCTAAATAACAACATGAGAAAGAATTTTGTGACCTTAACGCAAAGGCAGTTCTGTACACACATTACCAGTGTAGGACAAGATTGTATTTAATCTGGAAATGTTTGTGTAATTTATTATTTTATATGTTACAGATCATTTTTATGAGGCATGTTTGATCTCATTTACTTTTCTACTGTGTTGTGTCTCCATTTTTGCTTGTACTTGTATGACTTCAAAAATCAACTTAAGACATAATTTCTGCATTTCAATTCATTTATTCATTGCACTGTAATAAAAACCTTGGCATACAGTTCCTAAAAATACCTATTAATCTCAGTTGCATTTATTGGTCCATTTCACATATTGTGTGTAAACATCACCTGAAATCAGACAATTCAATCACAAACATTACAAAGTGGCAAGATGAATGATGCATAGTAATTCCCACTGGAACTGTGCTTCAGTGTTTTGAGTAGTTAATTGACTTCTGATGTGTATTTGAGTATCAAGCTCAATTCAAAATAAAGGGCATTTCATGAGATTCAGTCAATATTCTACTGAAAGATTTGGTGCTAAAATTCATTTAAAACTTTTTTATGAATAAAAAAATGTTAAAACTGTTTCTACTTTTTGTCAGAATGTTGCCAAAAACAATCTTTGGGCTTCAGCTTGTAAACATTAGCAGCCTAGACACTGTATTGTTAAATATCTCTAAAGGCACCATTAGGTCATGTTCGTTGTTCTTTAGTACCATGCCAGGTCTCCTGAGTGAATGGAGGTAGTGACATAAGCTTCTCCACATGACAGGTTTGACAAAAATCACTGAAATCTAACCTTCATGTTGAGAGTCCAACCTCCCTCCAACCACCAACCCAGCACCAATCCTCCAGTGTGGCAGCATTAGTGTAAAGTCATGTCCAAAGGTATTGTGTTGTAGATTATTAACTTTTTATCTTTGACATTTAATCCTTAAATGTTTTCTCTTCATATAAGAGAAAGGGAAGAGTCACTGGCTGTGTTTTCATGTACAGAGAAAGTTAACTACCAGCCTGGCTATTAAAATTTTTGAGACATAGTTTTTTAAATCAATCGATGATTGAACAAATGCATGTCTGCCTTTTCTGGATTCTCAACCTAAGTATTATCTGAGGTGTTAAAGGAAAATCTGTAAATTGTAATGTCAACTGATGGTCTGCATGTGAGATGTTTAGGGGACATCTGTAATTTGTAGCTACAGAAAATAACCTAGGTTACAATTACATTGATTACTACTGAATTGTATTAACAGGCAGAACCACTTCTTCAGTACATTTTCTATGTTGTGAAAACCAAAGAGGAGGAGGAGGGATGTTTCCAAGCTGCAGTGACCTGTCAGCTGAGCATCTCAGCCATGCTCTCCAGTCTCAGTCTTTATGTTTATGTGGATAAAACTAAAACTTTGTTTTTAGAACTAAGCTCTCTGTGTATATAAACCCAACCAGTGACTCTGATCACACCCTGATGATCTGAATC
The DNA here is from genome assembly GCA_019142605.1 of Cephalopholis sonnerati. Classification (NCBI taxonomy): domain Eukaryota; kingdom Metazoa; phylum Chordata; class Actinopteri; order Perciformes; family Serranidae; genus Cephalopholis; species Cephalopholis sonnerati. The sequence goes on from JAGQAX010000021.1 coordinate 27,516,596, forward strand.
CTGTGACTGCCTCCCTGTTTCTGGATGAACTTCCTGTCAGTAGGGTTTTTATTTGTGCACTCTGTCCTCCAGTGCCTTCAGCTCAGCCTCCACCTGAGCTGGCAGATCAGCTCCAACTTGCTGGGTGAAGTAGGCTCTCAACTCCTTTGTCTCCTTCTGCCAGAAAGACTTGGGCACATCGAACAAGGCACCCATATCCACCTTGCCCAGACCTTTAGTGTCGATGGCGCCATCTTCTGGCAGCCAGCCGATAATGCTCTTCTTGGCTGCCTCATCCTCCCTCTCCCGGCTGCAGCGCTTGAAGATCCACTCCAATGCGCGGGCGTTTTCACCAAAGCCAGGCCAGAGGAAGGCGCCGGTCGCAGGGTCCTTTCTGAACCAGTTGACGTGGAAGATCTTGGGCAGCTGAGTGGGGGCCTTTCGTCTCTCCATGCTCAGCCAGTGAGCGAGGTAGTCACCAAAGTTATAACCGAAGAATGGTCGCATGGCAAAGGGATCGTGCATAATGACCTTGCCTGCAGAGAGACATGAAATGTTCTATAATTCTTATAAAGAATTAACTGTAGTGATAGTAATAACAGAACAATGGATATATTTACACAGGAGAATCAGGTGTGTGAGTGTGTACCTTTATGCTCAGCAGCTGCTGTGGCCTCAGACCTCATGGCGGCTCCAACAAAGACTCCGTGTTGCCAGTTGAAAGACTCGTAAACCAGAGGGACACCTGACAACACCAACATTACATCATGTTTAATGCAGAGCTACGTGCGTGCTGTAAATGTTTCTCAACTTGTGTTGTTATGCAGCACAAATTGCAGCTGGAATGACTCAACATGTAATATCTTTAAGAAGAAGACAACACAGCCACTGTGTCCTTTTACATCCTGTTTCTAAGCTTCTTTTTCTGGCCACAATGTGACACAGACTTGCAGATTAACATATACTAATTTAGTTTACTTCCCTCTTTGACAGTCATGCAACAGAAGACTAACAACTAAATGCTTAAAGGGGACCTCCTATGGTCAATTTCAGGTTCATACTTGTATTTAGGGTTTCTACTAAGTTTACATGCTTTAAATGTTCAAACACTTTATTTGTTCATACTGTCTGTGTTGAAACACCTGTATTTATCCTCTGTCTGTATCCTACTAAGTTTACATGCTTCAGCTTCATGTAGCATTGAAGGCTACGTTATGTTAGCACTTGTAGTAGCGTGCTTGGAGCAGATGACCATATAAACAAATCTGTCACAAGCTGACATCACCTTGTCCTAAAAGTAGAAAAAAAAATTGAAATGCGTCTAAGGCGTGAGGCTTTTGTTCACAGATTGATATGAACATCAAACACTGTATATTTATATATACGACATAAAATGAGGAAAAGCATAACAGGTCCCCTTTAAAATGTGAAAAAAAACACATATGCTAGAGAAAGAATCTCCATGTTAGATGAAAGCTGCACCAACCCTCCGGCCTCCTGCCACCAAAGATAATGGCATCGATGGGAACACCCTCCTCACTCTCCCACAGGGGGTCGATGATGGGACACTGAGCCGCCGGGGCACAGAAGCGGGAATTGGGGTGGGCACACGCTGTCTGGGCTTCCTTTTTATACAAAGAGGAAACAACAGATTATTATACCTCGAACGCTGATCATGTTATTTATTGTCACAGTCATTTTTAAACACATACCACCAGATGGCACTGTATACACTACAGCTGTTGTTTACTCTTCATATGTGAGTTTGATTTATCCAGAAAGCAAAAAATCTATGGTATGGTGTGTCATGGCAAAGTCTTGGGGTTTTATATGAGCCAGGTCTGCTCTGTGTGATACTGCAGTGAGTTTTCTTGGTCTAGGGCCGATCAATAATCTGAGTTTCTGATGTCTTTTTTGGCAAAGAAACAAAACAAATGATTCAAGCTGAAATTATATCAGTAAAACTGCTGAATATTCATCACTGTTCATTAGAAACTAAGTGCTTAAGACAATTTATCTTCTCTAGAGCTGCTGAACTACAGCAGCACTTTAGATTGATGTTTCTATAAAAGTCAGGCACTCGAGGCTGATGTTACCGTGCTTCCAGGTTTTGCCGTGCCAGTCTGTGAGTGTGATCCCAGCTGCCTGGGGGGTCGAGGCCCTCCCACCACACTCCTCCGTCGCTGGTCTCGCCAACGTTGGTGAACACAGTGTTTTTGGCGATGGTGGACATGGCGTAGGGGTTGGTCTTGTCTGAGGTGCCAGGAGCCACACCAAAGAAACCGTTCTCTGGGTTGATGGCTCTTAGTTTTCCTACAGAGACAGATGTGTAACATGAGGATTTACTTCACCACCTATGGAGTAACAAGGAGATTATGTTTGTGTGAGTCATCCTCCTCCCTCTCACCTTGGCTGTCAAACTTCATCCATGCAATGTCATCGCCCACACACTCAACCTTCCAGCCTGGCAGGGCTGGTTTCATCATGGCCAGGTTGGTTTTACCACAGGCGCTGGGGAAGGCTGCTGCTACATAACGCTTCACTCCCTGAGGGTTGGTGATACCCAGAATCTGAGGAGGGGAGACAGTGTTGAATTTTTAATCAGCCTGTTACAGATCGTCATTATTCAAACTGACAAAGCATCATGGCAGAGCACTTTTGAAAGACGACCATGTTCTACAGTGGTCTACTAAATAAACAGGAAATCCATGCTATATTACTTTTCTGTGGGAATCTTTTGCTACAGCAGACTGAGGTAATAAGAGTAAGTATTCAAATAGTGGCCACAGTTCTATTTATAATCAAAAGTAAATCCCATCACATGATTTATAGGGATAGTTCAGGTTTTTAGAAGTGGGGTTGCATGAGGCAGTTATCCATCATCAGTGAATCACATACACTCACTGTTGGTCAGCAGGCCTCCTTTTTGAAAAAGCAGGCAGGAGTACTGCCACGGAGGCTAAGCAATGTACTGCTGTGGACGGGGGGCAGCAACAAAAAGTATTTTAGCCACCTAAAAAAAGATCTCTAACAGTTCCAGTATGCTGTAATGACAGTGTTTTCAGCGCTCCACATTTCTGCCAGACAGCCCTTCCTGACCGGGAAGCAATTAACAGCTTTGCTTAACCATCTATGCTTTGCTCAAGGTCACAAGACTCGATAAACAAAAACAGTAATTTATGGCTCACTGAACAATCCGTTAGTTAGTTTGCGTTACTGTGTGACTTTGGTGAATCTGAACTAATCCTTTTAAACAACACAGTCACACCATAACACAATCAAACTAACTCTATACCAGCAGAGCGATTTTCAATCCGTTTTTCATAATGGAGTCTGGCTTTATAATATAACGGCTTAATTTCCCAGTCTGAAAATGCTGTCTGACAGTAAGGTTAAGTGCTGGAAATGTTCTCAATATAATGCACGTTTAAACTGATATTGATCATTTTTTGGTGGGCCTTTTTTAGGTGGCTAAAATACATTTGTTGCTGGCCCTGTCCACAGCAGTACATCACTTAGTTTCCATGTTGGACTCCAGCCTGGTTCTCCAAACTGTGGGCGTGCTGACTGACATCTACTGTAGGTAAAATACTGACTATAGCCCTGTCTGTACCAAACACCTTCAGTATAGTACTTTTAGAACCAAAGTAACCCTTCAGACATGTTACATAGATCCTAGGTTCATTTAGCATTTCCACCGCAAACGGTACTCTTAAATGTGGGAGGGGTTGTTGTCACTCACTGCTCCGTCCAGCAGTGACACAGAGGGAAGTCTGCACCTCATTTATCAGCCACATGTGGATTGTATGCCGACATTTTCAGAACAAAATAGAACAGGCTGGAGTGACAGTCTCTCTTCATGGGATATTTAAAAATAGAGGGTTTGTGCATTTAGTCCTTCCCAGGCAAGGGCAGGGGCTAAGTGTTGTTGTAGCCTACAACAACGATGCTCCACGTTTTTTTCCTCCAAGTGAGGATAAGAATTAAAGCAGCTTACATAATCCCATCAAAATTAATACAGTATATGTAAGATCCACTCGTTCTCCGTGTTATCCGAAAGAGCAACTCAGCCCTGAGCAGAGTGACCGTCCTCTACTGACCAATCAACAGACTGCAGTGTTCACAGCTCCACTTTTAGTACCAGATCTGTGTGCTAGGTACCCCAACAGAAGGGTGACCAAAAATGGGGACGGTACAGAACGGTTCCATTGGTACCATCCACAACTGTCCACAGTGGAAATGGAAACAATGCATACCAAACTGAAGTGACCCCTACCATACTGCTCGGTGGAAACAGGGCTTATGGATATGAACCTAATACAAAGCTGCTTCAAAGGATCTGAGCTATCCCTTTACCAGCCCACAGATACTTTTTGCCCAGACCATCAACTTAATTTTCACATTTTCTCCCATAAATATTTTCAAAAAAGGTGTGATCAGTTTTGAACATACATGTTACCAGTATGTTAACATACCGATTGATCGATCAAAATCATGTTGAAAAATGTAGTACAGTGTTTACAAAGATTACTGACAATACTACATTTCACAGCATGAACTGACTCCTCACAGCAATTTGAGCATCTACAGGTTCTTTACTGTGGATAATTATGTGTGAAACATGTGGTGCAGACTTTCGGCAGCAATGACTTTCACACACTCACCAACATGTGTTCAGCTAGCCAGCCTTCATCCTTGGCGATGCGGGAGGCGATGCGGAGGGCAAAGCACTTCTTCCCCAGGAGAGAGTTTCCTCCATAGCCACTGCCAAAGGACAAGATCTGCCTGGTGTCTGGCAGGTGAGATATCAGCACCTTTTCTGGGTTACAGGGCCACGCGTTGACCAGAGGGGCTGGAGAGGACCCAGAGAGAGGGAATTAGTAAAATCTAACCAATACAAAGCACTTAAATGACTTGTTTCAGGCTCTTAGAATTTGTACCTTTGAGTGGTAAAGGCCGTCCCAAAGAGTGCTGACAGCGGACAAACTCCGTTCCATCGGCCAGTTTCTTCAGGACAGGAGTGCCCATGCGCGTCATGATCCCCATACTGGCCACAACGTATGGTGAGTCTGTCACCTTCAAGCAGAACAAATTGTTTATGACTCTGATCTACTATGAAACAGTCAGTGAGTAATAACCATAAAGCGCTACAGCAATTCATTAGAATACACTGCATGACAAATAACTGCAATAAATCACAGCAGATTATAACAACAAAGCAAACCATTGATCGGTACAGCACAGCAGGCTTATTGCTTTATTGCACGCCTTTTTCCACAGTATAAAGTGATGAGGAGTCAGTACCTGGACACCATATTTAGTCAGAGTCGAGCCCACAGGACCCATACTGAAGGGAATCACATACATGGTCCGACCTACACAGAGGACACACAGAGGCATGAACAACACATTAATGCAGTTTGTTTTTCCACGACAGCCAACATTGTTTCAATATTGGCAAATGTTGAAAAGGTGGTTATACTAGACTGGAGACACCATGTCCTTCTCTTCAAAGGTACCCTGTGGATATTTTGACCAGCATTATGGAGCAATGCTTTTACAAGAGTGTCTGCAATTTAAATGTCATGTAAAAAAGACAAGGGCGACTTGACACAGGCTCCTGTTTAAAACATTTCATGCTGTTCGCTTACAGTTGCTGGAGGTAACATACAATAAAAGCATAAAAAAACTGTAGTGAAGAAAAACACTTCTGGCACATGGACATAAACAAAGCAGTATTTGTTAGAAATCAAGAATTTATACGTTCAGTTTACTACAATACAAGTCAATACCGTTAAGATGTTTTCTGGTTTTGCCGGTCCAGGTGTGCGAGCTTAATCCCGTTTGATATTATGCATACCAGCTAAACTGGTAACTTAAAAAGTAGCAACCTGTACCAATGGCGTAAATCCAAGTAGTACTGTATTATTAATAAGCAATATGACAACATGATTAACATATCATGTTTGTTCATAAACAGACTAACGGAGCCACTACTGTCTGACAAGCCGATTGCAATTTACCAGCAACTTGAAAGACATCACAAATATAAGTGTTAGCACTCTGGTTTTTGGATCTGGGAGACAGTTGTTCATATTTACTAATATTTTTAGAACACAGAAATAACATGTATGAATTTTGAAAATGGGCGCAGTTTCCCTTTAATATCAAACCAGTTTGAACATTTTTACACTGGCCCAAACCGACCATTTAAAACTATACTAGCCAAGTCAATAATCTTGTTCCATTCAACAACGTACCTGCCATGCAGCCGGGGAAACGATCCTGTCTGGCTTTCGCCCAGTCAGACTCGCTCATCCAGCTGCCCAGCTGACTCTTTACTCCGTCAGCGGGGATGGGGATGGTGTCCCTCTGGTTTTTGGTCACAATCACAGTCTTGCTTTCCACCCGAGCTACGTCCTTTGGGTCTGTACGCGCCAACCAACTGGAAAACAGAGCAGGAATCAGAGAATGATGCAGAAAAACTGAGGAACTTTGGAAGATAATCACATACAAGCACTTGGTGACTTAAGAGCAACGTGCCACTGAATGCATGTATTTGTGTATGTATGCAAGACTACAAATTTAAAGTCCTTACCAGTTCTGATATTTGGGAAGCCTCTTGACCATCCCCTCCTTCTCCAGACCTGCCAGGATGTTGGCCGTTTCCTCCGGTGTCCCCGTCACCACATGCACACCAGAGGGCTTACATTCATCCACTGCTCCCTTCACAAACTCAGCTACTGCCGGGGGCAGTGAGGGGATGGAGGCCAGGGACCGAACCCCGACACTCGCCCCAACACCACCATGTCTGAAAGAGAGCAAGCATTTAGACAATACATTACTTTTTTGACTTTTACTTGAGACTAGAGTATATTCCAACACTCATGGAACAGTCATTTTTGCGGGGGCTGTGACATTAAAAATAATTTAGCCAATGACTTACAGATGTCTCTTTCACAATGTAAGTCATTTTGGGCCCAATGGCACCACATGACAGACCCTGAAGTTGTAATTCCACTCTTTTGCCACTACTAAAATTGGCTTCAAAGCCCAGTACACTTCCTGGGGGCCTGATGAGACTGAGCTAGCCCATGAATAAGAGTGTAGTGACTCCAGTCCACTTGGTGACGGTAAAGCATCTCTAAGCTGGTTTGCTAACCCCCCAAGGTGAAGCAAAAAGCAAAGCGGCACTAAAATCTGGCTTACAATCCTCTGCACCCCTCTTTCTAAGGCTTTAAATACAAAATGTTGCCATAAAGTGCAGTTTGAATTTTCTTGAGAGACTAAGTCACCCATGTCTCGTCATCTCAAACAACACATGAACATTCTAGTAAACAAAACAATGTGCACCTTAGAGTACTTTTTAATTTGACCGAACATGTCATGATGGCAAAATTAAACTGGTTTAAGCTCGTTCACTAGATGGGACTGGCAAAACCAGTTACTGACTCATCTCTACCTGTGACCTTGACAGATTGTTAATTTATCTATAATGCATTGTTGAATTTACAGAGACGGGGTTAGGGTTAGACAGACTAAGAAAACAAACACAGTCTGTCAAATCTTATTCAGTCATCTACAGGATGTTGACATTACCAAAGAGATACACATGCAGATTGACTGAATGACCTGACTCTGACCAGGATATAACGCAGAAAGAGTGTCCTTATTGGCTCAAGTGAACACACCTGGTTTAGAGGACAATTTCAGTCTCTTACTCGGTTAGTTTCGCTCCGGATATGACATTTCTTTGACTGCATTATCTTTGAGATTACTCTGGTCTTTATTCACTGCTGTTTCATTTTTAATTTTAGTATCTATTTCTGCGGACACTGATGGAGTTGGAAGAGCACAAACACTTTGAACACAAGTTTTAAAAAGGCCCCAAATTGGAATTGTGTGCTTTTCATGTGACAGCAGTGAGAGCAAGATGCCTTTGCTGCAGTTATCAGTGCAACCTGAGAGCCTCACACACACTTCTCCACATAAAGAGAGGCACGCCGGTGGCCGGCCTATTGATCGTCAGTAGAATGGTCAGACAATAAAACAGACGATGTGTGTTTGTGCTTTGTTTTCGGTCTGTGAACAGTGTGGATGACCCCAGATGACCTGTTTAGAAATCTGGAAAAAAATAAATTTGCAACCCTGTATCCTCAAATGAGAAGCCCAGAGGAACTGTTAAACAAATAAACATTTTTGCCCAGGTGCTCTAAAACTGGTTTCGACCATGAGTTTACCCACACTGACTGGAAATACAAATAACAGTCTTCTACTTTGTTGTTTCAAAGACAACAGGATTGTCCCATCACCCCATTGGCTGCACGTAGTGCGTCATTCTACGTGCATCACACGCACGCACACACACACACACATCTACTCATGCATGCAGACACACAAGTAAATCTGGTTGGAGTGTACAAAGGGCACGAGCAGCAGAAATGCAGACATGCTCACAGCAAGAAGGACGATAACATGCAGCTTGACAGGGCAAAGAGCTGAGAGCAATGTAATGCCAGCCTCAGGGTTCAAATTCCCTCTTAACAGGCGACCTGTACCTTGCCAGTTGTTTAACCATTGATGTGAGGGCAATTAATCATGAACAGGATCCAGTTTGTGCTAAAAATGCAGACTGAACTTACAGCAAGAGACGAATTGGCAGCTGAAGTTACAATTTTTTAAACTGTCTATCTTAAATCTTGTAAATCTTTACAATAATTTGGGATGGCTGCTTAGATGGTAGTTGTTAAAGGTGTAATTTCCATTAGGGATAGGGGAGACATCCCACATTCACTTTTAGCCTGCAGTGTCTCTGAACTGTGTTCTCTTGCTGTTTGGTTTTGGGCCGCTGTGAAACTGTACCTACCTGGGGCAACAAAAAAGTTTGTCTTGGGTGAGTCGGTACAATAGACAAACAAGAAATGGCAGAGGAGATACCAGCACACCAGTCTAACTGGGCTAGAAAGCCACAAGAAGGTCCACAGGCTGAGATCAATGCAAAAATAGTCTATTTATTTGAGACATCTGTGCTCAGGAAAAGGTACTCCACATGGGGATGGCTGTTGCTTAGGTGGTAGTTGTTAAAGGTGAAAGTAGAGACGACTGCCTTTGTTTCAAACGGCAATCCACCAAATACATGTCGAGACATTTTACTCCAAACCACGAATATCAGCCTTGAGGATTGTTGTAACCCCACATCTTCATCATCAAACACACTTAAACACTCTAACGTCTCTTTTCATCAAAGAAACATGGCTGGTGTGTGGCAGAAACTGTCAGCTTTCAGAGGATCTTTAGACAATTTTGACAGAGAACAGATGAATGAATGAGGGAGAGCTAAAACAATAGAGCTATTGTATGGCAGCACCCTACTGACTTTAGCCCCAGAAAATATAAAAGGCACATTGTCAGTCTTATTTGAAGATATTAGATGAACCAGTCTCCTTAAATCAGCTCTATAGAACTTCCGTCTCTTCTCCTCGTGCAGTAAATCAATTAACTATGCTTCCAATAATCCATCCTGCTACGCCACTAATTCCTGTAACCATTTGGGTGTTGCTGAACATTATCTCCAATGTGATTAGGATTAGGAAAGAAGACGAGTTGGGCTGAATTTGAAATTAATTAACAGAAAGTATTTGCTGACTTTGCGTGCTGAAGCAAACGTATTGGCTGACTTGAGACAGATGATAAAGGTAAAAGCAGCTGGAAGGGATTAGCAGCTGTGGTTCTCCCTCTTCACAACAGAAAAGACGCACTTTCAAACTGCGATGACCTTTGCTCCCGATTTCCCTGCACAGTCATTCAGCCTCTCGTGCTTTTGTCTGTGCATCCCCATTCCTCACCCCATCCCCCATTCCTGATGAGGCAAGCATGTCTCTATGTTTTTTAGGGTGCAAATTTTGAAATAAGGGACGTCATCCAGAGGGGGGATGGGGGATGTCAATGAACAGATAACACACCTCCAAGTCAGCAGGCCAATCCACACACACCACGGCCAGACACGCCTACACTCCCCCCTTCATGCTGATCCTGGTCAATAGCCTCTTTAGGGCAGAGTCTACACATGAAGCAATGACAAGCTGGAGTATCACTTAGAACATGCCCACGTGCTGCATGCATACTCCTCCCACATGGTACAGCGAGTACTCAGGGAAAAATACACGGAACACGCACCAGGACATTCAGGCAAATAGAGGAGTGACGACTCCTGCCATTAACTCGCTCTCAAGCAGAAATACAAACAAAATGCACAGCACCACGAGCCTCCCTGACACTAACCCACATGCCCGACCATAGTGTCAGTCGCTTACTCACTCACATGCATCTTTAATGACAAAATAAAACCAAACACACGATGCTATGGAGTGCTCACATTGACTCCAGAGTCCCTGTGTGATGAGGTGTCATCACAAAGCCTGGAAGGGGAAAGTGGTGAAGAGAAAGCATGCAGAAAGACAGCCCTTTTTTAAAAAACAGATGAAATGTGGAATGTGGTTTCATCTAAAGAGACACCAGCAAGTCTTTGCTCAAAGTCATCTGATCTGAGGCTTGTCTCAGAGATCAAGTCGGACAAGTTTATGGCAGCTGTCAGTAAGTGAAGATTTAACACCGCTGTATTTTCTCTTTGGAAACATATATATCAATCATGCACTCCTATTCAGTGTTGTAATAACAACTGGCAATGACAGTTTTTTAGCCTATATAGGAAGTTCTATGCAAAAGACATAGGTAAGCATGAACAATATCAGAATACAGTGAGTCCAAATGGTCCAGATGGAGGCAATTTTGTGTTGCAAGCAAACTTCATGCAACTTCAGGAGGTTCATTTTAAATAGGCAGGACAGGAAAAGTGCCCACAATAGTTATACATATATATTTGATGTGTGTGAAGAAATGAAAAACAGGCTCCATTAATTGTTTTTCCCAGGGTGTCTACAAATATCAGACATTATTGGACAAATCATATTTTTAATTATTTAAGCATCACAGCACTGCAGGTAAGTAGTTTATGTGTGATCTTGTGCAGAGGTAGGTGTTACACAGGAAGATGGTTATTTGAGTGACTTAAGTCAATCTACATTTTGCAGGTAAGTGAAACAGGTAAGTTAAGAATTAAGTAAAATGACAGTAATATTATATATATTTTTAAAGATTTGTAACATTAGAAATGTGGACTTTTACATAAAAAAGCGTCATTCATTTTCATAAAAATAAATTAAAAGATGTACAAATGAAATTAGATAAAATAATTGTAGCAGTTACGACCTCGCAAATTCAAGTTAATGACTTATAAGGCCTTATTGTTGTAACATTGAATTGAAGACTTTTAAGGACCTGCAGACACTACCATACTTAAATTTATGTAAGTATATGAAGTAATAAAAACAGGCTCTATTATTTAGTTGTCCAAAATACTTAAACATTTTATGTATGTATATAAAATTTTAAAAAGGCGACATTAATTGGTTGTCCACACTACTTAAATATTTTATGTCTGTAGGACATATGTTTAACAAAAAAATAAAACATTAATAAAAACAGGCTACATAATTGGCATTCACTAAGTATCATAAACTTAAGTTACAGCTGAGCAGCACATTTTGAATGAATGGCAGAACCATGTAGCCAGTTTGTGTATTCACATGTATATATCCTCATGACCATTATCTTAAGCACAATGAAATGTATTGTTAACGAGGCTAAAACAGAATTTTAAATCACAAAAAGTCACAATGACTCACCTCCGTATAACTCCCAGCAACAGGCACGACATCTTTGGTGCAAAAATAAAACTAGTTTATAAAAAAAGAGGTGTAAAAAGGCACATTAAGTTAGCTGCAGAGGTAAAGAGGAGCAGTAGTGGTTAGAGCTGGTCGCAGCTCATATCTGAGCTCTGGAGGGACCTTGCACTTTGGTCAGTGTGGACATTCACACGGATACACCTTGATGTAACCAGTAATCTGGATGCTGTCCTGCTGCACGACTACAGTGTACAGATTATTTCCCTGAGAGTCCACAAACGCCTCACACACTCCACTGCTCTGTAAAGTGAAGTTTGAACACTGGTCTCCGGCTCAGCTCGGCTCTGGAGAGGAGAAGGCGCTTCTGGTTTAAAATATAAATATAAAGGATTTTTCTTCTTCGCAGGTTGGGTCCATATTGTTGTGTCCTGTCTCCTCCGAACCACGGACCGACCGGCGGCTGGGTGTCCCTCCTGGCTGACGCAAGCTCCCACAGTTCCTGCAACACAAACGCCGCCGCTACAACCAGTGTGAAAACACAACCCGGAAATACGAGCAACCGTACGGAAATAGATCTCACATAAAACTCCCTCCTAAAAACTCAGAGTGCTCAAGAGGGTTCAGTTACAGAATGACACCAAAACTCAACTTTACATTTTTTCAATCAGACCAGTGGTGTCAAATGGGTGGTCCGGGGCCCGCCAAAGGGCCCAATCCGGCCCACTGGATCAGTGGTTTTCAATTTTGTGCCCAAAGCACACTAAAAGACAAGCCGAAATCTCTCTTATATCTGTGCACAATAGCCTCTATAATGTGTGTTATCACTGTTTTAGAATAGATTTTTAAGGCTGGTCATGGTCCCTCTCCCGTCTCCGACCTTAGTACCGTACATGCCAGGACGTACTTTAGAGTCCTCGGGCAGAGGTCTAAATTTGTTCCAGAAAACAAAAGGGGACAGAGTGTTTACTGTTAGGGCCCCCAGGCTCTTGAATAGTCTGCCCGAGGTAATCAGGTCAGCCGAGTCAGTGATATCTTTTAAATCCCTTCTTTAAACATACTTTAATCAGAGAGCTTTTCCTGATTTTACTTGAGTTTAAAGTTCATTTAAATTGTCTTTTATTTCCTTTGTTTTTATACATTAAAGTGTTTTTATCAGTTCTTTTCAAAGCTGTTTTCACCCTTTGTAACCCTGTTTTGAAAAGCCCTTTATAAGTAAAGATTATTATTATTATCACACTTAGCGGGACATAAGACAATAAAAAAAGAAAAAGTAAGACCAGTAGCTTTCGTGATACTGTCTACTAACAATTTTTTTTTCTCTTTTCTTTATTTTGGTGGTAGGTCATTTTTGCTGGTGCTTTGTTGTCATTTGCTCCATACAATAAAGTTATCCATAGTCCCACTCACAGCTGTCTCCTTTTAATTGTAATCATCCCTCACACTGGCTGCCAATTAGGGCTTTTGATGTGTCACACACCAATTATTCCCACGTGCAAACTGCAACAAATAGGTTCCCCGTGAAGTTTTTTTTAAATCAAATTAAATCTAATCACATTTTTTTAGATGGAGTTTGCCTCTTAATTAGAAATACGATACGGTCAATTAAAAATGCATTTATAACTCTTTGTATAGGCCCAGTTGTATATCATCACAAAATCCCACTGCACACTTGGCACACCATTTGAGAACCACTGCACTAGATGACTTTGCACACCTGAAATTGAAGCAGCTGTGAAGGCTAATAGGTGCAGTTTCCAGGAGCAAGTTAAATGAGTATCCTTCTTCATGTTAAATGTTGTTTCAGAGGCTTTTTCCACTCAATACAGCTCTCAGAAAAAACAATAAATACTGTGGTCATATTTAAAGATATTGAACACTGTGCAAAATATTGTCAACCAGCAGCTTCAGTACAAAAGAATCTGTATCAGACTTCTATCTTAAAACACTTTTGGTGGAACCTCACAGCTAAGGTACGGCCAAAACTTTAGATACATAAATGTTTTGTGCATATAGGCACAGACACTACTGACTCACATTATGAGTTGCTGTGATAAAATTCATACAAGTTGGATCAGCCTGTGATTTCATTCTTTTTTTACTTTGATTTTTGGTGTGATTTTGAATCCAGCCGTCAGTGGGTTGATGATTTTGGTTTCCATTGACAGTTGTTATGCCATTTTGTTCTCAACAAATTATACAATGTACATCTGTAAAGATTTTCAACTTGAATAATTTGCTTATTGAGATCTAAAGTGTAATTGACGTGTTAATTTTCTTGAGCAGTGCACATCCATGGTTCAGGGTGGCTCAGAGCCTTTGTCACCGTGTTCACCTCACTTGATTCCAGCTATTGGCTGTACTTAACTACAAACCAAGTTAGCCGTTAGCTGCCCTCCCCAGTTATTTAGCACAACTGTTAGCACAGCTGTTAAGGGTGACTATGTGCCAGTAGCAAAACACTCCAGCGTACAAATAATGCGAGGCAAAAGCACACATTCACAAGGCTGTTCAAATTTAGATCTCTGAGCTTATTGTCCTGTTATTTTTCCAAACTTTATAAAGCTCCCTTCAGAGTCACTAATCACCTTATAAAGCTGTTTTCACAGGTTGAGTAGGGCTCCTCACAAGGAATAAATTGACTTTCATTTGTAAAATAAGTGTAGTGCCTCTTTAATTTAAATCTGAATATAAGGAGCTCCCTGTGTTAACCCTCTATCTGATGTTATAAATTCACTGCACTTTGTCTTTGTCTTTCTATATGTACATCTATGGTACAAAACAACTGAATTTAAAGTTTTTCAAGTCACCAAATATGAGTAAAAAAAACTTGTTTACTTGTTTACAGCTTACTTTACTAAACAAACCTTTACTTTTTCTTGAAACAATAGCCTCCTGATGTTTGCACATAACCAGTTTTCCATTTGTTAGTATATTTGAACTGTGCAACAAATGACAAAACATACAGTAGTTTGTCTAAAGTTATAATTGGTTTTTAGTGTATGTTTCACTTTCTATTAATTCTAGTGTCTATCAATTTTCTGATTTACTGATATATTGATCAGTGGAAAACCACCCCTCACAATATTTTAGAGCTCAAGTTAACATTTTGACTTGACTGTCTGAAAAAAAGAAACTTTAAAGATTCAGTTTCCCATCACTAAAAAACAGCAGATCTTCACAGCAAATGTGAAATAGTTAATTTTGTGTTAGCAGATTAATTGACTAATTGTTGTGGCTGTATTGAATACAAATAGCAAAAGGCAATCTTAAAAAAATCAACCTAAAATGAATTTAACATAAGACACAAAATTGGCTGTTTTTTGTGCAAAGAGCTGCGAATCCTGCAGAGCTGAAAATCTTCCCCTCTGTCTCTTCTGGGACTTTGTGATTTTGGACATCATGTTACATAATGTTTGAAAACTGGAGCTCAAATTTCAAGCAGTTCTCTCGTGCTGCCGTTGGAGGCTGTCAAAGTGCTCACTGAGGGTTCATAGTAAATTCTGTAGGAGAATAGTGTTGTTATAATCACTTTTACAACACTGATAAGCAGTGGTAGGTGTACTACTAGGTCAAGGGTAGCCAACCTGCAGCTTCCGAGCCACATGCAGCTCTTAAGTCCCTCTCCAGTGGCTTCCTATAGCTCTGACATAAAATTATCTGGAAATGACTAATGGTTATTTTATAACATCCAGATTTTCAGTTGTCATTGTTGTAGGCCTGAAGTGACTGTGACTAAAATGTGTAGCCTATACAACAAATTAGAACATGTTTTAAATTTTCATCAACTAAAATGTGATTCACACATCTACAACGTGGTGCCTTTTCCTAATAGCGGTGGCTAGCCTGGAGTCTCTCTAGCATGTCTAGCTGTGGACTCCAAATCCAAAAAAAAGGAAAAATTCTTGGAGGAAAATAGAGGATTTGAAGCCCAGTTCAGACCAATGATTCACGACAAGACAAAATCATTTTAAAACATTGCAGAGAAAAGTTGCAGCAGTGTGAACTGACCGGTCTGAGTTTGACTCAAGCCAGCTGATGGTGTCACCTGCAACTTAAATCACCAGCAGCTGGTTTTAGAACGTAAAGCATGTCACCTGTTTCTGCAGCCAGTCAGCTTGCAGTGAAGTCTGCTGGTAAAATGACCACAGACAGCGTGTTCGCTTGCTGCGGCAGGTGCATCCCTGCTGAGCCCTCTGTCTCTGTCCTCACGGTGTGAAGGTGTCGGACAGTGGGTCACTGCTGCTGCTTGCTGTATGTGCTTATAGCCCCTAAGACACACACACATTCTCACTGACTGATTAATTGTTGCTGGTTATTTATATTATTAGTATTATGAATACAGTCCATCTGATGCTCGTTTTGTTTCTGTTTCTCACCGTTTCATCACTACAAATGCAGCTGTAGCCAGTATAACTATCCTCATTCATATTTGAAGAAGGTACAAATTATATTCAGCTGCAAAATAAACCTGAAAAGCTGGAAATCAGAATGAAAGTACAGAGAGCTGTTGCATAGAGATGATACACTGTCTCATGTAATTGCTTTGGTGTGAACCAGCAGGTTTTTAGAATGTTGCAGAACAGCGTGTTGCAAGTAGCTGCCTGTTTCAACTCACAAATCTCTGGCCTAAACTTGGCTTAATAGTGTGTGGACTGATTCACCAACACTGCAAAGTTTAAGTGCTAAACATTTTTAAAAAGCGCCCTGCAGAGTAGCCACCTTGTAGTAAATCATATTAATGAATGCTCATTTAGACTTAATAGACTGTTACCTTTATTTAATTATGTTTTGCAGCTCCAGACAGATTGTTTTGGGGTTTTTTTCTTTGGCCAATAATGGCTCTTTAAATAGTAAAGATTGCCGACCCCTGTACGATGTGGAAAGGTAGTTTCACTGAGAAAGAGGAGGGTATACTCTCCTAAATATTTCAATGTCTTTTTGGCTGATAAAGGGCCAGAAAAAAAGGTGGTTATACCGTGTATACCTGTGTATACCCTTCATTACATCGCTGTTGATTAGGGCTGCAATGGTATGAGATTTTGCACAGTATAAAGGAGAGATTATCCATCCAGTTGCACTTTTTTTTCAGTACCGTAGATAAGCAAATGTACACGGTATGATAACCGTCAACTTTTATATAATGGTACACCTTGAAACTGAAGTATCACTGCAACCCCACTGTTGATAAGCCTGCTGTGTGAGTGAAACTACTGACTTTCAGACATGAGACAGCAGGAGGATTAGTCTGTATACCAACAGTACAGTGCGTCTGGTTTTTAAATAGTGAGTTTCCTGTTAATGTTTCTCCTCTGGGACCTGGAGGAGGGGGTGTCACACACACACACACACACACACACACACACATATACAGTATGAGCTGTGAGAAAGAGAGAGGAAGTAAAGGGGTGGGGGCTGAACAGAAGAATACACTGTAGATAAGAGATAAACAGAGATACAACATGTCTGGTTAAACTTCAGCCCTCCTGTCTCGTGTTCGCTGATAGGGCCTGCAGAGTCAGCAGCCAAGCAAAGAGAATCCCAGAGCACATGGAGGACACACGCGCATATTCACAGTGAATGAATGCATGCATGCTATACAGCCACAGCTGCAGCCCACGATTATGAAAGGGAACATTCAGAGATGCAGCAACTAGCAAAAACTAAAAGCTGCGACATGCTTTAAAGGTCCCATATTATGTCCAGTTTCAGGTTCATGTTTGTATTTTAGGTTTTTTTAGGAACATATTTACATGGTTTAATGTTTAAAAACAGATTATCTTTCTTATACCATCTGTCTGAACATACCTGTATTCATTGTCTGTCTGAAACACTGTTTTGCGCCTGTCTCTTGAAGCTTCCCTCCAAAAAAGCCCGCTCTGATTGGTCAGTGTTTGCAGGCCTTTCACATCCGAGCTCTTAGTGTCTCTGCACCATCATTGCAGTTGGGTGGAAATGACTGTCACAGCACTGTAGTGGCACTTTCTATCTCCATAGACCATTTCACTGGAATAACACCACTATACAAAGGGACCTGTTTAAAACGGGCTTCATAGTATAGTTGTGACATCACAACTTCACAGAAGTCCTGATGGCTTATTAAAAGGCCCAGTTTCTGAATACAGATTGTGTGCATTTCTCTGTGGGTCAAGCATTTGATACTTTCACAGTATTTATACACTCACCGGCCATTTTACTAGGTACATATGTTCAACTACTCATCAACGCAAATAGCTACTCAGCAAATCATGTGGCAGCAGCTCAATGCATTTTGTCATGTGGACATGGACAAGACCTGCTGAAGTTTAAACTGAGCATCAGAATGGGGAAGAAAGGTGATTTTAGTGACTTTGAATGTGGCATGGTTGTTGGTGTCAGACGGACTGGTCTGAGTATTTCAGAAACTGCGGATCTACTGGGATTTTAACACACAACCATCTCTAGGGTTTACAGAAGATGGTCCGAAAATGAGAAAATATCCAGTGAGTGTCAGTTCTCTGTGTGAAAATGCCTTGTTGATGCCAGAGGTCAGAGGTCAGAGGAGAATGGCCAGACTGGTTCAAGATGATAGAAAGGCAACAGGAAGTCAAATAACCACTGGTTCCAACCAAGGTCTGCAGAAGACCATCTCTGAAGCAACAACACGTCCAACCTTGAAGCAGATGGGCTACAGCAGCAGAAGACCACACCAGGTGCCACTCCTGTCAGCTAACAACAGGAAACTGAGGCTACAGTTCACACAGGCTCACCAAAACTGGACAATAGAAGATTGGAAAAATGTTGCCTGGTCTGATGAGTCTGGATTTCTGCTGCCACATTCAGATGGTAGGGTCAGAATTTGTTGTAAACAACATGAAAGCATGGATGAAAGCAAGTATGAAATCTGGCAAGGAGTATCTTGACACAAAGGGGGAAGTAGCAAAATATGATTCCTCAGCTTACTGCCATTCTATTCCAAAATATCACACACAACATCCTCAAAGAAACAAAAACTGACTGTCCGTTTGACAAAATCTCATCAAAAATGATTACTTTTTCATCACTTTGTGTAGAACTTCACATTTCAGTGCAAGGAAGCATTCAGACATGAAACTATACATACAGTGACAACACACTGAGTTAGTATGGTCAGTGTGTAACTGTGGAGGGGGATAATGAACACTACAAAGAAATAATTTACTGACATGGCTACAAATCCTAAAGCTCTGCACCACTTTTTGTGTAGCAACGCAACCTTTGTCCGCAGTGTTTCTCAACAGCCTTCCCAAGCTGAACAACACACTGCACTGAGTTTTAATCACACACTCAATCAAATCAAAGACTCAATAACTAATGGATCTGACACCGTAAACAGGTTCACCCTTTGCCCTTTGGATCCGTTTTGGCATATTGATGGCACGTAACAGTGCAGATGACCCGGACTGTGTTTACAGTGGGAGGCTCTGACGTCCTTTCTGTCCACTCAGGACTCAGGACTCACGTATTTGTTTTAGGCTTCAACCTGACTGCGTGATCCCCCGGCTCTGTCCACACAGCTCCTGATGAAATAGCTCATGCAACAGCAGATGTGCGACAGCAGATCCCTGGAATACTGGTTGCAATAGCAGACACACTTTGGCCTCAGTGATCAATAGTGAGATAAAGTGGTGCTCGCGTGCACCTCCTGCAGAGGCTAGTGGAGATTTTTCTTTATTTGACTTTGTTGGCTGTTTATGCCGTGTGTCCTCTTGTAATAAATCCATATTGTGCTTTAAATAGGCTGCTTTGACAGAGGAGAGCTCCATTACATCTTTTACTTGAATTATTTTAATATACATTTTACAAAATAATCCTTACATGATTGAGGCTAACACCATTTGATATAAACATATGATTTAGATTTAAATAACACACACACACACACACACACACACACACACACACACACACACACACACACACACACACACACACACACACACACACACACACACACAAATGACATACACTAGGTGCCTTTAATATGTATGTGTTGTAGTAGCACCTTGGTTTACTTCACTCAGAACAGCAGCGACACCTAGTGGACACAATTAGACGTTACAGAAGAAAAACTAATGAGATCCACTGCAATATACTGTATGTGATAACATGTGAAAAGAGTTCTTAATATGATCAATTGTACGTATATATGTATCTATATATAATTACCCAAACACCAACACAAGTGTGCTAGTGCGTGTTACTTTGGTTCTGCCCAGCTGGTGGTAATCAGCTAATCACTCATCAGTGGACAACAGGTGTTTGTGCACACTGCTGAAGCAAAGACATGTATTGTCATGATGCAAATTTTTGCAGTTTATGCGGTTTTAATTCTTTTTTGTACAGAATATGTTTATGAATTGTACAGATTTTTAAAAAAATTATTTGTTAAGCAACACCGTGCAGGAAAAGTCCATTTGGTGCAGTGTCACATCAGTATGGTTAAAGAACAGAGGTGTGACACTTAAATTTATGATTTGAGCTATTAATTTATTTGAGAGGATCACTTTAAGATTAACATGAATACTAACAGTGAAGTCTGATTTAAAAATTATTTAAAAATTAACAGTGAAAAAATTAAATAATAATAAAAACAATTAATAACACAGTGCCCCCAATTACACAAAGGTCCTGCTAAATACAGGTAACCGTTTTTATTTATTTATTAAATAGGGTTATGAAGCCCAAGGATTTCTTAAGATATCTTTGTGAGTAAAATTATGAGTAATAATTCCAAAATAATATTTTTAGATATTATAGATATAATGTCGAATAATGTAGAATTGTTGAGTATCATTATTAATTAAAAAAAAAAAAAAAAAAGAATAATGTTTATTTCACCTGTCCAGGACTAGACACCTGGACTCCTCTTTACCACTGTGCACAATATAAAATAAATAAAAATCACCCAGAATCACGGACAAAACTTTTGTTTTAGGACTATGAAGCACAAGAATTTCTTAACATATTTTGGTGAGTAAAATTTTGAGTAATGATTTTAATACATATATCTAATACAGAATAAATGTTATAATTATTAATAATAAAAAAACTGTTAATTTTACTTTTTAATTCCTAAGGAGTGTGGACACCTGGATACACCTGGACTCCTTTTTACCAATAAATAAAAATAATAAATAAATAAAACAAAATGAATAACAATGCTCTAGAATTTAGTTTAGTTTAGTTACATACAGTTCAAAAACCCTCTTTGAAGACATCAACAAGAAATTATTTTAACATGATTTTTTGTGTGTAATGATCATCAAAAGTGTGATTCAGTGCTAAAACTTGAGGCAAAAATTAAAGTAATATAGAATAACCTACAATTCTTAAAGGCATAGTGGAATATTTATATATATAACAACATTGCGACACTGGCAGGACACATTATTAGCAGCAGTAGAAAAGAGTTTAGTGCTTACATGTATTTATATTAATCATCCATTGTTTTAATCGAGTTTCAATGAGTAAGTTTGTGCTTTGAGACTGTCTGGAGCATTTCTTATCAACAGCTCTCGTTATAGGAAATGAAATGCCAACGCTTCCGGAAAAAACTACAAATCACATAATGCATCATGATCAGTCGGTCCTGACTTGGGGAAAGTACGGAAATATTTACTTTCATTTTCGCCTTTTACGCTGAGTAACTGCGAGCACAGCCCCGTGTCGTGCACGGTATTGAATTACACAAATAAAAAGCCTGTTTTTGCCTCTGGCTGCTGTTTTTAAGGTCTAAACGCTTTTATAAACTTAGTCAAGGAACTTTTCATCTACAGAGTCGACATGGCTTTTCACGATCCTGCCTCAAAGAAACAGGTGAGCACGACTGTCTGCTAGCCCGATTTTAAATAGCAATATTCCGACATTTTAAACCCAGTTTTCCTTCAAACTCTTGACTGGTGGGTCAGTGACGCTCACAGGTGTGCAGCTGCTCAGATAATGTTTGCTCTGATAACCAGACAGATAGCAGGGGTCTCATGACGTGAGCAGGTAATTAGCTGCAAAACGGCCTGTGTATGTGTTTTCTTAAATATCCTTCATACAGCAACAGTGTCAAAATATAATGGACAACGATAATAACTATAATCTCTTCATTGCAGGTGGATGACTTCTGCGTAAAGCTCACCAAGGAGGTAATTATCCAGTAGTTGCAAATCTCTCCCAGCTGTCCCATGAATTTATGCTTTGTCACATTGATATTAACAGTGTTACTTTTGTTTTCAATGACAGGCAGAGCAGCTGGTTTCTGTATTTTTCCCTCAGAAGATTGAAGAGCTGCAGATGCTGTTGCAGGTATTAATCTGTCACTGTATTAGCCATGCTGGGATCCCTGCAGGGGGTCTTGGGGTTTCCATAGCAAAATAAGGGGACTTCCTGTTCTGTTCTTTAACAAAAGGAAAGTCTTTCATAAAGATGTTTCTTGAGACGAAATTGCAGAGGTCGGACCAAGTCACTGTTTTGCAAGTAAGTCTAAGTAAGTCTCAGGTCTTTGAACTCAAGTTCCAAGTCAGGTGCCAAGTTTTAAACCTTGAGTTATGAGTGCTAAACAAGTCAAAATGCACTTATCACCAAATGTAATGCCGTAAATGTAACGCTACAAAAATAATGATAATAATTAAAATTTATATTGTTTGTTAAAACAAGTCAGTGGCATGTCGGCAGTGGTTAGCATTGTCGCCTTGCAGCAAAAGGGCTCCTGGTGGGGGATTCAACTGCCGGGGTGGGGAAGCCCTTCTGTGCAGAGCCAGCATGGGTTTTCTGTGGGTCTTTTTATAAACAACAATATCAGACAGCTCTGCACAACCATCAAGAACAAAAATTAAACATTTAGCTATGGATACAAAACAACAGAACAGCCCATAGGTGCAGTGTCTATAGTTATTTAAGCGAAACAGTAGCAAGTGTTGACACCACAGTATAGTTTGAGAAATGGAGGTATGGAGTCCATATTTTCATGAATCGTCCCTTTGTGGAGTGATGCAGACGGGTCAGATATAAAGATATTCGATCTCGCAGCATATGCAAGAATAACGTGCAGTCTGCTAGAGCAAGTACCAACAGTTGCATCTTGATGCAGGTGACCCAAGAGTAAAGAGACAGGATTCATACACAAAGCAACAAGATTTTTTCTATATCCTGCCAGTAGCTTGAATTTTAGGACAGAGCCAATGTGTGTAAGTTCCCACTGAGATTTTACAATTTAGACACAGATGAGAAACTTTGGGGGTTCATTTTATGTCTTTTACTGGGAGAGATTTGCAGGATTTTATATTGTAACAATCTAATACGATTACACACTGATATCTTCCTGTAACCTACTCATTAATCTTTGGGCTTGGGGGAAGGTATCAAGTGTTTTCAAGTCAAAGGGCTCAAGTCCAAATTAAGTCACAACTCATTGGTGTTTAAGTCCAACTCATTTGAAAGTCTTTTTTTCATTTTATCAAGTTAAGTCTAAAGTCATCAAGTTTGTGACTCGAGGCAAAGTCATATGACTCTAGTCCGCACCTCTGCAAAACTGCATCAAATCATGGGCTGTTTGAGAGTCTTTGGCGTGAAGTAACGGGACATTTCTGTTTCCTGTCAGACATCTTTCAGCCGCAGTGACCTGGAATTTCTGAGGGCTCCGCTAGACATCCCGATACCAGACCCAGCTAAGGAGGAGGCCAAGCGCAAGAAGAAAGAGGAGGTATGTCCCACACTTAGTAGGTTTGAAGCTGCATTGTCTGACACTCCAAAGAAGACAGCATGCTGGTTGAAAGAAGTCCAAATCTGTTTAAGCATTAGAGGGTTAAAGGAATATTTTACCCCCCCAGATGTCCATTTGTTATTGTCTCTGTTTAGTATGGTTACAGCAGAGGGCACAAATGACCTCTTGTACCCATTTTTGTCTGGCTAGTGGGACCTTGAGTCTCCTGCCAGATGGCAGCAACTGGAATGATAAGTGAAGAGGGTTGGTGGGGTCACTCTAGACCTGGGTTGCTTTTGTGGGTATTGACTGGTTGTACAGATGCTTGAGTGTTATTGAAATCACCCAGTGACAGGATCTGGTCATCAACAGAGTTAACTCAGTAATTTTACCTTGAATTAATTGAAGTAATAAGCGACAGCGAAAATGCATCAAAAGATCTGTTTACAAACTCTCACAAAACTCGTGCAGTAAAATCCAAATCTCAGTCTTCCAGTCATATGCTAAATACTTCGTAAACCAGGGTTCAGCAACCTTAATAAGATCTGTCTGGAGCCACAAAACAATGTAAGTAACACGGCCTATTAAGTCTTAATATTACTAACATTACTAATAGGTCTAAATGTTCAGTTCAGCTGTTCAGTTTAACATGGAGTTATTTTCAGTAAAGTAAGAAGGTGTGTCTTGGGTTGATCCAGGACACTCGGTGGAAACAGGCTGAGCAGGGCTGGAAACAGGTTGGAGGCTGGTGTGGATCTGAGGCACAGACAAACAAGGTTCAGGCAAAAAATTTGAGAGGGACAAAAAGCACTAAGGACAAATAGGCCATAGTTAGTGCTGCAAGGTAGGCTGACCGATCTGGCAGAGACTAAACTGCAGAGCCGTGGTATTTGTTCTGCTGGGGTTGATTAGTGGATGGATTAATACAGTACATAAACATTACTAATAGGTCTAAATGAGCATTCATTTATATGTTTTACTTCAAGTGGGCTACTCTGCAGTGGCCTAGTTATAATAATTTGGAACTTTAACTTTGCGGCATTAGTGGTGAAAGAAAACAAATCTGTCGACACACTATTAAATTCTATATTTTCCTCCCAAACTTTTCAATCTTTGGATTGGGAATCTATCTAATCTAATCTAGCTGGTTTAGCAAGGAAAACTTAGACAAGCCACTGCTGTTTAGGTTCAGCAAAATTTAGAGGAAAAGGTGCCAGGCCACAGAATTTGAAAATTAAAATGTTAAAAAAAAACTGCCTCCAGTTTCTATATAATGTTGTGTAGTATAGAGAGAACTGGACTGACGCAGTCAGCTGTTTTCAGTAAAGTAAGAAGGTGTGTCTTGGGTTGATCCAGGACACTCGGCGGGAAACAGGCTGAACGATCTGGCAGAGACTAAACTGCAGAGCTGTGGTATTTGTTCTGCTGGGGTTGATTAGTGGATGGCTTTCAGGTGAGCAGGCAGACTGGCAGCAGGACTGATGAGAGCCACACCCAGACACACAGACACAGAGAGAGACAAACTAGGAACCGCAAGAAGTGAAGGGGAGGCGGGGGAAGCAGCTAACACATTAAGAATGAAGGAAAGGCACAGACTATGACATATAATTTTTTGTTAAAGCCACAGGAGCCACTGCAGAGGGGCTAAAGAGCCACATGTGGCTCAGGAGCCTCAGGTTGCTACCTCTAAACAGACAGCCCTCTCTGATGGGGAACTTAACTGAAAGTGAAATGTATCTATGCTCTCTCTGAAGCAAGACTTCATTGACAAAAACAGATAGTTTTACCTCATGGGAGTTGTTGGTCTACCACTGCATGGAGTTTGATGTATTAAGGGTGAGTTTGTATTTAGTGAAATCACTAAGAAACTACTGATCAAGGCAGCGGTAGACCAGCAGCTCCCGTGTTTAGTAAGGTAAAATGACTTTGTCTTTGTCAGTGGAGTCTGGCTTTGAAGAAAGCATAGACAAGTTTCACTTTCCGTGCAGTTCCCCATCAGAGAGAGCTGTCTGTTTGGGAAGTACTGAGCATACGACTGGGTAATTGAGACTTGGATTATACTCCACGAGTTGTGTGCGAGTTTGTACACGGATGTCTTATTATAATTTTGCTGTTGTTAGACGTGGTTGCCAATGACATCAGTTCATTAAGAATTTTCTCAGTCTTTTGGATTCTTCGTTCTTTGGATTCTTTACCATGGAGGCATGCGAGAAATACAAAGTTTTATTCACAATTGTTACGTAACATGAGGTGAGTAATTGATTTACAAACAGTCATTTGGAGACTGAAGTATTCCATGAAGACACTTATTTGTTTGTGTACAGTAATCACCTGCAATTTGTGTAGAAGTAATTCCTAAACTAAGATTGTTGAATGGAAAGTAAACACCAGTGCCATATTATATAAACGTATCAGGCTTTATAATAAGGATTCTTAGTAAAGTATTTTATTTTCCTTACCACAGATTTTTTTTTTCAGCAGCGCTGCATGAAGCTTCTCAACTGGAATCCTCAGTCAAGGGTTTATATTTAGCGTCCCACATTAGGCACAACACTGAGTCCTTTGTTACCATGGCAACCAATCGCCGTGCAATTTTCCAAGGACTGCTTTACAAATTGGCAGCGAGTGGGTCCTTTATTTAGGGTGATCTTTAAAGAATCTAAATTGACCTGACTGAACGTGTTTTATTAGGCTTTAAATCATGTACTTGTTATTTTTTGATGAGGCGAGAGCTCAAAAGAATACCCATTCAAGGGATAGAAGTATCCTGCCCGTGCCATCTGCAGCACAAACCAATCATTGACTTTAAGGTGAAAGCAGAGAAGTCACTCAAGGATAAGGTTTTTTTTTTCACCTTTTATTGTATCCCTTATTTATACAGACGTCCTCTCTATTTTAGCAGTTGCTGCCATATTGCACCCGTGGATTTAGAGGAGGAAAAAGTGTAACGCTGCCAGTGTCAGTAGTTTTATTTGGGGAAAAATGGGTTGAAAGAGTATTTGGGATCATAACTTGAGGCTGTTGGAGTGGATTCAGAAGCTGTATGCAAGGAGCAGGGACTGCTGGAACTGGGTTACGTTTCTTATACAAAGAAAAAAATCCAACATTTGACATCTTCATTTAGCTACAGAAAAAAGCATGTGGGAGAGCTGTCTGAGAGATTAATAGGCAGTGAAAACTCTTTGACCTGCTGCCTTCTGTTCTTATGTTGCAGGAGGAGGCGAAGAAGGGGAAGGAAGACAAGGACAGCGATAAAGAGGACGAAGACTCAGGTAGAGATAATGATGACGAGTGATAAATCAATATACTGCAGTGGTTGTCAGTGGTGACAACTCAGTAACTATTAAACAAGGATATCCCTTTTTTTTATGTCTCTGTGGCTCACCTTGATATCTCAAGAGCGCCTCAAAAGAATGTCTTCAAATTTGGCACAATTTTGGCATGTCCTCCGTGACTCAAGAATGACCTAACTAGAATCTGGTGGTCAAAAGTCAAGGTCACTGTGACCTCACAAAACATGTTTTTGGTAAACCTCAATAATTTATACACTAATTATGACAACATTTCACACAAATGCCTAATAAAATAAAATGAAGTGATGACATTTTATATCCAAAAAGTCAGAGGGCAACTTCACTGTGACATCATGAGCTCTGCAAAAGCACCCTCTGGTCGTTACTCAACATCATAACTCAGCAACAGAGAGGGAGACGTTTGGTCAGATACTGAATTGGTGACATTAATCTTGAAACTGTGCTGATTGTGTAGATCTTCTGTGCTGCTGAAGATGTGGTGAAGCATACATGTTTAAGAATTTGTAGCTTCTTTGTAGCATAATTTATATTTGAAGCATTGTCAACCGTCATGGCTGCATATAAGTCTGGATAGACATGGATGTAAACTGTAACCGCAGCTTGACTAGTTCACAGAGGCTTTACACCGCAAGGTAGTAATTATCTTATTTATTTATTAATTTTTATTCCCCTTAATTTGCAGTTTTCTGTGCATGAGCATGTTTGTTATGAGGTAGAGGTGGTGGGCTGAAGAAATATGAATGGAGACTGGTGTAAAAATGTATTTATGCCAGTATTGGGATTGGCAAAGTTTCATTTTGCAAATCTCATTTCACATTATGGTCAACTATTACAATGGTGATCCTAAAACATGGAATAAATACTAAAAATACATTCTGTTTACAAACCTGTCTACCCACTCCCTAAACAATAGTATTGAAGTTTGACCACAGAGTCCAACTGTAACTACTAGAAAACAAAACCAGTTAGGTCATGATTCACCGATTGATTCATCAGGGTTGATAAGTGGTAAGCAGGGAGCAAGTTTTCATTGTTTTATAACATTTTTGTTTTCCTGTTCAAAATTAAAAAGGAAATCCTGTGAGAGAGCAGCTCAACTGAACCAGAATTTTCTGATATTGTGACTATTGTGAAATAATGTTTGGGGATGTTTTGTCCACCAGGGCCTCCTTGTGGTCCCATCTCCAGCAACGAGCACGTGGAGAATCTCCTACAGGTGGCAAAGCCTGAGATCCAGACACTGAAGGAGAAGCTGAACACGGTCAGTCGGTCTCCTAAATAGTCTGTTGTACCAGGAAATCAGTACAAATGTGGTTATTACCCTTTTGAATATGCCTTTGAGTGCAAATGATTTTATGTAACAAAGACAGGAGCCTGCATGCCAGCAGTTGTTACATAAATACTTATGACAAATTATCTTCTCTCTTGACTGTGGTTTAAATTGGAACTTTAATAAAAGGGAATAAGTGTGAACACTATGACAAACTCCTATTTCACACTAGATATTAATAAATTCAGATTTCCCTGGCAGGTGTCAATGTGGGTGCAACTCCAGATCCCTAAAATTGAAGATGGTAACAACTTTGGAGTGGCTGTACAGGTTGGTAACGGCTGATGATGTGGTGAAGCAGTAGAATGATTCTGTCTCTTAAAATATGTTTGGACATTTGCCTAATGTGTTGCTCATCTCTCATGTGAAATGTATCCAGTTAGGTTCAATATCTTCACTCTTGTCCAACAGGAAAAAGTCTTTGAGCTGCTGACCAACACACGCACCAGGATCGAGGGCTTCCAAACTCAGATTGCAAAGTAAGAGCCCACACCAGTGCTGCCAGTTTGTGTTAGATATATTTTATTTGAATGATAAACAAAAGATGCAGTCACACTAACAAGATGCATCATCTCTTTCATCAATGCATCCACGCCTACACAAGTGTTGTTAGTTGTTTTGGCTCTTTATAAGCTCTGTTCAGTTTGCAGTTGGGCACATCCATGATGCTACTAATTTGCTGAGATTGTTAAACACCAGGAACAATTATCAGCATCATAAATGTGTTGGTTGTTCAGCACAGATAGGTGCAACAGTGTCAGGGAGCTGTTAGCCACACACAGTCCTGAAAAGATATAAGTAGTCATAATAACTGAAACAATCTTTACTAAGGGCTACAGGGCCTTTCAGACTTTTCAGTTTTATTTTTTGATTATTATTCACATCACATCTGTGTAATGAGTTTATGCAGCAGTGCACTCAGTGTGACATGTAGGAACCCCCTCATTTTAAAGCAAATCTGTGTCACTTTTTAGGAAAAAAAACAATACAGCCCCCCCCCTGACAACTAAGAAGTTGAATTCAGTACACACAGGGGTTTTGGTAGCTTAAAGGAACACTATTTGTATATCAGCTACTCACCCTGTGTTACATTGAATTTGCAATGAAAACTTTGTTCTTCTTGCACACCTCTTGTAAACAAGGAATCCAAAAACAGAAAATTCTTGAAGATTTTAAGTCATAGGAGTCCACATTTAACAAAACCGAAACTATATCAAACATTGACGATATTTTTGTGTGGTAATATTGTATCATCACACAGTGCTAAATATCTTTTTCTATTAAATAAATTACAAATATTACACATTAAACCGTACGACTGTTTTTGTAAATGGAGTCTGGCTTTGAAGAGAGCATACACAAGTGTCACTTTCAGTTCAGTGTCTTATTAGAAAGGGCAGTCTGTACCGCACATACGACTGGATAAATGCGATTTGGATTGTACTAGTACTCTGTCTCTCCTCTCAATTGCTCTTCCTGAGGTTTCCACCATTTTCTTCTTGTGAAAGGTTTTTTTTAATGAGTTTCACCTTATCCGCTGTAAGGGACCAAGGACAGAGGGATGTCATATGCTGTGAAGTCCTCCGAGACAAATTGTGATTTGTAATATTAGGGTTCATAAATAAAATTGAGTTACACCGCACAAGTTGTGTTGGAGTTTGTAAACAGATGTTTTGATACGTTTCTGCTTTTGTTAAACGTGGACCCCTATGACTTGAGATCTTCTTGAGATGCATGCGAGAAAGACAGTTTTCACACATTTAATGCACACAGGGTGAGTAATTAATAAAGAAGTAGTCATTTAGGGGTTAAATATACCTTTGAGGTAAATATTACTGTCAAAGAGACACTGAGTTAGCTTACTGACTTCATTACATTACAGTAACTTAGCAACTTAGCCAAATGCAAAACTGCTGTTAAGCATTAAGCATAACTGTCACTTGTAGCCACAGCGTTTCTGCTGTTGGGCTGGGTTTTTAGATTTCACAATTACAACAGAAGATGATTAGGCAGTGACAGCCATTAGAAATTAATGACAAATAACCTCTTTTTCTTCTGTTTGCTAGATATTTCAGCGAGAGAGGTGATGCTGTAGCCAAAGCTGCCAAACAGCCCCACGTGGTCAGTATCTCGTGTTGTGTAGCATCATCAGAGGGGCACATTGTAATACATGTATTGTGTGTTTCTGTGTCTTCGTTATCACACACTCAGAGATGGAATAAATTAAGATAAACATATGAATGTTCATTGTGTGCCACCTACACACTGCATGCTCTATTTGTGTGTGTGCAATAATGATTTATTACGACAATGTTCTGCTCTGTGCAAATTGGGTACACACTGGGTGTTCAATGTCCTGTACGTTTTTGCATATAAACTGTGTGCTGCATGCTCTCTGCTGCAGGGAGACTACAGACAGCTGGTTCACGAGCTGGACCAGGTCCAGTACATGGAGCTCCGCCTTGTGGTCCTGGAAATCCGCAACACATATGTAAGACACCTACGCCCTGTTGTTTACTGTTAGGTTGCACTTTAAAAAATTGTGCAGTGTTATATCATATATGTTTGTGTAGAAACATTTGAAATGGATCCAAATCAAATTGTATAAAAACTGTCAACACACGACTGAGAAGGACATTTTGGCTGCATTACATTCTGGGAACACGTCATATGATAATTATAAATCAAATTAATATACCATCTGTTGCAATCATGCGCTGTACTTTGAATACAACGACCCACACATCTATAAAATATTCCAGCCGTGTCCCAGCAGCAGGGACGGTGGCTAAATGGAATCCATTCCTTCTTAATAGGAGGGTAATTAAACTAATTGCTGTGCTTGTGTTAAATTGATTGGCGCTCCGTCTCCTATCCATTAATCACTGTTTGTCTCCTTCCTCTGGCTATTGTCCTCCTGTGTTTGATGCTGTTAATGAACAAGGCGGTACAGGTGATGATGAAAGGAGCTGTTTGACACGATTACGGCTCCGGATCTGGGCGTCCCTCTCTCTCTTTTATGACTGCCTCTAACCTTTGTGTCTCACATGCTGTCGATCCTCCTCATATCTTTCTACATTTCCACTGATATCTCTCTCTGTATCTCTCTCCCTCCAGGCTGTGTTGTTTGACATCATTACTAAGAACTATGACAAGATTAAGAAGCCCAGAGGAGACGGCAAGGCTCTCATCTACTGAGACTCCAGCACACTCACCTTCCAAAGAGATACTACCAGTGTAGTATGACACTGTAGCAACAATACACCCGCTCTGACAGAAACGTCTTCTTTTTCATACGGTGCAGTAATTTTTGCTCAGATTACAAAATAAAGCAACATTATTCCGATACTTCTGTCTGCTCTTTTTTTGTCCAAATTCAGAATTTAAAATTGAGATTTAGAGTAAATTAACCTTCATATGCATATGATGCCAGAGTTATGTAGTGTTGTCAGGTGTTTTTACAGGTGATATACCATACCTAGATTCTCTCTACAACCCTAAAGAGAAGCCATTTTCACTTTCCAAAACTTTAGCCTGAGCTTTCAAGGTCACAGCCACATTCCCAAGACATAATCTACGGATAGTTTCACACTACTGAGGCTGTCTGTTGATGTCTGTGGTGGTGAAAAGTCCATCTCCTGGCAAACCAGGACAGCCCCAGCTTGTTTTTAATCTGTACCACCCCTGATAAAGTCCCCTCCATCCCAGGTAGCCTAGAGCTCCTCCCAGCTGCTGGGAGGGGAACTTGGGGAAGTGTGCGAGCAAGCACAGCAGCAGGAACATCCAAACAGCAAGCAGAACCACACACAGGAGGAAGATGAACCTTAGAGGGGCGCCAGGCGACCTCTGCAGAGGCTTAGTTTGAGCCAGGTAAAGACCAAAGACCGACATTTCCTCCACAAGCAGCAGGCAACACAAGCAGACGATGAGGACGTCCTGGGACACTTCATAACCCCTCCACACCATGTGGGCTCTGAGGCAGGAGGCCTTGGTTTGGTCTTCATGCAGGAGGAGCAGGGGCTGCGCCAGAGGAGGCGGCGTCTTGGATGTCCTGGGCAGGGGTCATAGGTTCATAACAGGTTCCTGTTGCATCCTCCAGCAGGTTCAGGAGACGCCGACAGCCCCACCAGAGCAACCCCGCAATCCCTATCCGAGAGAGGTGGCGGAGAAGGAGAGACAGGGAGCGACGGGCTGAGATGCAGAGGAGGAGGATGAAGGAGGCTGCGAATATACAGGTCCAACCCCAAGTGGACTTGAGGAACTTCCTTTAAGAGAGCAGAGATCAGCGTTACATGAAAAGTCACTGTTGCCAAACACAACACAATAATACTTTTAGAAAAAATCACAGCTTGTTGCCCCATCCAGTCAGAGCTTACATATTTCAACACCTGCTGTATTACACACAGCACAGGGCTGGATATGTTGTAGTTGAGGGTAAATACAAGTTCAGCACGTACATTCATCATTTGAATCCACTCAAATTTATTGTGCTGCCAAAGGCTGAATGATTGCTCCGCTAATGGCTTCACATCATGAGTTATATAAGATCAGAGCGCACTAAATAACCTCACAAAAAAGCCTCGTGGGCTTTCAGTTCATGTATAAACTCGTATTACCTTTATTAACCTGTCCTTTAGAGTGAGCAGTACCAACAGAGGTGGGACCAAGTCGATGTTTAGCAAGTCACATATGTCAGGTCTTTGCACTCATGCCCCATGTCAAGATTGACAAGTCCCAAGTACTACACTTTGAGTTTCGTGTCCCAAACAAGTCACAATGCACTCTCCACCAAATGTAATGCTATTTTCAAGTCAAAAGGCTCAAGTCAAAATGAAGTTAAGAGTCACTGGTGTTAAAGCCCAAGTCAAGTCGATTTTGTCAGGTCGGGTCTAAAGTCATCAAATTTGTGACTCAAGTCTGACTCGCCTCCAAGTCATGTGACTAATGTCCACATCTCGGGGTACTAGTATACATGCTATTAATGTTATATAACTGAAGCTGAACAGTGGCCACAAGTGACACTGTTGGGATATTGGTAGGTGCTAAATTGTGGTGTAAGAGTACCAAAAGAGAGGAGTCAAAATTAGCCAGCATTAGCTAATGACCTACTGGTCATACCAGACCAAATACGGCTGTAACAGCAAAACCCCCCAGTGTGCTAAATTGATCAAGGGTGCATTTTATTGCCCTGAATTCAGCTGTCTGTTTGTTGACAAAGAATGTGTTGAATCTTATTTCAAAAGTTACATAATCGCACTTAAATAATGTTAACACTTGGCAGAGCGTGTTCATTAAGAGAGCCTTCACTTGCATCTGATCTTACCATCTGTAAAGCACAAATACATTGTTTTTATTTATTGTTTACACTTAATACAATCATGATCGATAGTTTCTAATTCATAGTAATCATTGACTGTTTATTTAGTAGGGCTACAGTGATGAATTGTTTGATCGATTAGTTGTCAACTATGAAATTAATCACCAACGAATTTGATAACTGATTAATCGGTTTGATTTTTTTTTTTTTTATATTAAGGAAAAGAGTCAAATTTCTCTGATTCCAGCTTCTTAAAGGTTTAATGTGTAGGATTTTTTTGCTGTGTGCCAAACATGTAGGAGAACTATAGCAGCCGATACGAAAATGCAAAATCGCGAATGGCCCTATCTCATACCAGCGTTTGGTTTTTCCGTTCTAGGCTAATTTAAAACAACATAGTGGGCTCAATAGGAGAGGACCTGCTCTGTTTGTACCTCATTCTAATGTAAAAGCGTGTGTCGTTCTTTCAGGTGATTATAAACTAATTAAACATAGTTATGAATATTATATACTATTTCTGCCAATAGATGCCTCTAAGGCATTTGAGGATGTCATTTTTTAGACCAAACAAGTGCTCGATTAATTGACCATGGAAATAATCCTTAGTTGCAGCTCTGTTATGCAGTAATGTCACGACAATTATCTGGTGAAGACCTCGTTTAGCCATGACACACATCAGTGACTATGCAAACTATATTTGATATGAGAGAGCAATTTAAATTTTTATCTTTTAAATTTACCTGGTCCTTAATGTGCGGGGTGAGTTAAATGACCTTAGGGCTCATTATGACACCCAATCAGGACAGGTTTTAAAGGTGCATGCAGGATCAAAGTGAAAATCATGCAGACACTTCAGTTATTTCCAGCAGTAGCACCTAGTGATAAATGTGATATTTATTATCTAAAAGCAGAGACACAACCATACCTGTACAGGTAGTGGTTGCTGTTAGCAAAGATGCTGTACTTCGACACCCAGAAACTCATCACGGGACCAAACAGAACCAAAGCAGAGAGCATCAGGTGGAAATGTCGCCTGACCAGGTCACTTCCTAAAATCCTGGCCAGTAAGTTTGTTACTAACACCAGAGCAGCATTCAGCAGCCTGAGGATGAACTTTCCCAGCAGAATCACCTCTGCAGCCATCTTGTGTAGCTTCTGCAAGTTGATCTCTGGTGTGGAGCCATTTGAGTTTTCAGTCTTTAGATCCATGTTTATCTGCTTCGTTTGTCCTCTTGATGATTTGTTTTGTAGTTTCAGACTGACTTTAGAAAGTGTTTCCCTGGTCCTCTCTCTTTGTGTCCAGTTACAGTCCTGTGGTGGAGCCTGCCTCACTTTCTTTTGTCTTTGAAAGGCACACCCGTCCTACTCTGGGAGCCTTTCCACTTTATCGCTGTCAGGCGTGCAGGAGAGCACATGGTTTATAAAAATACAACCCATCTGTCCCCTTTACCCCCAGAAGCCCTCCCCCCTCCACAACACAGTCTCAGAGTGTGGGCTTGGTAATGGCTGCTGCTGTAACTGACCCCATTATTCTCAAAACAATGATCCAACACTTCGGGAATTTAATCCCATTAGACGGCGACTGATGATCCAAAACTTTGAACTTTGAAAGTTAAATTTGAAACAAATTTTGCCTGATGGCTTAAAACAACTACTTTGCAATCAGACCAACTGGTGTGCTGCAATTACATATGCATTTAGCATCAAAAAAAGAGTCCTGTCTATTCCTGCGTAAAGAATCATTCTGACATTAAATGGATCACTTGGCTCCTTCTTTAGTTCTCCTTTAGTCTCTCCATTCTTAGAATCAGCTGTTGGAGCCAAAACTAATTTAAGTTATAAACTGTTGCCAGTCTGCATTTGGCGCCATGAACAGCTGCGTTTCTCACAGCACTTTGAGTCCTCTTTATTTCCAGGCCCAGTCCTCGGGCCAGAGCCTCTTAAACCTCTTCAACTCCCAGAGCCAAATTGAGTAAATTTAGTCTTTCCGTGGGATTTATGCTTAATAAAACATACTAGAACTGTTTTCACAAGCCAGGACATCCCGTCCCGCTACGGATATAGACTCCAAATCCATACTGACAGAAGTACTGCTGGAGTCCATATGTGAGAAGTTTTTTGTTTTCTTTAAGTGACACAGTTTTTACAGTGCAAGGATATTATGTGCGCTAAAAAAAACACCCACAACATAATAACATGTCAGGGGAGTAGCTTTGACATCTTATTTTCTTCCATTTGCCTTTTCAGTTACTCAAACGTTGGATTCAGCTGAGTTCTCCTGAGTTATGAGCTCCTTTTCCCAATAAATTATCTTTAGACTTGTTCCTTTCTGCAGCTGAGATGATATATTATCACCACCACTGTGTTGGTGTATTAAGTATTATATTAAGTAGGAGGAACACTAAGTGTAAATGAAACCAGACGTGCCAAAGAATCTGTCTAATTTTAGACCACTTAACTGCATTGCTGTCATTACAATGACCTTCTAGCGATTCTGCTGTGGTTCCCGTAGCAGCTAATTGTCAGTTGTCGGTTATGTGCTAACTGGCAAATGACATTTTCAGGACAAAGAAACTTTTTATGTGGTGTTTGTTCGGTGTGACGACATTTCAGATAAGTGCAAATGGACACTGATCTCTGTTTAGTTCACTGTTAACAGGATATAAAATTCTCTGTGCCCCAATTTTCTCTCAACAGCAGCAGCAAACACTCAGTAAAAAGCTTCAGCGTGCAGCGTTACATTGAAAGAAAGGTTTTATTGTTACTGTAAAACAGCAGTCTGAGAGTGAAATACGGGTTTTGATATAAACACCTGAAAATTGCATATTCAGATCAGTGTGTGTTTTTTATCCAAGCACACATCCTCAGTCCCTTCACAGAGTCTTGACCATAACATATCATCACACACATTCAAATCTTTTCAACAGATCACAGGTTTATATTAGCCAACAAAATTACTCTGTTTTTTTTTTTTTTTTGATCGACTCAGGGCTTGTGTTTACAAAGTTAGGTGCTGACCAGGATCATGAACAAGACCTCAGACTATCGCTGTGTCTAAATACAGAGCTTGCCTTCAGACTTGAAGCGATCTAAAGAGGTTTAAAACATAAAACACTGTGAGTTAAACAGTCATCGTTCTGGTAATCTTGGTGTGCCAGAAATGTCAGACACAAGAAAATTAACCACCAGGAAGTTGCACTGAAACAGCTGACTAAGTGGTGGACCAATAAACTCAGGGAAGTTACACGCTTGCCAGGTTTAGGAGTAATGATTTAGGGCAACTGGTAAATAATGTACTAGGTTATTATACTATAACCAGTCTTTAAATGTGACTTTGAACGTGACAGTCCCTTAAATAGGAACTAGCTTGGGTTATTCATAACAGCAAAGTCCAAATCAGCACACTGACAACTATCTAAATACACTCCCTGAATGCACATACCATTAAAATACTATACATTTATACAGAATTATCATCGTCAGTTTCTCCCTGCAATATCCAACATTGATTTCTCTATATCTAACTTACCATTAAATTCCAATAGCTCATTAAGTAAGTGCAGTGCTAAGCGTTTCCAGCTTCAGCACATTTGGGTGAAGTGCTTCAGGCCAAATTCAAAAGCTCTGGCCTGTTGACTTTGCGCAAGACAGTGAGGCAAAAACAAAAGAGAAACAGAAGTAGGCCGTGTGCCCACTGTGCCCTCATCTGCACAATCTGACAACGTGAGGCTTATGATGCCTTCCAAATGAACACTTCACGACCAAGCTATAACTGTAAATTATTGAAATCCAGCATTTAATTTAAAAGATATTGAAGTCTCTCTCAGTCCTTCTGAGGTTATTGCCTTCCTGTGTTAGGGCCAGCCTCGCCCCTTCTGTGGTGATGTCACTTCCTCCGACATCTTTTCCTTTGCTTCTCTTCTTCTTCTCTCGTCGTCTAAAAGGTCTTTCTCCTGTTGTCAGTCTCTCTCCCGCTCTCTCTCCTCCTCTAGTGGATGGGTCTGTCTGTGCTCCCACATTCGTATGGCTCCGTCCCACTGTGGAGAAACAGAGGAGGATGAGGAGAACGATCAGAACTACAATGACCTGATGTTTTTAGAGACCCTGCCAAGGAAAATCAATTTTTTAAACTTGTCAACATGTCCATGTGGTGATTTTTTTACGCTACAAGTAGGGCTGGGTGTTATGGCTTAAAACTGATATCTTCATCATTTTTATTTTTTATTTTTATTGCGATACATAATTTATGTTTTGATATTTCAAAAATTATATCTAAAGTACTGTAGACTACTAAAATACAAAATTAAATAACTATAGTTACAATAAGGTTAAATAAAGAAGCTACTGTTATAATTAAGTGGAATTAAAAAATACTGTTATAATATAGTTAAAGAAATTATTATCATTATAATTTAATAATTCAAAGTGGAACCACTGGTGCTTTTATTTTGAAGCATCCAGCTTGTCTCAGGTCGGTGGAGGCGGAGATGTTGATGTTTTTGCTGTGAACCTAAAGCTTCTGGTCAACAGTCAGATGTTAGCAGTTAGCACTAAGTTGATCTATATCAAGTATATTCAATATATCGCCCACCCCTAGCTACAAGACATATCAAGAGTAAAATAAGCCGTCGACG
Source organism: Cephalopholis sonnerati (assembly GCA_019142605.1). NCBI lineage: Eukaryota > Metazoa > Chordata > Actinopteri > Perciformes > Serranidae > Cephalopholis > Cephalopholis sonnerati. The sequence continues at coordinate 27,554,621 of JAGQAX010000021.1, forward strand.
CCACGGCTGAGCATTGAACTGGAGGGTCCAAACGACACAGATTCTGACTTACAGGGAGCCATTCTCATAACGTTACGGCAAAACCAGGGGTATCACAGGAGAAGCCAGGTTTAGCGATGTATCAGTTTTTTGCATGCTGATTTTCACTTTTACTTCAGGTTGTCAGAGCTGGTGATCACAAACAAGGGTTATCTAACATTACCAACACAATATTAGCTGTTTGATAACACAGTGAAGCTGACGACTCTTGTTATCTGTTACTGTTGTGTTTCTAATATTACAGAGAGCAATGAACAGAGCTGAATGTTGGCAGGTAAACTTGAGCAGCTGCAGGGTGGCTGGAGAGAGAGGCGGAGACTAATTTGCAGTTTCATAGATCTGTGCGTACTTAGTGAGGCAAAGGTGTAGAGTTACATCTAAGCCACTTTAAGGTATGAAGGGATTTATTTTTCATGAAAAAAAAAACCTTCTAGGAGAGGAACTTTATTATTTGCACCTGATTAAATGCTCTCAATATCTGAGAGTGAGAGCGACTTTTTTTAAGGTAGTCTGACGTTCATATTTACATAAAATGGTTATTTCTTTTTTATTCAAATCCCTAAATTTTTTAATGAAAACTAGGTTCAAATTAAAACCTAAACCTGTATTTGCACCATTCAGGAGAGCTACAATTATCAATCGATTAATTGATAAAAATAAAATCAACCTCAAACTATTCTGATAGTTAATTGATAGTAATTTTTCAAGCAAAAATGTGAAATACTTGCATGTGAGAAATTACTGCTTTTCTTATAAAAGTAATAAAGAGTCTCTGGATTTTGGACTGTTTGTTTGGCAAACTTCACTTTTTTTTTTTACCGTTACAGACTAAATTATTGATTCATGGTGAAAATAACTGATGATTGAAACAATCATTAGTTGCAGCTCTACTATTAAGTCACTTTGCTCTTAACTTTCTGTCTGAAAATGCCTTTACATATTTGTTGCCATTTTTGTGTTTTCATCCTTTGAAAATCATCAACAAAATTAATTAGTTAGTGGATGAACTTTTCAAATCCTGCATTTGCATATAAATTTACTCAAAAAGTCATAACGATGATGTCACTACAGCGTCTCAGTACAAGGCAAACTTTCAACAACAACTTATTTTGCTGCTGTAGAGCGCAGAGCATTATGAAACTCAGGACACTGTGATCCAGCTTTAATGCTTTCTCCAGCTACGAGTAAACAGTCTGGTTTTCTCTTCAACGGAGAAAGAAACTGCTGCAAAGTACAATTTAATACAATATACATTTGGAGCAAGATATATAAAATACGCTCATATATTTCTGTAAATGATTCACTTGTTTCTCTTCTATTACCAGAACACATATCAAATTCTCTTAATTCCACAGCACCACATTACTGGAGGCAACACTGTCTGGTTAAATTTCCCTCAATAAAAACCTTTTAACATTTTTAAAAAAACACTTCAATGTAATATTTATGAGCACAAGCTTTTACACGTCGACTCCAGTTGAACAGTTTGCACTAACAGCACTCACAGAGCTGCTGACGATGTTGTCCTCGTATGGGTGCCAACTGACGTCCCTCACACACGCTTCATGACCTGACAGTCTGGAGACCACTGTGCCCGTCAGGACGTCATAAACTGGACACACAAAGAATTTTATATTTTTAGATACGTGTACTGTATACCATGTCTCTTTAATCACTCTTATCCGCATCAGAGCTGCATTATAACTTTCCACATATAAACAACTACACAAAGAGTTAATTGGTGCTGGCACATAACGACGCAGTTACACAACATGAGGCCGACACCCTGAGGGGAAGACACAAAATAACACAACTACACATTGCAAACTCACTGATAATTTTGCCAGTGGAGCAGCCAGAGTAGATGAACCTCTGTCCAGTGCTGAACTCTGGAGAGAAACGGCAGCGGATGAGGGTGTGCAGAACGCCGTGACCACGGTAGGTCATCACTGAGGTGTCCCCTGTCAGCTTGTGCCTCTTCAGGGCTGGTGGGGACACAGAAATCATTTTCAGAAGAATAATTTACCTTACATTAGTTTGGTACAATTTAATAAGACATGCAGAGCTAAATTACATCTTAAACATCTATAATTAGGTGTGGGTAAACTAGGTAGATTTCTTTATTTTTAGTTTTTTCCCCTTCCCGTCTCAGCTTCATCTCATTATCCCAGCTCCTATCCTTCACCTCTCCTCTATGCCGTCCCTCCTCTTTGACTTGTAATGCTAATCACCCATTTCTCTATGCGTGGTTTTAATACTGTCATATCCCCTTACCCTCGACGCACATACACACCCACAATTCACCTCTCTGTCATTGGCCTTCTCTCCCTTCTTTTATAACGTCATTTCATCTTTATCTCCTCCTCTTTTCTTCCTCCATGAGACCTCTCCTCCTCTTGTCCTCTAACTTCTCCTCTCCTCCCTCCTGACTCCCTCTCTCCTCCTCACCTCTCTGGGGAACCTGCTGCCAGCGGTAATCCCAGTTTTGTTGGGTGACAGCCAGGCGGGAAGCTGCCAAACCCTCTTTGGGTGAGAACTTCCTGACGTCCCAGAGCTTGATGGACTGGTCTTTCGAGTTGCTGATCAGGTAGCGTGCATCACCCTAGCGCAGTCATGGCGAAGGTAAGGAGGACCACATTTAAAAAAAGAAAACAAACCTCAGGGTTAGACCAATACACAGCAAAGAGCTTATTTCAGCATTTAATTAATCAACTTCCAACCAATCATCAGTCAAATCCAACTACCCATTAGGCTTTGGGTAACTTGTCATTGACAGATTGATAAAATACCAACAGCATTCCTCTCCTCGCCCCCCACCTTGCTGTGGATGAAGGTGATGCCGTCTCGGTGGCCGGCCAGCTGTCCGACAGGCTGCGGTCTGTCCTCCCGCAGCGTCCGTCTGTCCCACACCTTGCACAGCGCGTCGTCGCTGCCAGAGAAGAGCAGCTGGGACGAGCTGTCGGCGAACGCCACCGCATTCACGTCGTCCTCGTGGGCATCAATCTGACGAGCGGAGACGCAAAAGAAAGAGAGTCACTGTTTGTGTCGAGTGTGTGCAAGCCAGTGAGGGTGTGTGGTAGATTGTGTGATTTCCTTTGTGAGACACAGTGTGTAATATACATGCTTGTGTGAAAGTGTCTTTGTCTCTGTGCTTGTGCACGTTTGTGTGTACGTTAAAGTCGTGACAGAAACAAAAAATGCTGTGGAATGTAGAGCATTATTAGAATCAGAAAGCTGGGCCTATGTTTCTAGAACTGATCCAGGATATTTCCAGTTTGATTTATTGGCAGATACATTTTTCTGCAAGATTGAAAGACACTGAAGCTCAGACAATTACATTATCAAATCAATACAGTGCTGCAGCAGATGAGCAAAACACTGCGACGAACAAGCTTTGCAAGTGTTGCTTCACACAATGCATGACTTAACTGTAGGGTTGGGAGGTGTCGCAATATTAACGTACACCAAGGTATTTAGAAAGGTATGACTTTCAATACCATCCAAAATACAGACACTCCTCTTTCTTTTAAACAGATACACCTATGCTGCATTTAAATGACGCAGTGTGCGCCACCAGATGTCAGTGTCTACCAGAGGAACAGGTATCTGAGCTGCAAGTAGTGGGGATAACTGAAGAGGACGGTAAACAGCTGGCCAGCCATTACAGAGAGAGAGACAGCAGAGAAAACAGCTTATTTTCACATCAAACTCTGTGAATTAACAGTTTGTTTTTGACCCAATCTCAGAACCCACTGGCTTCCATGTGACAACAATAAAGCCTCTGGGGGCAAGGGGCCAATATTTAGGGCTGATCTGGTGTAGTTAGCGGATATATCATATATCTGAGCCAAGACTTTTTCTTCTGTGCGCTGTTTAGACACAGATACCTACATATGACTGCAGATACATTTGAATAAAGCTAATATAAAGCTAACTCATTGTCAGTTGATAGCCGAAGGGTTGTCAGACAACATTTAGCCAACGCGTTCTGCCTCTTCACACGGACTGTTTACCTGCTTTTCAAACGAAATTGGTTAATACTGCTCGGACTACAACCAGAAACCTGAACACTTCGGATAGAAAAAGCTTGTCTCGTTGCCGACAGATTCTACATACATATGCAAAATTTGTTTATAGAGATTCATTTCGAGAGATTCAAACCAGAGTTGGGTGATCATTGGAACAGTGGAAAGACTAACCAAGATGTTTTTGGCAAGTTTAATTTCATTTCTACTGTGTTTGAATGAATAGTAAAAAGTCTATTTACAATGAACAAACAAGGCAACTCAGCTAGTTGTAGAAGGAGCACAGTTGTATTTCTCAGTTAAATAAGAGAGTTGTTGTGGTGTCTTTTGGTGCGTCAGTCCAACCACTTGATGACACACACACACTGCTAATACAGCCATAAATGTAAAGCTAAAATTACAGCCATTAGGGCAGACAATGAGGCGGACCCTTTGTTCCATTATTCAATACATTTAAAATCTTTTTCAACCAATTATCCAATCAAAATTGTGCACCCCTTCATGGTTGACATTATAAGCGTTTGAGTTATATCTTTGTCCATTTTGACTCTGATAAAGACACAGTAGTATAGAAAGGTTAGTCTGTTTGCACAACTAAAGGCTGCAAGACAGTCAGCGTGTTCCAGTCCCTTTTTTCCCTTCGGAAGTTCTCTGTCCTTGAACTGAGAGGCACATGATTTAGCTGCATGCTGCTGGTAGATACACAGAGAACCGCTTTATATAGAGCATTTGTTGGGGACTACTTTCACCACTAATTTGGTGCTCTCGTGACTATTTACAGCAGCAGAACGGTTGATGTGGGATCAACTCAAGATAAACTACAGCGCCAATATCTACTGTAATAAAGGAGCATGTCACCCAGTCTACTGTGTGGCTCATTAGTGTGTTTTTAGTATTTTTTCTGCACAACAGTGGAGCTTTAAAGCACAGAAGTATAAGATATATCAGGCTTTGGCCACAGGCGATACATGTCAATATCAGTTTGTAGTTGGTTTTGGTCGTTTTAGATTTGTTAACAATAAAAATATAGACCACCACCAGACGTGTCCTTCAGGTGGGAAAAATACCAAACACGGGCAAAAGGCACAAGTTCAGACATTAGGCACAGACACACTGACGCAGAGGTAATAAGAGGGACAGAATGAGAAAGAGCATAAGACAGCGGTGAAGCAGATGGTAGAGGCCAGCGACTGACTTCTACACAGAGGGGGGTTGTGGGAGGAGGAGGGAGGAGGGTTTAACCCCCCTGTCCCACTGCAGGGTGGAGCTGGACACTACAGACGGCAGGGTGGGTGTGAAACTTTCTGCGAGCCGGCACACTTTCAGGTCTGCTAATGTCTGGCTCACCTTGATCGCAGGATGGGGCACAAAACAGACAGGAGTGGACGTGACTCAGAAATGGTAAAGGTACAAGCAGGGCCCACAAGCAACACACAAACAGCAAATACACTAACCTTCAACGTTCGTTTATTCTGCTCAAGATCAAAAACGTAAAGGCAGCCATCATTTGCTCTGAAAGGAGAGAGGACAAAGACCGAACACATTCTAATTAATAGGTTAAATGTGACTGATCTCGTTGGTCTGAGCGTGCTTTATATTAAATAAAGGTATTTTATCTTCCATCTAATTCAAGTGTTCACAAAACCGGCTATAAGACGACCAAGTGTATTTAACTTCCACCTACGGAAAAAAGACTGCTTGAATTAACATTTCTGAAAGAGACTTCAGTCCTGGTTTCAACTCTGTCAGTCACTGCCTTGAAACATAAAAGCAAATTGTACTCACCCTCCCAGGATCTCGTTGCCATCTGTGGACGCAGCCAGTGAGAACACACAGAACCTCCTCTCATCTGGACTACAAAGCACAACAGCACACACACACAAGCAGGTTAACACTGCAGCAATAGCACCATTATTGAATCACAACTACACAGTCTACTGTATGTCATCCCACACCAAAAAGCTTGATGAAGGCACGCATCACCTCTTAAACAATGCTATTGTTAGGAGTGCTGTGAGTTTAATGGTGGCGCTTTGTTGAAATAATGATCTCTCCATTTCACAAAGTAACACACACACACACGCACACACACACAGAGCGAGAGGATGGATGTTGAGGTGACAGGTTGTGACAGCATCATTCATCCAGGTGGTAATGAAGGGAGAGGAGGGCCGGCTGGTAGGGAATGATAGATTACCTGCTCCGCAATGTTATAAGTTACTATGAGGGAAACACTAACTTGAGGTCCAAGGCGGTGTGGTTTTCACTGTCTCCATCTATACTGCACAAATGAACTGTGGGGAAGACACAGAGACAGAGAATATATGAATAAAACAACACACAGGAGCTACAGTATCTATTATAAGTGTTTGGGACAATTACTTATCCAATGCGTAGGCAGGAATTTTTAAAAAGAAATAAAAATTTTGAGAATACTCAGTTCAAATACCAGACCATTAAAGGGACAGTTCACCCCAAAATCAAAAATTCATATTTTTTCTCTTATTTTTTATCAACCTAGATTGTTTTGCTGCGAGTTGCTGAGTGTTGAAGATATCGGATGTAGAGATGTCAAGCTTATGTCGAATATAACAGAACTAAATGGCACTCAGCTTGTAGTGCTCAAAGCACCAACAAATACATTTTAAAAACTCAATAGCAGTGTCTCTTTCTAAAAATCATGAGCCTGTTACTCAAGACAATCATGTAGGAATGATATTCTTTCTACTGAATTACAACCATATCATCTCGCGGAACGAAGCTTGCATGTTCTCATGGACGATACAGCTGTACCGTTAGCTAGCTCAGTGGTGCTAGGTGAGCTAGCAGTGTGCATGCTTCCATCTGCACAGTGATACAGTTGGTGGGTTTTTTGTTCTTTTTTTGTCGCTTTAAGCACAACCTTAGTGCTCTGTAGTTCCATTATATTCGAGAGAAGGCAGATATCTCCAACACTCACCAACTCACACCAAATAAATCTAGAGTTATAAATAGCACAACAGGTAAAAGGAAAAATATATATTTTTGATTTTGGGGTGCACTGTCCCTTTAACCTGTTAAGCTGTTTTTCATAAATTCAGAACAATGATTAAGGTGGCACCAAAGAGTCAGACTGAGATCGGGCTAGACAGTAATTCTTGGCGAGAAATAGGTGGAAGTTGCAAGAGCTGACACACCACTGAGAGTCGCTAAACATCACCAATTAGCAAGATTAATGCAGCCAGCTGGGAGACAATAAAACTTTTCTCCTCAGTATTATGTTCTGAAAAATGAGGAACGCTTTACAGCCTTACCTCGTCTGCTTGAGACTCAAACAAAGAACAAATCTGAACTACGACGCATTGGGCATGCAGGGGTAAATGATGCTAGCTATCCTGGACACAATATAAGTGTCTATAAAAGGCATATTTATGACACGTACTTAAATAACTAAAATGTGCTAAGGTGAAGTTACAGTAACTTGAGTCACATTTCCTTTGATCCCACTACGGCAGCAGTAAAATTCAAATATGGAGAACTTAGAATTGGCTCTTGTCCAGGCAATGACAACAAAACACTACACTATCACTAAAAGAGTACAGAACTTCACCAAGGCCAAATGCCCTGTCTCACAGTGTTAACAAAAGTGAATAATAATTCATGTATCCGCCCTGTGATCCGGATTCACTCCCAAATTAAATGGGTTCCCTCTTGGCCCATGCTACACCCATCCACCAAGTTTCATGAAAATCGGACCAGTGGTTTTTCCGTAATCCTGCTGACAAACAGAAAAACAAACTGAACCTAAAACATAATCTCCTTGGTGCAGGTAAAACAGCATAATATGCTGATTTCATTATAAAGCATCTTACAGGTTCATTAGCCTTACTGTAGTCAGACCAGCTGGAATAGAGCACATTCTGTGCGTCAGGGGTGAAGCAGACGTCCAGCACGCTCCAGCCCACATCACGCGCCTTCACTGTTCGCCGTAAGTTAAAGCGGCCCCTGGTGGTGTCGTACAAGCGAATGTTCTGGTCTGCAGCGAGCAACAGGACAAATGTGATGTATGAGGAATTCCAACATCAGCAATACTTGTCTGTCAATGACCACATTCTGTATATGACACTACATAAATGGCCCTGATGATTTGGTGGTCTATGCAGTCTTAAACAAACACTACCAATCAGATCTGATTCAGTTCCTCTGGGCTCTTATGTTTGATCTCGGGTTATTTACCTTGGCAGGCAGATAGGAACATGTTGCCATCCTCGCTGTACACTCCACAGAAGGCTTTCTGCTGGTATGTATCCTTGTGGGATACATAGTTTGGCAGAAAACTGCGAAGAAACAAGGGTCAGTATAATTTGACAGACAACAGCATGAATCTTCTCGTAAACATCACAGAAGATATACATTAATCAGTTCATTCTTCATGTGGACTGTCTTTGAACCATGCACCACTCTTCTGAACTGATTGTATTTTATTCTTTCTCTGTGTCACTTTCTGGTAATCTGCTAAATGATATTGGAAATGTGTGGAATTAAAGCAACACTTACTGTGTGCGGATACGACTGCACTCTCCGTGCGAAAAACTGGAGCCTCTACATCTGCCTTGTTCTCTCTAAAAAGAGTTCATCAGAGAAACAACATTAATTGGGAGTTAAAATGAGAAACACAAACAAGTGACTCAAATTATTTTAATATTTGGACAAACTGGGCTCATGTTAAAGTACAGCTCTTAATTATTTCACAAATTTGTGGATGAAACTGATGACACTTAATCATTATCATCATCTTGCTCTATTCTTACTCCTCTAAATTAGCCAATTGCATTCTGGTCTACTGCTGGTTTATAATATGTATCTCTGTACTCTGACCTCTGTAAGCATGTGGGTGAAACTCTGTCGGCCTTTCAGGGCAGAGGAGCCAGTGGCCAGCAGGATCTGTGTTCGGATCTCACTTCGGTCCACTTCATGTGTGTCAGGTTGGGCATCCACTATGAAGATAACACACAAACACACAAGAAAGAAGTCTTGGTATTAATTACTGAGATATCAAACTTTAAGAGCTTGTTACATATGGTATATGTTGATTCAAAAGCCCAGCATGTGAAAAGAAACTGCTGGACTCTACAACTGTCACATGGTCATATATGTACAACCATTTGACAAATTATACACAAACAACAAATTATACTGAGGAGGAGAGTGAAGAGGTAATAACTGATAAAGAGCTTAAGAATAACAGGAGTCACTCCTCACTATCACCACACTTGTAAAGCTACTATGCATCTGACAAAATTTGGAAATGTCTTCATTATAACTTCAGTATTTTTTCACCCTGGACCCTATTTTCTAACACTTTGTGTCTTAATGACCAATGGGAACAACTTTTAAAACTGGTCCAATACTGAGCGAGAGCACCGCAGCCAGCAGTGGATGCAATGTGACCCCTCAAGGACATGTGCACACCGCAATAAATTTACGTCCATAAAAAGTGCTTGTTTTTGCTACTGACAGGCTCAGAGATAAACCTTTTGCCTTAAATATCAACATTGCCAAACCCTCGAGGCTTCATTTAAATAAACTGTCATTTTATCATCATAAAACCTTCCAACTCGACAGAAACACAATAAAACTAAAAAAAAAAACATCTTGTTTCGTATTTTCACTGTTCCAACGATCACCAACTCTGGTCTGGTTTAAATAAACCCCTAATTCACCCAGTTAGATGTGAAAATATGCTGGCTCTATGCATGCTAAAATTACTGTCTATTTAAATGGAGTCAGGGAGTTCAAGTATCTCAGGGTCTAGAATGGAGCGTGAGATGGATTGGCAATTTGGTGCAGCTTCTGCAGTGATGCAGGCGCTGCACTGGTTGATTGTGGTGAAGAGGGAGAGGGAGGGAGCTGAGCCGGAAGGCGAAGCTTTCAATTTACTGGTCCATCTACATCCCGACCCTCACCTATGGTCATGAGCTCTGGGGAGTGACCAAAAGAATGATACTGCAGATAAAAGCAGCCGAAATTAGTTTCCTCCATGGGGTGGCTGGGCTCAGCCTCAGAGATAGGGTGAGGAGCTCAAAGTAGAGCCGCTGCTGCTTCATTTTGAAACAGGTCAGTTGAGAGGGTTCGGGCATCTGATCAGGATCCTCCTGGGCGCCTCCCACTGGAGATGTTCTGGGCATGTCCCACTGGTAGGAGGCCCTGGGGCAGACCCAGAACACGCTGGAGAGATTACATATCTCATCTGGCCTGGGAACACCTTGGGGTCCCCCAGGAGGAGCTGGAAAGTGTCACGGAGGAGAGGGATGTCTGGGGCGCATTGCTCGGCCTGCTGCCCCTGCCACCTCGCCCCAGATAAGCAGATGAAAATGAATGGATGAACGGATGGATGGATAAATGGAGTCTGGCCGGTTTCTTGATAGTGATGTTTAAGGCTCTTTGTGGTTAAACAAAAGGAGCTTACTCTTACAAGAAAAGTCTATCTCTGTCGGGATAATTTACATCATGCTGTTGGACACATAGAATAATAATCCGAATCTGTCAGTGGCAAAAACAAGCACTTTTAGTGCAATGCCCTGTGTGGTTACATTACAGCCTGTTTTCGTGGCTGGGGGCCCAGGGTTACACTTTAATTTTCTCCAACACAAAGAACATTTGTTTTGAGTCTTACTGAATACAAGACAATAGCATTACTCTAACATGATTTACATCTTTAATAGAATGATATTGACACATTACTGGCAAAGATTCATCCTGTTTCTGCTACTGGGTCTTGGGTGGATTCCAACTACACCGAATACAAACACCCAGAAGCACACAACAGCCAAAACACTGTTAATTAATACAGCAAGTAAATGTTTTGTATTAACAGACTGTCATCTATTGTGTATGGCTAGTGAAACTGATTTGTTTCAGAAGAAGAGCAAGCAAGATACAATTTATCTTTCTTTCTCTATGCCTGGAAAGTGAACAGTGTCAGCAGGAAGTTACCTGGTGGATTGTAGCGGTCACCCAACCGACCCTCCCAGGCACCGTCGCTGTCCTCATCAGAGTCAGAGTATGACTGGACCAGCTGCAGCCCTGTGGCTCCACTGCCATGGACCAGTCGGACCTGGCCCCTGCACACACAAACACCCCATTAGTTCAATAACCAATTATTCCAAATGGTGATGCATGATTAAATTAATCTTAAGGCCCTTTTACACCGCCAGATTTCTGGCGAGTGTTGATCCAAGGTGCCCAATTTTCCACTGCGTAGGGGTTAGCATATTGGCTGAAGTTTTTTGGTTGAAGAGAACGAGGCGCCCTTCCACCACGGGAGGGGCTATTGATGACTTGTGGGAGGAGCTGTTGATGACGCCGCACATGCAACCCACTGGCGGTAGACTTAAAAACAGGAAACATGGTGAGCTACATGTTTTCTTTCTTGCTCACGCCCCCATACTGCCCCGAAAAAGGCACATTCTGTATGAACAAAAGTAGGCAGGTGGCATTTTGCTGCACTCCCCGATTTTTTTTTATACTGCCAATGCTGAACGAAGACTGATTGGGCTTTCCTGCAAATCTGCACAATTCCTATTTAAAAAGGCACTAACCCTCTACAGCGGAGACAGAGATCTAACTTCACTAATACCTGAAATACTCATTCAGAAAACAAAGTAGTCCGGCTGCAGCCTGATATTGAGGCACCAGTCTGCACAGGCGCTCCTGTGCTGCGATTAAAGCTACATTCATGTAATGTTTTTCCAATGAGCAGCTCCACTCAAACAGATGGGGGATCGGTGGCTTCCTCTGGGGTAGTTGAATGTTAACTGAAGTGCGAAGTAAGAATGCTACTTACTCATTTCAACTCTTCCAGATCCTGGTACTTTCTAGTTCTGCTACATTTCTGCTGGGTTATTACTAGAGGCCCCGCTGCTGTCATGGATCAGTAACAAGAGCTGAAACATTTTTTAGAAGTGGTAGGAGGAATATTAAAAAGTTTCCCAGCCACTTTGACGGCATAAAAATCAAACTGGAATAAGGATAGGAGTTTCCCAACCTCCACTTAGCTTTACTAGCACTGGAATGTAATAAGATGTATGCTCCCTTACACAGAGGTAAAAACTCTGTAAGCTTTTCCTTTGCTTTGAGCCATTTGATTAGTATCTAGATACAAGGCACCTTCACTGCAGCTCATGTAGATGTGACAAGTGTCACTTCTTTTCTATGTAAATGGTCTCATGTTTAAATTATTCATTCATTTTCTGTAAATGCTTATCCTGTTAGGGGTTGTGGGGAGGCTACAGCCTATCCAAGCTGACATTGGGCAAAAGGCGGGGTACACCCTGGACAGGTCGCCAGACTATCACAGGGCTGACACACAGAGACTGACAACCTACAGCCAAATTGGAGTCTCCAGTTAACCTGCAAGTCCGTGGACTGTGGGAGGAAGCCAGAGTACCTGGGGTCTACCTTAAAATCTCAATTACGTCAATCAATTTATAACAATCTGTACATTTCAAGAGATTTTAAGTGAGGGGTTAATGTTGTGTAACAGGTTTTAAGTACTAACCCTCACTCAGGCTACTTATATATGCTAAGTGGTCAGAAAAATAGAAATTACATTACACTTATGTTAGGTAATATACAGCATATTGCTCAGCTATTGTATTGCACTGCCCTGCATCAAACAGGATGTTTCTATTGTGTTGGTCTCCTTGTGCATTTTTTCTTTTCTTAATGACTAATCACTTTTTATAAAATAACTTGTTAGTGTCTCAGCTATCTCCACAGGGACTGACATTGACAAAAAAAAAGGTTTATCTTTGATGCCTGAGGCTGCTGGATTTGTGACGGTATACACATGGATGCAAACAATACACCACTAAACAACAAACTGGGCCCAGACCTGACAGTGTTTATACTTGCTTTTCGCTGTGTATGTATTTATTATCTGTCAATTATAGGTATGTCTTTTGTGCATTATAGTGTGCTTTCTTTTTTACTGTATTTTAATTTCACTTGACTGAGAGATCTGCACAAGAATTCCACACTTGCTCTTGGGGCAAATGGCGAATAAAACAGTTAAACTTAGCACGAAAATCCTCCCAGCTCACCTCCTCAATAGGTAAGCCAGCACTTCAGCTAAGTCAACGTCCTCCTCTGATGCTGTCTGTCTGTCTCCTTGCTGCCTGTCAGCCGTCCTGCGGCCTCGGCTGCTGCTGCTGCTGCTGCTGCTCTGGTTCGTGTCTGCTGCTTCAGACTGCTCTGCTGGGTTGCCACTGGAAGAGCCCCTTCCACCAGACATCCCAGAACTGGACTGAGAGCCCATAGACTGAAGAGGGCCTGGCAGGGAGAGAAATGTGCAAATTAAATGACAGTTTTTAGATTTACCTGGGGAGAGCCAGGTGAACACAGATGCAGTGTGTGTAGGTGTGTGTTTTGGCGATGAACAGAAAGGAAATGAGAAAACATAAGTAAGATAATAAAAGCTACAGTGTTAGCTTAACTGACATAAGCTCGGGACATTTAACTTCCACTTCATCAATTTATCAAACAGGGTGTTATGCAAAGATATCCAACAGCATATCTGTACTGTACTGAAACGTTACGTCAGCTCAACATGATCGAGATGCAGAGGTTGATATTGTTGAGCTAGCTAATGCTAACGACTTTACGGCAACATTACCGTTTGACTCTCAAACGGTCTTCTTGACAGCTCGTCGGTCCAGCTCTTTGTCGTTCCGGTGCGAACTTTACAGCTTGCCCGCCGCGTAACTTCCGCAATATCTAACGTAAAGCGCTTATAACACTAAAATAACTGAAGTTTGACAGCGCAGTGTTTGCTCAGTCGGCTAGCAGTGTCAGTCCGTGAATCGCCATGTTGTTTACAAAAGTGTGAAAAAACCCTGCGCGTGCCCCTGCCCTTTCGCCGTCACGTGACCAGCCGCGCTGAAGCTCCTGCCAGCTCCACTGACCAAATTAAACTGGGAATCAATAACCCAGTTCACACAGTTCAAAACACCGGCTAGCACTTTTATTTAACACTGAACTATGGCTGCTATTTACTAATAATAAACAAATAGACACAACTAAACCAAAACCAACGTAAAAAACATGCTTTGCATGGAGAAAACAATAAAAACAAATCAGAATCACGATCAGAAAAGAATTGAGAATTATAAGAAGTAACAATAAGAGTATGAAATAGAAGTATGTAAATATAAAGTAATAAAATAAAAATGTGCATTAAAAATAAAAATAAAATGTGCATTTTGCTACACTCTCTAACACTAGTATCCTACTTAAGATATGAAAACATTTAGGTAAAATACATATCATCACTGTGCTGATGCTGCAACTGTGAATATTTAACTACAATATATACATCAGTAACAACAATAGCAAGAATAGAATAAACACAAAGAAATATGTACAGTTATGTGCATTGTATGTTGAATAAATATATACATTCAAGAGTTAAAGAGAAGCACAAACATGTAAAACAGACAGAACACATAATAAAATGTCAAACAAAACTCATGGGCTATCAAAATATGCCTCTGAACATCCCATGGAGCAATACAGTTTGCTCTAAGGTAACGTGATCTTCTTCTTTTGCTTCTTAATTCGTCCTGCTCATTTAAGAGATCATTGCGCTTTGTGGTCTTTCACATCATGGATGACTAACAAAATGACCTTGCTAGGGAAGCGTAAAAGGGCATGGTCAAAAGTCCTTCTGACAAACGTCGTAACTTTGAGGATGTCACAACTAAGAGGCTGTTATGATACCTTGTCTGACATATACAAAAGGAGAAGAAGAAGAAGAGAAGGAAGAAGAAGAAGAAGAAGAAGAAGAAGAAGAAGAAGAAGGAGAGAAGAACAACAACAACAACAACAACAAAAAGAAGAAGACATTCAATTTTTTTTCACTCTGTTGTCATACACACACAGGCCAAAAATACACACACATGCACAAACAGGATCTACACATGCATTGAGTGGAGAGATGTCAGGGTGAGGGGCTGCCTTGGACAGGTGCCCCAGGTAGTTGGGGATTCAGTGCCTTGCTCAAAGGCACATCTCTAGCTGCCAGTCCCTACTTCATGCTTGGTCCATACAGGGACTTGACCCGTCTACCCAGTGGTTCCCTTGCCAAGTCCCTATGGACTGAGCTACTGCTGCCCCATACATTCATCATGTAGCTCATACAAAACAATCTCATCAGCCACAGTTCCTCCGACGTGCCAAGCTGGATTTCCAGGACCCAGGCGGCCCAAGACACAGATTCACTGTGTATTTTTTTGGTAGTAAATTAAATTTATATATAGGCCCAAAATACAAACACATGCGCATCCTGTACATGCATTGAATAGGGAGGTGTCAGAGCTGCATTGGACAGGTGCCCTGAGCAGTTGAGGGTTTAGTGTCTTGCTCAAGAGCACCTCGGGAGTGAACTGGCCCCTCTCTAGCTACCAGTCCACACTTCATATTTGGTCCCAACGGGAACTTGGGTCCTCCGGTTCCCAACCCAGGTCTCTATGGACTGAGCTACGGCCACCCCACACAAACTTTAGCATATTCTCTAAGAATGAGAAATAAATCTATAGAATATACAATATAAAGAATATACTAAAATACACTTTAAATATACTAAAATACAAATGCTACAATATTAAATGTATCCATAGGATAACACACTGCCAGTATACACATAAAACAAGTGTTGGATTCAGAGTTTTCAGAATGCAGTGAGGCAGAGCTGGAGAATAAGATGTGCAAATTCACTATGTGCAAGGTTATTGAAGAACAAAACAGAGGTGAGTTCTCTGTTAGACAGAGGTGAGGTGTTATAGAGAGTCATTGCATATTGGACCTTGAACCTATGGATGAAATCTGACTCACTTGAGAGTAATAATTCCTCTGAACTCCTGTTATTCCTGTAAGCCGTAATTATTCATTCAGGTCTGGCTGTGTAGCCTACACACAGTGTAGCATTAACTCTGCCGTGATCTATGCAGTCCCTTACACCAACAACAACACAGCTAAAGGTGGATTGAACAGTAAAACATAGGGTTAAATGGTACAAATTGTTAGCATATCCTCTCTAACATCTGTATTCATTCATGCTTTATGTTTGTGACTTGTAATTACTGTGCTTTTCCTGTAAATGTCATGCAACAAACCAAATGTAACTACAACAGTGATTTGTTTTTATCTTTTATGATGGATGCAGCTGCATTATGTTTAAACAGAGCAGATGTGGCCTGTCAGTGTAACTTGGTGGTCATGCATGACGTTGGCCTCCAGTGTAGTTGATATGATCAGGATGAGGACTGTTGGGACCCAGCTGTCACAACGCAGACAGATATACAGGAGAAGCTTGGGTGTGTGTCTCTCAAATGACTGATGATTGCTCTCTGTGTCAGAATGCTTACCCATGTGTCAAATTACTCTATATTGTATACAATCTGTTGTTGTGTGTCTGCATCACAGGTGTCCAGACAAAGCTGCCCACAACAGGTGCTGGTGTTGGTGCAGCAGAGATGAGACCAGCAGAGCAATCTGTCAGAGGGCTGATTTTAAGCTCTCAGAAACCTCCTCTGTCGCCTCCGACTGACTGGTCACAGCCTGAAATTGAAGATGGTGATCAATGCGTGACAGTGGTAACCTATCCTTTGTCGCATGTCTCTTTCCCGTGGAGGAATCAAGTAATGTTGTTGTGACAGTACTGTGGTAATGGATGTGTGAGGGTTTGAATACTGACCGAGTCCTCTTTTATAGATGAAAACACAGCAGTAGACTAAATCCTGCAGTGTCTGCATACTAATTACAATTTAATCTATCTTGCTTAACAAGAGCATGCTGCAAAAATGAAATCAGTTCATTTAGTGCTTCTGCTCATCTATTTCTGCATACCAGTGGCAACACTGCTCATTGTAATGAGAAAACATCTGTTGTTATGGTAAAAAAAAGTTTGTCAATTTAACCAATTATTGTCTTATTTTAACTAGATGCTGTGTTGGAGGTAACAGCAAACACAAACAAAGGGTGTAAGTAATATGCATTCCATTAGCATAGTCATCCACACACTGGGAGTCAGCTGAATGGTGTCATTATTACCTATCCTACATACAAAATATCTATAAGAATTTTTTTGTTGAGAAATGATGGTCAAAAAATTGTGTTATCAAGGTAAAGTAACACTTGTTACTGGCAATGCAAAAGTTTCTCAAGTTTTTCCTCTGCATCGCAAAAGACATTTTATGTCAGCACTTGAACATTTTGCTGACCTTTGTTAAGTATTAAACATTACATACACCATAATTCAATTAATTAATTCATGTTTTCATGACGTAAAGCTGACATATGAGCAAGTTTAACTAATTTCACAGTTGTGGAGAATCCTACAGTGGAGGGTAAGTTAGATTCAAGACTTTTCAAGACTTTTTTTGTTACACGACTTATATGACTTTGTAAGGATCTGCACAAACCCTGGTGGTACACGTTGCTGAAACATCACCATTAATGTAAAGATTTTTACCGAATGAATAGTAGCACAGAGTGAGAGTTGCAGAAAATTGAATCACACAGGCTTGATGATGTAAGACCAAGGCAGCCATATTTGCACACTTAAATCATGTGTTTATGACAAGAAAAATCCAGCTGCTGAGGTTAGCACGAGAAGCAGACGTTTCTGGCCTTCACACCGCTCTGGGTGTGAAACACAAAGTTACCAGCTCTTCATCTGAGAGTGTCTAATATGTTTAATCATCATTGTATTTTTAATACAACACACAACAAAACAATCATCAATAATAGTGAACCAACAGTATGGTACCCCATTTACTTCCAGTATTCACACTTCCTCTCTCTCACTCCATACGTAAAGGTTCAGAGTTTCAGCTCTGTACAGTGAATACAGTGTGAAGTTAGTAAATACAATTAGTCTTTTTAAATTTTCTAATTTTTTTTTATAAAATTAGGATTCTAATTAATAATATCTCAGTGTCATAGACATGATTATGTACATCTCAAAAACTATTTTAAAGCTAGGGTAGGCAACTTATTTTAGAAGCATTTTTGTCATATTTTTTTAAATTCTCTTAACATCCTGACATCAATCAATAAATGAAGTGTTCTGAGAAAAAAAAAGGAAGAAAAAAACAATCATTTCATTTGGGTTGATGAAATGATTAGATGCTTAACTGTCTGTCAGAGAGAGGGATTTCCTTTTTGATGACCTACAAATGTAGATGTGTGTGCCGTGCACATCCCTTCGGTGAAAGCCTGTTTCTATGACAAAGAATCCTGCAGAGAAAGTTTCTACTTCAGGATTGGCAAAAACTGCAAACACTGCAGAGCAACCTATAAGAAAGGAAGATGGACATATCAAAAAGAGAGTTTGACAATAAACAAAATAAAACTCATGTTGATACCAGTCTCAGAGACACAGAGAAAATGCTGCTAATAGTTTAGCCTTCCTTCACTAAAGGCACACGGCTGTGGCTTCATGTTTACATATATGTAGGCCGAGCTATGGTCGGCTAGAGCCTCGAATCACAGTGTGTCCTCCACCTCACTCCCCACCACTGCAGACCACCTCACCAGGAGGAGAGCGGGCAGCAGCTCCAGAGACAGAACCCCGATCTGTGGCCACAGCAGCGCAAATCAAGCCAGCCCAAACCCCAGCTCCAGAGGACTGGACAGCCCCAAATCCCAGCCGGATCAGCTAACAGGTTAGACCCAACGCTGCTGCTCGCCACCAGCCCCCTGTGACACCCAGTGCTGCGGGGTTTGTGCTGGCTGAATTTGAGCCGTGACAGCTGATGACCAAAAGGCCGTCGCCCAAGCTGCTGCCTGCTCTCCATCTGGGGAAAGAGTCCACAGCGGTGGGTAGCAATGTGGAGGGACGGTGGAATGGCTAACATTAGCTTGCTAATTCTTGTCTCATTTGTGGTCTGATAAACAGATCGAAAGAGAGGGGGTCTGAGTGAATGTGCTGTGAGCAACTCTACAATGAAGTAAGATCAAATAAATCAATATAGAGGGAAACACGGGGTTACTGTGTCAAGCGCATGCACATGGCTGTGGTCATCTGGTAGGAGGGGCTTAGGTCAGCGAGGGAGGAGCTGCAGGAGGAGGGTTTGTTCTTAAATTCTAACTTTTTTTCCTTTTCCAGTTTTCTGTCTACTCCAGGTATAACTCTAACAGTTAGAGATGATGTATAATATGTCCTACAAAATATGTTCACTCAGTAGCTTTGCATAGTGTTCTGGGTAATTTCTCTTAAGGTAAACATCCATTTTTCCCTTAACTCGCTGATCTCCAGTCAGACCTGTGAAGAAGAAGAGAAAATATTTAAAATGCTTTAAGGAAAGCAGGTCACAGAATGACACATTGATGTTGACACTGATAAATATAATTAATCATACTGAATGTGCTGTATTTATATAAAGGGTTGGGCAGTTTGACAGCTTTGAGCTCACCCAGTTTCTCAGCTGTTCTTTCAATCTTCCCTAAGGCAGACTGCACATCTCCTCCCTCTGGAACCAGGACCTCTATCTCTCCCACATGGTAGCCAAAGTCAGCTTGGTCAAGATCTATCTGCACCCCCTCCTCCTCTAAAGTGAATGACCGCCGCACTGTTGTAAACTCTGCGAAGCACACCAGATTCATTTTGCTCAGCCAAGACTCATCTTCCTGTGAGGGGCTTGTCTCTGTCTCTCCATCCTCACAAGCAGCTTTAATGACCTCTTTCACTCTCAGTTGAATTTCAGGCAGATTGGTTATCTCCTTGTAGCGGGAACACAGTGCTGCTGCTTTAGATTGTTCTCCCGACTTTTCTTCTGTCCCGTTGACTGCTGTTGGGCACTTGAGCTCCCAGCATCCTTTACGTTTACGCAGCCACATGTCTCTCAAAGTCAAGTCAAACTTTGGGGTGTCAAAGTACTGGTCGCAAAACTGGCGTTGACCAACACACAGTGCTGAGTAAAAGAAGGTAGAGGAAGAAAGATAAATGGATAAATGAATATAGAAATACTAACGAGGCTGATACAGATAATTTAACTTCGTTATTAACAAGAGACAGATGGCCGGGGTCACTGCAGTTACAGTGCAAACCACAGCAATTAGTGCCATTAAATGAAGTCCTTCAGTGACCATTTAGAAGTTGACTTGGATCACAGCATCGGTTAAATGCCTCCGTTTGAAAGTTATCCATGCGTAGATGTGTTGGAGACAAATTAAACACGTACCCCCGATCTCCTCCAGAGTTTTCAGAGTGTCAGCATTGCACACAAATTTTCTTTCCACTTCCACGCTCATCTGAAATGACATAATAAGAAACACCAAAAATACTGTATGAAATCCACCTCAGACCACAAACTTTTGGACTGATTAATTTTTTACGTGAGTAAACTAATAGGCAGGTTAAGTAGTATATAAGAACGCGTTCATGTTTTATTAATGGTTCAATGTTAAAGATTCAGGCGGATTTAGTGGCATCTAGTGGTGAGGATTGCAAACAGCAACCAGCCGAAACTTTTCCTGGTTAGATTTCCTTCAGTGGGGGCGTCAGTGGCTTAGTGGATGAAGTAGGTACCCTATGTACAAAGGCTCCGTCCTTGGCCCTAGGCTCAATTCCAGCCTGCAGCCCTCCGCTGAATGTCGCCCCCAGACATTCGAATCTTAGCCTAGACCTCAGCCTTTAGACCAAACACTGCATTATAACAATAGCAGGTATCACTTTTTTTTTTTTTAATCAGGTCAAGATGTCAGCGCACCACATGATTTTGCTAAATAGGTCATGCTCTTGGATCAAAATGCCACATTGCATTCCTGGACCAACATTGCAATCGACCAATCACAGCCCTCTGACATCATCAGTGTGCTGCTCCTGTGCATCCTTCTAAATTCTTTTGTGCTTCTTCAGAGCTAAGCTACTTCTCTAAATTGAAGGTAGTACAATTGAACAAAATCCTCAGTAACACTGAACAAAAACCTTGTAAGCTACTGCAGGGTTAGCGCGTTAGCTTGCTACTTAGGTTGGCTATGCTAACAATTAATTTTGCCAATAGGCTAGAATATTAGCGTGTTAGCTTGCTAACTAGGGGTGCTAAGCTGACAGGTAAGCTTGACAACTCCCTGCAAATCACACAATTTCCATCATTTTAAATAATCTATTCAAAAACTGTTCATCCAGGACCATCACCACTATGTTGATGTTGACATACACAAATTATGACGATGATGGTCCTGGATAAAGCTAACCAAATCTATGAGCTTTGAGTTCCTTATACTTTTTGAGTTTTGACATCGCAGGTGGAATTATTGTACTTTTCATTTTTATTGAACAGCTTTAGCAACTACCATGAACTTTAAATAATAGCCTAGTCCCAATTAAATGCCTAGTCCATTTTACAAGCCTGGTGTGGCTACACATTTTGGCAAATAAAGGCCTGTCTCATTGAGACGCCTGGTCTGGTTGCCAAGCAGTTCATTTTTTTTTAACTTAAGTTCTTTGGATTCATAAAACCGGGTTGTTGGCTACCACAAGTTATGTGTCCATCCCTCAATTACCCTGGAAGTTATTCATACTCCTTTAGCCCATAAGGGTCCTCAGATAAAAAGGATTAAAAGGTTGTTTTTTTTTTTTATATAAAAAATAATCCAAGTTGTGAGTACTGTTTTACTCAATAACTCAATCTCTCAGTAACTCTCTGTGTGATGCCCTGTGTGTTGGAGCTGGATGAAATGAATGATTCATAATTGATATATTATCTGAAACCTAATTTTTAAACGAGTAATATTTACACTGATTTAAAGAAACAATTTGAATGCATTTCCTGATCTGTGCTGAGCAACAGTTTTGTGTGAAAGGAATTAAAGACCCATCCCATAAACACCTTTCCCAAATATAGGTCTGTTGAGTCTGTGATTTAAGCAAATAACAGCCCGGGCTATTCATGTAAGTTTTACGGTAGTTTATTTGCAGATTAAGCTATTACATATCAACTTAAAAATCTGAAACATGATGCATTTCTATAGAGAAAACTACCAAAAATAATGTTGTTTTTAATTACCCTTCAACCTGCTACAATAAAAATGCATCTTACACAGTGATGCACCAGTAATAATTATCTAACAACAATAATGTATTAATATTACCATGATAATATAAACTCTGTCTGTACCCTCTGCACTTTTAGGGTGGTAAATATTTGAATATATGACAAGTAATTATACATCGTGGTGTTACCTAAGTAAAGGATCAGCTAACTCCACCCACCACAACATTTAAGTATTATTTTCTCTGGATTCTCTGGGTGGTTTCGCATTTTGTTTGGTGTTATTTTATATTCAGTAAAGCAGTAGTACAGCAGTACAGCAGCTCCTGCAGCCGCACCGGTGTCATTATAATCAGGCTGGGATTATTCAGTCCGAGCTGCTGCTGCAGACTCATGCATGAATTCCAATTCAAAATCACCAAACTGAAACACAGAGTTTTAAAAATCACCACCCACGTATCCAACCGCACTCTCACACACCTTCACAGGTCAAATCCTCGTATCCAAACAATTCGGCACCAAAAAGTGAGCGACACATCAACCCGAGCTGCCCCTACACGTCAGCGAAGTTTATTTTGCACAGGCGCAATTAGAGGCACCTATCAGGGTATTCAGGAACATCACTTCCTGTCCCAGTAACGCAGGGGCATACAGATGGTGCAGTTTTAATCCCCTCTGCTTCATAAATATTTATTCCACATACTCGACTGTTGATGTGCGCCACACCTATCATCTGATTGAAAACATGTCATAATTCGCACGCGCGGTGGTGAGAGGAGCCTCCGCGGTCATATCTCTATTATTCAGCCTTAATTAACTCGTCACACTCTTTGTGACAATCCAAGTTGGCAGAATGGGGACTCGCTTTTTATTCACCTTTAATGTAAAAACGAGGTTTCACGTTAAAGGGGATTCCGTGTAATCTAGGCATCGGCATACTTTTTTATTTATTTATTTTTTATTATCTCATGCATTTTTTTGTTTATAGTCTTATCTTTATGGCTCAATGAGCACTGGCTGTTTCAACATACATTAATAATCTCTAATATCTGCGGGGTTACATAAGGGATTTGATAGCCGTGCCTGTCCCTTCTGAATGTCAGCAATCAGCCTTGGGGGGAGCTGTGGTCTGTTTACTAGAGGGAAGAGGGGAAGGAGAGAGGGATAGGGCGAATGAAGGGAGGGGGAGAACAGGAGAGAGAGAGGAGAGACACAGAGAGAGGGAGGGCAGGCAAGAAAACTTTTCACTTCTGAGGAGCCACGGAGGAAGCGTGTGTGTGTGTGCGTGCTGGAGCGGCGACCATGCAGGTAAAAACGCATTAGCTAATTGCTCTGAACTTAATTAAACGTCATTCGCGATCGGTTAATTGTGCTGATTTGAGCGCGGAGAGTGGCCTGCGACTGATAGAGGATCGAGCAAACGACGGATTGTGCCCCATACTAATCCGATCCCTTATAGAAATCCAACATTAAATCCCAAACTTTTTCTGCCTCTCGTCTCTCTTTCGCCTGCTCTCCCTACACCACCCCCATCGTCGAGGCGACCGCGGCGCACGTACTCCGCTTCAAGTAGCTTTTTAGCGTTTAATTCTTTCGCCAATTACGGATTGAAGCTGTTAAAATGATAGTTTAAATGGCCATGTGTTGCACCGTGAGTGTTTAAGGTATGGATTTGAGCGCTAGGACGCGTCAAAAGGGGGTCTGCTGGGCGGCGAGGGAGGAGGGGGTGCGAGTGTTTTCTAACACATCTGTAAACGGAGCCCACGTTCATTAATTAAATGGCTTTAGTCCGGCTAGGCCTCAATTTGCGCTGTTGAGCAGCAGGCGGCGGGCGGTGCAACACTAGATGCCCGATTGGCAGCCCACAATCAGAGGGGTAAGGAAATAACTCGAGGCCGAGGTTTTTGATCTAAAGCCTAGTGAGAGTATTTTCTATCCTGCGTGAACTCGGTCGGTGTATTGAAGCTGCAGTTCCCACCTGGACCAGGCAGAGTTTGTAGGGAGTGGAGACTAGCCAGTTGGAGACAGTTTGAGGAGCGGTTAATTATCTCTGCTTGCTAACAGGCTAGCTAGCAAAGTGACACGACTGTTATTAGCTCAACCCCTTTTTGTTTATTAATTTGCTGAACGTCCAGAGAGCCAGCAGCGAGATAATGCACACGCCTGCCCTGTGTTTTGCAGTTTCGGAGAAGTGTCTGGCTATCACTGCGGGGTTATTTTCAGTAAACTAACAGCTAACCAGCATTTCCAGAAACACGACTGTAATGCGACGTTACAGGGGGGGCTTCTCAACCTAGCTTGCTAGCTAATTGATTCGTCTCTGGTCGGCATAGCTAATTAGACTGCTCATTAATTAGCCAACTATGAGCAGAGAGACGTCAGTCTGGTTATATCTTAGCTTTTAATTATGAAACTCTTGATGAGGAGCTTTTAAACATGATATACTCTGCAGATATGGACTTGTCGAAACATTATCTGCTCATATAACCCTGCTAGCCTGCTAATTGGCATGACGAGGAAGTGAGGATTGTAGCTGTGTTGGTATTTCTCCTCATGGGCATGGTTTGCTCTCTTCGTTGCATTTTGGATCATGAATGCTTGCAGGAAAAATACATCAAAGCCGTGTGGTAAAATCCAGACTAGTGGTCTATTTTGACTTGCCAAAAACTGCGTGGGAGTTACAGTTATTTGATCATGCACGTTGAGGCTTATGCAGTATGATTTCAGATCATATTTAATATATCGACCACGTTCCTTGTCTTGGTCAAAACTGGGGGAAATAAGTGTTTTTACAGGCTATATTGTAAATTATTAAGCAGTGCATGTTATGATTGTGATTGTTACTGCATTATATTTTGCATTTAATACATTTCATGTGCACATGTGATGCCAGATCAGTTTGTTGAAAGTTGGATTGATTGCAAAGACGTGTACAACAGTGAATCTTTTATTCAGAGTTAACAACAGTGCAATGTAAAACCTACTGAAAGCGTTAAATGGATGCTCCTTAAAGGCATAATTTGAATAACTGCATTACTGTGCTGTTTGATAGTGTTTATTGACATAATGTTGGGAACCTCCCAACAAAGCATGGTTAATGTTGAATGAGACCTGTAAGAATGAGATACTGATCTGGGATAAGTTTTATTGTTAAACAAGACATGCCTATTGCAGGGTATGGTAACCAGCTTCTGATTGTAGGTTCAAATAGGTAAACACGGCAATACATGATAAGTGTGGGTCACCTACCTAAGGTGTGTAACCAACAAGTAACAGTATACTTATGTCTTGATGGGTGCAGCTCCCCCTTTGATCTTGCTTTAATTACTTCCTCACATCACATTTGACTTTTTTCCCCTCCTTTCCATTCTGCATTTGTCATTAGTAATAACAGCTCTAGAAAAAGCAGGATTCACTAACATTTTTATCTGTTTTATTTATTTGGTTAGGAGGAGGCTGGTGAGACAGTGAGCAGTGAAAGTAATGGAGTGGCAGAGTGGCTATGCCCCCTGTGCCAAAAAGGGCAACCCAACAGATCCTCCCTGTCTCTGCATCTCACTGAGCAACACAGCGTACTTCCATCTTGTGTCGACAAACTGCTGGACATTGTAAGTACAGCTGGGCGGTATGGCCAGGCAATACTCCCTGAAAGGCAGAACTTAATTACTTTTGGTAGTGCATCAATTATGACCGTAATGTTTAATGAGCCCACTTGTTGCTGGCTGACATACAGAGGTTGGACAAAATATCAAATGTCGTGCAAAGCTGTAGCTCTGCAGTAAATACAAATTATGTGATGTGGGAGGAAAAACTGCATTTGCAAAGTGGTCACAACTTTTACCAACATTTAAAATGACTCTTGAAAACATACAGACTTCACCAAATTAGTATTCACTGCTGGGTGGCTGTATTGTCATTTGTTTTTGTTACTCTGTCCACCCTCTGTGTAATATATCATAGTATATAAGAAAAGAGCCCTTTGATACATGGATAACTGTATTAATCCCCTGGTTTAGTCAACCATGCACCATAAAAAGTAAACACAAGCATGACAAAAAAGTTTGACATTCTTATGTGTAATTATTGGTTAATAACACGTTAGTAGTAGGTAATTAGTAGGTGGGTGAGTGTTCGTTTAAATTCATATCATAGTGTAATACATTGCAATGATATCTATCTAAACATGAATGGTCTAATGTGTATCTTAGTAAATTTATCATCTAAAGATTGTTTTAACAAAACTGGGGAGCAGAATCTGTTATACATTAGTAATTAGTATTTTGAATTATTTGAATTTGTGCAGACTGACTTTTGGCAGCCAGCAGTTAAGCATTTATTATTTTGATAGTTTGAATACTTCATTGTCTGGATTAACCAGTCACCAAATATGTCATTTTAAAAGTATTTCCTGAGTAGGAAAAAAAAAAACAAAAACAAAACTAAGCACCTACATGAACGCACTGCTTGTAATGGGTTCATGACAATTTAGAATGTTAAGTGTTAAGAAACAGAGGGAATTTTATTGGTGGATGAACTGATCAAAGACTGCTTAATTTATGCCTTTAGGGTAATTTGTAAATTAAAGGCTAGCCAGGCATGCTATGTGTAATATAACCACACATCAATGAGTCACGCCCAAATGCTGAGCCGTTCAAAAGCTACATAGCACTCAGCTCATCTGAATGGAGCTGTTGCAGTGTTAAGTTTGCAATGGGAATGTTGCTGATACTCTCCTTCCATTTTCTTTTAACAGGCTGTTATAAAACAGAGTGCCAGTCGAGGAGAAGAGGACAAAAGTGCTCTAAAGTCTACAGGTGAGTGTGAAAAATACTTTTAAAAAAATTCTTTAAATCATCAGAAGAAAATCACAAAATTGAGGACTGTAAAAACACACATGCATACTTTTCTTTATGTTTTTAGAATGACACTGACTAGGGGTTTAATCACTGACTTTTTTACCTAGCTAAACTATATTTAATCCATAAATTATATGCTCTATATCTGTACGGCTACAATTTTGTAAACTGTTAAATTCGGTCTGCAAATGTGCACTTCTGTTATCAGTTAGAACTCCATCTACTCGAACATAAAAGTTAAACCTGTGTATTTGTTTTATCAGGTGCTGAATCTTCACCACTGGAGCACGCTGAAGACGTCAGTTCAGATCCCTGCCAATCTAGTGAGAGTTCAGACGCTACCCAGACGCTTGGAGACAAAGAGATGGAGGAAGAGAGAATAATGGAACAGGAGGGAGGTGAAGCTGAGCCAGAGCCAGATGAGGAGGGAAATCAACTCACAGGAGCCAAACAGCAAAACGCAACTGAAAACACAGAAAGCCCAGACGCTAGTGAAAAGTCAGTTGGTAAAAATGGTGTGCCAGCTGAAAATAACACCCAGTCATTCAAATGCAATGCCTGCTTGGAAACTTTTCCCGGCAGAACTGCCTTGAAAGTTCATTACAACTCTGCATCCCACATTCAGAGAATGACAACAGGCTCTGCAAAACAAGGTGGGGACATTGATCCCCCATCTCCCTCAGTTCCTGTCCTGTCTCGGCCATATATATCAAACAAGCCCTACCAGTGTGCTATATGTAGAGTCTCTTACAATCATGCCATCACCCTTGAGAGCCATATGAAATCTGTCTTGCACCAGACCCGCAGCAGAAATGCTGGAATTGTCGCACATGCTGCAAACAGTACAGCTGCCACTGCTACTTTGGGAGTTACCACCACCAGTGCTCTAAACACTGTAGTGACCACATCTGGAAGTGGAACTAGTCAGTTAGTTACCACCACCAACAGTGCTGCTCCTGGGACCTTGATGGTGACTCCTACAAAAGACGGAGAGCAGATCCAAACTTCACAAGTGGCTCCCTCCCTCCTCGCCTCCCCTGTGGCTTCAGCTCAGGCGGTCTCAGCCTTTCTCACCCTCCTCACATCCAGTCCCAACACCCTGTCACACTCCCTCCTCCCCTCCCTGTTCACGGCCGGTGCTGCTCCTGGTGCCGCCGTGCCTCAGCTCGTGCCTCAGCCTCAAATGGTCATGCCCTTGATCTTGAATGGGCTTCAAGCCCAAACCCAGCAGCACCAAGAGAACCAGCAGGGCCAGCTCCTAACCCAGTGTGTGCCATTCGTAGGTCTCAGCACAGCCCAGCAAGCCCTTCTAACCCAAAGACTTAACAGCTTACAGAACCAGTGGCCCTCTGCAGGAGTTCCAACAAACATACAGCCCTGCCTGGAGGAGCAAAAACAGACTACGAAGTGTGAGAAAGAACAAGAAAGGCAGGATAGTGATGAAACTGTTGAAGAGGAGGTCTCAGATCAGATCAAGGACAGGAATAACTGGACTACAGAGAACAATAAAACAGAAAAACTTCAGGAGGAGGACAGTAAAGAATCTGCACAGTGTCCTAATATAGAAGGCAAAGTGAAGGTTGAGAATAATGAAGACAATGCGAAGGCACATAGAGATAGCACAACAGATGGAGACAGCTCGACTAATCAGTTGGACCTGGAAGGTGATAAAGCAGCTAGCCTCAATCTCTCCCCAGCGGGCACAGAGAAGAGCCTCCGCAATAAGAATCTCTCGCCTTCTGCATCTGTGCCCAGCAACTCAAGCCTCAGTCCTTTAAATTTAAACCTTACACTTAGCCCTGATTCAACTCCTCAAAAATCACAATCAGGCACTAGCCCTTGTGGCTCTCTTGGCACCCCAAAATCCAGCCCGAGTACAAATGCCTTAACTAACAACCAAACTCGACCCCATTGTAATGCAATGGGATCATTTTATCCAGACCTTCCAGTGCTGTCAGAGTTCCAGTCAGAGGTGCTCTGGGCCTTCTTTGAGTCACGTAGTGAGGCTGATGCCGCAAGTCCTCCCCATGAGGATTGTGAGGCGCTGGGCAGAGAGGTAGGGCTTTCTGAGGAGGAGGTACGCAGGTGGTTGAGCCAAGCCCGACATGCAAAACAGAGGCAGAGGGCAACAGAGTTAGAACATTTGCAAAGCTTGGCAGGATTTACCAGGCATGGCCAAAATTCTGACATTGACTATGATGATGAGGAAAGCTCACTGGTTATAGCAGAAGGTGAGGATGATGTTGAAGCGTCAGGTAGTCAAGCGATGGATTTATCAAGTACAAGAGGGAAACGCAGACAGAGGGATTTTAGAAGGAAGGGTCAGGGAGATTCCTGTCTCACTTCTGACTCAGAAAATGAGGTATACACCTCTGTCATTGTGTCT
Source organism: Cephalopholis sonnerati (assembly GCA_019142605.1). Lineage (NCBI taxonomy): Eukaryota > Metazoa > Chordata > Actinopteri > Perciformes > Serranidae > Cephalopholis > Cephalopholis sonnerati. The sequence continues at coordinate 27,583,962 of JAGQAX010000021.1, forward strand.
GATGAGGAAAGTCAGAATGGGTCTTTGAGGGAGGGTCCTGAGAGCCCTGCTAAAGATGAAGCTCAGTGGGAGGTCCATGGTGATAAAGGGCCAGGTGGAGGAAAGGTCTTGCGCTCCACAACTGTGTTTCTCTCTGATGCAGAGGACGAGTATGAAGACGAGGAGGGCGGAGGGGGTCAGGGAGCCAAGAGGAAAAAACGAAAGGGGGAGTTTGAGCGCGATGAGGTGGAAGTGAAGAAGGAGAGACAGGACCCAGATGTGGATCTAGAGTTGGAGGCCCAAGGGGATCCTCCAAGTTCACAGACCCACACTGAGATTCCAACCAGCGCTCTTCACACACTTCCCCTGTCCCTTGCTCCGTTTTCTACTCAGTTCCTTAGCCCCTATGTCCTCTCTCTTACTCCTTCAGTGATTGATGGAAGCAAAGTACCCATCTTTTCTAACCCACCAACGATCACACGCTTTTCCAGCTCTCTTCTCTCGCAGTCTCTCTCCTCCCACAGCCAAACTTCCCACTACCTGTCCAATGGTGGTGACTGTGAGTCTGCTCTGGATCTCAGCATGGGAAAAAACAACTCGAAATCTGCTTCTTCCTCATCGTCTCTGGCTGATAAAATTGCAGCTCAGAAGGGACAGTTGCTGGATGGGCTTGGCTTAAGGCCCACATCCAAAGGTCTGGTAGTCGTCCAGGTGAAGCCTGAACCTGTTACTTCCATGCCCTCTTCCAACAGCAGTGTGAATTTTGTGAACTGTAACAACATGACAAAATCCAGTATTTACATGAGGGCTGCAGAGAAAATGAATGCCACACTATTGGAAAGGGAGCGAGAAAAGGAAAGAGAGAAGGCAAAGGAGAGGGAGCAGCAGGAGCAGCAGCAGAGGAAATCCAAAGGAAAAAGGTATCGGGATATGCGACGGTCAAGGACCATCATTCAAGCTGAACAACTTGACATTCTGTATGGCTGCTATTTCAAAGACCCAAATCCTGGGAAACATGAGTTTGAACAGATTTCAGAGTGGGTCCACCTTCCAAAGAAGGTTGTTCAGATTTGGTTCCAGAACATGAGGGCGAGGGAACGAAAGGGCGAAGTCAGATTCATCAGTGATGGGACCCTGGCAGCGGTTGGCAAACCTCTCATCAAATTTACCTGGCCTCTTTCCAAACCCATTTTCTCCAACAAGCCTGCTGCTCCAAATAACACTGGGTGCATTACAACTACTCCAATTGTGCGCACCCTCATAAAAACAGAGAGAGAGCCTGTAAAGGAGCTGGGCAAACCTGTCGTGGTGAAAAAAATAGCCCCAGTTCCTATCAAGCCCAAGGAGGTTGTTTCCTCTACCACAGTCTCTCCTGTGAGCAGCAGTGCTTCTGCAGTGCCAAAGACCAAGCTCGAAACCACCAGCAACGTCACTATGGTCAAAGTTGCACCCAAAGTCAACACCCCTGTCCTTTTAGCACCACCCAAGGATCCAATCCCCATTGCCCCGCGACCAGCCCAAAAACGAAAACTAGAAGAGGAGAGCGAGGAAGAAAAGACTGATGAGGAGAAAGACAATGAAAATGAGATGGGTCCTGGACCAGGGACCACTAACCGCATGGTTCCCAAGCTGCCCACAACTCCCATCAACAACAGGCCTCCTGTCACAACTGTGGTGCCACAAAAACAGAACGGGCTCAATTACTGGACCTCCAAGGTCCCCATTAAGATTAACACTCTGTCAAGAGAACAACTGGCTCTTCCAACACACACATCTCCACGTACCATACCCCCGCCCCCCACCCCCAGCATCGCGCCAGTTAGTCCAAATACCCCCACTTCTGTCAAAGTGGCCAGCCCCTCGACCCCGGTCATAGCTAAATCAAGTCCAACAGAAAGCAGCTTTCTGCCCCACTCATCCAGCCGTAGACCACGCACACACTTGTCCTGCCTACAGCTGTCCATTCTGCAGTCCTGTTACGAGACCTGCGCTCACCCTAATGCCATGGAGTGCGAGGCGATTGGCACCGAGCTCAGCCTGCCGCTCAAGGTGGTGCAGATCTGGTTCCAAAACACCAGAGCCAAGGAGAAGCGCTGGAGGCTGCAGCAAGAGAAAATGGTAAGTTGGCAAGTAGATGCACATACATAGTATATTTTAAAGACTTTGGTACAAAAACACATTATTGTTTATGCAGTAATAAAGAGTAATGAAATTCACAGCAAGGTATGTCGCTAAGGAAACTTTTCCTCTTTGGCACATCATTGCTGCTTTGCACCTTTTAATTCTAGGGCTGGGCTTTTATATCGTATATTGACTTTGAGTGGAATCATATTGCACTTAATGGTTTTGTTTTATGACATTTTATGAAATGAAATTACTTAAGCAAATAGTAATTACCATTTATGTTTTTGTTTTTTGTAATACATAGCAGTGGATCAAAGTTTCTAATTTAATACAAAATTGTGATAAAACACCTCTTTGAGAACAATTTTATTATTAATATTATGAAATTGATTTTAACTGTAGCAACCAGCACTGCTCTATTTAAGTTGTGTTTTTTTTTTTTTTGCCTGAACCTAGTATACGCTGCAGTGTTTTTACCATAGTTTGTGGTATTACTCTAACATTGATTTTTTTTGGATTATAATTATTGTGTAGTTTTAAGCTCAAACTGTTGCTCAAGAGCACATGCTTTGCTGTCTATAAAAACAAACATCTAAACAAAATATTGACATCAAAATACAGAATTGCTAAATTGTACATATAGTAGTTATATAGAGGGCTCGAATACTGGTCAGATGGTTCAGTCAAACCTGTAACAAAATTTAAACTTTAAATGATATGACCTTAAACTTGATCCCTCTCTGGTCCTGTCTCTCCACCCTACCTTCCCATTCCCAGTCTCCTCTTTCAGGTGGGAAGGTGGACATGAGCTCAGGAAGCTACCTGCAGTACAACGCTCTCAAAGCCAATCGTCCCATCTTGCCCAAACCTGTTCAGCTGACAATTACTGAACCTTCAGCTTCCCCAGTGGCCGGCCAGCCTGTGCCAAAGGAGACCCTGACAGGCCGCTGTGATGCCTGCAACGTCTCCTTTGAATCCCGGGCTGCAGCAAGGGCCCACGTCTTCTCCCCACGTCATCTGGCAACCCTGAGAACCACTAACTTTGGCCAGCCGACGACACTCGTGAACAAGAATGGAACCGGTAGCGTCGGACCTGGCAGCATTGTGCCGGGCTCACAGGTCCCTCACTCTACTCCGGTAACCAGTTCGGTAGGGGAGATGGTTATCGAGTCGCCTCCACCGACGGCCACCAGCAACAGTTAAAGACTCAGATCAGGATTGGTCTGCACACTGACTATTCTCGGACCCATTTGGGCTCCTCAGATTTTAATAAACAAATTTGAGCACTAATACTCAAAAGCTGATATTCTTTAGTTTTTGAAGTTGGCTCCCCCTACATCTGCTATCCCTTGCTCAACCTTTACAGACTCAAAATCCGTTAATCTATAGAGTTCACCTGGATTCCAGTACAACAGCAGACTGATCCCATGCTGCTTCACACTCACTCAGCTGTCTGATAAGTGATGCACACATCTCAAGTCTCCCTCAATCCTCACACACTTTGTCCCAACATTTTTGGTCCTAAGCCTGTGGTTATATATTACCTTACTTCAATGACCTTCCTATAATTTGTAAAGGCGCTCTACTTGCCATGCTTGAACTGTGCTACCCTAAAGACTGATGCAAAAGCGTTTCCTGTTTGGAAGTGGCCATTTGACAGTAGGCCTGGAAATACTTTTTGGGATAACATAAAATACTCGCATAAATAACTCCCAGTTTTCTCCTGTGGAATTGTTTTTTTTTTCTCATGCCTACTTTCACTTTTAGGGCAAAGATTTCTTGGATCTAATATGACTGGACTGAACCATTGGGAGAGGAAGAACTGATATTGTCACGTTTTTTATTTGCTACAGGAGTGTGATCTGAAGAGTGTTGTGTCCACTCATTTGGGATAAAAAAAGAGGTACTTTAAGAGAGAACAGGGCTGTTGAATTGTACCCATTTACATATTCATAGTTTTCACGACAATCCAAATAGACGGGGCAAAAAGAGAGGCGGAGGAAGGTAGAATCTTGGCATACCGCACTTTGACACATTTTTACCTTGTTTGAAATGTTTTTAAGCATTCTAATGCAAGTGTCTTTATGGAAAGATACATTAATGCATGTCGGATGCCTTAATATAAATCACGTGAAATAAATTGATTTTTTTGCTAGTCTAATGAAACATGCTTTAGGTGTGAGCATTATGTGCAAGAAGCAGACCTGGGTGTGTAACTGAAGAAGAGCTCTGTTCCAAAATGCTTTTATTTTCATCTTTGGGGGAAATATTTGAATGTCATATTCTGTATCAAGAACATAGCAAATCCTGCCTGTAAAGTTGTCAGCACTCTCTTGGCCAAGGACTATAATTACATAATAATTACCAACTATCTTGTTTTTATAAATTGAATTTCTTTGATCCTGTGGATTTCCATTTCCTTCCAAACGGTGTATGTCTCATTTTGAAATGCAGCTCTTCAAATATGTTGGGGGGGGAAATAAATGTTTTTACCTACTGTGGGTGTGTTAGAAATATGACAGCCTTAAAAAGAAACACCACCAGGTATATAAATTCAAGCCCAGGTGATCCTCATATAATGTTAGTGAAATAATTTTATCCTCACCTGGCACAGAGGGTCAGACAGATTTTTTTTTTTTTTTTTAAACTTGCGGTTTTCTTTGTCATGGATACTGTGCATAAGACAGCAAAGTTAAATACTCATTTAATTTACCTTAATATTTATATAAATGCCAATAGAAGCAATTAAAAACTGGTCTAACAGATTTTTATTTAGGTCAAAAGCCAAGCCACTAGAAATATTAAAGAGAACAGGGCTTGAAATGGGCTGTTTCCCATACTTTTCCCCCTCGTTTTGTTCGTTTTGATACAGAGTTACTAATTCTGGTAATGTACGTGCTGTGAAATGAGATCTAATATCTGGAATTCATGACAAGGGAGAGAGTTGGGTATTTCTAGTATCCTCAAGGGACTAATGGATACTCAAATCTTGAAAGCAAATTGGGAAACATTAAATGTGTTGACTGAGAGCTAATAAGATGGTGCTGTGTTGAAGGACACATAACATACTAAAGATGTTTTCCTTCAATTTAAGTTGTATATTAATGTTACTATTGATAGTTTTAACAAAATGCAAAACTAAAAACGAACTTTTGTAAAGAAATATATTAAAAATAACTGATATTCCAAAGTAATCCTCCCTTTGCTTTCTGTCATTCAAAAACCAAAAAGCAATCTTGAGGTCGACAGAGAGCAGGAGAGGTAAATGCAAACTGTAAAGGACATCCCACGGCTTGACACTTGCACTAGTCCACAATTTTTGCACAAGCTACAGACATTTCGAACGAACACAGCCATTAACACGACATTAAGAGTCACTTGGTGTGGTTTTTGAAATAAGGAGGGTAACAATGTCCTTTCATGAGTAATAACTTGTACTCCTGTTGGAAACTGTATCTTGTGTGTAAAGCAAGGACTGGAGTGCTTTAACTTCAAGACTGGGATTACACACACGCACACACACAGACACGGTGTTGCACTGTCCAAACTAGATAGGTTTTTATGGAGATCTGCTTTTTATTCTCTTATGTTTCATTGTCACTTTGATTATCACTATTGTTATAACTGTACTACTACTTATACGATTTATCATTACTACCCATCACTGTTTTTGATTATTATTGATCCATCATGGTTTTAAATGCCACCTCTCTGCTCAAAAATAGTATGGTATTCCTATGAATATTGAACAATAATAATGGCAGTGTTGTTATGAATTGTTAGATTTTTGATTAAGCTTATTTTTTCCTCCTCACTTGTATCTGCCTTTTTGTGTTTGGTCTCCATTATGCTTTCTTTGATATACAGAAAAAGAAATAAAATCAATTGAACAACAAAGCATATCTCTTTTTTTGTTATCATACGTACTCGTGAATGTCAGCAAAACTAAGAAGATGATAAAGGACTTTGGGAAGAAGCAGCAAAGGAAGTACACCTCCCTAATATCAATACGTCCTTGGAGAGCTTCAAATACCTTGGTGTCCACGTCACTGAGGGCCTGACTTGGGTGGTGAGAAGGCAAGGCAGAGATTGTTTTACCTGAGATGCCTGAGGACATTTCCCAGTATCCCCTGAAATACAGAGGAATTTCTTCTGCTCCATCATGGAGAGCTTACTGACAGGAACATCACTGCCTGGTACAGAAACAGGACTGCAAGGCCCAGCAAAGAGTGGTTTGTTCAGCTGAAAACACCATTGGTGCTGCTCTACCCTGCATCAAGGATGTTTATACCAGATGCTGCAAAAATAAGGCCAGGAGAATAAAAAAAATAAAATCCCAGCCACCTGGATAACTGCCTTTTCACTGTTGAGATCAGGGAGAAGGTAGCGGTTACACCAGGCCAGCACTGAGAGGCTCAGATGAACTTCTACCCTGGAGACACGAGGATACTGAATGATGACCCTTCAGGGTGTCTGCAGGTCCTTAAAAAGTCTTAGAATGTCATAAATTCGTTTTTGTTGTTTTGCCCACCGTTTTTATTGTATTTTAAATGAATGTATTTTTATGTTGTGTTTTTTACTGTGTGCTGTATTTGTATACTTTTACTGTAAGGCGACCTTGAGTGCCGTGAAAGGCGCCCTAACAAATAAAATGCATTATTATTATTATTATAAATTTGAAGTTGTGAGGTCTTAACTGATACAAACATGTCTAATTTCATTTATACATCTTTTAATTTCTTTTTGTGAACATGAGTAAAACTTTTCTAAAAAATCCACATTTCTAAGGTTACAAATCTTTAAAGTAAACTATAATGCTGTCTTTTATGTCATACTTGCACTGTTGCACTGTGTTGCACTGCTGTTGGCAAAATGTAGATCATCTTGTCTTTCTACAGAACACCTTCCTCTGCACAAGACCACATATGTGCTACTTACCTGCGATGCTTAAATAAGTAAAACATGATTCGTACAAAAATCTGTTGTAAATTTGGTTAAAACGTGTCTTGAAAGGGTCTCAAAAAGCATTAAATTTAACTGTCTGATACCTGTAGACACCCTGTTTTTATTATTACCACTACTAAAAGCTGACAGAATTGACAGCCACTGTATTTCACTGAAAACATTTTTATTATTTCTTGTGACAAATAAATTGATTTGTCGATTGATATATGTGTGATTGCAGTGACACTGGGGCATTTGTTTGAACCTTCTCTGTGTGTGACAAGGCTTTATATTCTCAATATAACTACTATATAAATCTAAGGTTTCACCTGAGTGGCATGTTTTAAATAAAGGTCACTCAGGTCACACTGTGGGAGACAATTTTTACAGCATACTCAAATGTGCCTGGAATTAATTTGCTAAACAATTGGCTTTGCCAGTTTACTTACCACTGACAGAGATATGATTGACAGGAACGCAATCCAACCAAAAGCACACATGCGATTTGGGAACCGGAAAGTCCTGTGCTATCATCCAATAGGAACGCGGGAGACACCGAAGAGGTTTGTCTAGAATCATCTGTTGACGAATGGGATTGGGAGTTTTACGCCCGCAGTGATACATGACTCCGCCCCCAGCTTCCATTTCTGAACTGAAGGGACGCCGCCGCTCTCGCGTAGAGTCCTCGCCTTTTTTATACACTCATTTAAGTAAATAAACTAGGTTCCCTGTCGTACATTTGGACCATTGCTAACAGGTAGCGAGTGAAACAGCAGTTCTTGTTCATCGCGGTATGCTGTTTGAGTAGTGGCTGGATCTGTAGCTAGCATTTTATTCCCCATTTTAACTTTAGTAAGCGGCGTTTTCCGCCGTTTTTTTCTTTTCGCCGCCCCGCTCACTCTACCCCCTTGTGTGTGAGTAGGGGCCTGCAACGTTGGTTTGGCCACGAGGCGCGTCGGTACAGTTGGAACAGGGCGATGGCGGAGTTCGGTAACGGACTGGCGGAGGAATCCCTACTAGATTCAGACCCCGGACATCCTGAGCTGGAAGACCCGGGTGTCGGTGACGAAGAACCGGGGTTAGAAGAAGGAGAGGCCGCAATTGAAGACCCGGTAAGTGAAGGGCATTGTTTCATCTGTGAGAGCCAAGATGAATACCATGATACTTTATGGCCAAATCGGAGTAGTTTGTGAAAGCAGGCAAGCTATTTGTTGATTATTTTCCCCACAAATCTTGAGTCACATGCCGTGTGCGTTACTGCTATCGCCAGGTCGATATTAACCGCCATTGTGGTTCACGCAGTGCAGTAGAAATGGGTGGTGACATGCGTGGTGTCGGCAGCCATCTTGGCGCAACAGCGGCGCCAGTTTCTCTGCGCCAGGGAGCAGCACGAGCTGTTGGGGGGGAAAATCCTCGTCTCAAAAAAATGCGAGACGGAGATGCAGGAGACAGTCAGGGGCGAGGGTAGGACAGGCCGCCGCCATTAGCCGCCGCTGTGCGAGTCTACCTGCTTGAGAAGGCGACCTACTTACGGTAATTACACGTTTTGTTATATTTACCTCCACCGTTGTGCTGGCTGCTGCTGCATTTTAAGCACCGGTGTGTGGACATGCAAATGACCGAGCCTCGGCAGGCTAACGTTAGCTAATCGCAACCACCAGCATCAAGTGCTGCAGCTAAAATGACCAGAGGATATGTCAACCGTTATCACCAGTCACGGGATAAGATGTCAGATTTGCACCTCAAACTACGATTAGCCTGCTAGCTAGATATATACAACGCCATATTAGGCATTCGACATGCTAACAAGCTAGCTGGTTTTAACAAAGCTAGGGTGGAGATGGCAGACGTACACCTGATCATCTTTGTCATTTACTGTGGACGACGGTTGGTATCGCGCATTGGTGAGATATAGGATTTGTTGTATGATGGTTCAAGATGCACAACCAGCTATAGTCGGCCTAATTATAATTTTCTTACACATGCACATGCACATATTCCTGATAATGTCTATGCAGCATGCCCAGGTGGGTTTTTAGGTTGTAGTACTGTCTACCGGGCAGTGAGAGCGCGGCATACAACGCAGGAGCTGGGGGTTGCGGTATTTGAGGGGCTGGGTTTGCATCCTTAAATGTTTTGCTAGAGCAAGGAGAATGAGAGAAGGGAGGGGAGTGGAAGAGCATGCACTGAATATGCGACAAAAAAGAGCTATACCGTGACGGATGTCTTGTTTTTTTAACGATGTTGCTGTGAATGTGGATTGCTTTCTCCTTGCATGATTTCGACACGCACCACGATGCATGAAACTAAAGGTTGTAGGGTTGAGAAATGATGGTGCCATTATTATCACATGCAGCATGTCACTGTGCAGTACTCCCCACCTCCCCTCTATGTCCCCGGTGAGAAGACCTGAATTTAATATGGTGTGTCTGTGTCACTGCACCCAGTTGTACAAAGAGCCTTTACATTACAAATCCTGTCAGCACGGGCAACAGCCCTGGATGGAGCTGGAATGACTCCCACTGTGCTGCAGTGCACCACTGTCAGACAGGAGGGTCCGCTCCCACGTGAGGACACAGCCATCTCTCTGTTCACTATGGGAATATTTAATTTTGCAGTGATTGTTTTGTGGGTTTCACCATGTCGTTGGTCCTCTGTTCTTTGTTACTGCCCTGAATAAATTTCCAGTTGTGTTTCCAAAAAGGCTCTTAATTGAATTTCACATGTAGTAGAGCTGCAGCAAATCAATTTCCTCATTGATAGTTTTACAAATTATTTATTGACATGTTCAGTGTCAAAATAGTTTAATAGCAGAAGCCTATCAGGTGCATGGGTCCGTAGTGATAGCAACTATATAGCAAATATTGTGCTAATAACAGAGAGAAATACATGCATTATATTTACATTTGTGTTTTGAGTGTATATTCATGGTTAGGGTTAAGGTTTACTGTAGTGTCTTGAAATTATTATTGATTAAGCTACTTGTGTAACGAATGTTTTTACTTGTCATGTGGATTCTGTTTTGTATTTGTTTATAATGTTTTCTCAGAGCAGTGGCTTTATAGTCATCGAGACATGATGGGAAACGTGAACTTGGTGTGCCATACTGATTCATCAATGTTGTTTGTATCTGTCATATTTTGAATGCCACCCGAGCATATCATGGCCTGCTGAGGCACACTTTAAATAGCTTTAAGGTCAGTGTTAGAGTTGTAGGAGGCATTTACGGCCAAATTTGGGCTGTGTGTTAGAAAATACTGTGTACAAATGTGGGGGATGAAAGGCATTGCAACTATGATGCAGGTTCAGGACCAGTCAGACAAGACAGTTTTAGATGGAAGTAGTCCCAATGTGTGGGTTTTTTTATATATGGGCAGAATCAACACACACACACACACATGCTTCTCTTTGGATCGAGGTCATTTCACAGGCTTGACATCTCCTTGCTACTCTGCTGTCTTCCCTGGTGTTGTCAGAGTGTTGTATTGGCCAGAATTGTTTGATTACATTTTCATGGCTAGATTTGACACTTGTGATTAATCAGGGCTCTGTGGATCCTTAAAAACTCTTTAAAAAAAGGCAGTACATTCATCAGTTTAAAAATAAGAATTTAATTGGTAATGGCATAATAAATTATCAGTATCTGTCCACCTGTCAAATGCTGGTAAATATGCAATGACAATGGTGATCTGTTGAGTGGTTGGAAAAAATAGAACATTCACTAGCCATCTGGCTGATGGACAGTAAAAGCTAATTTTGCACCCTGAGTGGTATTAAAATGTCTTGAATCAATCTTTCTAAGTTATCTTAAAAATGTAAGGACAAAGGCAAGACATGGGAAGTAGGGTTTAATACTTTTTGCGATGTTGCATTGTAAAATCTCAAAATCCTTGATAAAATTTGTTTTTTTCAAATGGCTCTCACATTAGCGTTGCACAAATTCAGAACCAGCCACAGTCATAATTTGTTTCTGGTCGGGATGCTCAAAGCCGAGGATCCTCTGCCTGCTAGCTAGCTGTCACTGTACCCAGAACGACAGGGGGAAGTGAAATTCAACAAATATTGGCTATGTAACCAATGTTTTGTGGCTTGGCTGAAAGCAGTCCAAGGCAGTGTGTATGAGGCTCAGTGTATTTTATGCAAAATAATGTTTTTAATACTCAGCATGATGAAAATCAAGGCAGTCAAATCCCTTATGCAGAGTGAGAAACACAAAATAGCCCAGAAAACTTGCCAACAAACACCAGGTATTTCCCAGCACTATTCAGTGCTAGTCTCCACCACAAGACAACAATGTTTTTGTTGCAATAAGCATTTGGGCATAACTACCCCAACCCCCTGTAATTGATGTTGATCTCTGTTTTTTCCCCTCCCCTTTGTCTCTGTTTAGTGTAAAATTGGTCTCAGATTTAATTCCAGGTGGCATCAAAAAGTCTTACATCTAAATTGCCTTGAGCTGCAGGAACCCTGTTAATGTTTCAGTGAGTTGTATTGTGCTCAAGATAGAGTGACAACTCTAATGGAATTTGTGTCTGTGTCACAGGAGCTGGAGGCAATCAAAGCGCGGGTGAGAGAGATGGAGGAAGAGGCAGAGAAGCTGAAGGAGCTCCAGAACGAGGTGGAGAAACAGATGAATCTCAGCCCCCCACCAGGTACAATTTTGTGAAGGGAGGACCTCTCCTTTCTCCATCTGTCAGCATTTCCCATCTCTCTCTCTCTTTCTATTCTCAGATCATATCATCGAGAAAGAATATCATAATGCAAACAAGTTTAATCTCACAAAGTAAAAAGAGGCACAGCCACCAACAGGTCTAGTGCTAAAATGTACATTAAATTATGAGTTCTGGTTTAGTGCTTGGAAAACCATCCAAATCCTTGTCAATAGGAGTCCTTGTGCTTGTGTGCCAAGAATAGACAGTTGCTTTAAAAGTTAGTTAGAGGTTAGTATAAGTCATAATTCTAAATTTAGTTGTTGTTTGTTTAAAAAATGCATATTTGTCTTATGACTGTACACTTACTTTAACAATACAATAATAGAGTACTGGCATAGCTTCAGGAGACTACAGTGTGCTACTGGAAGGCTTGTTTCAGACTAAAGAATTTCGTTTTGTGATTAAAGGTCTCTTACTTAATACTTAGCATGCAAATAAATTAGTATATTATAGGTATGGCAATAATACAGCAATACAAGACATAGAGAATGGTAGTAAATTAAAGTAATTATGAAGTACTTGAAGCCTTTATACGCATAAAAATTTCAGTTAATCCATATTTAATTGAACAATTACCCTACACCAATTTCACCTAACTTAACAGCGAGGCACCCTCTCTCAGTTCAGCCTCAAATGTACAGGGATACACAGTTTGAGAAATAAGAGTTTGTAATATTTTAGTTTGGTTGAAATATTTTGTTGCTCATTGAGATGTGTTTCCTCTCTCCCCTGTGCAGTCGGCCCTGTCATCATGTCCATCGAGGAAAAGATGGAAGCAGATGGCAGATCTATTTATGTCGGAAACGTGAGTAAATGTCTCATAGATGTCATTTTGGCCATGTTGTCTTGTTTCTTGTTGCAAATTTTGGGCTGACGTCAGAAAAATAAACCATTAGGAAAAGTTTGAAAGGGAGTCATGAAGTGCCCGTAAAAACCATGAGTCTGGATTAGTGTCAGTGTTGTGCATCTAGACACTGCAGGTCCCCTATTCTTCTTTGCAAAACCACCCAAGCTCTGTGAACTAACATTGGCTGTTAGTAAAAAGCAATTTTTCCCGCAACAAATGCTTGATTGGACTTGTGGTCACTCCAGAAATGTAATATTGTTATTTTTTAGTATTTAGAGCCCCTTTAAAGATGGTTAACATAAGAGTTTCATTACTCTGTAGCTCTGCCATTATGTTTGGGTTGTGGTCTTGCTGGAAAATGAGTCCCAGGTGCATCATTTTGGTCTTCCACTCTCTGAGTCTCCTGTGGGTCTATTGGCAAGCAAAGGCTTTCTCTCTGCTGTTCTGCCATAAAGTTGTGACTGGTGAAGCACCTGCGCAACAGTTGTTTTATTCTTAGTGTCTTTAGTCTCAGCCACAGAGCTCGGGTGCTCCTTAAGAGTTGCCTTTTGGTAGCTTTACGCTTTTGCCCTTTTCACACCGACACTTATTTTAGGACAGCTGTCAAAAGACAAAACAGAAGCTGTGGCATATTTTTAGGATCAACCTCACAGAACTCTAAAGGATATGCAGTTTTACTCACATGTGTAACACTTAAAAACAGTGATTGTGTTTTTATATTTGGGCTTCATTTAAAACAACTTGAAGAAAGATTTTGAAACAGTTTGTCCCAGTTCATCTGCATGTACTGTGATTTCATGTTGTGAGACTCTAAGGGAGTAAATACTTTTCTCATAGCCACTGTACATAACATTCATGTTTCTAGTTCCGCCTGTGTCTGTAGTGTTTATTTTTTTTAATGATTTTCAATGCCTCAGTCTTTTTGTTTGAAAGGTATGCAGTATTTACCGATTTCTTTTCAGTCTGTCTAACTTAGCAAATTTTAAGTGACATAAAAACCTAACTTCAGTTCTTGGTTCATGTTGTGTAACTATGCATCATAGACAAACACAAAAAAGTCATAGTATAAGTTTTACCTGATGAAGAATGAAATCTTGATTCTTAAATGCTCAGGTATTAGTGATGTAGCTCTCCTGATGTGTAACGTTTTATCCCCTCTCTCTTCAGGTGGACTACGGTGCCACGGCAGAAGAGCTTGAGGCTCACTTTCATGGCTGCGGTTCAGTAAACAGAGTCACTATCCTATGTGACAAATACACAGGGCATCCCAAAGGGTAATAAACCATCATTATACTGAATCTTTTCACAATGCAGAGGATGAATCAGTGGAGGGATGGATGGCAAGATATCATTGTCTTATTTAGCAAATATACCACAGTGATACTGTTGGCAGAGAAATAAGACAAAATGGAACAGTGGGTGGACAGATTTTTATTAACCATCATTAAAAATGATGAAGTTTCACTGAAGCTAAATGCTTGCATGCGGTTGCCTTCGTTAAAAAAAAAAAAAACAGGGCTCAACAGTAATGGTTGCCTTGGACCAGATTTGAACAACTGTAATTGATTTCTGGTTTCATTTTTCCAGTATTTAAAAAAGCCTGGTATCCGTTACTGTCAGCACATAATCTTCTGTATAGCTAAATAAATGTGGCCTTAAATCCCACCAGAAATGGCTTTCAGCTTTTTGCAAGCTAAGTTATCCACCTTCAGGGGAATAGACTTTTTTAACCATTTAAATATGTGATCCTCTTAATAATTAAGTTGTTTGTCAATCAAGATGCTGGTGCTGTCATTACCTGTGTGCGACTGCTTTTTTATTGGCATTTGAGTACTTCTGTAGTTGCGTGGTAGAAATGTATTGGTTTTAAAGGAATATGAGATTAGTGCATTACCCTGGGTAGGGCTTGGCAATGTGAAGAAAATTTAACATCCCAATTTTTTTGGCCAGATATCATGATGATATTATAGTGTTGACTATTGGTGCTTCGACAAAATATATACACAATGAGATTTTTCCTAAATGATCATCAGTAATGTGGATACATTGACAAGGGGGTAAAGGCAAATAACAGAACCTCCTAGTAGGTCCACAAAAATACGTCACTTTACTGTAACGCAGCCTTTAAACCTAGAAAGATCAACACTAATGCCATATCATGATATCCAAAATCTAAGATGGTATCTCATCTCACGTCACTGTATTGATTTAATATTGATATATTGCCCAGCCATAACCCTGGTTAAGCAACCTAAGGGTCCTCAGAATCCTTCACACATAGCTGGTTGTGTGAGGAGGTGAAGATGAAGACAAATACCTTGGAGATGTTCAAACTCCTACGATATAGACAGGGTTACACACCTTGTCCTCCCTCTCTCTCCCCGTCCTCATAATATGATTTTTTACAAGACTTCAGGTACCATATAAAGCTGAGTAAAATTTAAGCAGACTAAGTTTTTGGTATGGCTGTGTCAGTACATACATACTGCGCCAAGATCTTCTCTGATGTCAGATAGGTGTTGTAATAGACATAAATTCAAGTAAGGACACCTCAGGCTCATTGAGTTTGTCCTGCTTGTATTCATCGTGAAGATTGAGTCGAAGTAAAAATTTTCAACTAAAAGTTAATTGTTTTTATTTGTTTTTCTTGTTCAGGTTTGCCTATATTGAGTTTGCAGACAAAGAGTCTGTTAGGACAGCCATGGCTTTGGACGAGTCCCTTTTCAGAGGAAGGCAGATAAAGGTAAATATTTTTCTTTTTTTGTGGTCTGTTGTGTTTTGTCTAAAACAATGTTACAGAACATCATGAACATTACCAGGCATTATGACATTCATCATGCTGTAATAAACATACTGTGTCGGGGCAGGGCATCCTAATACACTCGGTAACTTGCAAATAATTTTCCTGTCAAAACAAATAGCAAAGAGGATGTAAATTATATTTTTAGCAGTGAGGATAGGCGGGTTGAACCCCCAAAAAACGTTTCTTAATCGAACAAATATATGATTCATTTTGTTTATCTAGCAATGAATAAATCATCTCTCAAACTTTTCAAAAGGAAAGTTAGTCGTTCCATCTCATGAAACTCTGTGATGGTTTTAAGCCAGTTATCTACTGTAGGTGGGTTGGCCTGTAGTCATTTACCAGTCATCACTTTTGTGCTTAAATTTCAACATTTTAATTTTTCAGTCATAGGTTAGAAAGACAAGAAAGGTAACACCAGTGTGAGAAGAAATAAGACAAAGACTTCCTGGCTGTTTATTTTTCTGTTATTCCCTTTTCCCATAGCAATTAGAAACCTATATGCGAGTTTATAAAACATCGGAAAAACCTCTAAAAATAGGCAGTAGGCTCCTTTCCCATTGCCAGTTCTTTGTCCAGTGGGAAAGAGGCTTTAATCAGAAGTATAACCAAGATTATTCCTTACAATCATTGAACCCAGAATTTTGGTGCATTTACAAAATGAACTGGATGGAACCAAAATAATCATTGTGACTGCTGTGCAACGAAACCATTTTAGAAAAAGCACTGTTGGCTAAATTTAGCTGATGCTTGGCATGGCAGAAACTACTTTGATCACTCTGACAGTTCTCGGAAAGTGTGGTGGGTTTGTCTCGATTGTCTAAATGGGTACAGTCTCCTTTGTGCCTTCGAGAAATATGGTTACATGTCTTACCGTCTTTGTTATTGCTTGACAGAGCTGGTTTGTGTTTCAACAAGACTCTCTAGTTGGTTTAATGATTATTTCTTGTTCTCTGGTCAAAGTTTTGCTAATATTGACACTGGTGCAGTTGGGTTTGGTAATCTTTTGTCAATGTGGCAAAGGATTCTAACCACTTATACAAACTCTTTCACAGAAACCTTAATGATAGTGTTTATCCTATCTGAAAAGAGAGTGTCGTTTAAAATTTCTGGCAGCACGGTGGTGCAGTGCTGAGCACTGACGCCTCACAGCAAGCGGTTTCCAAGTTTGAACCTGCCACCTGGCTTGGGCCTTTCTGTGCTGAGCTTTCCATGTTCTGCTTCCTCCCACCCACTGTCCAAAAACATGGAGGTTAGGTTCAATGTTGACTCTAACTGCCTGTAGTTGTGAATGTAAGTCTTAATAGTTGTCTATCTTCATTGCTGCGTTCCATTTAGCTCGGAAGTCAGAGATTGGAGCTGGGAATGACCTCACACACGAGTTGACTTTATGGGGGCGTTCTGGTCAAAATTCCTGACTGGGAAATCAGAAATTCGGAATTCCCAGTGCAAATGGAATGCACTTAATGTGTCGGCCCAGTGATAGTCTAGCAACCTGTCCAGGATCCAGGGCATACACCACCTCTTGCCCAATGTCAGCTGGAATAGGCTTCAACCCGTGTGACCTTGAATAGCACAAGAGGTTACAGATATGGGATGGATGAGTTTACAAAATCTCTGACCTAAAATTAATAATCTAAGCAGTTTTCTTTAAATCTAAAACACAAGTGTGCCGCAAGACTGGGTGTTAGTTTATGTAAGTGTCCTTTGTGTGATTCTCGCTCCTCAGGTGGGCGCTAAGAGAACAAACAGACCAGGCATCAGCACCACAGACCGCGGCTTTCCACGGGCTCGGTTCCGGTCACGGGGAGGAGGCTACACATCGCGTACACGCTACTACAGTGGCTACACACCACCCAGAGGCAGAGGACGGGCCTTCAGGTGAGCTGACGCCAAGACGCCTCATTTCTGACACCGTGGGAGAACACTGCACCTGCATGCACTGCACCTCACTCAGTGTTTGCTCTGAAAAGGAAAGGACAGGACAAACAAGGCAGACCGCGATGCCAGACTTAGCAGCTGTTATTAAAGATTCACATAGATCTGCAGTTGTAATTAATTTTATTGGTCTTTGTTGTATTGGACTTTTGTGTGCAGTGTAAATGTTACAGCTAGATCCTCAAATCATGATTATAAACTATGAATTTTAAACTTGTTAGAATTCAAATTACGTTGCATCCTGCTATTTACTTTATTAAGATTTAGAGACTGTATTAGAACCACAGGTACATGCCACTCAAACAAGCCATGTTGTTGGGTCAGAAATCACATCAGTTGTTGGACTGAGGGGCTCATTGCATGCCACATCACATATAACCATTTCAACTGAGGCAAACATACTTGGTGCACATCAGTTTGTTCTTCCCAGGCTTTAATTGAAACCATGCTTGTGTCGGTGCCAATGCAATCTCCTGCAACTTAAAGATAACAGGAAGGTGCTAGTGCAAAGCTCCAGCGGCTGTACTAAATGTTTTTCATTTGGAAAGATTGAGATGTCATTTTTAATTGGACCTCTGATGGCAGGGGAGAGTGCAAACCATTTTGCATTACGTAGTGTTTTGGGCCCTTTGACGGTCTGGACAGTGACCTGTAGCATTGCGTCGCTCTACTGTGGCATTGTGGCAGTTGTGTTTGATGCTCTCATCTCCTGTCGCATTACTGTAACCCATATTAAAAAACAAAATAAGCCTGGTGTTGGTCAGACTGTAGTGCACCGGGATTTGTGGTGGCTTTCTACATACAGTGTTATGATGGGCTTTAATTCAGAGCTCTGCAGTGGGGCCCAGTGAGTCTTTTGTAGTCTAGTTTCTACTGCAAGGCCACATGGGGTTTGTCGCTATAAACTAAAATGTTTAAAGCTCTAGGCAGTTCATTATTAAGAGAAGCTGCATGGTTTTTATAAATAAGATGATGCAAAAAAAAAAAAAACAACCTGAGAGGTTGTTGTGAGCATAATTGAACAACCGAATCCACCGCCCCTTTATGTAAATTGTGGCTAGCCCTCATAGGCAGTGAGAAATCAAGGCCACAAAGAATCTCACTGGTAACTCCATCTAAGCCCTGTGGAGCCATCTTGGGGTTTTTTTTCTGTTGAGACTGACAAAGGAGGTGTGGTGCCAAATGCGTTGATCAGCATGCCAACTTCCCCACACATGCACTGAGCTTTGAGACTGAGAGATTCTGATTTGATCATCCCTGCAAAGCATCTGGAACCTTTAGGCCTTGGCTGTTGCTTAATACTTAATGTTCAACAAAGAACATTTTCCAGAAGAAAGATGCTGCAGAACTTTTTGGAAAGAGCCTCAAAACCTTCATACAGAGGCCTCTATTTCAGCTATTCAACGGTTTGCCAAGTTCCTCTGACAAGCCCTTATTTTTCCATTTTATCTTGTGTGTTTCCCTTGTTTCATTTTTGCCCTTGCTCTTGACTCGAGTATTTGTGCAATGAATTCCCATTTCATCGAGGCTGCCTTTAAATAACCACAAGAAAGGGTTACATCTCTATTCATTCCTTTGTGTGAGAAAGTGTCTGAACCTCAAGGTCAGAATCTCTCTAATCACTCTGTGTGCTTACCCCAGCCACTCCCACACATACCAAGAAACCCTAACCCTGCCAGTTTACTCACTGGGCTTTGGCCTGAGTTGTAGGACAAGGCACACAAAGACTTGGGGAGAAGCTGAGGGGTTGTTGACATTAAATAAGGCCTGCAGAAGCTGAAAATACTGATAGTAACCACAAACATTATTTGCATTTGACTTAAAGGGCTTTAAGTTGTTTGTTTGTATGCATAGGTAAGACTTATTGTGATCCTTGAACTTTTAGGTTCTCTGACTGAATTGCAGTGATGTGGAGATAATGAATTCTGTTGACATCGCGTTATAGCAAAAAGCATATAAAAACACCTAAGGCACTGTGCCAGAAACCTCCCGCAAAGTACCAGTTAAATGTACTAAATGTTATTTGCAGTCAGTCGAACCGAACCTAGCAGTTCCAAGGTCGTGAAATTATTTTTGTTGCCAATAGTAATTTCACTGACTGCCGGTAATCATAGAAAACACCCTCTAGAGTATTCCTGATAACCACATAGTGTATCTTCCCATTATCTAACAGTGTTGGTTAATATGTTCTAATCAGCCACAGCGAATAGCATGCAGAGAGTTGTTCCACATGAAATGGCCTTGATCACTTCTCACAAAGGAGAGCAGAAGGGCTGTCTGGTTGCTACATTAGGAATTCATCCCTAGTATACTTAAGTCTGTGCTACAGTTGAACAGAATCAGGCTCAGATCTGAACCAAAAAACACTTTTCACTCGTGCCTTGTCTTGTCGTTGGAACACATCCATGGTGAAGAAAAACACAAGATCTTTGCATTGACCCGTTGTGTGCTTGGGAAGATTTCAGTGCTTGGCTGTGGCCACGCAATCGCAGTCCAAGAGATATGTTTCATTAAAAGTGTTGCTTGGCTTTGTTTATAAGAAGTTAAGATTCATCAAGGCCACAGCAAGTGTTTTCTGTGCAGGCTACAGTACGCCGTCTGCCAGGATTTAATAGTATTAAAGGACAACACAGCCAAACAGTGGCATTTGTCTTGCACTCAAATCCTTGCACCCTGACTGAAAGCCTGTGAACAAAGAGTCATTCATGTTTACATGCACTTAAGAAATTGGCCTCTGGCTGCAGAAAGTATTTTCTCTGGTATTGCATCCATTAACATTGTTATCATCATCTTCCCAAGTTGGCATGGTGAAAAGCCAAGATTTTGATGTGAGCCAGAAGACACACGCACACACACAAGCACACACACACACACACACTGTATTTGTGATGTGGAAGAACCTTTTTGCTTTTCTGTGCTTACGTAGAGTGTATGTCCGTGCATGTACATGAACCCCCACAAACACACACACACATACTCCAACCCAGATTCGCCTTTACAGCGCTCACTCCCAGAAACGAGGGTTCATTACTGCAGCCTGACCTCAGCATCTAGCCTGACAACCACTGGCTTCAGTCCCAGTGTGACATTTTTTTTTGTGTTTGTTGCCACTGAACGATGTGTGTATGTGAGGAAGAGGAGACTATGTGTGGAAGGTTTGCTGCTGCCTGGCTTTGTGTATTTGTCAGGCAGTGTTTGAGTGTATAATAATGGTGCAGTTGTGAGTCCTGTCCCCCAAACTGTCAAATGTGTGTGTGTGTATTTGCACTGTCTTGCTGGGGGTATATGTGTGGTGCTGTTTGTCCTCAAGGTCTTTCCCCACAGTGACCCCAGAGGCGGCTCTCACAGAGAGAGACAGAGAGAGAGAGAGAAAGAGGGAGAGAGAGTGCCTTTGCTGTCCCCTCACACCCACACACTAATCATTATTCCAATATCTGGAAATGAAACACTTTTCCTGTCTTGACAAAGCTGCTTTCAGCTTCTTTCAGCACTGTAGTCTATTCTTCCAGATTGATTTGTTGCAACACAACACCTTGTGAGATCAAAGGCCCAATACCGTTAAGATGGTATGTCGATTTAGTTATCTGTGAACACTGTCTTAAACACACTGTCATTCATTTTGATATATACATATATAGATATATATAAACACATTCTTTCCCCTTCAGTTTGCAGACCCTTTCTCAGTGGCCACAATCACACACACATATATATATTATATCACACCAGGAAATTGGTGTCTTCTTAAGCCAACCAGAAAAAAAACTCACCCTCTTTTTCTCTCTCTTTTCCAGGGGCCGAGGGCGAACAACATCGTGGTATTCCCCTTACTAAACACCCCTCCCTCCCCAACACTCCCTTACTATCAACCCTCTCCCCTCTCTGTTCCCATTTAAAAAAAAAAACACACAATGAAAAAAGTCCTCCCTTTCCCCAACAATAAAAGAAGAGAACCCCAGAAGAGAGAAAAAAGACAAAAAAGGAAAAAAAAAAACAAAACTTCTCCTGGACAGAGAGACTGACTGGCCGCAGTGTGTGTGTGAGCGTGCGTGTGCGGAGGTTGATGCGGTCACCCCTGGTAAGGTATAAGTTGGCCATTGGGGAAAGAGTACGGTGGCAGATTTCTGTTTTTTTGTTGGTTCTGAGGGGCGGGAAGGGGGGAGAAAAAAAAAAAAGAAAGAAAGGATGGTGGTATCTCAGGCTGCAGATGTGTCTCCTTTGGTCTGGCTGTGACCTCCTGCTTTCACACCATCACCAACACAGCCCACCCACTCACCCTCCACCACCACCTAAACAAGAAAAAAAAAAACGTGAGGGGAAACGGCAACAAGAAAAGATACTGTTTAATTTTTTTTGTTTTTAATGTACCGTACATATGTGAAACTTCCACTAGCCAGAGTATTTGTTGTGTTTTAAGTTTGTGGTTTGGAGTATATCATTACCTCCCCACCCCTCCCTCAACCCCTTTTGTGTCCGCCGTTCTCTGCCTCCCACCCCTGCCCTCGCTGCATTTTATAACTCATGCTTTTCTTCCCTCCCCTCCTCCTCTTTGGCTCATCACACCATGGATTGTGTTTTTTTTTTTCTGGACAGTGATGGACCTTCAGTGTTCAGTGGGATTGTACATGCATAGATTTTTTTTTTGTTTGTTTCTCGTGGGCGGGGCTCCTCCTGCTGCCACCTCCCCGCCGCTCGTCCATACCTGTCACCTCCAACTCAGGCATGGCCTCAGCTCGTTTTGTTCTTTTGACAGGCATCAATGTTTTTATTTCGTGCAACCCCTACACCCCCCCCCCCTCCCCTCCCACCCCCTTTCCCCCCCTCCCTCCCCTCTCTTCCTCTGTGCTCCTTGTCTCCCGTCTCTCCCCCTCCCCTCCCCCGTCCTCTCTCTGTATATTAGACCACTTCTTGTCGTTTCAGGTTTCAGGACCAGTGGAGGCTGACGACCCCTCCCCAGGTGGCGCCGGCCCCCCCCACTGTCTCCGCAGCGTCTCTCTCTCTCTCTGCTCCCGCTATGCACACTCACCCCATCCTGTCCGTGTGGGGGGGCGGGGGAGGGGGGCAGGGTGACCACAGGCCCGCCACAGGGGGCATTTACTACAACAGCAAACGCTGATGATGCTTTTAGTCCCTTTCACACTTCAACTCACTCACACACACACACACATGGACGACACACATACATAGACACACACACACACCTGTTCAACATACACCACAGCACACTGCAGTACACACGGCACTTAACAGGCAGCCAATCCAACACATGATTTATATACAGAGAGCTGAAGCCAACATAGCTGAGTGGCAGGCAGGCAAGTTTGCGTGAGAGTGAGGAAGGCAGGACCAGAGATGAGGGTGTTTTTTGGGGTGTACAGTGCGGACCTTAATGCGCCCCCTTTCTCTGACTACGCGCAGTGCAGTCACGGCTTGTCTGAGGAAGGCTGATGAGCTAACGGCATTGATTATTAATTTAATAAATGGAGTGGGCCGGAGCTGTTATTTTAGGGTGGGGAAAGTCAAGGGTGGGGTTTGTGTGGAGACTTTTTTTTTTTTTTTTTTGAAAGGGGGAGTGGGTTTGATCAAATGTTTTGCTTTTTTTTATTTTTATTTTTAACCCATGAGTCTGTAATTAGAGAAAAAAAAAAAAATAAAGACATTGTGTAAAAATGAGACCGTGTCTGTGTGAGTTTGTTCTGGCCTATCCTGTCCTGTCTAGCTAAGTGATGTGTTTATTTTTTATTTGTTTATTTACTCATCTATTATACGGGTTAAGTTGTGTTTTTATTTATTTACTATACAGGTCAAGTGATGTCTCATTTATTTATTTCACAGGTTAAGTGATATTTGAATTTATTATACAAGTAAAGTCATGCTTTATTTTTTTTTTTTATAAATATAAGTGATTATTAGTGGTTAATTTATTTACTATACGGGTTAAGTGACAGTCTAATAGAATCACATGCAATATACTGGATCCCTGAGAAGCAGTATCAGGTAGTTGGGGTTTGTCATTTAAGAATGAATCACCTGTTATGAACAAAGGAGTCAATTACTGACTGTCAATTAATCATAATGGAATAAATGCTCTGGAACAAACTGTATTGATCTGTAACACAGGCCAAGCTGTAAACATTTTAATGTATTGACATGACAACTTTCTGGGAGGTAAACTAAGGTTTTACACTACATCACGTAAGACAAACTGATCTGACTGCAGTAAGTAAAACTTAGCCATTCATTGTATTATAGTTTTTCCTACTGTGATATAAAAAGGTCTATAGCAATACCTTTGCAACATACAGTATCATACAGTTATGTACCTGAACATTTGTTTGCGTTGTGCACGAGGTTGTGATAAGGCCTTGAATCAGCATCTGGCTGCTTCTCAAGCAACTGTGTGTGTGTGTGTGTTGTCAAGCAATACCCGTAAAACGTGTCCTTAAATGTCCTCTACATTTTCAAGCCTCTGCCAGCAGAGGGTTCATTAGATGGCACAAGAATTTTGAAACTCATTCAAAATTTATGGTCTGTTTGGCGAGGAGGCAATGCGACTGCCCTCTAATGGAGATAAATAACATTTAACATGAGTCAACAGTAAATGTTTATTCCACAAACTGAATGACAAAGTGATACAGTACTATGCAAATGTGGCGGTGGATTTATTACTGTAGCACAACTGGTGACAAAATCCTCATAACTCTGACGTAAATATGAAAACAGTGATTGCTGTTGATGAGAAATCCTCGTCATGTCATCATCTGGTCTTACATCAGCACACGTCAAGTTTCAGGTCTTATCTGTGCTTCTTAAAAGCTGCAGAGAAGGACATGGACGATTATTCACATGAAACAGGATTAAAATAAACTGCTGCTTTTCAGTTTCTCAATAGTACATATTTTTGAAATCACACAACAATTGAGTCATTTTAAGAAAATTTGGTTATAAAGTTTTCTGCCAACTGACACATATACACCAATTACATAGTCCTAGTGTAAACTCAAGACACAGTCAGTGCTGGAGTCGTCTTTGACAGGGTCAAAGTAGGAGTTTAAGTTAATTGACCCTAATTTGTTTGTTTTTAAGAAACGTCAGGAAATTAATTTGTACTGTTTGGTGTATTTGAATGTCCTCACCTCTTCTTTTGGTTTTCTTCTTCATGAGTTTCTTCTTTTTCTTGGGGCGAGAGTGATCCCCATCCTGCACCAATAAAAACAAAGTGTTAGAACCATAGACCACATGAATGTGATCTAAATAACACAATGCTCCCATTCACAGTTGACGGGATGAGCCTGTTAGCCACACCGCTTAGTGGCTTCTCGTGTTGTCCAGTGCAAAATCTAAACATAGCACATGGATTTTCCAAATACATTTAGCTGAATGAATTTTCCACATCTGCAAGCAGCGTGAGGTTGGCCGGTCATTACTCTCACTCATTAGCACTCTTTATGACAGCAGTGAAATGAGACAGGAAACAGAGTGGGATGACATGCCAAACCTGTGCCGACATTAATATAAGTGTAGCTGCCGCCAACAGCACTGCAGCTCAGGACCAGACAAATGAGTCACCAAGATACACAAATGTATGAGCACTTCAGGTGCAACATGCCAGACGCCTTCAAAACACATAACAGAGGTGTTCTGTGCAACATTAATTAGATGCTGGTGGCAGCCCAAATTGAATGATAGTCAATATAAATCACTGTGTTCTGCTCAGTCCAAACTCAGATGAGTGTCTACTGCTTGATTTGAGTCCAAATTCCTGCTTTATCTGAACTAAATTAATCTCCAAAGACGTTCTTAAGAGGGATTTCAATAGATCTTCATATCTGGACCAGAAACTCAGATTTCCACCAACAGCAGTGTTTCAACCCAGGCCTCTCCTGTAACTCAGTAATACCCCCCTTCCACCAACGCGTAGCAGGTCCCATTCCAATTTGCACGTCTAATTTTGAACCGTTCAAAGTGTTTTGACCACAAACACGTTGGTTCAGAACCTGGCAAGTTGCTTTCCTACTGGAACCAAAAAACAGCAAGTTTTCCTTGACTTTTAGTGCAAAGCATGACAACATCAGTGGGTGTGTGATATTCTGCAAGTTAAAAATAGAGAATGTCTTGTACATAATAGTTTTCTACGTCTTCTTATCATTAGTAGTTGGTCCATTTTTGTATTAAAAAAATATCTGCAATAACAGCAAAAGCTCTCAGGTAATCAGTGCGATCCGCTATCATGCAACTGAAAGCTATTTTGCTGAGTTGCCTCTCTGTGCATTCCAATATCCTTCCAATAGACAGAACTTACAAACCTTGTCAACACTACTTCTGTTTAGTTCTGTTGTGCACTATGCAACACCCTCTGTTGATGACACATCTTTGATTACAATAACTCAGCTTAAAACTGGTAGAAACACAGGCTGGTTCACGGGATAATACCACAGTTCTTATCCTTATCTTATCCTTAAAGAAACTGGTTCAAGATCAAGAGCTAATTTGGGTGAAAAGGGGTATAACTGAAATATAACCCCTTCCTGGTGAGAAGATGTCACTACAAGCTCACCTGGCCCCCCCTCGCCGCCTGTCAGTGCTGAGATGTCACTGAAGTGTGTGATACCGCTCAGCTGGCCGGACATGGACATCATGCCTCTCTTCCTTGCATTCTTCTGACGCTGTGGCATGTTAAGACGCACCATCATCGACTCCTCATAATTTTTCCTTTAAAGAAGAAAAAAGTTACTGTTATATCTGTGACACGTATCCCATGTAGTATGTTATATACTTCCTTTATATCCTGTGGGTGTAATCCAAGTCTTTCGCTATATCATCCTGCATCTCATCCAATCAGCCTTCATGTGTCTCCCTGTTCAACAAAGTAAACACCTGTGTAGCTCCTCGCGGCTCTCCCGCTCGCTCTGGAAGTCACGTCTGTCTCTGATCTCCTCTGGAGCGTCGCTGTACTGCTGTCTCAGCTCCTGGATCACAGAGCTTCTGAGGGCAGCTCGCCGCTGACGCTCTGACTGAGCCTTCTTCCTGTCTGCTTCTGTCATGTCACCGTCTGGAGGACACAGGAGTGAGATGATTATTTGTAGGGGTCTTTATTTTGATGCACGTGAGCCACACGGGAAGCAACTGCACCAAAATAAACATAGCAGCTGCTAAGCAGTGTGCTGCTATAATTAACTTCCACAAAAACACTTAACCAAAAAAGAAAAATCTATTCTGTTTATTTGAATGACTAAAGGTGGACTTGTTCTGTATTTTTAGGACAGGCAATGAAACAAAAGCTGATTAACAAGACAAATGACATACCATAATGCACTGGGGCAATCTTTGGCGGTACATATTTCCTGCCACTAGAGTGGGCTGCTTTCTTCTCTGTATTTTTCTCAGCTTCACCCTCAGACTCCTCAGATTCACTCAACTGGTTGATGAAGCAAAGGAGGAAAGTCAGTCAGACAGTTTCAACACTGTTTTTGTTTTCACAATGTTTTTTACCTTTCATGAATAAAATCAATGCTAACCTGACTGTCTAAATGTCACTAAATGCAATCAATAAGGTAAATTAATTTAAACTATACCACCCACATAAAAGAAGGGTTTTAAATGACCACATTCAGCGCTTACTTTGCTGATGAGATTCTCAGGATTAGGACGCAGCTGCAGGGGGTCATTTTCAGCTGAAATCAACAAAACACATTGTCACACACTGAAACATGACAGGAAGGAAGTCAGACCATTGGTGGGTGGACTCACTGCAACCAACACAAAACCAGTTTTACCTAAACTGCCGGTGACAGCTGTGCGCACCAGTTTATCAATTTGGTACTTCAGTTTGTGGTCTAGCGGTCGCATCTTCTCCAAGACCTTAAAACAGGAAGAAAAAAAACAATGAGGTATTATCTCATTAGGGATAAAAATGTTTATTATTAGTGGCCTGTTTCTGCAATCATCTCACCGTCCTGATTGTGACCAGTCTGTTCAAGGCTTCACTGTCTTTTATTTTGCCTCCTTCTGTCTTAATGCTGATCAGGTGAGTGAGGTCTTGAAGGTAGAAGAGCAGCAGGTGATAGCGAAGGTCCAAGAAAGACAAACCCTGCAAGGAGAGAGGACGGAGAGCGATTCAGAAAAGGCTGTTAGTCTAAACCAGGCCTGGAACAGCAATTCCTTAGTTTGTTTCAATCTAGATAAGACATTTCTTTTACATCAGATTTTTTAATTCATTTAAAGCTTTCAGTTATACATGCCCTCATTCATTTAGTTTCAAGTAACCCGTCTTAATGTAACAGTAGAAACACAGCTTTGCACAAACCAAAACATGAAATGTTGTAAGAAATCTTCACGACCTGGCTACAATTTACATTAAACAGAAGCAAGAGAAAAGTGCAAAGAAAGCAACACATTGGGCTGCATACATATGTGTCAACACATAGATTAACAGATAAAAACACTCTCATGTGTTGCTTAAAAGCCTTTAACGAAAACACGTTTGCAAACTTGTACTGCGATCTACATTTACCAGTCGTGGCAGACAGACTGGGATGTGTGGCAGACCACGAACGGTTCAGCTACTGGTTTACTTGAAATATTCTAAACAATGATACAGAGCAAGGCCAGGGAAATTCAGAAGAAGCCAGGACCTGCTTAGGTGAATTTTGTTCTCAATTGGTGAAAATTCTCTAGTGCATTTGTAATTAATCAAAGTACCAAATCCTGCAGACGTGCATTGAACCTATGCTTCCTCA
The DNA here is from genome assembly GCA_019142605.1 of Cephalopholis sonnerati. Classification (NCBI taxonomy): domain Eukaryota; kingdom Metazoa; phylum Chordata; class Actinopteri; order Perciformes; family Serranidae; genus Cephalopholis; species Cephalopholis sonnerati. Next base: position 27,612,048 of record JAGQAX010000021.1, read on the forward strand.
GCCCGTTGTTAATCCAACATTTTTAATAACAATAATAATAAGGTCCCCACTCACCTTTGATGTCTTAAATGCCCCATCTTTGACTGTAGTTATCAGCTCATGGACATGACTTGTAACTGAGGCCACCTGAACAGAAAAGCACACAAGATTTCAGCTGTGAGGACTCACATCTACACAAGCTGTGATAAAAGCGAGCATGATAAATTCACCACAACAAGAAACATCATCACTTGACGATGAATAAACAAAAATACATAATACAACAGGATTGTGAGAATATTATTGTTATATGTCGTCATGAGCTGTAAAATATCTTATCAATGGTTTAGTATGGTTTTCACAAGACCTCGTCATATCTATAGAAGTAGCCTAAATATTACTATAATACAACAATACATTTAAAAGACATACACAACAATTATGTATGCTACACATTTCTTACCTGTTCTGTGAGATTACTCAGCAGCTGTACAGCTGAAGACAAATCCCTTTCAATTAAATCCTGTCAGAAAGGAAACATAAACACAGGTAGAACTGCTAAAACCATTCACCTACAGTAAAATGTGAGTAATGCTATGTAACAGCTACTAAAAAGTAAGTTAGCTAGTGGCTAAATGGCTAGCTTAAGTCATTAAAAACAAACCATTATTACTCGCTTTTATCAATTTCACTTATAAAACTCAGTTTCGGAGTAAACGTCAATTCGTTGGAGTTATTTATTATATTTAGATACAGTTTAGACAGATTAAATAAATGTTACATTAATTTGCAGCTAGCTAAGCCACACTCACGTTGTCAACAGGGGCAGCCATTTCGATTTCAGAGTCATGTACGGAAGTCGGCAGAGGGACAAATGGCATACAGCTTGTTCGCTTCGCTACAATGTGGCAGCGTTAAATTCACTCTCTATTTAGACTTTTAGAAAGAGCTAAAAATAAGGACAGATAACAATATTAAGATAATAAATCATCTAATGTGACATGATACTAAAATATTTTGACTTTCCATGTCCCAGAATTTGTCTAAAAAAATATTAAGATGTCAATTTTGTAGTCATGAACCACCCACACACAATGTGTTTTCTATGTGCTTTCTTTTTTACTTTTGACTTCTATGGTGTGTGTGTGTGTGTGTGTGTGTGTGGGAGGGCGAGAGAGAGAGAGAGAGAGAGAGAGAGAGGAAGAAGAAGTGATGATGCTCAGACAGAGGTGGTACCTGTCTGATTCCTGTCTCTCTCACCATTTTTCAGAGGAACCTGAAGAATATTCAGAGTTTAAGTCGATCTAAATAATGGTGAGTCAAATCTAACTTCACAATTAAAAAGTTCAGACCATTCGAAGTTATATTTTGATAGCCAGCAATTTGTTTTTCACTTTGCCGTACATGGTATGTTTTGCATTACATTTGGGCTGCATTTAACAGTTTCTTTCACAATCAACTAATCTGCTGATAATTCTCTTGCTTAACTTATTAATTGTTTGGTCTGTAAAATATCAGAAAGTAATGAGAAATGTACATCACAGCCCAAATGTGTATATATTTAAATAGCTTGTTTTGTTCGAGCAACAGTCCAGAACTTAAAGACCTAAGGTCAACTATCAGAGAAGAAAACCAGCAAATACTGACATTTGCGAGGCTGGAGCCATTGGATACTTTTATTTTTTACCTCATGAAATGACTTCAGTGATTAATTAACAATCAAAAATGTTGCTGATTCAATTTCTGTCAGTTGACTGATCGACAGACTGACTAATTGTTTCAGCTCTAATGTGCTGTTACTGCACTCTTCACTAATGTTGTAATATTTCATTTTGTATTATTTTAATTTACAAAACTCTGTTATTCTTTTACACATCAGTTCATCACTGATTATAATCCAGTGATGTAATAAATATTTTATTGTATTCTGAAATGAGGCATTCTCCACGATGAGTACTTGTGATACTTCAAGTAGATGTTGATGCTAATACTTATGTATCTTTACCTAAAACCTTTATTTCTAACAGTATTTCTACACTTTGATATTGCCACTAATACTTAAGTATAGGATCTAAGTACTTCTTCCACCACCTGCTGTTGTTCTCAGTGTTGGGAAGTAACTAGGTACATGTAATTAATGACATAATACATGTAATTGTAATTGGTTACAGTTACTGAGAAAAAAATATCTATTAAATTACAGTAACTAAATAAAACACTTGTGATTACAAATTGATTACAAAGGGGTTACATCCAAATATATTCTTTTCAGTAACATGTTTACATGTAGACTGTAACATTCATTTTGTGGTTTTGTGGCTATTCGTCATGCAGGAATGCTTCTTTTGATATAGCATATCTCTGGATGTTTTTCACCATTAAAACATTTGTTAGAAAAGTAATTAAAGAAACTATTACATGTAATAATTTACCTTACTGTGATGAAGTAATTAAAGTAGTTACATATTTCGTTTTTAACAGGGTATCTGTTAATCTTTAGCCTATTACAATTCAAAAGTAATCTTCCCAATGCTGGTTGTTCTTTACATTTCTTTTTCCAGTATGTTACTTTTGTAGCCTGTTTGTTTATGTGTTGTATGTGTGGTTCTCTATGTGCACCTTTTCAATTTAAAAGAACAAAATTAAACTTAATACAAACCTTATCTTTTTCTGTGTCTGAACCCTTCCAGATGTCTGATTCCAGGGTGTCCTCTGTCATCCAGGAGTGGGCAACCTCATACCCGGGTCAGGCCCACTCCCAGTCCCTGAACCCTACCACATCGACCAATCAGATGTCTCAGATGGACATGATACTGTACAGCCAGTCTCAGGGACTGATGAGAGGGGGCAATGATGACAGAGTGGCTGAGCAGATGATGGGTCTGCCTTACCTGCCATACTCACCTTCCTGCCTCAGCAACACCTCGAGCGCTGGGAGCACAAACCACCACCAGAGCCACGCCAACACTCAGCAGGTGTGTGTTAATATGTGTGAGATCCATCTTTCATTTATGGATAGATAAGTAATTCCTCCACATTTTCTGACACCACTCTCATCCTGCTTCCCCACAACTCAAACACACTTGTGTTTCCCAACCTTCAGGACTTCTCCTCCTTCCTCCTGCCAACTCTGCGGGCCCCGGTAAACAAGAGGAGCATCAGCAAGGACAGTGAAGAGTACCGCCAGCGACGCGAGAGGAACAACATCGCTGTGAGAAAGAGCCGAGACAAGGCTCGCAGGAGGATCCTGCTGACCCAGCAGAGGGCCATGCAGCTGCAGGAGGAAAACCAGAAGCTGCAGATGAGGATAGGGCAGCTGACACAGGAGCTAGACACTCTCAAACACATCCTGTCTCAGCGGCACCTGCAGGGAGCTGAGGAGGGAGCAGCCGGAGAGTCCAGTATCTAGCACCATGTTTGTGTCTCGTTGTCGGCATCAGAATCATTACTAGCGTCTAGGCAGGCCTTTAATACGTAAAGTCAAATGCCTTCTTATTGATTCAAGTTTTCATCAAAAGGTTACCATTTTTGAAAAAAGTTACATGCAAATTAAGCATTTTGTGGAGGTATAATGAGAGGTGTACGGGGTTATTTATAGTTTCATCATGTACAATTGTGAAGCGGGAAAGTGTACAACACTGGCAGGGCTGTAGCTACCCTTGAGGACACTGAGGTCATGTCCTCTGACTTTGTGGGGGTTTAAAGCAACCTTGTAAGCTGTTGCTACATCTGTCAGGCTCATAGACACGTCAGGCACCTGTACAGTTAACACCAATAACAGTGGCAGATCTAACACTCAAAATGTGTTGAACATCTTATAACATGGGGTCATCAAAGTGGGAGAGACCAGAGGCAGTTGTAATATTTTGGGTTTTGATGCCATTACTCAAAAGCAATGTTAGAGTCATCTGCCCCCACGTGCAGGGGCGATTGTAACAACACACTTAATACCTTCATATAAAAACCAAGGACAACTCGCTGGAAACATCAAAGCTAATATTTGACAAATACATGAAATAATAGACAACAAAATGGTCATCAAAACTAGACAGATTTTAATTTAGAAAATTACAGGTTAAGAAAGTATGATGAAAATATGCAGATAAAAAAAAAAAACTACTTCCATACCTTTAAAGTATGAGACATCAGTTTGTCCTTTGGCAGACAGAGAGGGATCATCACAGACCATGTGCACAATGAGTTTTATGGTTCAGTCTCAGGTCTGATTGGTGCAATTTGAAATGTCACAATTGCCTTGGTCTCCCCTAAAAAGCTGTCTCTCATTTCTAGCAGACATCCATGGATTTTTTGACCCCACAGAAGAATATTGTTAACCTCATGCCTTTCAAGATAGTGCAAAGTTTCTACTGGTGGTACTCAGCTAGTCAGTTAGCCATGCTAACGTTTGCAGCTGTATAACTACGGCCCCATGCAGACATCTCCAGCATGTAGTGACATCCAAAGCTTGACAGGTGGCTACGGTCAGTTGCAAAGCTGTATTGAACTAGTTCGGGGGCTTAGGATAGCCAGTTCAACTCTGGCAGCGTGCATCAGGCTTTTAAACAGCATTTCACAGTGGGAGATAACAGACAACACAGCAACAGTTAAACTGAACGGAAAAAATGTTTAAAAAAAAATACAAATAATTTCAAATTTGAGACTTACTTTTTGGTATGTGGTCAGAATTTTCTGGGTGAGGGGGGACTGAAGTTGTGGCTACGGCCCTGCTCACTGGACCTTTGAATAAGTGAACTAAACACCCTTGAAGTCTCAATATAAAGTCGGAAGACATGTGGTGGGTTTGAATGTAGATGCTCTGAAGTCATTGTATAGTCTAAACTGTGAGTGAATAGACAAGAGAGCACTCAGAAACCTCAAGCAAGCCTGTGCATAATAAGACTCGCACTCAGCTATGTGAGATGGGAAAAGGATTTTAAGGAGAACTTGTTGTACCATAGATTTAAAACTCCTAAACACTGCACAAATGGACGCAGAAACAAAAAGTTCTAAAGGTTTAAAGCTGCTTATGCTTAAATAATCACCTTTAAATTAACTTTTCTGAAAAGTCCTGAAGGCAACATCTTCATGTGCGTGTGTAATTCTCTCAAACCCTTCAAAAAGAAGACCACTGGGCATCAGACAGATTTGATTTGATTTTACAGACATTGCCTAATCATCTACCTGACACTTCTTGCCATTGTCAGAGATGATTGTAAGTGTTGTTGCCCAACAAGGTTACACAAGCACGTGTGGTTTTGCAGGGGATTCAATGAAATCTAAGTGTCTCTTTCTGTGTATTACTCTTTTGTCACTAAGTGAGTGTGGGATTACTTGAAATAATGTTGACGCAGTTTTAAATTATACCCATTATTGTCACGTTGATGAATATGTTTTATGATAGCAATGCACTGGTAAAGCAATACTTTGTCAAATATTTTCTTGAAATAAACAAATAATTGCTTGAGCTTGAATGAATCATGTTTTATATGTGCCAGTCCCTGATATTTGAAAATTCTGATAAATAATCCAAATTTAACATCAAAATATACAAAGTATATACCTCTGGATATTAAAGCAGCGTCACTGTGTCCTCAAATAGCCTTTACAAGCTTTCATCAGAGCGCACTGCTCCTCTCAACAACACATCTTTCTCACAGAACATGGTGTGATATAACCCCAGCTTTACTCATATTAATTCTCCATTACATCCTTCATCAGGGAACATGGCGTGCACCCGCTACATCATTTACCATAAGTTGTCTACCCACAGAAACGGACGTCATGCCGTGGACCGTTGTGCACCAGCGGTTTCCCTTTGTGGGATGGGCAAGATTTCGACACAGCGGAGGACGGAGATGAGGAGCGCAGAGATAGTATCAGTGTTTCGGGCTGCCAGGGCCTTCCTGTGGCTGTGATGGTAGTGAAGGGATATAGAGATAGGGAGACAGAGAGGAGGGGGTCTGGGGCAACAAGCCAGACATTTTTTTCTTTAAACCTTTGTCCAGAACAATAGTTACAACATTTGGTAAACACTATCAGATAACCGTGAGCAGTATGGGGTTGCTTTGCATCTGGTCTTGGTACAATATTCAAAATAAAGAAAGCACACATGCAGTTGTTTTCCATGTCTGTTTCCTTTGGTGACTAAAATGTCAAAAATATAACAAGTAAATTAGTTTTAAAAAAGTGTTTTTGGGACCTAATCCTAGCTTTATTTTATTTCTGGTATGGTAACGTGGATACAGACGTTCACCTTATTGTCATTTGTCATCATTACACACTACACTTCCTGGTTTTGCTAGAAACATACAAGCAATAAAAAATGATATGAAAATCATTTTAGAGCTGTCTGTGCTGTTAAATTATGTAAGTATTCAATTTTCTAACTCACTAAACTGAACTGAAAATAATTACAACACTACTTTGTTCCTCACACACGCTGTTAACTGTGCAGTTTGATTAATCCAACAGGACTTAGAACTAATCACATCTAGTCACTGAGGGCTTCATAAGCTTTCATTATGCAGTGTAGCTCTGCACAGATAATCAGTATCTGTAATGTTATGTGCTACAAACACAGGGGGAATGATGATGCTCAAAAACATCAGAAAACACCACACTCTACTCGTACAGAAAGATGGGAAAGTTGGGCTTGTAGTCCGTATTAGAGGACCACAAATCTGCTGCAGCATATTGGATTGATACCAGTGTTATGATGGGAAGACAGATTTTTATGGTAACATGTTGGACAGGAGGCCATTTTATGATTAGTAGAGTTGCCGCATTTGAATAACTTAAGACAGAGCTTTAAAACCAAGCAAATATGTGACATATATTAGCAGAGAAATAAGTCAGAGAAGTCTCAAACTGCTCCATGGTAAATTACCCAGCCAGTGTGTAGGTAGTAAAAAATGGGCCCTATGTGGGTTCTATAATGGTCTCATGCCAGCTGCCCACATGGTTGGGTTTAACCCAGTGGGCTCCACAGAGCTTATGCTACGGCTACCTGGGTACTAATTGGGTATGGGCCAAAAATTGGCATCTTAACTGGTGCCCACCTTGGTAAACCCACCCATGTAGGCAACTGGCTTGGGGCCAATGTGGAACCTGTGGACAATCCCATATAGGGCCCATTTTTAAGTCTATTTACGACCCAAATGGGCCCCACATGTTGGCTGGGAAATGGGAGACTGATTATGTGGTCCAACAAAGGTTTGTTGTCTTTTTTATACCCAAATGAACTTTATTCTACTGTGGTGTTCTCAGTTGTGAAACAGAAAATGTACCCATATACTCAGAACAATCCCCTGGGTGCTCTCAGAGCCTGTTCACACCTGGTATCATCATGCATCTTGGGTGATCCATCATAAATGGACAGTGCTGAATACAAGAATAAACGACCACCAAGAAGCGTTGTGATCCGATCACTCAAACCACTTGCCAAGGTGGTGTGAGATGCATTTGACCATGTATCTGTTGTCGTCTAAACACTAATGTGTCCTGATGTGTCCCTGACAAGGTCTGTGTCATCAGTGCAGGATGTGGTGGTTTTTTAGTGACTGTGCAATAACACTCTATAGCCTGCCCAATTTTACGGGCAAGATCGTGGTTTCGATCCCTGGCTCCTTCAGTCCACATGCTGAAGGCTCCTAGGGCGAGATACTGTGCCCCAAATTTCTCCCGATGGCTGTTCCATTAATGTGTGAGAGCGTATGAATGGTTACTGAGTAGCAGGTGGCACCAGGTATGGTAGCCTTGGGCACCAGTGTGTGTGAATGGGTGAATGTGACATGTAATATAAAAGTGCTTTGAGTGTTTGGAAGTCCAGTGAAAGCGCTATGTCAGTGAAGTCCAGTCCATTTACCATTTACGAGTTGGATCAAGTGTTGCATGACCATCCACCGTTCTGGCCCATGGAAGGAGACGCATTGAACTCTGCTGACAGCGATATCTCCAACTTTACCAACACAATCCATTTGACGCAGGCACAAATGGTCAGCTGGAGACACGTGACAGACACGGGTGTGAACAGCAATGTGTCTCAGACGTCCACTTGTGTTTGGATCACCAAAATGCATTTTAATATCAGGCATAAACAGGCTCTCAGTGTCATCTAGAACATCTTTCGCAATTCATATTCTATGCATTGTGCAGACTTCATACTTGATGACATCAAAAACTGGAGTTCTGGCACTCTAGTTTTTGGATTTAGGAGGAGTTGTTTATGTTTACTGACATTTTCAGACTGTTTTAGACCATGGGAACAACAAATGAAAATAGGCATATTACCCCTTTACGTCAACAATCATTAATGGAATTGAACATATGAGCTGTACAAATGTTTTCCCTCTTGTTTTACTTCCTGAGATGTATTTCATGTTAATGTGTTTTCACTCATTTGTTACGTAGGCCTATAGGAGGTAAAATCATTCATTGCTCATTAGTAGTCAAACTTAAATTCCTCCTAAAAGACTCAAGCTAAACATTAACATTTTGTTCACCTGTTTTCATGATTATTTGATACAAATACTGACTTTATTCTCTAAATGTACATCAGCTTTGTGTCATTTTGTTAACAAACTCCTCATTTACAAAGGAGAGTGAAAGTGTGACACAGGCTACTTAGAGCCTGTCATGTGTTGACTTCTTGTGTGACCATGTCTGTTGAAATGTCCCGCAGCGTCGTGTGGGGCAATCTGTGGTCCCAGGACTGCAACATCTCCACAGAGTGAAGAAAGACTGTATTTCACCTAATCCCTACCGAGTTACTCAATAGCAGCAGACCGTATGAACCCCACCACGGCCCCAGTGAGGCAGCACCAATCTTAGAGCCCCTGCTCATTAAAGTTTTTTTATCGCAGAGGTGAATGGGACTTTTATCTTCAGAGCAGCGAACAACATATCAACAAACAGCACAGACCAAATAAGGGAAACATAAACTTTTTACCTCTATTTCAGCACTTCCGCACTCACATACTCACAACTCAAGATACAACTTTGCGGTCAGACGCCTGGCTTTCTTTTTCAACATGTTTCCCACCACACCTTTAAAAAACTTTCCACTGATCGCACCAACATAATAAATAAGAAAGAGTCCTGCAGTGACACAGTCTGCAGTGCTGTAAAGGGCTTTCCATGGCATGTCTGACAAACTGAGGGGGATTTTTGGTCTTAAAAACGTGGCATTATTCTTTTTTCTTTTTTTTTTTTTTCGCGGGTACGAACTTTAAAAATCCAACCGTGTGATGCAACAGATAATTTACCACAGATGTACATTAGCTGTAATATAAAGATATTATCTTGGTATTTAGAGGGGAAGTGGCAGCCATCATGGTCATGCTGTGTGTGTGACACAAACAAAATGTCATAGCAGCAGACACAACCATTAAATACATAATGTAGTGGTGATATTCCCCTTAAAAACATTTATTTTCTTTGGACTCCTGATGTTTAGATGCTTGATAATAATGAAAAAAAAGCTCAAATTTACTGCAGTGTCTTTGTTGTCTGGCCGAAGCCTTCCACTATAGCTGCTGCTACACCCGTGTTAGTGCCATCAAGTGTAGCTCAGCAGTCATTACCAACTGGGTGGCTGAAACCGATGGTCATGTCTTCCTCCATTATATCGGACATTATTAGTGCACATATTATGTCCATTAAATTAGGTGTTCTCCACCTAAGATAAGGTGGAGATGCTTGTTGTGCTCAGGACTGGTGTACTGGAAGAGGAAAAGTATATTAGAAAATCTTTAGTGCAGAATTAGCAGTGACAGTCCTGGCAAGCCTTGTGAATGTATAAAGAAGAGGATAGAATAAATATGTCTGAAGATAAACAAGGGGACTGTGATGTTGTCCAAGCAGACAAAATCCGTGATAATAATATTGTAATTATTAACATATTCATGCAAAAGAACAAGCCAGTATCAGCCTGGATCATGAGAGTACAGTATCTGAGACTGTCTCTTGTGGTGGCCTGTGATTTATGGCTCCACCATGCGGCAGACAACTACATGTAGGCCTTCTGTAAAGATACTAAATAAACAGATGTCTCACTCCGCCCTTGAGTCTGTGTACTTCCTCTGCTGCATCACTGTGTTCACTGTGCCATTTCTCTGTTTGTGTCTGTGACATATTTAAGCTAGCACAAAACTGTTACTGCAAATTTTTCTTTCAGAGCACATCTGACTCTCTGCAAGACTGTTCCTTGATTTTGGGCTAGTTATTTACTCACCAGAAAAACACCTAATTGCTAACTTTTTATTGTAAATACAGTTTTTTCAGTCAAACAAAAGCCACACTGACCGAATACTCCTACATGAACATTTTCCTCTCTAAACCTCTTTCCTGCAACCCCTACTTTTAACCTAAATTAAAATAAAATAGTGTGGCTCCTGATTCACATGGATTCTTAGATCAACAGAGAAATAAAGTTTTTATTTACATATTAATTTGTTTAATTATTTTAGCAGAACCTCTCAAAAACCCTTGTATGGGTTGCTGAATTGGGACTCTTTAGAGAAAAAAAAACAAATGCTCGACCAACATAAAATGTAAGTGAAACCAAAAGAACTTATAAATAATTAACATATCACCAAGGCATCATCGGCAGGTCATAGTGTAAGCTTTCTAAGAGGCCCAAACAATGTGAGTCTGGTGGGCTTCAGCAACACAAATACTTGGAATAATTCAGATTTAGTCATTTTGAATAAGTCTGTAACACTAGTACTGATCTTTATATAATATATAGCCAGACAACAATAAGAAATAATAATACAATCATGTGTGTTATGGCCAGAATTTGCCAAAGCTTAAGAGATAAATTGAAGCCTATTTCTGCTGGAGTAGAGTTCACAGCATGAATGTTTCGCTCACAAATCTGTTACATTTGAATCCATGCCATTAAAATCTTGGCTGCTCTGATGCAAAGGATCTCCCATAATACCAAGTAAATATGGTCTTCAATACTCTGAAATGAACACTGGGCCAACAGAAGAACACTTACTCAGTTATATTAGATCTCTTTAGGGAGTAGCATATATTTGGGGCTTTTGAGCAAACATTTGGAGCAGGAGCTCCCGCTTCATCCTAGACTTTGAAGCAGAGTCAGTGCAGTCATGGATGGATTACTGAACAGGCCCACTGGACACAGGCCGAGGGCCTTCACCTGCGATATGTCACTCAAATAAACATGCACCCGCCAGGAAGACACCCAAAATAACCATATAACCAATCAATGAGAGATGCAAAGGGACTGCAGAGAGACACAAAACAACCACAAAGAGACACACAATTATTTAAAAGAAGACATAAAATAACATCAGAGAGACACAAGACAACCACAATGAGACAAAAATGATCTCAAACAACCACACAGAAGCACAAAGCAGCCACAAGGAGACACAAAATTATCTCAAGGAGACACAAAATGACCAAAAAGACACAAGATTAGCTTTATGAGACACAAACGTTCCTCAATAAGACACAAAATGAAAACAAAGAGACAAAAGAAACCAAAAGGAGACAAAAATGACCACAAGGAGACACAAAATGATCTCAGTGAGACACAAAACAACCACAAGGAGGAAAAAAATGACCAAAAAGGAACACAATTATCTTAAAGAGACACAAAATGGCCTCAGAGAGACACAAAATGATGAAACAGAGACAGAAAATTATAACAAAGACATGCAAAAACATGCAAACTCACCTCAAAGTCTGCATGTCTTGCACCTACATGGGAAATGTGTTGAGGCCTTTTGCATATCTGTGACCAGGCCCATGAGAAGAGTCCTTGTTGCTTTCATAATTTGGGGAGCCTAAAATAAATATTAACTTTAGTGTATTTATTCCAATATCACGCAAATAAACAATCTTTTTTTTAATTATACGGATAAGAATGATCAATGTAGCCCTGTTGGAAACAGACAATGAGTAAATGAATTTACAGTTGAGTGATACACCCTGTCAGTATACACGATCTCTGACACAGTGAGACGAGGGGACGTCGCTCTGCCGATGTTAGCCGAGTCATGCCGAAGTGTTCCGCCGCCGGCGGAGCTGCTCGTCTCCATAAACAGGCTTCTCCCAATGCAGTTTTCCACCCGCTCCTCTTTGTCCGCCACCGGCTGACTGACGACGTTTCCCTTTAAGATGATGTCGGACACAACTATGCCTTATTTAATTATTTTGTGTAATGTCGGCAGGCACAAACGCGGACTGAACAGTAACGTTAAAAGCCAGCGACGGTAGGAGAGGAGTGTAGCATCACCTCATCTCAAAGTGGCGGAGGGCTAGCTGTGCTCAGGACTAACAGGAGTCCGGTGTCCTTGCCTGTGTCAAAGGCAGGACTGGTGTTTATCAGAGGCTTCAACACTTCTCCGGGACAGAAATGTCTCTTTCTGTGACAGACAAAGGAGACAGGCATCGAGGCGCAGAGGAGACACGGTGAATGCGGTGAAAGTGCTCTGGACTCTGTCTCCCCTCTCACCCCGTCATGTTGTGGATGTTTGGAAGAGACAACAGGCTCTAGGACTCAGGCTCACATTTAACTACATTTTAAAAAGGTGAGTGACAGCATGCGTGTTGTTTTGAAGCCGTGCAGATGTTGTGATAGCAGCCGTGTGTGAGGCCAGTGTGCCGGGGCAGGTGTGAGTCCTGTCAGTCCTGGAGGACCCGCCTGGCCCAGCAGCTGCTGCTTCACCCCCAACACTGTCATTTCATTCTCCTCACACTGCTCTCTCTTATTGTGTCAGTACTTCCACAGAGGCCACTCAGCTCCCGTGTGTAACATTCCCTCCACGTCCCTTCCCCTCTCGTGTAAAAGCTCTTATGTAACCCTGTGGGATTCCTTTTTTTTTTTTTTGCAAGACTTCCTGGCCCTGTGTAAGGAAAACACAGGCAAAGGCAGCACAGGCTGCTAGAGGAGCACCATGTGCACCGACAGAGAGGAGGCTGCTGAGGAAAGCACAGGCTGTACACATTCCAGCCCTCAACTGGGAACACACAGAGAGCAGTCTGTAATACAGAGAGGGAAGGGCTCCCTCTTCTCCAAAAACACCCATCATTTCAGGGCTTTCTGTTTGGATTTCAACCCACAACCTTTTTTTAAACTTTTGCTCTTATTTATAACATTTTTCCATCCCCTCATGTGCCCACAGACTACTGACCGCTATACACTTGACAACAGTTGTATTTATTTTTTAATTTAACCTTTATTTAACTAGAAAAACCTCTTAAGATTAAAATATTATTCGCTATTATTCGCTTAAATCACTGAAATCAACAGGCCTATATTTGGGACAGGCCTTTAATTCCTGTTGCTCAGCAAAGATCAGGAAATACAATCAAATTGGTTATTTAAAGCAGTATGAATATCACTTGTTTCAAAATTAGGCTTCAGATAACAGCAGCAACAGGGTGTCTGGTTTGAACCTGGGGTGGGGGAGCCCTTCTGTGCATGTTCCCCCCATGTCAGTGTGGGTTTTCTCCAGGTACTCCAGCTTCCTCCCACAGTCCAAAGACGTGCAGGTTAACTGGTGACTCTAAATTGTCCGTAGGTGTGAATGTGAGTGTGAATGGTTGTCTGTCTCTATGTGTCAGCCCTGTGATAGTCTGGTGACCTGTCCAGGGTGCACCTCGCCCAGTGTCAGCTGGGATAGGCTCCAGCATCCCCGCTACCCCTAACAGGATAAGCAGTTACTGAGAATGAATGAATGAATGAATGATTTGATCCAGCCCCGACAGACAACACATCAGATAGAGTGAGAGTTACGGCACTTGAGGATTACAGCACCCAGCATACTGACACAACGTCACTTTATCCTGTTAAAACAATTCTCACAACTTGGATTAATTTTTATGAAAAACCTTTTTATTCTTTGGATCTGAGGACCTTTACAGACTAAAGGAATCTGAATAATTTACAGGGTAATCAAGGGATGGTCACATAATTTGAGGCAGATTTATTTATCCGAAGAACTTCTATCAAAAAAATGAACTGCTTGGCAATCAGACCAGGCGTCTAACTGAGACAGGCGTTTATATGCCAAAATGTGTAGCCGCACCAGGCTCGTAAACGGGACAGGGCGTTTAATTGGGACTAGGCATGATTACAAAGACTAGTTTAAGTAAACCCTGACACTGGCATATAAAAGATTGCATACGAAAATCCTGCAACAGTACTTTGAAACAACCAAGAAGAACCAAAGAGAACAACTTAAAGTCCCTCTGCAGAAGATTCCACATGTAAGGAGCTGCATACATTAATGCTCGCTTGCCACACTCCGTACGTACCCTCGGTACAGACAATAAAAACATGCTCTGTGAAAGGAGAGTATAGCCATTTTCAATTTTTGGTTTAATGTACACACATAAATGTGCTGTGTAAACAAGAGAATGCCAATGAAAAAGTCCAGGAAATCCTCTTTGACTAGAGTTACCGGGACTCTTCCTTTGTGTTGGGGGTCTTTACATGACAAAGCCTCTAATAAAGCCTTGTGTCAGGCCTATAACCAACAGTTAGTGTTTTATAAACAGCTTTAAAAAAGATCAGTGCTACAACTGAAAATAATCTTTATAGATTGCTTGGTCTATAAAATGATCAGGAAATAGCGAAAAATATCCGTGATGATGTCATCAAATTTGTCAAAACAACTGTCCAAAACCCAAAGATTCATTTTACTTTCACATGAAGCAAAGAAAAGCAGCAAATCCTCACATTAGAGAGGCTAAAACCAGGAAATGTAAATAGCTGCTGATTTATTTTTCTGATCAGCTGTCAAATATTTTAGTCAATAATTTCAGCTCTCGTTCTGTGATCTGACATAGGTCACTCTTTGGATCCATACATAAGTGTACAGGTATGATCTCATAATCCTGATACTAAATATACTCTCTGTGGACAAACAGAATTGGATTATGTAAATATGTAAATATTTTGCTCCTGTATGTTAACAGTGTTTCTTCTGTTCAGTCGGACTCTCTGGACAGACATTTGCTTAGTATTTAAAACAGTGTAGTCTCACTGTGAAATGTCCCACTGTGTCCCTGCTTACTCTGGAACTGCTGGACAAAGTGCAGCTTTACTGTGAACTTTCACATCAGAGTCAACATGTGGTTCAGCAGGCACTACCACATAGGTGGTACATGTGGTGAACTCACGTGCCGAGTGTTCACAATACCTGGATCCTGAAACTGAAGCAGCTAAATGGAATTCAGCTGTTGTTAGTTTGATTGTTTTCACCTGCTTCTCCCACTGTGACATGTCAAAATGTCTTCTGTTGTCTTCTTGCTTACTCCCTGTCAGTCCTGTGTTGAGTGTTTAGACAATAAAATAATGCTAGTGTATGTCTTTTCTTCCACAGAGCTCTCCCACATCTCTTCCCCTCTCCCCACCATCTCGACAGCCTCCCCCTGCCTCTACCTTTAACCTCCCAATGATGACATCCCCAGACTCTCCCCCTCTGGTCTCCCCTTCCCCGTGCCCTGCTCCCCCTCCATCCCTCCCCTCCTCCCCGGTTCCCTCCTCCCCAGCACCATCTTCGTCCTCCCTCCCCGCCCCACCCTCGCTGCCTCCCACGGGAGAGGTGATGGTGCTGGCTCTGGGGAGGAAGAAACAGAGGGTGCTGATCGCTCTCTCCATCCTGCCCAACCTCTTCCTGGCCTTCCTGCTCTCTTCCGACCCCCTCATCACCCTCTCCCCACCTCACCACTGCCACCTGCCGGGGCCCTTACCGTCACCAGAGGTGCTGAACGCCTCCCTGCCGTGGGAGAAGGGGGACAGGACCGGGGACAATGGGGACTTGTCCCAGTGTAAGCAGTACGTCAACGGCAGCCAGTCAGCAGTGGTGGACTGCGAGGCTGGCTGGGACTACAACGTAACAGAGGGGCTGAGGAACAACATCGTTACTGAGGTAAAGCTCCGGTCCAGGATCCTCCTGAGCTCTATAATTATGGTCCCTGCGTCGTTCATTGTTTTGCCTTTCTATGAAAGTGCTACTTTTTTTTGTTTATGTATGGATTTAGAGCCTAAAAATGCTGAAAGGTTTATTTCTTTTTTTATCCTGTATTTATGCACAGGAGGGTCTTGCTGAGCATGCAGCCTTCCTTTTTTGCAATGCCAGGCTAAACTATAATACAGCTGCACATATTTGTACCTGTGAGCTGGAGAAAAAGTGTGTGGGACAGGAGATGTTGTGAAAACTCTTCTTTGTTGGCGCAATCACGAAATCTCCCGACGTCAGAGATCCTGATACCATTTTCCTACACAAACCTGTTTGATGAACGTGCGTAGCACATACGTAAAAGGCTGTCATATGAGACAGATGATGATGATGATAATCTCAGGACAGTCTGATGCAGTTGTTCTATACACACCACAGCTGAACCACAGAGCTACACATGATTTGATAAAACAACAAACAAAGTTCTGTTAAGTTTAGGTTTAGTGTCTCTCATACGCACACCCACTCACTCTCTGTGTCTTCAGGTGGTGTTGGCAAGTAAGTTCACCAGACCTCTGTAGGTCGCTCCTCGTCTCTGCTTCAGGCTAGAGGCTCGAGGCTACATCAGTCGATCTGGGTGTAACAATACGTTAATCTGGATCAATATTGATCCAGTGATCAATGATCCAATATCACTGATGCCCCTTTATTTTTAAATTCCCATGGCACATCTGTGTCACCATTTCCATCTGAGCACACCTTCTTCCCAAACATTCAAACAGTGCTAGCGGCCTAGCAGCAGACAGATAATGGTGAGCAGCCATGAAAAAGACAATTAGAATATTCACTGATATCCTCTTGAATTGATTGCAGCACACTGAATTGAATTGAGTCAAGATTTTATCCTGGCAGGCTTTGTGATATCAACAAAAATTGTACTGTTATCAGAAGAATTGATATAATATCTTACTGTGATGAAACTTGTGACTCACACCCATAGTGACTACTCACATAATTCACCTGAATCTCTAAATGAACTTTCAGCATTGTGGGTAACGCAGGCATCAGGCTTTGACAACGAAGAACATAATATTTTTGGTTCTGCTGGATCAGTTTTGCTCCTCTTTCTAAACTGTCCACTGTGACTCTTGCTCTACTCTTGTAAGTTGTTCATTAGACTTCCATTCAACCATGACAGGAGGTGAGGCCAGGTTAGATAACGCACGGTGACTCATTCAGGAATATGTGATCTACCAACGTCAGAGTTCAGAGTTGCTTTAAATACGTCACTCCCTGCTCATGACCAGATTACCGCTGCCATAAATATCTTCATTTTCATACTTTTTAATATGACTGGCAGCAATTTGTCATTAATGGGATAAAACATGCACAAACATGAAAATGGCCCCCTCAGATGCCTCACTAACGGGCACCACAGGACACCAAAGCAGGAATTTGAAAACTTGAATAATTTGTCTCTCTGCTCTGAGGATTTAAACCTGCTTGCCACAACTTTACATCTCTAACCTTTTAACTGTAACCTACTTCTTGCCTTGATCACTGTATTTAAATAGCAGACAGGCAGGTTGACGATGAGCTACAGTGGAAGATATTAGCTCACCTTTAAATCGCATTATGTCCCCCAAAAACACCAGTAGTATTGACAGGTTTGAAAAGTAGCCCTGTATCAACAGTTTCAGGTGGTTTATTTTCCTCTTATATTCATAACTACACAATCAATGCTCATAGAGGATTACACCAAATGAGACAGGAACAGTCTATTCAGGTTGCCAGTGGAGCTGGTGTTTGTCAATGAAATTATAGATTTTAGGTCTGTTGGAAAAAGCTGCTGGCTCTGTCACGCTGTTCATATTCATGAAAGCAACAAGCAACAGTGTTATGCATGTTTGAACAGGTGGCCAAAACAGCAGGTAAATGGTGTGTTGATGCGTTGATGTGTCACCATGTACGCTGCTTGTTTGACATGCATGATCAGTGGGGAAAAACATGCATGTCCTTTCAGATCTGGATTTGATAGAGAAAACACTGAGCTGCTCTTGTTAATGTCTTTAACAGAGCCCAGCCAGCTGCTCTCAGTTTTCCACTCAGGCTGGTCACTCTGTGGCGTGTCTGTCTGTTTTCATTTCTGGTGCCTACCGAATGTGGGAACCACACCCAGCCCTCCAGGCCGTGGCATTAGGGCAGTTCTCTGGTAATCCACCCACACCACTGCAGCGAGCTGAGGATACATAAACGCTGCCAAGGGAAGCATTTAGCAGGAGCATGTGTGCAAATGCATTCTTATAGACATGCACTAAGTAACATGCTTTGAGTCTCCTCCACCTCCGGGGCTCATCTTACATACCGAGACGGACGTATTTTGTCCCTTTAAGTCAGGTTTAGCTCAGAAAGTATTTTTTGCTGTCATGATGATCTGTTCCTGCAGGCAGCTTCGCTTTGCTGAGCTGGCAGTCGGGTGAGCAGGAAGCAGGAGGGCCTCTGATCAGCTTCGCCTCTGCCACCAATCAATAAATACTGTGTCACTTCACCAGAGGCAAACTCCACTTAACATCTCTATGCTGTGGGCTATCTACGAGCTAATGCACAGACACTTCCTGTTATTACCAGGGTTGGGCTGTATGGTGATGATATACCATGAGATCACATACATTTGTCAACCCTTGATAGTGTTGTCATAGCATTGATATATAGTTGTAGCTATATTTTTAATATATCTGAGTGTATTAGGCCTGTGGTTTCCCCACACCCCTATCAGATGAACTCAAGTACCCCTTTATCAGCACTACCTGACAGGCTCCAAATAGGGCTGGGCGATATGGAGGAAGTCTTATATAACAATATATTTTTTTTGTCGATATTGTGACAATATTGTAGAGTTGATTATTGGTGCTTTCACAAAATATAACACTATTTTTTGATGAATAATCATCAGTAATGTGGATATAGTGACTAAGTGGGTAAAGGCAAATAACAGAACAGCTAAAACAGCTTTTGTAAGTTCAGAAAATTACATCACTTTACTGTTATGCAGCCTTTAAAACCGAGAAAAGGGAACACTTGTGCCATGTTTTGATATCCACATTCTAAGATGATTTCATTCTCAATTAATCTGTCGATTATTTTTCTCTAAAATGTCAGAAAATGGTGAAGAATGTTATTTAGGGTTTCCCAAAACCCATGATTACATCCTCAAGTATCTTGTTTTTCCCACAACTGGATTATTTAACACAATTCACAGATTTTTTCCACACAGTTAAACTGTCAATATTAACGTTAGTTTGGTGCAAATTGCATTTTTACTAGTAGTGGCAGAAGCTAGATGCCTAGTCCTGGGCCTGACTGACGGCAAAACTGAGAGGAAATGACATAAAAATCTGAAAAAGCGAAGTCGGGTCCATCACACAGCAGCAGCGAGGCTTTGTTTCAGTCAGCAGTGTAAAAGGAGGGAATGTTTGCAGCTTTCAGTCCTTCCCACAGGTACATGTCTGATTGTTGTCTCAGCCTCATTCCCAAAACCAGTCAGGGGAGTTTGCGAACTCGTTTGTTTGCATTTTACCCTCCTTCTGTTGTCCAAAGCATTCCACCCGTATGAGCACTATGGGTTGCTATGCTGCCCTTTACTCGACTGGTGTGCACTGTTGTGGCTCTGTGCCTCAGCAACAGGACAGCTGATATTATGTGACAGGCTTTTATGTTTCTGCGCACGGGCTCCAATTATGTAAGGCTCTTTTTATCACCGGCCCTCTGCTCTCCCTCTCTAGATCATTAAAATCATTTTTGCTTTCAGCGGCCAGCAGACAGCAGAGCTCAGCTGTTAATGCAAATCAGTGGGTCGGCCTAATGTGATTAAAACTCAGATCTGAGAGCAGATATCAGTTTTTTTGTAACAGATGTGATGACTTTCCGTGTGGATGCACTGTTATGTACAGTCACACAGTAAATACACAAGATGTTCCACTACTGTTACTATTTATTGTTACTGCCCCTGCTGCCAGTGCCACTGCTAATAAAAGTAATACATTGTTATCACCACACACACGGTAGTGTTATGATGGTACATCTTCCTGTGTTTGTCCTGTGAGTCTAATGGATCCTACAGTCTTTGTACTGCGTCATTCTCTCAGCCTGTGATCTTTTGTAACCCAGGTGTTCGCACGAGTAAAAGCACAACTGTTATTACATCCACTGAGGACCAGAAACTGATTTTCTGGCACCATCTCTGTGAAGTAATTGAATAATAATAATTTGTTCTGTGAATAAATAAAACCGGGCTGCCTTTTGAATCCAAGTAAGTAATTAATTAATTAAGTAAGCACTTTAATTTGCCAAAGGCATATTTCTTCATGAGTAAGTCAAACTAGCAATCAATGTGAATGCTCAGTGATGTTGTAAATTTCTCCGCAGGGCTTTAAAAGATGCAGACAGGAAGGCAACACATTTCAAACTCTCTCTTTGAAGCGCTCTTTGTAAGCAAAGAGCCTCTACTTGTCTTTTTGTCATCTTGTAGATACATCTAAAGTAAGACAGGTCAGCTGACAGGCAGGAGTAAGCTCGGTGTGAGCCTTCCACTTTCCTTTGTGCACACCAATTTAATGAATGAGTTTATTTACAAATAACCAGTTTGTCATATAGTCTGCTACTCAGTCATAATTTGAGGGTAAAGATCATATGACTTTTTCTTTTCTTACACGGCACTCTTTATTTAGAGTTAAGAGAACTGTAATATATGTGTAACCTCTAAACACTTCATCTAAACACATTATGCATGTTAAAAAATACTTGTTGAAATTGTGTGAAAAGACTGGGAACGATTTAGTACTGAATTGTGGAGTTAGATTGTTAAACTGCTTTTCACCATTTCTGTGTCTGGGGTTTCTTGGATGGGGCTTAAAGTGTGCTCAGTGACGCAGTGGAGCGACCCATAGCATAAGACCTGCCCCTACACTGTATAAAAACTAAAGCCGTTGAGTTTTTTTGTTGTTTGAAAAAATTAAAATAAAAAATTACCAGTCTGTTGCAGACTGAGAAGAATGAGGTCAGTATCCTCTGACTCTGAATTTGATACTGGCTGTGGTGGCTCAAACATGTCTGGCTGCACAAATCCAATAAAGCTGCTAGATGGAGCATCCATTGTAGTGCTACAATTAAAACAGGGTGCAGCTTTCCCACAAGTGGGCGTGGCTTCAGCACATGCAGTGGACACGCCACCAGTGTCTCACAGCAGAGAGTACTGCCTATCATCATTTATATACTTAACCGTTTTAATCATACAAATTTGAACTCACTCAAACTCACCACATATTTATTTTTGCTTTACCTGGACTTTATTTTTTGATAATCAAAGGGTGTTATCAGCAGCTGCAGATCAATATGCCTCTGGACACAAGTAGAAGGACCTACAACCAATCAAAGCAACAAAACATGATGTAGCACTGAGCGACAGACAACTGTGACCCTGCTGTGATGGTGCAGCATCAACATGTCTGTGACGGAGTGTTGCAGTTTTTCCCATAAGAATTAAAAAACAGACTTCAGCAGAAAGTTCAACATCAGTTGCAGCTATCTTGGTTGTTTTTGAATATGCCTCAATGGTGCTCCTCTTTACTAAGCTAGCTGTGTGTTTGCCTTGGTGTCCCCAGGTGTGTGAACCAAAAATTATGTTACCAAGTATTTTGCATTGAGTGGGAAGGCTCCACAAGTTGTCAGTCATCGTCTGAAACCTGCCCCATATTAGATAAACAGTTGTGATTGTCCCGACCCACACCAGGTGAGCCAGAAATCTCTTTGAACAGGAGGGGGACCAGACACATCTGCCACATCAAACAAAACATGAGCTCGCAGTTTCGTCTGGTTTCCAGGCAAAGTAAATATAGGTATGGGGGCAGATTGACAGAAAGGTAATTAGCATAGAATTTTGATAATCAGTGAATTGATTTAAGGCATTCATCAAGAAAAAAAGTCAAACAGTTGGTTCTTATATGTTCTCAAACGTGATGATTTGCTTTCATTCAGTTTTCTGCTGTTGTATTAGACAAAACATTGAATATATTTGGGTTTTTGACCTCATCTTGCATTTTTTTTTATACTTTTCTCACCTTTAACTGACAAATTGATGAATCAAAAAATAAAGGTCGACATTCGTATAGAGACTAATTGTTAGATGCAGCCCTGTTATGTAATTTGTGTAGGCACTGGGATCTAAAGGTTGTTGTTTAAGTTTGATCCAGTGTGTCCACATCTGGATCTTATTGGTAAGGTGTCTCCTCTGTGCCTTGTATCCGCCAGCCTGTCCATCACTCCCCAACCCTCTCCCGTTGTTTCATATATGTGGCGATGTCTGCCTGATGATTTCAGGTTCTTTAACATTTACTTTGTTGTACTAACCTGAACAGATAACAACTAACAGGTCTGTCCCCCTCCCTCTTGTGTCTGTGCTGTCCAGTGGGATCTGGTGTGTGGTCAGTACTGGTTGGTCCCAGTGGAGGAGGTGTGTTTCATCCTGGGAGTCCTGACTGGCTGTCTCGGCCTGGGCTATGCTGCTGACAGGTAATGCATGTCTGCATGTGTTTCCTTCAAGGTGAGGTAGATGAGACAGTCATCTGCAGAAAACCCAAGAAACGTTGTTAAAAAGTTACTGTGTCAATTTGGAAAGCTTGTTCGAGGTCTTCCTGTCATGGCATGCCACAAATAATCTGTGTGTCATGCAGGACACACACGCACGTGTTAACATCCTCCGATACAAATTGTCCATCCGTCATCAGACATCTGTGCTGTTAAATCACTTTGTTCCTCAATCTCCAGTCTCTTGTCCTTACATTGCAGTTTCACTACCTCCCATACCACACACAGAGATGCAAACACTTACATGCACAAAATGGAAGAAAGATTTAGTACCAAGCAGCCCAATTGTCATTTCTTAGTGCGTTCTATCACAGTGAGACGTACAGGTCTGCAAGATAAACCAAAGAATGTATCACACATCAATTTTCTACACATCAACAATGCATGGCATCAAAGTTAGAGAGTGTGCGCTCTTTTGCATGTGCATTTATTCTAGGAGACCCCAGGACCTCATGCTTAGCAGACTGCATTAGGCACAACCCAAGCACCTCCAGTAATTGGCATAATGGATCCAGCCTGTGTGCGCTCTGTTGTCGGATTGAGCATCACACAGGGGAAGCAGTAGTTTTGGGGGGAATTGTGAGGGAGATGATGCCAGTTTAATCAGCTAACAGCCTTCATTAATTTGCTGACCAATTGAGCATAGCATCTGTTTGTTAAGACTAGTGAATTAGTGTTGCCTCCTGGGAACTTGCAAAGAAGAAAAGGGAACAGTGCTAATCTGCAGGTTGGAAACAAAAGTGCTTCACCCGCACGGCTGAAAATTGGCTAATCGTCACAATTAGTGATGAGTTATGCGTCAGACTTGAGCTGCTTTGAGGATGCATTTATATTTTCTATTTATATGTCTTTCTTTGTGATTACATTTCTCTTAAAGGGTTGATAATATATTTTGGTCATATATTTGAACAGTGTCTACAAGTCATTCTTAAAATGTAATTCAAGGAAATGGAGTCTTAATATTGTGTCAACTTTGAAATTATGGACTTTTAGGTTTGCTTAACATTTCATTAAATGTAATTAGTCAATTTGAATGATCTATAAATTGCATAAAACTCATAACGTAGGAGCCACATTAATAGTTCACAGTGCTGTAAAGTGTGGAGGTCCCACTGTGGCTCTCCGCTGTATCTTATCTCTTTATATTCACAGTAGACCGATGTCCTATTTTCTGTTCTCAACTCTCTTGCTCTTAATATTTAAACATGTGAAGTAGTGTTTTTTTTTTTTGCTCTTGCATTATCAACACTTACATTATCATGTGTTGCTGTTGTACATCCTGGTTTTATGTTTTTATCTTCATTTGTATTTACATTTAATTTAATGGTGTTTATTTATGGTAAAAATGACAAAAGAGAGTTTTGGAAAAGTGGCTCAACAATATCCCCAATTTATTTATCAGTATGTTGTAGTAGTTTTATTATGAACGGAAAGTGTAAGTGTTTTTTGTGGGGTGTAATAATGCAGGTGTAATGATGTGTCAGTCAGGTTGTTTTCAGTACATATCTCTGTTTCTCTGCAGGCTGGGCAGGTTCAAGACTCTGCTGACCTCTCTGACCCTGTCCGTGGTTTTTGGGGTGCTGGTATGTGTCTCTCCATACCCCTCCATCTTCATCGTCATGCGTTTCTGTTTGGCGGCAGGCTAGTGCGGGAGTCTACCTCACACTGTACATCACTCGTGAGTATTTTAACATTTGAAGGATGCGCCATGTTTGTATTTAATAGAAAGATCCAGCTAAGAACATTAAAGGTACAGTTCACGCCAAAATCAAAAATACATATTTTTCCTCTTACCTGTAGTTTCACTTTTCAAACTAGATTGTTTTGGTGTAAGCTGCCGAGTGTTGCTGTAATCAGCCTTTTCTCCAGTATAACAGAACAAGATGGCACTCAGCTTGTGGTGCTCAAAGTGCCAAAAAATACATTTTAAAAACTCAACTGTAATGTCTCTTTCCAGAAATCATGACCCAGTTACTCAAGATAATCCACAGACTTTGTTGTCAGCAGTTTCATGAAGGAACTATTTCCTCTCTACCGAACTACACCCACCAACTGTATCACCACGCAGAGGGAAGCGTGCATCTGTTGCTAGCTCACCTAGCACCACTATGCTAGCTAACGTTACAGCTCAGCTGAGGAGGGCGCCATGATTTTTAAAGAGTGAACAGTCATGTTAGGCACAACAATACTTTGAACTAAATGCTAATGTCAGCATGCTAAGATCTTCACAATAAAAATGCTGATGTGTTTGTTCAGCAGACATAATTTTCACTATGTTCACCCTCTTAGTTTAGTGTGTTCGCATGCAGCTAACTAGCACTAACCTAAACTCAGAGTACAGCTTAGATGAAACAAGATTTGTTGTGTTTGACTGTCAGGGCTGGAGCTGTGTGAACCGTCTCTGAGGCTGGTGGTGACCATGCTGGCCGGGCTGATGACTGTAGCCGGAGAACTCCTGCTGCTGGCCGTCGCCCTGGGCTGCCAGTCCTGGAGGGGCCTGCTGGGAGCCGGCGCTGCACCGCTAACACTCTTCCTCAGTTACGGGTACGAGTTTGTGTGTGTATTTGGTTACACGTCCACAGTATGATTATTTGTTCCTATAATTTCTGTATTTTTTTAAATTTAATTTTCAGCTTGATTCCCATATGTAGGACTTCATCATTGGCATTTTCTTTTCATTTTTAGATATTCTTGTTGTACGGTCACGAATATGAACATGTGTTTATTTTCCTGTGGAACTGCAGGGACACGAGAGTGAAGGAACCTGATAGTCTTTTGATAAAGTGTCTTGATGCCAACTGACTTGCTGAAAGCTTTGCTGGATCGTATTGATTCCAATCCCCTCGTCACACTGAGCCTTTTAGTTCATGTCAGAATGCATTAGGACCACTTTGTTTAAGGTCCCCAGTCCCTGTAAGACCTCTGTTACAAGATAAGCTTTCATTGCAGTTTTAAAGCCAAATTAACAGAGATTAAAGTATGATTACTAGCAATGAGCTGCAGGTTTGGAAGAAAAGCTGGATTAAGAAATAAAGAATTCTGCTACCTTGTGACCCACATGGGTTATTTTCCATGCTGAAGGATCAAATATGGGCTTCGTAGTTTTGATGCAGGGTAAAGGTCAGCAAAGATCAAAGAGTGATCCGGACTTATGTTTTGTCTGTTCTGCAGCATTCCTGGGGTGTTTCCAGAGTCTCCTCGCTGGCTCCTTCTGTCAGAGAGATCCGCAGACATGAACTCCTTCACCGAGAGAAGAAACTCCAACAGAGATGTGAGGGATGACGAGAGTTTCACAGGTGCGTGTGTGTGTGTGCATAGTGTATATCCTTATTGTCTTCCTTAAAACGAGAGCAGCTCAGGTTTTTCTGCATCACTGCTGGGTTCAGTTCCTGAGTTCTGCATTATTTATGGGTTACTCATTGCAGTGCATTTCAAAATACGAGTACTCATCACACACCGCTACCAAGAGCAGGTAATGATGCTCAATTATAATTCATGATTTATTAAAGACACTTCGAATTATAATACAGCCTCACGACCTGCAGCTACAGAATCATCTGAGCTGGATACGTTGATGCTCAACGTGTTTCCCAGGTAGAGTGGACTTTGCTCTTGTGTAGCAGGGTGTCTGCAGGTCCTTAAAAAGTCTTAAAATGTCTTAAATTTAATTTTATAAATTTCAGGCCTTAAAAGTCATTAAATGGTCATTAATTTGAATTTGTGACATTTTGTCTAATTTAATTTGTCCATCTTTTATTTATTTTTTGTCAAAATGAGTCAAAGTTTTTTGCATTAAAGTCTCTGATGTAACAAATCTTAAAACCAACCACTGGACTTAATCCTGTCTTCAATTTACCTGTTGGCAAAATGAAAATTTTGTTTTCCGTACATAAAACCTACCCATGCTTGGAACCACAGACACATCTTACCTGCAATGTTTAAATTAAACCTCTGCCTTAAATTTTCCTTTTAAAAACTTGTAAATGTTTTTAAAGTCATTCGATTTAAGTGTCTAATACCTGTAGACGTCATTGCCACCCTAATGCTAATCTAGAAATGTTTTTGTGACCTGCAGAAGTTGGACTAACCGCTCTGATATAGGTGTCCATCTCTGAGGGGTATTGTAGTCGTCTCCCAAGACAGGAGCAACATCATAGCATTGCCCAGGTGGCAGCGTACGACTCCAGCCTGGACAGCAGCAGCTCTTGTCATCCCCCCTGTAGCGGCACTATATTATATGTTATATTTATTTTTAACTCTTTAACTGATAGAATTAATCGGTCAAAATTCTTGTTCTCAATTACGGTTACATTTACATTTTAACCAAGTTACATTTGCTCACGTTTGGGTCTTATTCATTAAACGTGAGCAAAATGAATTTGTGTGTAACCTGTTCACAGAAAGAAATTTACATGTATTTCGGCATTCATCAAAATGTTAGTAGCTCCAATCTTTTTGTAGTTACTAACAAAATCTACACCTGCTTCTGACTGCTCGTAGTGCTTTGGTTAATAAGGAGTGTACATAAATGTTGCTTCTCAAATTCTAATTTTAATTTTATGTTCACAATATGCAGATGCCTTTGAAACATGTAAATTAAACATGACAAAAGATTAGAAATATAATCAGGAGAGAGAACTCCACCACTGTATCGTCTGTTTGAGGGGTGAGACTGTGAGACCTACGTTTCTGACCCAACACTAAGCTATCAGTGATGGCTGTCAGAATGTACAGCGACTGAGCAATTAACATAACACGTACATCACTTCACCTTCTGAGTTTGCTGTTGACTGCTCCAGTGGAGGCATGTCGCTGTCTCCCCTGACAGAGACGTCTCTCCGATGATAAAAGCAATGCGCTTGTTAGAGAGGTGTGACTGGGAAGAGCCTTCTCCTGTAGCTGTTGTGGTTTTTTTGTGTGCACTTAAAGATTTTTTGACTTCAAGTTTCATATCGAACCATTTTTGTTTAACTGTTCAGATGGTTCATACAACAGAAGAAACAAAGTTAACGGCACCCGCTACCTCCTTCCACGCCTTTTATTTACTCGTCCCTGTCACACCACTAATAACAAAAGAAAATAAAATGTTTTTTCTCAACCCCACTTCACCTAAAATAACTTCAGTCTCAGCAGAGGAAAAGTTTTTCTTTCTCTCTCTTTCCTTCTTTGTTTGCTCCATGGTAGCAGGCTGACAGGATGCACCTGTCCACAGTTAATGTCACCTCTATGTATGGTGGTCACTGGCTAGTCATGGGCGGGGATGGATGCTAATTGCTGCCTAGTAAGAGTGCGCTGTCAATTTAAGATTGATCAGCAGTCATTAGCAGATCAAATTCGAGTTTTCTGTGGTGTTCATGACTTTGGTGTAGGTTTTTTGTACCAAGATTTTTTATGTGCATATCTACGCTCAGATTTGCTGACATTTTATTTCATGAATGAGACCCATTGTCTTTACTCCCTTGTTTTTGGGGCTCCATAGGTCTCACTTCTATATGACAACTGAAAAAAAATCTTTCTTTCACTTGACATATATTTTTTAAGTCTTTGATTTAATTGAAACTGTCACTGATTCTTCGAAGAAGGACTTATAATTGTTGACAAATACATTAACAAATTAATTAATAAACTATATAATTATGTTATATCTACTTAGAGTTACATCAAACTGTTACAGTGTGTAATATAAGTACTTTATTAAGTGCTTATGAACTGCTAATAAATGCTAAACTGAAAGGTTAACTGAAAATGTTATCATAAAATCCATTTTTATTAATCCTGGTACAACTGCAGTATTATGAGTGCCTGTTAAACATCCTCTGTTCGACCAATAGGAGCTGCAACAACATCAATTTAACTGGAGTCCTCCTGTACATGTCTCTTTTCAGATAAAATAAATGGATAGTGAGCTATTGATTAAAAGAGCAACCAGGTCATCACTCTCTGCGCTTTGGAGCTGTGAATTAAAGAGCCTGTTTTGTCCTGTTTGCCTTCTGCAGAGCTGGATTCAGAGCCGACCCCCTCCTCACGCCCACACCTGTCCTTCCCTGAGCTCTTCCACAGCAGGAACATCTGGAAGAACATGTGTGTGCTCGGCTTCACCTCGTAAGTCATCCCACACTCTTGGCATTAATTTAGCAACGCTGCAGTTTTGAGTCAGCCCTTTCCGTTTGCACTTTATTTACAGGAACTGGTCGCTGCTGCAGTCTCATATTTCATCCTCAAAGTGCTTTGACTGATTCTTATGCGCTGCTGAACTACTTCTCTATTTAAAACCGTACTCTTTGTTATTCTGTCCCCCCTCCTTCAGATTCATCTCTCACGGCATTAGTCACTGTTACAGCTCTTTCCGAGGTGACGTCAGAGGCACGGCCCCCAGCTTCTACTGGACGTACCTGCTGTCAGTGTGCGCAGGGGGCGGTGCCTGGCTGTTGCTCTGGGTGACCGTAGACAGGTGCGGCCGCCGTGGCATCCTGCTCCTCTCCATGACGATGACGGGGCTGGCCTCTTTGATCCTCCTGGGACTCATGGAGTGTAAGCAGGCTTTACTTGCGGGGTATTTTTTTTTTCCTCCAAGTAAATCTAGAGTCAGATCAAGAAAGCTATAAATAGTCTTTGCCAACAAGGTGGAAACACTTTCCCTTCATCTCCCCAGAGGTCACCCCCTGTTGCTGTAGAGAACCATTATGTGAGGCTTGCATGAGGATTAAAGGCCTTGCTTCCTCAAATCCTCACTGGAATGGAAGTAAAAGTTATTTTATTTGATGTTAAGCTCAGTTTTGCTCATATAAGATCATCTATACACCCATGACCTCATGTTTGGCTCGAGCATCATGCAATATGAAACAGATTAGAAGCAGCGCTGTTCATGACAAAATATGTTTCTGGTGTAGAAACGCAGAGTTGCCTCAGTCTCAGTCTCCCCCCTGTGGCTGAAATGAAGTATGACACCCAGTTTATGTAGGACACTGCAGTGGCAGCAAAGTCAAAGCTGTGTCAGGTGCTGTGCTTTAATCATGCATCAAAGGCTGAGGGGGCAGTATCACTGGGGGGTGATGGTGTTTCTGCTGACCTCTTAGAGGCTGCTCACTGCTCTCTGTGTTCACTGAATGACAGAAGTCTGGACGTTTCAGGGAGAAGATCATTCAGAAATCTACACTGGGAGTCAGTTTACATCAACAGGGCATCATGATATATTATCAGTTAATGTAAAACAGAAATGCTGCACTTCACCATGACAGTCCGTAGTTACTGATGCTCGTCCTTCCTTCCTCTGTCTCTTTAGATCTCAGTGAGACGGCCATCACAGTTTTCTCAGTGCTGGGACTCTTCTCCTCCCAGGCCACCGCCTCCCTCTGCATCCTCTTCACTGCAGAGATCATGCCCACCATCATCAGGTAAAACTAACACAGCAGCACTGATGTAAAAGTTAAAGAAGTCTTTATTTATTTATCTTTGTGCTAATACATTAAACTGTAGGATGTGTCAATATTTGATGAAATGAATCAGGACATGAAAAATGCAGAGGAAAGGAGAGAGGACGTTTCCATCAATATCTATTAGTAATGAAGAGACGTTTCCTGACATCTGAAAAAAAATCCTGATTAACTGGGATCACTCTTAAAATTACATGACAGCTTAGCGAATCTTCTTTTGGATTTGACGGGAATAAAACGCCTCATATTGAGGGAATTTCAGGTAATTTACAGTTCTGTGTAACACCTAATATTTCTTAAACAAATGTTATTAATTTATCCTTGAAGGAATAGTTCAACACTTTTGGAAATATGCATACTCGCCTCCCTCTTAAGAGTTTCATGAGAATATCGACACTGCTGTCATGTCTGTATACTAAATATGGGGACATTTAGTGAAGCTCAGCATAAAGTCTGGAAACAAGGATACAACTAGCCTGGCTTTGACTTAAGGTTAAGAAATGTTTACACTTGTGATATAACATGTTAGAGGTATACTGTGGAGGAATGGTGGATTAGTTTTGTAAACACAACATTCAAACTTGGCCCCTCCTCTCCAAACATCTTATATGTACATTGCAGTCTACTGTACTATTGTAGGAACTTTACATTTGTTGTAAAAGTAGACACTGGAGCGAGCTAACTAAGCTAACCATCGGCACCTGTCTGTCTAACAGAAAACAGGCCATCCCTGTGTGTCTGCTAGTAATTGAACCCCAGATTCACTCTTGTTTGGGGCACTTTTTCGCAGTTTCCTCTTAGATGTGTGCTGCTACCTTTATAGAAAGTCCCAACCTCACCTGCATGCTGTTATTGGCTGGTAGCTACACACCAAGCTAAATACTGACAAAATAAGGAAGTAGGCAGAGGGCGGTGTTTCTGCAGATAAATGCACTGCCACACTGGAAATGAGGGAAACAGCTAGCCTAGCTCTATCCAAAAACCAGCGAAACAAACAAACAAAAAAAGCTCTGCCGACTTGAGGTGAGAATCACCAGAGGCCCCGCGATATGATGTTATCAAGATACAGCAGGAACAGTGCTAACAATAGCAACATTGCTGTCAGTCTTATGGTGAGAGCCTGATGGGAACCACACGGTGGGTGCTATGTTTCCACATTGTGGGTCACTATGGTGTCATCAGTGGTTATCTTGTATGAGCGCAGTTTAACACCTAGCATCTATAAAGAAATGAAAGGGAGTTTTGTTTTTGAGAAAGGGGGACTTAAATCTAAACTGAATCCCATATATGTGTTAAATATTTGTATATGTATATGTTTATGTGTCAAATCTGAAATTGTCTTCAGGGGCAGTGGCGTGGGCGCAGTGCTGGCCCTGGGCTGCGTGGGCCGCCTCAGCTCCCCGCTCATGGATCTGAGGAACCACTACGGTTACTTCCTGCACCACGTGGTCTACTCCTCTCTGGCCCTGCTGGCTGTGCTGTCCATCCTGCTGCTGCCAGAGAGCAAGAGAAAGCCGCTGCCCCAGACTTTGGGCGACGGGGAGCAGTACAGACGCCCCCCTCTGGGCAGGAGGAGGAGGGACAATGTGCCGCTGCTAGCCACGCCCAACCCAGAGACCTAAAAGAGCCCTGAAAGAGTCGGATGGACTGTGCTCAAATCACCCACTTTGCAGCCAGAACATTTACACCCATCATGTTCATGCAGAGGAGGAGAAAGACAGAACATTATAGATACAAGGGCTGCACGGATGATTGTGGACGGACGATGAAGGGCGGTGATAAACGTGATCGGACACTCTAAGCTTCCTAACATATCATCCTCTAGTCATTCCAAACGCAGGCGGTTTGGTCGAGCTATCATTTTCC
The DNA here is from genome assembly GCA_019142605.1 of Cephalopholis sonnerati. Taxonomy (NCBI): domain Eukaryota; kingdom Metazoa; phylum Chordata; class Actinopteri; order Perciformes; family Serranidae; genus Cephalopholis; species Cephalopholis sonnerati. The sequence goes on from JAGQAX010000021.1 coordinate 27,643,909, forward strand.
TCCACCATCCTCCATTTCCTGCCATTCAGTTGTGTGTAGATCTGACACACAGTGTTCACAGACACGCCTTCATCTCCATCTCCTCCTGACCAGAAGGCAGGTGATCCCCGCCATGTGACACACCAGCATACACTGCTGCACGCCGTCCTCCCGTGCGTCTGTCGTAGAGATGTTAGCTGCTTACTACTGACACTTCAGACCAGACGTGGCTCAGAGAGTAGTTGCAAAGTTATTCCTAGCATTTGTCTTAACCTGCATAGAACGTTTTTTGTCGTGTTTGCTGTGTACGACAACACTAGAAGTGCTCGGAGGTGTGCAAAATCAAAGCAATGTCAGCTTTGTATACTTTTCTGTGACACTTGTGGTTAAACTCTCCCATGTGGCACTCCAAACAGGGACGGACCACAGCTCTTGAACACATGTTGTAAGACTCTATGGAGTGTGGGTGCCTTGTAAATACTCTAGACTTAGTTTCTTTAACTTTTTTGGGGCATCTGAGTTTTGCTAAAGCAGACCCTGTGGCTGGAAACTGTACGGTTCAGTTATGCTATGCAGTGGAGAAGCAGATGCAGAGCACTTTGAATTATTCTTTTGTAAAGATGATGGTGGTTAATTTGACCAAAATCTTAAAAAATAAGGGACAGTTTTATGAGCTTAAATCTACTATCGATAACGGGATCAGAGGCTAAAAAGGAAACAAAATAGTCTTTCAAACAAAAATGTGTTCGTGTTCAAACTGTTTAAATCCAGTTACTGAATCTGGCCTGGAGCCAGCAATATTTATGTCTTATTTATGTTGTTATTAAGCATAATCAGAGAATTACTCAGAGGCCTAGCATTTTTTAAGTATTAAGCTAAATATTGTTAAATTGGGTTGAGATGACTCTGACTCTCGAATAACTGTCACAACATTCCTATCTGCATGTATGGAAGCACTGAAGGGCTTGTTTTTTCTGTATTTCCTCAGAAGCTTATAGTTACTCAATACCTCTCTAGAAGACCAGTCTCAGCTGTATGAGAATAGACGGGTACGAACAAACTACAGTAGACTTTTAAATGGTGACTTGTATAACCAGGCACATATATTTTTTGTCAGCAGTTAAATGTGGAGGTTTTGAAAGAGGTCATCTGTTATTTTACCTGAATGTTAACTGATGCTGGAAGAAAAGGGCCCAGTGATTATGCTCCATGAGGTTTGAATGGGAGCTGAAGAGGGCCCCAGAGCTCCAAATTAACCCCCGACTTCCTCAACCACGCACCGAGGATATTGTTTTCCTTTATGACTTCTTTATTTTGAGTGCGCTGGCTGGTGCCATGTTGCATACGGTTAAATTGTGATGGAGAATTACCAAAGCATGTATGTTTTAGTGCTTCAGAAAATCCCAGTGTTTGTTTACATGCTCGGTAATTCTGCTACTCAAGTTAATGTGGGTGTGTGATATTAAGAGGAAGTGGGAGGTTTTTAATTTGGACTCTGACGTTTAGGATTCACTAAAGAAATTATGACTCAATTTTGTTGACAGCTACTTCCTCCGTTTTTTCCTCTGTATGTTGCACTCAGCAAGTCCTAACACTTGTACACTGACAATTATTATCACTATGGTTAACTTGGCTCGAGTAGTATTATGTCTGACAACACTGATGATCTGTTCAATGATGAGTGTGATGCAGTTAACTCTATAGCCTGATTTAATGTAAAATAAAACTGGTTCAATTACCAAGACATGAGCAGTTTTTTTATGAGTTGTTACAGTATGAATCGTTGTGGTTCAGTGTGTCGGCTGTACGGAGATATATTGGCAGAAATGGAGTATAATATAACAAGTATGTTTTCTTTAGTATCAGAAAGGCACACATTTTTAAATGTTAAACTGCTTTATGTATTTATTTATTCCCCTCCAAGAATTGCGACCTCAACATGGTAGAGGGGTTTGCATGTCCTTGCCAGCGAGCGTCTGGTGGCTGGGCCTTCATCCATGACATGGAGCCACCACCCTACAGGCCCACCACCTGCAGGGGCTGACATCAGCTTTTAGCTCCCAGGAAAAACTACCTGAAAGTCTTGATCTTGAGTTATCGGAGTGAAAAGGTGAGCTCACATTAGCAGGCGCTGGGCTAGCAACATGCCTGCAACACGCCAAACATGTTAGAGAAACACAGATTTGTAACGTGAAACTGCTTTAGTCAGTGTTTTTACCTGGTTAAAATCACTGAGTCAGCTTGTTTTGGAGATGAAGAAACGTCTGTGGATAATTCAGCTTCTGCTAAAAACCTCCTGAACCATGAACACTGAAGAAATTATAAATGAGAGAAGTTTCAGATGGTTGCAACCTGCAATTCTCACTGCTAGATGCCACTAAATTTCCTTAAATCTTACACACTGTTCCTTAAAATACACTGTATCAAGCGCATCTCAAGGCGGTACAGTCTCTATGTAGCTACAGTCATGACTTCATGAAAGGGACTTCTGACACCCAAAACTAAACTATACATTTAAAAAAAATCACTATCACTACTTCTGATGATACTTTGAATGTAATGCTGGGAACACTGACCTGTAGCCTGACTGGATCTCAGTGTGAACTGGTGACAAATCTCTCTAATCTGTTTTGGAAATCCTGCTGGTGCTGTGTGAGAATCTGATCCACCAGCTGGCCTGGAGCTGACGCTGTCCATCAATCTGTGATGGAACAAGACAAAAATATTAGCAGCAAATGCACATAACTGAGAAAATTTTTTATTACCTGTTCTGTCAAACCCATAAAAATCAGGATTAACCATGTACTACAAATACATACGGTCAATAATACAAGTCAGTGTTAAATCTAATGTTACATAGTGCTAAGTATGACGACCCCTCCTGTGTCTCTACTCTCCCTGGCCTGCTTGTGCTTTCCCCTCCCCTTGCAGGTACTGGGCTGGCAGTGCACATCGTTAGGCTGCAGGCGCACCTGAGCTGATGAGCTTGCAAGCCTACAAAGCTGGGCACTTCAGTTTGCCTCCCTCTTTCCCAGCTCTCACATGGCTCTTTGGTTTGACTGATTTGATTTGTCTTTTCTTTCAGCATGCAACACCTCTCTACACCATTTTCCACTCATGCTGGCACTCAAACACGACACTGATGTTACTGATTGTTCACATCTTATTAAGCTGTTCTGTAAAATAACATTATCTCATAAATTGTTTCATCTTTGACCTCCAACCTTTTGTGTATTCTCTATGCTTTTGTCTGAACCCTGAGCCAGTTCATGACATGAGGTACAGCAGAATAGTATTTTTTTTGTAAGCATTTCCATCTCAAAAACTCCTCTGGTGGCTACAAGAGCTCCATCTGGTGGCGTTTTATGATACACCTCTGCATGGTTGAAGACTTGAAGACGAACCAGGTTTCAACCACCTGAAGACGATACTGCAACATTTCAGTTCATTTTGCTTGGTTCATCGAGCCACATCTCCTGACAGGTGAAAAAAAGCAATCTCCATAATTTTAACTCTTTATAAATAATAATAAAAAACATCATATGATGAAAACTTATAGTAAACTATATAGTCTTGTTCTAATACTGCATCATCATCAAATGTTGCTCCTCTTTTGTCTCTAATTGAGGTTCAGAGATTTCCACCTCTAAGATTTCTGCCTCACCGCGATACAATGGAGGTAAGTGGAGTTTTGTCTGTGGTGCATTGACGATTATATACAGAAAATTTCAGGGCCATAGCTCAGTGGATAATCCACAGGCCACGATGTGAAGTTTTTATTCTAAACAAGGGAGTAGATTTTGTTTGAACACTGGGGGGATACACATGGGGCGGGGGGTGGAGATGTCTTTAATTTAATCAAAATAGAAGGTCCTCTGCTACTGTCTTGTTTTTGTTATTGATTGACGTTGGCGTGCCTCCTGCATCTCCCCCAAAATGTACTCCTATGCTTGACACAGACATGTTCATATTAAGGAGCTAAACCATCAATGTATTGTGGGAATGCCCGTGAGAAGATTTCATCATCACAATGAAGATTCAAACAAGTTATAACCAGTGATCGTTGTCGGCAGGGTTTGAACCTGCGCGGGGAGACCCCAATGGATTTCAAGTCCATCGCCTTAACCACTCGGCCACGACAACTCACACGTCCTTCTTCCAGTGAGAACCCTCTTTGTAGATCTATGTAATTTTCTATAATTGTCTTTAAAGTGAAGAATTTTGAATTGTTTCTTTATTCTGAACATGAGCTACAGGTGTGGCATGTCACATGACTGGCTCAGGCAGCAATATGGATATTTAAGATGAAGACTTTCTGTCATGTATCAGACAGTCTTGTATTGATACTCAGCACATTCAGAGAACACTCGTTATATATTGTGAAGAGGACATGTCTCCTGCAACCCCCCCAAACCTACATCTATGCCTGACACAGACATGTCCATATTAAGCAGTGAAACTTGTAGCTGAACTATCAGTGTATTGCAGGACTGCCAGTGAGCAGATATCATGCTCCAAAGAGACAAACTTATTAATCGTTGTCGGCAGGGTTTGAACCTGCGCAGGGGAGACCCTTATCGCTGCGCCAAAAGCAACTGACTGCAAAGTCTGCATTTTATCAAGGCAATGAGACTGAAAAGAATCCCGCATTCAAGGGCTGCACTGCTGTGGACCCAGTCACTTCAGGCACTCGTCAGGTGATACGACACAGTCAAGGAAGTCCATTAGGTCATCACGTTGAAAGGACAAACTTTATGTCACCCATAATCACGTATGTTAAAGGTATTATCAAAAACTGGGTTCCATTGAATAAAAGTATGGTAAGGATTACAACTTATAGACTGTGAGACAACACACAATAGGAAGTGTTCGTTCAGTCAATAGCTATTATCAGTGCATGGCTTACTGATACTCTTCTAAGTTGCACCTGAAATGTGTCAGTAGGTGCAGTGGCCTCCAAATGTAACACTGGTGGGCTCTCAGTGGCAAAAAGTGACTCTGGTTGGCGGTGGGATGGAAACCTTGAATCTGGCCCGACAAACTCAGCCAAACGTGTTGTTTTTAGTGAGGACACCCGCTGACCTTTGACTACAGATGTCGTTTGAGTTTGTTTTACAGTATAGATTAAACGTTTTTACTGCAGTCAACCTTTGTGTCCCCCAGCATAGACGGAATTACTGAGTGTTCTGTGGCAGTGTCATGTAACAAGCAAGGTTTTCAAGGAAAAGCCCTGGCTGTCAGGGATGTAATTCCAAACTTAGATTGGGAGGGTCAAAGGACAGCTTCTTTAAGCCACTTCTCTGGTTATAAAGCAGGTTCCACCGAGACTTGAACTCGGATTACTGGATTCAGAGTCCAGAGTGCTAACCATTACACCATGGAACCTCTATGTTGACTGTGAGGCCGTTTCTGGCATCATATCACCATGCATGTGGTCACTCAAAAATAAACAACAGAGAAGGTATCACGATGAGAGTGTAGAAGTTGTCAAATGCTCCTGCAGTGCAAGTAGTATGAACACTGTAGTTTGTCATATCAGTGACACTACTTCCCCACTATCATGATACAAGCACTGAATCCAGTGAAAAGCATCAGCTGTCAGAAGTGGGATTCGAACCCACGCCTCCAGGGGAGACTGCGACCTGAACGCAGCGCCTTAGACCGCTCGGCCATCCTGACCTCTCACGCATTGAGTTTTTGCATTAAAAAAAAAAATCCTGAATATACATAACAATATGCCTCTTTTAAATACTCCCAATAAACTAGCATTATCGCCTACCATCTGTCTTCTCTGGCCATATATGTACATACATATATAACAAATCAGAAATTTTGCTCGGGTTCGGCCAACTTAACCTACTGTTGTGTTGTGCTATGGCCTATTCAAGTGCTGGAATTTGTTATTTACGTGACAACGCCTGAACACGAAACCTCCACGAAAGTTTTATGACCGTGTCTGACATGATTTATCACCATGCAGGAGGGTATATGACAATAGCATTAATGGAGGTGTTATCAGGATCACAGTGTAGAAGCTGTGAAATGCTTCTGCAGTACAAAGTTTGTCATATGAGAGACATTACTGCTCACTTAACTTCCCCACTATCACGTTACAAGCACTGCCTTCAAGGAAGGCATTAGCTGTCAGAAGTGGGATTTGAACCCATGCCTCCAAGGGGAGACTAGGAAGAGCAACTGAGGAGGGATCCCTCTTCCAGGATGGACAGACGATTAGTTTTGGGCATTGTTTGTCTTCCGCCTCAGAGGTTTTCTCAACCCCAGTAAGTGGCGGAACCTTTTCGAGATGGAAGGTGTCTTTGTTGTGGTCCGGCCCACTCCTGCTCTTCGAGCCCACTCGGCGGTCCGGCCCACTCCTGCTCCCAGAGTCCACTTGCTGGTCCGGCCGACTCCTGCACCCAAAGTCCAGTTGGCCGCTCGGCTGGAAACCACCCATCTTGTGTCCCATCTTGTGTCGCTGCTGCGCTCTCAAGTCCCTGTTCATGCTGATATATAGTGCTCCCAAATTCCTGTCCGTGCTGACCTGGGACAGTCCCAAGTTTTTGAACTTCTTCTGCTCCCCACCACTCCTGCTGGGTCGCAGCACCCTCAAGTCTCCACTCCTGCTGGGCCACAGCACCCTCAAGTCTCTACTCCTGCTGGGCCGCAGCACTCCCAAGTCTCCCCTCCTGCTGGACCGCACCAGCCTCCTGGCTGAACTCGAGGTCTGCTCACCCTCTCAGGTCATTACCTGTCGGCTCGGCCTCCCGGCCGGTGCCCAGGCCTGCTCGCCCTCTCAGTTCGACCTCACAGCCGGTCTCGGAACCTGCTCTGCCTGTCAGCTCGGCCTCAATTTGAGCTGCGTCTCTCAGGTCGACCTCCGGGTGAGCTTTGCCTGTCGGCTCGGCCTCCCGGCCGGTGCCCAGGCCTGCTCGCCCTCTCAGGTTGACCTCACAGGACCTGCTCTGCCTGTCAGCTCGGCCTCAATTTGAGCTGCGTTTCTCAGGTCAACCTCCGGGTGAGCTTTGCCTGTCGGCTCGGCCTCCCGGCCGGTGCCCAGGCCTGCTCGCCCTCTCAGGTTGACCTCACGGGACGTGCACCGCCTGTCAGCTCGGCCTACAGGTGGGCTGCGCCTCTCAGGTCGACCCCCGGGTCAGCTTTGCCCTTGAAATTCGCCTCCCCGCCGGTGTCCAGGTCTGCTCTCCCTCTCAGCTGGTGCATTAGGGAGAGCCTCGTGCTTGCATGGTTCTTCCTTAGGGATCTCTTCATGGGTGTTTTTGCATAGAGGAGGCATATTGTTCTCTTTCACAGCCTGTAGCTCCACTGAGAGCTCAAGGCTATGAGAGATCTGAATCTTGAGCTGATTTTTCAACTCCTTTGTCTGCGTGAGTTCTGAGGTCATTGTTAAGCTCACGCTCAACTTTGAGCTGAGATTTTAGCTCCTCTTGCTCTCTCTGAAAACGTTTTTAATCCTCACATTTCTACGTTAGCAATGTGTTGTCTTCTCATTTCAGAGGGCCCCATGCCTGCCTTTGCCATGGGCCCCAAATTTCTTAAATCTGCCACTGAGGGACAACACACAAGAGGGGGCGTCTACTTCCTCAACAATTATCATTAAAGCATCACTTGGTTTGCTTTGACACTGAGACTATTCCAAGACACATCTGTAGTGCAGTAGTCTGCAAATGCATGACTGTTGGGAAACTACTGCTGAAAAGTGCCTGTCGTTGTCGGCAGGATTCGAACCTGCGCGGGGATACCCCAATGGATTTCTAGTCCATCGCCTTAACCACTCGGCCACGACAACCGCAAACATGGTGTTGAAAGAACAAACTTTATCTCACCTATAATCACGTATGTTAAAGGTATTATCAAAATTGGGTTCCGTTGAATAAAAGTATGGTAAGGATTACGACTTATAGACTGTGAGACAACACACAATAGGAAGTGTCTGTTCAGTCGGTAGCTATTATCAGTGCATGGCTTACTGATACTCTTCTAAGCTGCACCTGAAATGTGTCAGTAGGTGCAGTGGCCTCCAAATGTAACACTGGTGGGCTCTCAGTGGCAAAAAGTGACTCTGGTTGGCGGTGGGATGGAAACTTTGAATCTGGCCCGACAAACTCAGCCAAACGTGTTGTTTTTAGTGGGGACACCTGCTGACCTTTGACTACAGATGTCGCTTGAGTTTGTTTTACAGTATAGATTTAAAGTTTTTACTGCAGTCAACCCTTGTGTCCCCAGCATAGAAGGAATTGCTGAGTGTTCTGTGGCAGTGTCATGTAACAAGCAAGGTTTTCAAGGAAAAGCCCTGGCTGTCAGGGATGTAATTCCAAACTGAGATTGGGAGGGTCGAAGGACAGCTTCTTTAAGCCACTTCTCTGGTTATAAAGCAGGTTCCACCGAGACTTGAACTCGGATTACTGGATTCAGAGTCCAGAGTGCTAACCATTACACCATGGAACCTCTATGTTGACTGTGAGACCGTTTCTGGCATCATATCACCATGCATGTGGTCACTCAAAAATAAACAACAGAGAAGGTATCACGATGAGAGTGTAGAAGTTGTCAAATGCTCCTGCAGTGCAAGTAGTATGAACACTGTAGTTTGTCATATCAGTGACACTACTTCCCCACTATCATGATACAAGCACTGAATCCAGTGAAAAGCATCAGCTGTCAGAAGTGGGATTCGAACCCACGCCTCCAGGGGAGACTGCGACCTGAACGCAGCGCCTTAGACCGCTCGGCCATCCTGACCTCTCACACATTGAGTTTTTGCATTAAAAAAAAAAATCCTGAATATACATAACAATATGCCTCTTTTAAATACTCTCAGTAATTGAGAATTATCGCCTTGCAAAAGTATGCCTCTGCCAACCAGTGAAGTTGCAGTTGCAGTTTACATGTAGCAGAAGATTCTCAGTCGTCCAGGTCATGGTACTCTTAAGTGCTATATTGTAGGCACCTGGACTTGCTTGAGTTTCCTGCAGATGTTGGCCTCTCATCCAAGATGCTTCTTCAGCTGTAAGGAATTGCTGAGGAGTCACAAGCTTTGAACTCTTTGTAGCTGTGAAGCCTTACAGAGTCATTGAGGTCACTTGTGAGTCGTTGACCCACCCGGCCATCTTGTGTGTCATTAGGGTTAGATGGGTCCTGGTATGAATGGGTGTTAAGTCGTCTAAGGAGGGATCCCCAGACTGCACTGTGGGTGGGTGGTGAGTGATGTTGTAGGCCACCTCCTCTTTTTAACGATGGTCCTTGTAGTTTGACGTAGATGGCTTCTTTTGTGCCTCTTTATACCATCTGTCTTCTCTGGCCAACGTGAACATTGCTGTCCTCCAAAGACTGTCCCTTTTCCTTTAGATGCAAACGGACAACTGGTGTGGACGGTGCTGCTTCAGGCACTCGTCAGGTGATACCATACAGTCCAGGAAGTCCATTAGGTCATCACATTAAAAGGACAAACTTTATGTCACCCATACTCACATATGTCAAAGGTATCATCAAAAATTGGGTTCCATTCAATAAAAGTATGGTAAGGATTACAACTTATGAACTGTGAGACAACACACAATAGGAAGTGTCCGTTCAGTCAACAACTCTTGTCAAAGCATGACTTACTGATACTCTTCTAAGTTGCACCTGAAATGTGTCAGTAGGTGCAGTGGCCTCCAAATGTAACACTGGCAGGCTCTCAGTGCTCAAGGGTGATTGTGGTTGTGGTCAGGATTGAAACCTGCACAGGGAAGCCCCAGTGGATGTCTAGTCTGTTGCCTTCAGCAACACCCACAACATGCACATATTGGATGGCCACTGCAAGGTGACACTGTGAAGCATTGCTGCACTACCACTACCACTAGATGGAGAGACATCTCAGAACCTCAGTAGCAGAGAAAGACACAAGACAAGTGTGTGATAGACATTGGCTGTGATACTGGATTCTCTTTTGTACAGCTTTGTTCCTTGTTCCATCTCCATAATATATGCTGGAGATGCCGGGGATTGAACCCGGGGCCTCATACATGCAAAGCATGCGCTCTACCACTGAGCTACATCCCCAGTGAGTGTTGCACATGAATGTTTTTGTTTGCTGATGCCTGAATGAAAGCGGCATCTCATTAACACAGGAGAGAGCACAGTGACTCTAGTGTCTGGCTTTAAAACTTGTAAAATGCTAGTGCGATGAACAGACATCAAACTCTGGGGGCTGCTTTGAAATCTCTTTGTTCTTCCCCAGAGTGGCAGAGGCTGCAGCTGCAGCTGTGCGTGAGGATACCGATGGCGGGACCCTCCAGAGCCTGAGCTGCTGAGAGGAAACACTGACTGGTGGTGCCTTTGCTGAAATTGCCCCCCGATACCAACAGAAATGGAATCACTCTGCCGCGTTGAATTTTAGTGCGGGCAGATTTTATGGGAAGCTGTCGCCAACTGCAACCCAGAGACACTAATAGACTAACATACCGGCCATTGGCTGAGCACATTGGCAGTTATTGTTGGTTTGTTGTTTTGGTTATTTTATTGGCTTTGAAAGCGGTTAAAATGAGACTGCAATGGAGTGACACCAAAGCTGGGTCAATTTCTTGCAGCACTATACCACAAACATGTTCATATTAAGGAGTGAAACTTGAAGGTGAAGTGTTTTGCAGGACTGCCAGTGTGAAGATATCATGCTCCAAATAGACAAAGTTATTAATCGTTGTCAGCAGGGTTTGAACCTGCGCGGGAGACCCCAATGGATTTCAAGTCCATCGCCTTAACCACTCGGCCACGACAACTCACACATGCCTCCTTCAGTGAGAACCTTCCTCGTAGATCTATATAACTTTCTATAAGGCAGCACTATGGATATTTAGAATGGTGACTTTCTGTCATTTGTCAGAAGTCTGAGGAAGAGCTGTGTGGCTCTTCATTAAAACCCCTCTAAACGGAAGCTACTTGGTGTGTGGACTTTTGTTTTCCACAATGAGTCCTGCTGTCTGTTTTGTTTTAAACCTGTTTCTTGTCTTTAAGAAAGTACTCTTCACATGAAGTTACAATGTGTGTTTGTACTGATACACAGCACATCTAGAGAGCAACAATTAGTGTGGAGAGTTTTGTGAGGGGAACGTGTCTCTTGTAACCCCCCTCACCCCACTCCTATGCTTGACATAAACATGTCCATATAAAGGAGTGAAACTTGAAGGTGAAGTGTATTGCAGGACTGCCAGTGTGAAGATATCATGCTTCAAAGAGACAAAGTTATTAATCGTTGTCGGCAGGGTTTGAACCTGTGCGGGGAGACCCCAATGGATTTCAAGTCCATCGCCTTAACCACTCGGCCACGACAACTCACACATGCCTCTTTCAGTGAGAACCTTCCTCGTAGATCTATATAACTTTCTATAAGGCAGCACTATGGATATTTAGAATGGTGACTTTCTGTCATTTGTCAGAAGTCTGAGGAAGAGCTGTGTGGCTCAAAACATTCCTTTTTCTGACTCTGTTTAGCTGCCCTGCCTCAGCCAGGGTGACTCCTTCAGCTGATGGTGACCATCCTGAGTCCTCTGAGCAGCACAAGCATCGACACCATGAGGGAGTCCATCCTGAGGCTGTATCACAACCTCAACACAGGCTCCAAGGACTTCCCTGTAATGCCACTCAAAGGAAACTTCACATCACATGGCCACACCATTTGTGTGTGTTTGTGCACCAAAGAAACACTGGCGAGTGTGATCACATGATGGGCATTCTTTATATTGTTGAAGTTACAACGTGTATTTGTACTGATACTCAACACATCTAGAGAAATCAGTTGATATATTGTGAATGGAGCATGTCCCCTGCAACCCGCCTCCAAATCTACACCTACACTTAACACAGACATGTCCATATTAAGGAGTGAAACTTGAAGGTGAAGTGTATTGCAGGACTGCCAGTGTGAGGATATCATGCTCCAAATAGACAAAGTTATTCATCGTTGTCAGCAGGGTTTGAACCTGCGCGGGGAGACCCCAATGGATTTCAAATCCATCGCCTTAACCACTCAGCCATGACAACTCATACATCCTTCTTCCAATGAGAACCCTCCATGTAGATCTATGTAATTTTCTATAATTGTCTTTAAACTGAATAATTGTGAAGAGGACATGTCTCCTGCAACCCTCCCTCAAAACCTACATCTATGCCTGGCACAGACATGTCCATGTTAGGAAGTGAAACTTGAAGCTGAACTATGAGTGAGCAGATATCATGCTTCAAAGAGACAAACTTGTTGATCGTTGTCAGCAGAGTTTGAACGTGTGCGGGGAGACCCCAATGGATTTCAAGTCCATCGCCTTAACCACTCGGCCATGACAATTGCAGCTCTGTTAACACTCTGTTTAGCTGCCCTGCCTCAGCCAGGGCGAGTCCTTCAGCTGATGGTGACCATCCTGAGTCCTCTGAGCAGCACAAGCGTCGACTCCAAGAGGGAGTCCATCCTGAGCCTGTATCACAACCTCAACACAGGCTCCAAAGACTTCCCTGTAATGCCACTCAAAGGAAACTTCACATCACATGGCCACACCCTTCATCCATGTGTAGCAGGAGCAGAGGGAGATCACCACACTGTCCACTGTAATGGAAGGATCACCAGGTTTGATGGTGCCCACTGCAGGCTCCAGCTCTGCAACTGTGCACATGGACAGAGACAGCAGGTCTGTGACTAGAGTCGTCTTCCCTTGTGTCCCACTCTGACTGCACGAAGTAGAGCAACCACTGGAGCGTGAGGGACTACAGACATGTCCTCATGTCAGTCCTCTGTCTGTTAACAGAGTCTGCACATTGTACAAAGACACTGAGGAAGAAGAGCAGCAGCAGCAGCAGCAGCAGCTGTCTGTCTCCACCAAAGAAACACATCAGAGTGTGATCACATGATGAGCATATTTTATATTTGTTTTAAACCTGTTTCTTGTCTTTAAGAAAGTACTCTTCACATGAAGTTACAATGTGTGTTTGTACTGATACACAGCACATCTAGAGAGCAACAATTAGTGTGGAGAGTTTTGTGAGGGGGCGTGTCTCTTGTAACCCCCCTCACCCCACTCCTATGCTTGACATAAACATGTCCATATAAAGGAGTGAAACTTGAAGGTGAAGTGTATTGCAGGACTGCCAGTGTGAAGATATCATGCTTCAAAGAGACAAAGTTATTAATCGTTGTCGGCAGGGTTTGAACCTGTGCGGGGAGACCCCAATGGATTTCAAGTCCATCGCCTTAACCACTCGGCCACGACAACTCACACATGCCTCTTTCAGTGAGAACCTTCCTCGTAGATCTATATAACTTTCTATAAGGCAGCACTATGGATATTTAGAACGGTGACTTTCTGTCATTTGTCAGAAGTCTGAGGAAGAGCTGTGTGGCTCAAAACATTCCTTTTTCTGACTCTGCTTAGCTGCCCTGCCTCAGCCAGGGTGACTCCTTCAGCTGATGGTGACCATCCTGAGTCCTCTGAGCAGCACAAGCATCGACACCATGAGGGAGTCCATCCTGAGGCTGTATCACAACCTCAACACAGGCTCCAAGGACTTCCCTGTAATGCCACTCAAAGGAAACTTCACATCACATGGCCACACCATTTGTGTGTGTTTGTGCACCAAAGAAACACTGGCGAGTGTGATCACATGATGGGCATTCTTTATATTGTTGAAGTTACAACGTGTATTTGTACTGATACTCAACACATCTAGAGAAATCAGTTGATATATTGTGAATGGAGCATGTCCCCTGCAACCCGCCTCCAAATCTACACCTACACTTAACACAGACATGTCCATATTAAGGAGTGAAACTTGAAGGTGAAGTGTATTGCAGGACTGCCAGTGTGAGGATATCATGCTCCAAATAGACAAAGTTATTCATCGTTGTCAGCAGGGTTTGAACCTGCGCGGGGAGACCCCAATGGATTTCAAATCCATCGCCTTAACCACTCGGCCATGACAACTCATACATCCTTCTTCCAATGAGAACCCTCCATGTAGATCTATGTAATTTTCTATAATTGTCTTTAAACTGAATAATTGTGAAGAGGACATGTCTCCTGCAACCCTCCCTCAAAACCTACATCTATGCCTGGCACAGACATGTCCATGTTAGGAAGTGAAACTTGAAGCTGAACTATGAGTGAGCAGATATCATGCTTCAAAGAGACAAACTTGTTGATCGTTGTCAGCAGGGTTTGAACGTGTGCGGGGAGACCCCAATGGATTTCAAGTCCATCGCCTTAACCACTCGGCCATGACAATTGCAGCTCTGTTAACACTCTGTTTAGCTGCTCTGCCTCAGCCAGGGCAAGTCCTTCAGCTGATGGTGACCATCCTGAGTCCTCTGAGCAGCACAAGCGTCGACTCCAAGAGGGAGTCCATCCTGAGCCTGTATCACAACCTCAACACAGGCTCCAAAGACTTCCCTGTAATGCCACTCAAAGGAAACTTCACATCACATGGCCACACCCTTCATCCATGTGTAGCAGGAGCAGAGGGAGATCACCACACTGTCCACTGTAATGGAAGGATCACCAGGTTTGATGGTGCCCACTGCAGGCTCCAGCTCTGCAACTGTGCACATGGACAGAGACAGCAGGTCTGTGACTAGAGTCGTCTTCCCTTGTGTCCCACTCTGACTGCACGAAGTAGAGCAACCACTGGAGCGTGAGGGACTACAGACATGTCCTCATGTCAGTCCTCTGTCTGTTAACAGAGTCTGCACATTGTACAAAGACACTGAGGAAGAAGAGCAGCAGCAGCAGCAGCAGCAGCTGTCTGTCTCCACCAAAGAAACACATCAGAGTGTGATCACATGATGAGCATATTTTATATTTGTTTTAAACCTGTTTCTTGTCTTTAAGAAAGTACTCTTCACATGAAGTTACAATGTGTGTTTGTACTGATACACAGCACATCTAGAGAGCAACAATTAGTGTGGAGAGTTTTGTGAGGGGGCGTGTCTCTTGTAACCCCCCTCACCCCACTCCTATGCTTGACACAGACATGTCCATATTAAGGAGTGAAACTTGAAGGTGAAGTGTATTGCAGGACTGCAAGTGTGAAGATATCATGCTTCAAAGAGACAAAGTTGTTGATCGTTGTCGGCAGGGTTTGAACCTGCGCGGGGAGACCCCAATGGATTTCAAGTCCATCGCCTTAACCACTCGGCCACGACAACTCACACATGCCTCTTTCAGTGAGAACCTTCCTCGTGGATCTATATAACTTTCTATAAGGCAGCACTATGGATATTTAGAACGGTGACTTTCTGTCATTTGTCAGAAGTCTGAGGAAGAGCTGTGTGGCTCAAAACATCCCTCTAAATGGAAGCTACTTGGTGTGTGGACTTTTGTTTTCCACAATGAGTCCTGCTGTCTGTCTCTATCTTCTTCTGTGTGAAATGATGTGAACTTTGCGTTGAATCTATTTTGACTTGTTAATCTTGGCTTGAATTAGTCCAATCATGTCATCCTGACAAATGTAACCAATGTTTTCCTTTTTCTGACTCTGCTTAGCTGCCCTGCCTCAGCCAGGGTGACTCCTTCAGCTGATGGTGACCATCCTGAGTCCTCTGAGCAGCACAAGCATCGACACCATGAGGGAGTCCATCCTGAGGCTGTATCACAACCTCAACACAGGCTCCAAGGACTTCCCTGTATTGCCACTCAAAGGAAACTTCACATCACATGGCCACACCATTTGTGTGTGTTTGTGCACCAAAGAAACACTGGCAAGTGTGATCACATGATGGGCATTCTTTATATTGTTGAAGTTACAATGTGTATTTGTACTGATACTCAACACATCTAGAGAAATCAGTTGATATATTGTGAATGGAGCATGTCCCCTGCAACCCGCCTCCAAATCTACATCTACACTTAACACAGACATGTCCATATTAAGGAGTGAAACTTGAAGGTGAAGTGTATTGCAGGACTGCCAGTGTGAGGATATCATGCTCCAAATAGACAAAGTTATTCATCGTTGTCAGCAGGGTTTGAACCTGCGCGGGGAGACCCCAATGGATTTCAAATCCATCGCCTTAACCACTCGGCCATGACAACTCATACATCCTTCTTCCAATGAGAACCCTCCATGTAGATCTATGTAATTTTCTATAATTGTCTTTAAACTGAATAATTGTGAAGAGGACATGTCTCCTGCAACCCCCCCTCAAAACTTACATCTATGCCTGACACAGACATGTCCATGTTAGGAAGTGAAACTTGAAGCTGAACTATGAGTGAGCAGATATCATGCTTCAAAGAGACAAACTTGTTGATCGTTGTCAGCAGGGTTTGAACGTGCGCGGGGAGACCCCAATGGATTTCAAGTCCATCGCCTTAACCACTCGGCCACGACAATTGCAGCTCTGTTAACACTCTGTTTAGCTGCTCTGCCTCAGCCAGGGCGAGTCCTTCAACTGATGGTGACCATCCTGAGTCCTCTGAGCAGCACAAGCATCGACTCCATGAGGGAGTCCATCCTGAGCCTGGATCACAACCTCAATACAGGCTCCAAAGACTTCCCTGTAATGCCATACAAAGGAAACATCACATCACATGGCCACACCCTTCATCCATGTGTAGCAGGAGCAGAGGGAGATCACCACACTGTCCACTGTAATGGAAGGATCACCAGGTTTGATGGTGCCCACTGCAGGCTCCAGCTCTGCAACTGTGCTGACTCCAGCTCCTCCTTGTAAGACAGAAACTCTGTTCGGCACATGGACAGGGACAGCAGGACTGTGACTCGAGTCGTCTTCCTTGTGTCCCACTCTGACTGCACGAAGTAGACCAACTACTGGAGAGTGAGGGACTACAGACATGTCCTCATGTCAGTCCTCTGTCTGTTAACAAAGAGTCTGCACATTGTACAAAGACACTGAGGAAGAAGAGCAGCAGCAGCAGCAGCAGCTGTCTGTCTCCACCAAAGAAACACATCAGAGTGTGATCACATGACGAGCATATTTTATATTTGTTTTAAACCTGTTTCTTGTCTTTAAGAAACTACTCTTCACATGAAGTTACAATGTGTGTTTGTACTGATACACAGCACATCTAGAGAGCAACAATTACTGTGGAGAGTTTTGTGAGGGGACGTGTCTCTTGTAACCCCCCTCAAACCACTCCTATGCTTGACACAGACATGTCCATATTAAGGAGTGAAACTTGAAGGTGAAGTGTATTGCAGGACTGCAAGTGTGAAGATATCATGCTTCAAAGAGGCAAACTTGTTGATCGTTGTCGGCAGGGTTTGAACCTGCGCGGGGAGACCCCAATGGATTTCAAGTCCATCGCCTTAACCACTCGGCCACGACAACTCACACATCCCTCTTTCAGTGAGAATCTTCCTCGTGGATATATATAACTTTCTATAAGGCAGCACTATGGATATTTAGAATGGTGACTTTCTGTCATTTGTCAGAAGTCTGAGGAAGAGCTGTGTGGCTCAAAACATCCCTCTAAACGGAAGCTACTTGGTGTGTGGACTTTTGTTTTCCACAATGAGTCCTGCTGTCTGTCTCTATCTTCTTCTGTGTGAAATGACGTGAACTTTGCGTTGAATCTATTTTGACTTGTTAATCTTGGCTTGAATTAGTCCAATCATGTCATCCTGACAAATGTATCCAATGTTTTCCTTTTTCTGACTCTGCTTAGCTGCCCTGCCTCAGCCAGGGTGAGTCGTTCAGCTGATGGTGACCATCCTGAGTCCTCTGAGCAGCACAAGCATCAACTCCATGAAGGAGTCCATCCTGAGGCTGTATCACAACCTCAACACAGGCTCCAAGGACTTCCCTGTAATGCCACTCAAAGGAAACTTCACATCACATGGCCACACCATTTGTGTGTGTTTGTGCACCAAAGAAACACTGGCGAGTGTGATCACATGATGGGCATTCTTTATATTGTTGAAGTTACAACGTGTATTTGTACTGATACTCAACACATCTAGAGAAATCAGTTGATATATTGTGAATGGAGCATGTCCCCTGCAACCCGCCTCCAAATCTACACCTACACTTAACACAGACATGTCCATATTAAGGAGTGAAACTTGAAGGTGAAGTGTATTGCAGGACTGCCAGTGTGAGGATATCATGCTCCAAATAGACAAAGTTATTCATCGTTGTCAGCAGGGTTTGAACCTGCGCGGGGAGACCCCAATGGATTTCAAGTCCATCGCCTTAACCACTCGGCCATGACAACTCATACATCCTTCTTCCAATGAGAACCCTCCATGTAGATCTATGTAATTTTCTATAATTGTCTTTAAACTGAATAATTGTGAAGAGGACATGTCTCCTGCAACCCCCCCTCAAAACTTACATCTATGCCTGACACAGACATGTCCATGTTAGGAAGTGAAACTTGAAGCTGAACTATGAGTGAGCAGATATCATGCTCAAAGAGACAAACTTGTTGATTGTTGTCAGCAGGGTTTGAACGTGTGCGGGGAGACCCCAGTGGATTTCAAGTCCATCGCCTTAACCACTCGGCCATGACAATTGCAGCTCTGATAACACTCTGTTTAGCTTCTCTGCCTCAGCCAGGGTGAGTCCTTCAACTGATGGTGACCATCCTGAGTCCTCTGAGCAGCACAAGCATCGACTCCATGAGGGAGTCCATCCTGAGCCTGTATCACAACCTCAATACAGGCTCCAAAGACTTCCCTGTAATACCATACAAAGGAAACTTCACATCACATGGCCACACCCTTCATCCATGTGTAGCAGGAGCAGAGGGAGATCACCACACTGTCCGCTGTAATGGAAGGATCACCAGGTTTGATGGTGCCCACTGCAGGCTCCAGCTCTGCAACTGTGCACATGGACAGAGACAGCAGGACTGTGACTAGAGTCGTCTTCCCTTGTGTCCCACTCTGACTGCACGAAGTAGACCAACCACTGGAGCGTGAGGGACTACAGACATGTCCTCATGTCAGTCCTCTGTTAACAGAGTCTGCACATTGTACAAAGACACTGAGGAAGAAGAGCAGCAGCAGCTGTCTGTCTCCACCAAAGAAACACATCAGAGTGTGATCACATGATGAGCATATTTTATATTTGTTTTAAACCTGTTTCTTGTCTTTAAGAAAGTACTCTTCACATGAAGTTACAATGTGTGTTTGTACTGATACACAGCACATCTAGAGAGCAACAATTACTGTGGAGAGTTTTGTGAGGGGAATGTGTCTCTTGTAACCCCCCCCAACCCCACTCCTATGCTTGACACAAACATGTTCATATTAAGGAGTGACAGGACTGCCAGTGTGAAGATATCATGCTTCAAAGAGACAAAGTTGTTGATCGTTGTCGGCAGGGTTTGAACCTGCGCGGGGAGACCCCAATGGATTTCAAGTCCATCGCCTTAACCACTCGGCCACGACAACTCACACATGCCTCCTTCAGTGAGAACCTTCCTTGTAGATCTATATAACTTTCTATAAGGCAGCACTATGGATATTTAGAATGGTGACTTTCTGTCATTTGTCAGAGGAGGAAGAGCTGTGTGGCTCAAAACATCCCTCTAAACGGAAGCTACTTGGTGTGTGGATTTTTGTTTTCCACAATGAGTCCTGCTGTCTGTTTCTATCTTCTTCTGTGTGAAATGATGTGAACTTTGCATTGAGTCTATTTTGACTTGTTAATCTTGGCTTGAATTAGTCCAATCATGTCATCCTGACAAATGTATCCAATGTTTTCCTTTTTCTGACTCTGTTTAGCTGCTCTGCCTCAGCCAGGGTGAGTTGTTCAGCTGATGGTGACCATCCTGAGTCCTCTGAGCAGCACAAGCATCGACACCATGAGGGAGTCCATCCTGAGGCTGTATCACAACCTCAACACAGGCTCCAAAGACTTCCCCGTAATGCCATACAAAGGAAACATCACATCACATGGCCACACCCTTCATCCATGTGTAGCAGGAGCAGAGGGAGATCACCACACTGTCCACTGTAATGGAGGAATCACCAGGTTTGATGGTGCCCACTGCAGGCTCCAGCTCTGCAACTGTGCTGACTCCAGCTCCTCCTTGTAAGACAGAAACTCTGTTCGGCACATGGACAGAGACAGCAGAACTGTGACTAGAGTCGTCTTCCCTTCTGTCCCACTCTGACTGCATGAAGTAGACCAACCACTGGAGAGTGAGGGACTACAGACATGTCCTCATGTCAGTCCTCTGTCTGTTAACAGAGTCTGCACATTTTACAAAGACACTGAGGAAGAAGAGCAGCAGCAGCAGCTGTCTGTCTCCATCAAAGAAACACATCAGAGTGTGATCACATGATGAGCATATTTTATATTTGTTTTAAACCTGTTTCTTGTCTTTAAGAAACTACTCTTCACATGAAGTTACAATGTGTGTTTGTACTGATACACAGCACATCTAGAGAGCGACAATTACTGTGGAGAGTTTTGTGAGGGGAACGTGTCCCTTGTAACCCCCCCCACCCCACTCCTATGCTTGACACAGACATGTCCATATTAAGGAGTGAAACTTGAAGGTGAAGTGTATTGCAGGACTGCCAGTGTGAAGATATCATGCTTCAAAGAGACAAAGTTGTTGATCGTTGTCAGCAGGGTTTGAACCTGCGCGGGGAGACCCCAATGGATTTCAAGTCCATCGCCTTAACCACTCGGCCACGACAACTCACACATGCCTCCTTCAGTGAGAACCTTCCTTGTAGATCTATATAACTTTCTATAAGGCAGCACTATGGATATTTAGAATGGTGACTTTCTGTCATTTGTCAGAGGAGGAAGAGCTGTGTGGCTCAAAACATCTCTCTAAATGGAAGCTACTTGGTGTGTGGATTTTTGTTTTCCACAATGAGTCCTGCTGTCTGTCTCTATCTTCTTCTGTGTGAAATGACGTGAACTTTGCGTTGAATCTATTTTGACTTGTTAATCTTGGCTTGAATTAGCCTAATCATGTCATCCTGACAAATGTATCCAATGTTTTCCTTTTTCTGACTCTGTTTAGCTGCCCTGCCTCAGCCAGGGTGAGTCGTTCAGCTGATGGTGACCATCCTGAGTCCTCTGAGCAGCACAAGCATCGACACCATGAGGGAATCCATCCTGAGGCTGTATCACAACCTCAACACAGGCTCCAAGGACTTCCCTGTAATGCCACTCAAAGGAAACTTCACATCACATGGCCACACCATTTGTGTGTGTTTGTGCACCAAAGAAACACTGGCGAGTGTGATCACATGATGGGCATTCTTTATATTGTTGAAGTTACAACGTGTATTTGTACTAATCAACACATCTAGAGAAATCAGTTGATATATTGTGAATGGAGCATGTCCCCTGTAACCTGCCTCCAAATCTACACCTACGCTTAACACAGATATGTCCATATTAAGGAGTGAAACTTGAAGGTGAACTATCAGTGTATTGCAGGACTGCCAGTGTGAGGATATCATGCTCCAAATAGACAAAGTTATTCATCGTTGTCAGCAGGGTTTGAACCTGCGCGGGGAGACCCCAATGGATTTCAAGTCCATCGCCTTAACCACTCGGCCATGACAACTCATACATCCTTCTTCCAATGAGAACCCTCCATGTAGATCTATGTAATTTTCTATAATTGTCTTTAAACTGAATAATTGTGAAGAGGACATGTCTCCTGCAACCCCCCCTCAAAACCTACATCTATGCCTGGCACTGACATGTCCATGTTAGGAAGTGAAACTTGAAGCTGAACTATGAGTGAGCAGATATCATGCTTCAAAGAGACAAACTTGTTGATCGTTGTCAGCAGGGTTTGAACGTGCGCGGGGAGACCCCAATGGATTTCAAGTCCATCGCCTTAACCACTCGGCCACGACAATTGCAGCTCTGGTAAAAACCTGTTTCTTGTCTTTAAGAAACTACTCTTCACATGAAGTTACAATGTGTGTTTGTACTGATGCACAGCACATCTAGAGAGCGACAATTACTGTGGAGAGTTTTGTGAGGGGAACGTGTCTCTTGTAACCCCCCCCCACCCCACCCCACTCCTATGCTTGACACAGACATGTCCATATTAAGGAGTGAAACTTGAAGGTGAAGTGTATTGCAGGACTGCCAGTGTGAAGATATCATGCTTCAAAGAGACAAAGTTGTTGATCGTTGTCGGCAGGGTTTGAACCTGCGCGGGGAGACCCCAATGGATTTCAAGTCCATCGCCTTAACCACTCGGCCACGACAACTCACACATGGCTCTTTCAGTGAGAACCTTCCTCGTAGATCTATATAACTTTCTAGAAGGCAGCAATATGGATATTTAGAATGGTGACTTTCTGTCATTTGTCAGAATGGATTTCAAGTCCATCGCCTTAACCTCTCGGCCACAACAACTCACACATTACCCTTTCAGTGAGGACTGCTGCATTTGACTCCTCATCCTTCTCATCTGGTTTGATGGTACTCCCCTCTCCCTTGGAACAACATGGGGTCATAACAGGGTGAAAAGCAAAACCTGAAGATCTGAATGAATGTGATCTGGAGTGGGACCTCTGAGGAGCTGGGGGGTGGGGAGTCGTATGCATCAGACACTGAAATGACAGCTGACAGTAGCAGAGACACAACAGTTTTAAAGTCTGAGATAATTGGCTCACAGAAATCATGGAAAAATCTAGATCTAAAGATGAACTTTTGTTAGAGCAGCATGGCGGTGCAGCATTTCTCTGTGTTGTCTGTTGTCTGTTCCTTTATAACTGTGAAAATCCTTAAAAAGAACTGTGTATATTTTTTAAGAATCACTGTATTTTTGTTACCTTAGAATGAGCCGTTGATTTCTACATATGGAGCAGGTCCTCTTCCAGGGACTCCGCCATGTTGACAAATCAAACACTGGCTCTACATGGGTCCAATTAGACATTTGTATCAGCCACTGTAGTTCCTCTACATGCTTGGCACAGGGGAGAAGTTTCTGTGCAATCTGCAGTGTCACCACTAGAGATCACTAAATCCTATACACTGGACCTTTAAGTGACATTCTCAGGGCGCCACGCAGAGGCGGAGCGCCCTAGGCAGCCACTTTACATTTTAAGATTCCAGACTTCTCAGTGCAGCGATAGTCTGACAGAAGTGGCCCTTGGTAATGGCTAGCCCAGTCTGTCTTTGTCTGTGGATACAGACACCTGCAGGAAAGACAGTGTGTCAAATGTAAGACAGCTAAGAATGAGAATCTTAACACAGGTATGTTATTGGTTTGTTCCACCCTGGTAGCAAAACAATGACCCTGAGGTTAGAGCAGTGCTCTAAATATGAGGTGTGGAGCTGTGGAAGTTAGAGTGCAGGGCAAGATGGTACAAAGGTCATCATACTTACTCCAGTCATAAGAACGTTATCACCTACGGAGAGACTGCGCGATTTCCCTGAAGCACAGCCCTCATGACCTTTATTTGCTTAGGTTATAAAGTCAAGACCGGCAGCACTGGGCTCAGCACCTTGTTATTTACATCACGACTGCTTGTTATAATTCACAAGCCAGCTTGAAATATCTTGTGTGATTTGAATGAATACACTCTTACTTTAACCTACAACACAAGCAAGTGTAGCAGAAAATGTAGCCCTGCTACTATCATGGCTCAGACTGAAATATCTCAAGCACTATTGGATGGATTGCCATAAAATTTTGTACAGAGAGTCATAAATAACAGACAGTGAGTCTTATAGATGTTTTTGATCCTCTGAGTTTCCTTTAGAGGCACCATGAGGTTGACATTTATAATTTTGTGTGAACTGTCCCCACAACTGACGAATGCATCGCCATGAAATGTGGACTTTTCATTGCTGTCATCAGATCAAATATTTTTAATACTTATGTTTATGACCAAAAACCTGCAAAACTAACAACACTTCCATCAACCTCTGCTGTAATTTGTGTTTAGCATTAATTAGCAAATCCTAGCATGTTCATTAACAAAACTAAGAGGAAGGACACTACATACATTAACCTGCTTAACACCTGGGACCGGTTGCACAACACACCTTAAGATTTCTCCTTTAGTATGACACTTAAGGCTTAATTTCTCCTCAGCTGATGGACTTACAAAGTTGCACAGAATCCCTTAAAAGGTTTCCTTAGTTAAGGAAAAACTTGTATTGAAAAAGATTTTAAAAGTGTTCGTTTACTTGGACTCAGGCTTGTGGCCCCTGTTTTCATCTCTCAAAGTTGGCTTACAGTTAGATCGTGAAAAAATGGCAGAGAAAAAGATGACAAGAAAATCATATTGATTACCGTCAACTCAGTCATGCTGCAGTTAAGATAAAGTCACAGGTACCTTCAGTTTTTTTTGCCTTGCCTTGGTTGTTAAGTTCTTTTTTGCAACAGTGTAGGCATCTCTTAAGTATGAGAAAACCATAAATACTTAAGTAAACATTTTAAGGAAACCTTAAGGAGCAGACTGAAGGGTGTTTTGTGCAATCAATTTTATTTTGAGGGAAACCTTAACTAGGATGTTTAAGAAAAATCTTAATGTAACGTGTTTTGTGCAACAGGCAACAATTCCAGCTTACCTGTTCTGATTTTATCTGTGCATGGAGCTCCCAGCTATCCAACATCAATGTCTCTCTTCTCTCCACCATCCTGTTTCAACCCATGAACATGTGCCGCTTTATAGACTGTCTGATTAACCAGTCAGAAAAGGTGCGGGCCTATTTGCTGAAAGGTTGCTAACATGTGGTAGACATGACAGGCGGCCGACACAAAGAATGGCTAGAGGATGTCAGAGGCCAACTCTTCATACGACAGCTGGGAATGGGGCTGCAGCGTATTTAGACTGCTCAGAGTTAGGGCCTGAGGTGTGGGGCATCAAGTGTTGACAGAGTCTTGTTATGCAATGCAGAGGTCTTGGAGGAGTACATGTCATCTCCGGTTATGTCTGAGACATATTTTCACCTTGTAGACAGCTTTATAATCTGCATGGTGCAGAAAGAGCTGGTGACTGAAGTCACTTAGGAACTCAAACTATTTCCTCAGTTTCCAAAAAATTCCAAATATTTAGACAAGTTGATATTTTACGATGTGCTAAAGGTCCCTGTTCTTCTTCTTTATTGCTGGGCAATAAATGGCAGTAGTTTAAGTTCAGGTGGGTCTCTGGGTTCAAGAACAAAACAGCAGCAATAACTCAAGACACCTGACCTCAGAGCTGTCGACAGTTTGTTTCACCTCTGAGGCCAAATGAAGAAGGCTGAAAATGCTTCTGTTAATTAGTGCAAAGATCTTGGAGGAGCTCAACACTTTGAAAGGATCCTCCTCCCAAATTATCACCTAATAGACATAAGCACACCTTCCTTGTGTAACTCGAACTCGTATGACACTTGTCAGGACCAAACCGACCTTAGCTTTAAATTGTGTGTTAATTTGCTTCCAGTATTTTCATTCATATCAGAAAATCCACCATTTTCCCAGATTTAATAGCAAACACACACCCACGATGGTAAAGCCACTTCTGAGAGGAACAAACAACAGAGCTTTCACTCGAGCTCAGAAGAAGAAATCCCAAAACAATTTCACAGGTTTATCTTTGTCCTCAAGGGTAAATGGAAGGAAACGATGCCAGGCCAAAAAGGAGGAGTGTGGAGTTACAGTATGAAGTAGCAGCAGGTGCCAGTATATAGGGTGGTGACCTTGCCTTGCAGAACAACAGCTGCAACCATGATGATGTTCACACTCATCTTTCATCGTTATTTCTCCTCTCAATGGCACAGACAAAAGAAACAAAAAAATATAAGAAATCTCTCAAAATGTCATTTCAGTTATTTAAAACAGGAATATTCAATTAATATTTAAAGAGGCCCAGCTACTAAAACTTCCTCCAAATGAAGGTGTGAACATCATTATGTCTAAACTGCATCCTATGAAATAAAACCATGTAGACCTATTGAACTTGTATGGAAAACAAATAGTGGAAGCTCCCTTTACCATAAATAAAAAATAATCCTAACACAACAAACTTAAGGCCTACATTTTAACAAAAGAAAACAAGACAGACTGTACTATATAAAATGTATTAAAAATGCCTCTTTTAGAGAAAGGTGCAGAGAGCTTTGAACATCCCCTTTTCTATTTTATTTTTATTTATTTATTATCTTAACGTGTTTGGTTGTGTATATGCTTGTGCAAGTGTGTGTGTCTGCCTGTCTACAGCTAAACTTGCATATTACTGGACCAATCAGCCTAATGTTTTTTTTGTGCGCATTTATGACTGCATGCTCAAGGACCTCTTGTGGGTGCAGTGATACACAATTAAATAACCTGTTTTACTGACTGTTTTATACCATGATTGACTGTTGACTCCTCACTCTTGGGGCAGTAAGTTTTCTGGAAAATTGGCTCGACTGAAAAGAACAAGCCTTACCTCATCTGTTGCAACTCTGAAAACGTTTGTAAAACTGCCAACATTTGCACATACAGTTGTTTTATTGCCTCAGAAACTCTCAGAAATGAATTTAATGATGAAACAAAACAAGAAAACAGACAGGAACAAAAACGTGAGCTGCCAGAGCTGAGCGACTCTCCTCTCGAGTCTGTCTAGCTCGTAACACCAGTTACCATAATAGCTAAAGTAACATTAGTGTTGCCTGAAGGTATATCCAATCAGGTGCAGAGTAGGCACGAGTCTTCCTGCAAGGGATACAGTGATCCATCCAACAAGGGTGGGGACAGTTCACTCAAAAATACAAATACTAACCTCTAGGTAGCCCTGAAGGAAAAGTCAGAGGATCAGCTAAATCGAGCCTCATGGTCTGCAAATCATGACTCTCTGTATAACATTTCTAGGCAGTCCATCCAATAGATGTGTTATGTCAGTCTTACATACAGCCACATTGTAGCAAGGCTACACTTTTTATTTTAATTTGTTTTTTACAGTTGAGCCTTGAACAAAACACTGTTCATATTGGAGAAAACTGACTCACAGCTTTAAGTCTAAACATGGCCAGGATGTGTAGTGCTTTTTGGTTAGACCAGGGAAAACAGTCTCAGAGACAGTCTGTACAGCCAGGAAGTAGCAGAGACAGCTGCTTAATGCTCCATGTTCTCCTCTTCTCACATCTCTCATCTTTAAAACAGATTTTCCCTCTGGCAAACCATCTATGCACAGTCGATTTTATTAGCTGAATTAAGTGATGCTGTTGCCCTATTGACTGGTTTACCTGCGCCTGTGGTCTATAGCTGCGACAGTTGGGAAAAAAACACAAAGCCCCATGAAGATTATTATCTCTTCTCATTTGGTCTGTACCATGGTCCGCTTTTTGGTGATGCCTGATTTAGCAGGTCCATATTACAAATAATTGGTTCATAGTGCAGGCACACAGGAAGGAGGAAACAGGATGGGATAAAGGGAAGACATTTTCAGTAGCTGATCACCAAACACCTCGTTACTCCTGAGTGTTATAACAGACCTCCAAAGATTCTCACCAAGAGAAAACCACTGAAGACACAGTGCTGTTCCATAATAGCAGTTTCATATTTGGTATGCTCCGGGGTGTGTGAGTGTGAGGCAGAGCTAATAAGTGTGAGGGTGTGAGTCTAGGTTTGATATAATGTGTCACTGTGCCTTTGCAATCTGTCTCAGTGTGCCAAAGACATTTGTTCTGGCTTTGTGAATGTCATGTCTCTGAGCTCAAGGACAAAACGAAGGAAACAATGTGCCATAAACACCTCGTGGTCCACTTTTGCTTTCAAGACAATGGCTGACCTTAAGGACTCACCTGAACCCCTAACCCACATATAAAACTCATTAACATGTTATATGTTGTTTGTTTAAGCCATACAAGCTGTTTTACCTGTTTCCAGTCTTCGTGTTGAGATAAGTTAATCAGCTGCTTGCTGTATAGGTTCATACGTAGCATGTAATAGTGAGCGTGATAGATATTTTCATCTGGCTCTCAGTACAGCTAATAAGAAAAGTTCCCAAAATGTCTAACTAGTTTTTTAAACAAACTTTTTTTTTTAGTAAAAACTAACAAAAATCACTGCGACAAATGGCCCAATGTGAGAACTTGTAACCTCGTAACCACCAAACTGATCTTCAAGTGAAAAATTGCAGTGGCCCTCAAAGCAAATTGTTATTTATGAAAAGAATATTGACGTCTAATCTAATAAAGATGATGAACCTAAGAAAAATAACAGAATAAAAATCAAAACAATACAACAATGACACAGGATATGTATATTAACCACCTGCTGTATCTGTCTACGTCCAAACTTCAACAACAGAGCAGAGCCCCTTCTGCACGCAAGACAACTCATAAAGCTCCGTCAAGTGTTGACAGCAGGACACGAGACAGCTGGGAATGACAGCCTTAGCACTACACTTAATGTGCTGAGGAATGGTACGCTGGGTGCAAACAACCAACTGTCAAGACCTTGTGAAGGTCTGAAGTGGAAAGTGTGAAGTTGTTAAAGTCAGAAGGGCTCGTATGCATCTTGAGAAGGTCTTCAGGTGGTCCACTGAGTAAACATGTGATTTAAACATCTCCTGTGCTAACGCGCGAGTTATTACAAGCATCGGCCCTGTTGTCATTACTGATGTGTACGTGAGGGAGGTGATAAGTGTTCTGTATGGCCCATATGTATCTTTTTACAGCATAGGGACTATAACCTTTGAAAACAGGCAGCTGCCATACTTGATCTTTTATTATAGATGGAGGAGGGTCAGCTGATGTCCACTGGGAGGCAAACAAGGACCAGGAGATGGAATCCAACTCAGAAATTCACAAGTTTATCTTTGTCCTCCAGGACAAGAGGAGACAGACAATACTACTGTCTGCAGACAGTGCACACTTCAGTAGTGACAGACCAACAGGTGCAGTGGTTTTAAATCAAAAAATAATACAAGAAAAATATGATTTTATATGGATTTAAAATGCTTAATGAAGCTCAGACTTTTATGTAATTAATATTATCACAAAAAAAACACATCAACAGACAAGAATAGATCCAAAAACACAACTCAGGCAATAAAATATAATAAAAATATCATCAGATGCCTTTATTTATCAGCTAAAATATTACCATACTTTTTATAATTTCACTTGCTTTTCAGTCACTTGAAGGACAAAACAAAAATAGATGCTGGTCTCTGACCACCTTGGGAATTTCAATCCACTGGCCAATGGTTATGTGTGGGTTATTGTTGTCCACACCTTTATCTCCAAATACAGATCTCCCTTTTTTTTGATAAGCGTCCTTTGTTTTCCCTCTCTTTCCTAATAGGGTGGTCCGGTGTGCGGGCTCTGCCTCCTGGATGAGTATAAAGAGGGGTTCAGAAAAGAGGAGTAAGGACCGGAGCACAGCACCTGCAGGTAAGTATACATACATTTTACATATGACTTGACTATCACATCACATATCGAAAATACAGTGTTACTTTTTTATTATTTATAATTAGTTTTGTTGTTTTTTTTTTTAGAGACACACCAAACTCAATCTATCAAGGGGGAGAGGAAAACAAAACAGGTAAAAAGCTCTATGCTGTCTGCTTTTCAAACAAATCAGAATAACTCAGAATAACATTACTTTGTCTGCTGGTAGTCTGCGAACCCTCTCTGAAATCAGTGGTGCCCCCGTAGCAGTGGCCAGATGGGGCCATTGAAAATCTTGGGGTGGCACAGTAAAATCCAAAAGCCACAAGTGAATTTCATGAGTTCAATAATGCTGAAGTATATAGGCTGGTTGACAGTTATGTCTGTGCGAGTTAAGGAATCGCATACTAACTGTAAATGTTTTTTTCATCTTAACAATTTATGTTACCAGTTATCTGATGTGCACAGACTAATACCAGAGCAGCTAATATTTTGAGTTCTACAACAATCCTGTTTTAATGTGTTATGTATTTATACATGTTAGGTGATTCATTGCTCTGCAAATAGGCTGGTTGTCCTTCTCCCTAAAAAGACAAATATACAGCTTTAGTTTGAAGTGAGCACCTTGATTGTAAGGAACAAAACATTTACTGAGAGCAAGCCTTCACAAGTTTAGGGGAGACTCATGGGTACCCATAGAACCCCTTTTCATTCAGATATCTTGAAGTGAGAGTTCAAGGGACCCCTCTGAAAATGACCATGCCAGTTGCTCCCTTGCCATAATGTAGCCAAACTTTGGAGCGTTATTCAGCCCCCTTCCTGACAAGCTATGTCAAGATACCACTACCTTTGTTTAAAACATGCAAGCGCCACAGCCTCTTAAACACAGGCTATCATAGTTCATAGGTAACTGCAATTAATGTCTTTATCTACTCACATAATAATGCCTGTGGTGTTCCATTTAATTTTCTTGGTATAGAAATCTGTTAAATCATGAACCTACAAGAAATCACCATATAAGTTGTGAGTGCAACTTCAGGATCTCGCTCAGGGGTCGGCAACCTTTTCTATCAAAAGAGCCATTTCTGACCAAAAGTAATTAAAAAAACTCTGTGTAGAGCTGCAAACTTATTCAAGTCTTATAATGAAGGTAACACAGACTATTAAGCCTAAATTAGCCTGTACTAATACTCTTAATGAGCATTCATTAATATGTTTTACCACAAAGTGATGCAATAGTGCCCTGCAGATGATGATCTTGCACTTAAACTTTGCAGAGCTCGCAGTGAATGCAAACACATCTGTCCGCACACTGCTAAATTCTTTTGCGTCCATAACTAACCAGCTAGGGAGACTCAAGACTAGCCACTGCTATTGAGGTTAAGCAAAATTCCAAGAAAAAGTCTTCAGGCAGTAGATATATTTTGCACATTTTAGATGTTGAAATGTTAAATATGTTCAATATGTAGGCTTCAAATTTTTACAGTTTGAGAATGCAATAATTTCTTTCGGCCTACAACATTGTAAAAATAAAATTAAGATGTTAAAAAAAATATCTGTTGTTCATTTCCATATAATATTTTTGTCAAAGCTACAGGGGGTCGCTAGAGGCGGGCTAAAGAGCTGCATGTGGCTCTGGAGCTGCAGGCTGCCTACTGGTCTAGCCAATCAAATGCTATGTTCTTGGTTCACAGCTTTCAAAATGTCAGGCGACGCCTTGATGGCGGAGTTTGGGTCTGCTGCTTCTTTCCTGAGAAAGTCAGAGAAGGAGCGTCTGGAGGCCCAAACTCGACCCTTCGACATAAAGAGGCAATGTTTTGTGCCCGACCCTGAGGTGGAGTACGTTAAGGCCACAGTCACCACCAGAGACGGCAACAAAGTCACCGTTGAAACTGAGTTTGGAAAAGTAAGTATGTCAGATATTTACACTGATTTATGGAGGCTGTTGTGACACTGTAAACTTCAGCAATTTAAACTGAGATATTCCCTGTCGTAAATCTTTTCAGACTGTGACCCATAAGGAGGAAGATATCCACCCTCAGAACCCGCCAAAGTTTGATAAAATTGAGGACATGGCGATGTTCACCTTCCTCATGAACCTGCCGTGCTGTTTAACCTCAAAGAGCGTTACGCAGCATGGATGATCTATGTGAGTGTGACCACAGATACACAGGTCTTTCCACTGAAATCTTTAGTTTAATAAAAACAGACTTCTCTTATGTGTCTTTGTCCACAGACCTACTCAGGGCTGTTCTGTGTGACTGTCAACCCCTACAAGTGGCTGCCAGTGTACGATCAGGCGGTGGTCAACGCCTACAGAGGAAAGAAGAGGAGTGAAGCTCCTCCTCATATCTACTCCATCTCTGACAACGCCTACCAGTACATGCTGTCAGGTATGATCAGCTCTTTGTATATATGTCATCTCTTATCTGATCTCTGACACTAAAATCTTAATCTTAAATCTTTCAGACAGAGAAAACCAGTCTATCCTTATCACGTGAGTAATTCATAAAAGTCAAATCTGATTCCGATTTGGAAAGCAGAGTTTATGTTTTGTTTTCATAACATGTTCAGTTCAAATGATTGTTTTCATTTGCAGTGGAGAATCTGGTGCGGGAAAGACTGTGAACACCAAGAGAGTCATCCAGTACTTTGCCAGCATCGCAGCTGTTTCTGGCAAGAAGGATGCTGCTCAGGAGAAAAAGGTTGGTCTACTAGTACACACGTGTTATGACAAGCCTAATAAATGACATTTTCTGGCCTAAATTTTCCATCTTTAAAATCTGCAGGGCACCCTGGAGGATCAAATCATCCAGGCCAACCCTGCTCTGGAGGCCTTCGGAAACGCCAAGACCATCAGAAATGACAACTCCTCCAGATTTGTGAGTTTTTGTATTACTCATTTTTATTAAAGATGCACTTCCTGACTTTGCTATTTTGCCCAACAGCACCTCAAACCCAAATTTCCTTCTAGGCCACTCTTAATGCTTCAATATCAACACAGCTAACAGCTGAGTTTCAGTGCACAACATGATTATGCCATGTAGGATAGCCTACCTAGTTTGCAAGCTAACTCGCTAACCTTGCTCACAAGCTTTTTCTGCAGTGTTACTGAGGATTTTGCTCAACTGTACTACCTTCAATTTAGAGAACTAGCTTAGCTCTGAAGAAGCACAAAGGAATTTTGAAAGAAGCACAGGAGCAGCACACTGATGATGTCAGAGGGCTGTGATTGGTTGACTGCAGTGTTGGTCCTGGAATGCAATGTGGGATGTTGATTCAGGGGCATGTCCTACTTGGCAAAATCATGTCACATGAGTTTCAGCAGGGAGTTTTGAGGACGTAAGAGGATTTGGGGGCACTTAAACAAAATCTGGGACTTTATCTTTAAGTAACATTTTTAATGGTTCAATTAAATTGTCATTGTCTTCTTTTCTCACAGGGTAAATTCATTCGAATCCACTTTGGTGTCAGTGGAAAGTTGGCGTCCGCTGACATTGAGACATGTAAGCAGAGTGTGACATGAACATCTCTATTGTGCAGTACACCACCCCAGGAGAATGTGGACAATAACACATCACCTTATTGTCATTTTTTCTCAGATCTGCTGGAGAAATCCCGTGTCACTTATCAGCTCAAGGCTGAAAGAGACTACCACATCTTCTACCAGATCCTGTCCCAACAGAAACCAGAGCTGTTGGGTGAGTGCTGGTGAAACATAGAATATATATAGAAATATATAGAAACACCACATGCATACTGACTGAAATCTTTCTCTTTGACAGAAATGCTGCTAATCACCAATAACCCCTATGACTACTCCTACATCTCCCAAGGAGAGACAACTGTAGCCTCCATTAATGATGCAGAAGAGCTGATGGCTACTGATGTAAGCAAAACACAGTACTTGTTAAAATCTCCACACATAAAGTTTCACAATAACTCAACTGTCTTTTTTGTTGTTTAAGGAAGCATTTGATGTCCTGGGCTTCACCCAAGAGGAGAAGAACGGCATCTACAAGCTGACTGGTGCCATTATGCATTATGGAAACATGAAGTTCAAACAGAAGCAGAGGGAGGAGCAAGCAGAGCCTGACGGCACAGAGGGTACAAACAGTTTATTCTCTTGAAACAAGAGCACTAATGCGTGTATATTTGACACAAAACAATGTAGTAAATGCTTCACAAAATTGATTACAGATACAGACAAGGTGGCGTATCTGATGGGCTTGAACTCTGCTGACCTCATCAAGGGCCTGTGTCACCCCAGAGTGAAAGTAGGCAACGAGTGGGTCACCAAAGGTCAAAATGTGCAGCAAGTAAGTTGAAGTTGCTGTCCCTATACATCGAGAGGTTGAAGAATAAAGAGCTTAAATTCTAAAATCATTGATTTTATACAATTATCCAGGTGAACTACTCTATTGGTGCACTGGCCAAGTCAGTGTACGAGAAAATGTTCTTGTGGATGGTGGTGAGAATCAACCAATCTCTGGATACCAAGCAACCTCGCCAGTACTTCATTGGTGTGCTGGACATTGCTGGATTTGAGATCTTTGATGTGAGTATAAAAGGTTTTATGGAAATGTGTGACCGCAAAATATACTTTATCTAACTTTTCTTTTTGAATGCTTCTCCTAGTTCAACACTTTTGAGCAACTGTGCATCAACTATACTAATGAGAAGCTGCAGCAGTTCTTCAACCACCACATGTTTGTGCTGGAACAAGAAGAGTACAAGAAAGAAGGCATTGTGTGGGAGTTCATTGACTTTGGTATGGACTTGGCAGCCTGCATTGAACTCATTGAAAAGGTTGGTGCAGAGTTAAAATTGATTTTAGGATTCATGTAACAAACAGAAGCTATTCTTTGTGAGAGATGTACGTTTAATTAATTCTAAACGATTCCTTCCTTCAGCCCATGGGCATCATGTCCATCCTCGAAGAGGAGTGCATGTTCCCCAAAGCCAGTGATGCAACATTTAAAGCCAAACTGTATGACAACCATCTGGGCAAAAGTCCCAACTTCCAGAAGCCCAGGGTTGTTAAGGGTAAAGCAGAGGCTCATTTCTCCCTGGTTCACTACGCTGGTACTGTTGATTATAATATCACTAACTGGCTGGTGAAGAACAAGGACCCACTGAATGAGACCGTGGTTGGACTGTATCAGAAGTCCAACCTGAAGTTACTGTCTCTTCTATTTGCTGGGTATGCTGGTGCAGATTCAGGTAAGAGATCACACTGATAATTCATCTTTGAAATGTCCAGAATATCACTGAGGAAGAAAATTACAATTACACTTTTGTATCTACATTGTTTGTACTGCAGATGCGGGAGGCAAGGGAAAGGGAGGAAAGAAGAAAGGATCTTCCTTCCAGACTGTGTCTGCTCTGCACAGGGTAAAATATGAATGAGGTTTGGTATATGTCTCATGTTTGGTATATGGGGACCTGTTAATACTCATTGTCTTCATTTACAGGAGAACTTGAACAAACTGATGACCAATCTCAGGTCAACTCATCCACACTTTGTACGCTGCATCATCCCTAATGAGACCAAGACTCCCGGGGCGATGGAGAATCCTCTTGTGATGCACCAGCTGCGCTGTAACGGAGTGCTGGAAGGCATCAGGATCTGCAGGAAGGGATTCCCCAACAGGGTTCAGTATGGAGACTTCAAACAAAGGCAAGAAAAACAATATTTATTTACTGCTTTATCAAATTGTATTCATCTTTTTTAAAGTCTTGCAATGCACTTGGACGCAACATAAGTGATGTAACCTGGGGTTAGCACGAGACGTTTCAGGTCTTTTAACCTCAAACACCTTCAACCCATCAGTCAGGCTGGGACTGATCAGGCACCACCTTGTTTCCTAGAGGTGTGTGAGATCCACCGGTCTTGATCCAAAGCCATCCTGATGCCTTTTCTATGGCATCAGTGATCTTCCTAATGGCTGTGTTCTTGGGGTGCCCATCAAGGCTAGCTGCTTCACTGGCCAGTCCCTATGCAGGTTCTTGAGGCTCTTTGGCCAAGGACTGTAGCCTCTCCAGTCCCTTGTCTAGTCCTCTTAGAGGACAGGCAATTACAGCAGAGTAACCTGCCTTGCTGTTTCAGACAGTTAGAACCATATCCGTCCTGAGCATTGTATCTGTAATGGTATCTAGGAACTTCAACACCAACTTTGCCTGCTTCCATAGATCAACCTTCAGCTTCCAGTGCATTGGCAGGAAGCCCATGATGATGATCCTGTGTGCTGCCACATGTTCTCCCCTTACTTTACAGAACTAGTTTCATTCCTTGTACGGTGGAGTGATAATCCCTGTGCAAGTGGCATCTGCTGTTCCCATCAACACCTAGTAAACCAATTAGATTAGGAACTTGATATGGAGTGATTAAGCTCCTGATATGTACTTTATTTGTTCTAATTTGTTTTTAAAATCCATTCAATAATTGTAACAATGTTATGGTTGAATAATTTCAGATATCGCATCCTGAACCCTAATGCTATCCCCGAGGGACAGTTCATTGACAATAAGAAAGCAGCAGAAAAACTTCTGGGCTCTTTGGACATTGACCATGAACAGTATAAACTGGGACACACAAAGGTTGGTTCTGTTTACAAAGAGTGTGGTTCGGTGTTTGAGTAAATAATTGTGCTGGAGAGAGGTTACAAAAAACTCTGTCAATATCAGGTGTTCTTCAAAGCTGGTCTGCTGGGTGTTCTTGAGGAGATGAGAGACGATCGTCTCGCTCTCATCATCACTGGAATTCAAGCGAGGTCCAGAGGATTGCTCGCCAGAGTTGAGTTCCAGAAAATTGTTGAGCGCAGGTTGGTGCTTTACTTTTAACATTTACTGGTAAGGTACAAGGTACAGAAAAGTAGCTTACCGATGTTGTCTACAGGGATGCCTTACTGGTGATCCAGTGGAATGTGCGTGCCTTCATGGGGGTCAAGAATTGGCCCTTGGATGAAGATGTACTTCAAAATCAAACCTTTGCTGAAATCAGCTGAGACTGAGAAGGAGATGGCAAACATGAAGGAGGAGTTTATGAAGCTTAAAGAAGCTTATGCTAAGTCTGAGGCCCGCAGAAAAGAACTGGAGGAAAAAATGGTCTCCGTTCTCCAAGAGAAGAATGACCTTCAGCTCAACATTCAAACTGTAAGATCAGTCATTCAGTTTACCAAAGCTTACAGCAAAGTACATCCAGAAATGTAAAGAATAACAACATCTGTTAAATCCACTGTCTGCAGGAACAAGATAATCTTGCAGATGCTGAGGAGCGCTGTGAGGGTCTGATCAAGAGTAAGATCCAGCTTGAGGCCAAAGCCAAAGAGCTATCAGAGAGACTAGAAGATGAAGAGGAGCTGAACGCAGAGCTGACTGCCAAGAAAAGAAAGCTGGAGGACGAGTGTTCAGAACTCAAGAAGGACATTGATGATCTGGAGCTGAGTCTGGCTAAAGTGGAAAAGGAAAAGCATGCCACTGAGAACAAGGTAACAAAATATTTTAACTAGCTTTGAAAGAATATGTTTTGACTGGGTAACTTGTACTAACTCAATGAACATTTAGGTTAAAAACCTGTCTGAAGAGATGGCAGCTTTGGATGAAATCATTGCTAAGCTGACTAAAGAGAAGAAAGCTCTTCAGGAGGCCCATCAGCAAGTACTGGACGACCTGCAGAGTGAGGAGGACAAAGTCAACTCCCTGACAAAGGCCAAAATCAAGCTGGAACAGCAAGTCGATGATGTAAGTACAAATTTGCAACTAAATCTAAAATTCTCTGGGACACAGTTTATGGATTAAATGTTTGGATTGTGTTGTCTTTTAGCTTGAAGGATCATTGGAGCAAGAGAAGAAAGTGAGGATGGATCTGGAGAGAGCCAAGAGAAAATTGGAGGGGGACTTAAAGTTAACCCAAGAAAATCTGATGGATCTGGAGAATGACAAGCAGCAGCTGGAGGAAAAACTCAAGAAGTAAAACCAAGTCTTTTACAGTCACAGACATGAGACCCATTGTGTGACAACAGCTGATTACTAATGTGAACAATTTTGTCATTAAATATAGGAAAGATTTTGAAATCAGTCAGCATCTAAGTAAGATTGAGGATGAACAGGCCATGTCTGCTCAACTCCAGAAGAAACTGAAGGAGCTACAGGTGACTGCACAAACAGGTTTTTCTGTTGTTATCATCCCTTTATTATCTTCATTTTACATTTTAATGCCTACTTAAAGCTTTTAATCATCTGATGAATTCATCAAGGCTCGCATTGAAGAGCTGGAGGAAGAACTGGAGGCAGAGCGAGCTGCTCGAGCCAAAGTGGAGAAACAGAGGGCTGACTTGGCCAGAGAGCTGGAGGAGATCAGCGAGAGGCTGGAGGAGGCCGGTGGAGCCACTGCTGCCCAGATCGAGATGAACAAGAAGAGGGAGACTGAGTTTCAGAAGATGCGCAGAGACCTTGAAGAGGCCACACTGCAGCATGAAGCCACTGCTGCTGCACTTAGAAAGAAGAACGCAGACAGCGTGGCTGACCTGGGAGAGCAGATTGACAACCTGCAAAGAGTCAAACAGAAGCTGGAGAAAGAAAAGAGCGAGCTCAGGCTGGAGCTGGATGATGTGGTGTCCAACATGGAGCAGATTACCAAAGTTAAAGTAAGACAGTCAAAACAAGTCTTCTGAATGCATCATAAATTAATAGTTTGACATACTGTGAAATATGCTGTATTTGCTTTGAGTTAGATGAGAAGACTGCTGCCACTCTCATGTCTGAGTGGTAAACATGAAGCTACTGCCAGCAGCTCCAACTTGGCTCAGAACAAAGACAAAATTTTTTATCTGTTTGCAGTCTTTTGGTGAAGCTAAGCTGACATTGCTGCTGGCATTAGTTTCATAATTACAGTGCAGGCAACAAAAGGAAAAGCTTTACATTTTGGGAAATATTTGTTTTCTTGCAGACAAATAGATAAAAAGACAGATACCACTCTTCTGTGTCAGAGATATGGAGCTAGAGCTGGCGGCATCTCGGAGATGACAAGAATAGCCTACAGGGAGTCACTGCCATGCTGCTCTTTGCTTTAAATACTTTCATTATTTAATTCTTACATATTGGTTCATGTACAGGTTTAACAGACAAGAAACATTGTATTAGAGAGCGTTAGGCCCAGACACACCAAACTGACATCAAAAGAACTAGTGGACAATATGAACATGAACAATATCCGCTAAAGAGCTCAATGGCCGAAAACATAATTTTGCCTTATATAACAAAGTTTGTTTTAATCTCACATCCTTTGACTTTAGCCATTTGTTTTCTTTCCTTACTTCGGTTTCCCTACTTGTGCACTGAGCTGCCAATCGGAGTGAATTTACTTATCGACAAGCTCCCCTGTCTCCGTTTAATGATTCTACATGCTGAACCAGCTGAAGGCTAATTGCCTGCTGGCTCGAGCACCATAACATGCAGACATGAAAGTGGTACCCTGTTGATCCTCTCATCTATCTCTCAGTAGGCTTAAAGCGTATTATCTGAAATGTCAAGCTATGTCTTTAAGATATAATACACAGAAAACAATGCTAGGTTACATGCTTTCTATGACTTACATATTAATAAAAAAATAATTCATCTCAGACCAACCTGGAGAAAATGTGTCGCACTCTGGAGGATCAAATGAACGAATACAAGACGAAATCGGAGGAAGGCCAGCGTACCATCAACGACTTCACAATGCAAAAAGCAAAGCTTCAGACTGAAAATGGTAATCACATCAAAATACACTTAAGTTTCAGTGGAGGTTTTACTGTTACTGGTTTTAGCAACACTACCCAGAAGATTAGTCCATGTAAATTTAAGTGTTGCAGTAGCATTGGAGCTGATACGCTGGCTCACAAATCTTCATTTCACAGGTGAGCTTTCCAGGCAGCTGGAGGAAAAGGACTCTTTGGTCTCTCAGCTGACCAGAGGGAAGCAGTCTTACACTCAGCAGATTGACGACCTTAAGAGACAGCTGGAGGAGGAAGTAAAGGTATGTCCTTAAAAACCACTGCTTTTAAACTACAGAGCCCAATGTCTGCTGGCAGAATGATTTGACCTTATTGTTCTTCATCAAAGGCCAAGAATGCACTTGCCCATGCCGTGCAGTCTGCTCGCCATGACTGTGATTTGCTGAGGGAGCAGTATGAGGAGGAACAGGAGGCCAAAACTGAGCTCCAGCGCAGCATGTCAAAGGCAAACTCTGAGGTGGCTCAGTGGAGAACCAAGTACGAAACTGATGCTATTCACCGAACAGAGGAGCTGGAAGAAGCAAAGTAAGGATTCAGTACATCAATGTTGTATATACACACCTTGAGATAGCTCCTTATTATTACCATAATAGTCTTAATATATCTGTAAGGTAGTGATTTGATGCTTTCATTTTTTTTGTCAGGAAAAAGCTTGCTCAAAGGTTACAGGATGCAGAAGAAGCTGTTGAAGCTGCTAATGCTAAATGTTCCTCCCTGGAGAAAACCAAACACAGACTTCAGGGTGAGATTGAAGATCTCATGGTGGATGTGGAAAGATCTAATGCTGCTGCTGCAGCTCTGGACAAGAAACAAAGAAACTTTGACAAGGTAATGGCATATGAAATGACAGGGACTCTTCCAGATAAGTGTACTTTGGTACAGAATAATGAGTTTGTGTATAATTTATCAACATTTTGTAATTTAACACATCATTTGATTAGGTCCTGGCTGAGTGGAAGCAGAAGTATGAGGAGTCTCAGACTGAGCTGGAAGGAACCCAGAAAGAGGCTCGCTCTCTGAGCACTGAGCTCTTCAAACTGAAGAACTCTTATGAAGAGTCCCTGGAGCATCTGGAAACCATGAAACGAGAAAATAAGAATCTCCAAGGTCTGTGAAGAAGACCACGCTTGTTCAGTGACCCTGATGTGACGATTATGTTGCTAACATGTACGATTCATGCAGTATAATGTATATAATGTTCTTTTGATGACAGAGGAAATTTCTGACCTGACTGAGCAACTTGGTGAGGGAGGAAAGAGCATCCACGAGCTGGAGAAGATCCGTAAACAGCTGGAGCAGGAGAAGGCTGAGATACAATCTGCACTGGAGGAAGCTGAGGTGAACAAATTCTAAATGTTCTGATTTGTTGGAATTACCTTTCTGACGCTTTGGAAGGCTTATAACGATTTGCTGTTTTTAACAGGGTACCCTTGAGCATGAGGAGAGTAAGATCCTACGAGCTCAGCTTGAGTTCAACCAGTTGAAGGCTGACATCGAGCGGAAGCTGGCTGAGAAGGACGAGGAGATAGAGCAGGCCAAGCGAAACCATCAGAGAGTGGTGGACACTTTGCAGAGCTCGCTGGAGGCTGAGACTCGCAGCAGAAACGAGGCTCTCAGGGTGAAAAAGAAGATGGAAGGAGACCTCAATGAGATGGAGATCCAGCTGAGCCTGGCTAATAGGCAGGCGGCGGAGGCTCAGAAGCAGCTCAAGGGAATCCATGCTCACATGAAGGTACCATAGAGGCTTCTCACTGACGAAAGTTCAGTCATATCCACTGAAATAAAAGATATAAAGATTTCCAAAAATCTTTCTGAATAGGATGCACAGCTCCAGCTTGATGACGCTCTCCGTGCCAATGATGATCTGAAGGAGAATATTGCCATTGTAGAGAGACGTAACAACCTGCTGCAGGCTGAACTGGACGAGCTGAGGTCTGTGGTGGAGCAGACTGAGAGAGGTCGTAAACTGGCCGAGCAGGAGCTGCTGGATGTCAGTGAGAGAGTTCAGCTGCTGCACTCTCAGGTATGCCAGATCATTATGCCATGGTATTTCAGTCTGTGTAAGCTGCATACTGATTTTGCTGAAAGAATGTAGAGCAAAACTCTGATTCTGTGCAGAACACCAGCCTGCTGAACCATAAAAAGAAGCTTGAGAGCGACACAGCTCAGCTTCAGAATGAGGTAGAAGAGGCAGTGCAGGAGTGCAGGAATGCTGAGGAGAAGGCGAAGAAGGCCATTACTGATGCTGCCATGATGGCAGAGGAGCTAAAGAAGGAGCAGGACACCAGCGCTCACCTGGAGCGTATGAAGAAAAACATGGA
Source organism: Cephalopholis sonnerati (assembly GCA_019142605.1). Lineage (NCBI taxonomy): Eukaryota > Metazoa > Chordata > Actinopteri > Perciformes > Serranidae > Cephalopholis > Cephalopholis sonnerati. The sequence goes on from JAGQAX010000021.1 coordinate 27,685,296, forward strand.
ACAAACCATCAAAGACCTGCAGCACCGTCTGGATGAAGCTGAGCAAATAGCCTTGAAAGGTGGCAAGAAGCAGATCCAGAAGTTGGAGGCCAGGGTGAGTGTTTCTAACTTCCACTGTTCCCTCACAGTACGAGTGTACAATACCAGACTCCCTGGCTTAAACAAACTTCTGAAAGCTGCATCTGTAACTGTTCTTTTCAAGGTGAAAGAGTTGGAAAATGAGGTGGATATGGAGCAAAAGAGAGGCAGCGACGCAGTGAAAGGTATCCGCAAGTACGAGAGGCGCATCAAAGAGCTCACCTACCAGGTCTGCTACAGACACAATGACTCTGTGATGAACATTCAGCAAAAGATTAAAGGTTCTGCATTAACAAGAAGTACGTACTGTGCACTCATTTAACAGACGGAGGAGGACAAAAAGAATCTGAGCCGTCTGCAGGACCTGGTGGATAAGCTGCAGCTGAAAGTGAAATCATACAAGAGAACTGCAGAGGAGGCTGTAAGCAAAAATACCATACCTTCATCCACTGAAACATGGTCCATTTTCCTCTTTATGAGTCAGCTCAGCTTTCCACACTCTCATCTTGATTTTTTAGGAGGAACAGTCCAATGCAAATCTGTGCAAGCTGCGCAAGTTACAGCATGAGCTTGAGGAGGCAGAGGAGAGGGCCGACATCGCAGAGTCTCAGGTCAACAAGCTGAGAGCAAAGAGTCGTGACACTGGTGCTAAGGTCAGCAATTCACTGAGTGTGGTGCAACTCTTAAATAGTAACTACATTTTGGGATCACACAATGCAGAGTGAGTTCAATGATTTGGCAGATTACTGAATATTTTTTCTTTGCACAGAAAGCGCATGATGGAGAGTGACGCCTTTACAGGATCTTCAAGAATGTTGTGTAACTGTAGTATGTTAGTTTCTTTGTTCTCCATGCAACATGAATAGAATAAAGAATACCTGAATGCACCACATTGTTCATGTTTCCTGTATATAAAAAAGATAAGAATTTAATCACTACTGTAACACCCCACCCTTGGGTGTCCCTCTAAGGTGAACAAAACTCCACTACTGACCCAAAATAACCACATAAGACACTTTAAAACAATCAAATCCATGGTATTTATCAACAAAAAAACAAACAAATAAGACAATAAAATCCCAGGCTTAGAGGCAGCAGTACCCCACAGCAGAGGCCTCTCTCCTCTGCTGCTGGCACAGAAGCACTTAAGCACTTCCTCCCTGTGCCAGGTGCGGTGCACCTCTTTAAGAAATGCAGCACACCTGGGCAGATCTACAACAGAGGGAAAAGGGACAGAACACACACAGCCGTAATACTACACTACAAAGGAAGAAAGGAAAAGTAGAGGCCTGCACTGAGAGGTAGGTTCTGTATTAAAAGCTCATGCAGCACTTCCCTAGAGTATTATCCAAACCACATAAGAGTTGCTTTTCATGTTTCAACATGATAAGAGTGGAAGAGTTTAGACCTTTGTTTCTCCTTGTTTCAACCCTGCACTGCCTGGCTGGAGGCTTGAGCACAGCTGAGAATGGGCACCAACAATGCAAGCTTAAAATGAAAACAGCTGCAAATGTTTGAGACCACCGAGGAGACTTAACACGGCATTTACATGCCCCTCGGATGAGTTATTGTTCCAACTTGAGGTGGCGTTCACATGAATTTTTCCAGTTGGGAACTAATTTTTCCAGTCATTCCAACACCACATGAATGCAGGGTCAATACAGCAGCATGAGTTTATAAAGACTGATGTTATCATCTTATCTGAGCATGCCAGCAAAACTATGTGCTTATAGAATTTCTTTACACTTTATTTAACAAGAAAGTCCCTCAAGATTAAAATCTATTTCTTGAGGGAGCCCTGGCTAAGATATAACACATCATTATAAGGTCACATAAATGATGAAATAGAGCGTGTCAAATACAGACAAGAGACATTAGATACATTATACAAGAGCATGTATTGAAATAATGACCCAAACAGTGTGGAATTAGTCCTCAGGTATTATGTTATTTATCTTGTTGCAAATAAACACTTAATAATTGTACAAAAAAGTCAATATGGAAGTGACTGATAGTGACTGACTTCGATCACTGTAGTCAAATGTATAATAAAGCAGCTAGAGGTGAACTACACTCAGCCTCCACTAGATGGTCAAAGAGCTCCACTCTCAACAATTTATTTCTCTATAATAAAGGACAAAAGAAACAAGTGATATAAGAATCAGGAACACTTCTGTCTACCTGCCTACCTAACTCAGTTTCCTGTTGTTAGCTGACAGGAGTGGCACCTGGTGTGGTCTTCTGCTGCTGTAGCCCATCTGCTTCAAGGTTGGACGTGTTGTTGCTTCAGAGATGGTCTTCTGCACACCTTGGTTGTAACCAGTGGTTATGTGAGTTACTGTTGCCCTTCTGTCATCTTGAACCAGTCTGGCCATTCTCCTCTGACCTCTGACCTCTGGCATCACCAAGGCATTTTCACCCAGAGAACTGCTGCTCACTGGATATTTTCTCTTTTTTGGGTCCATCCTCTGTAAACCCTAGAGATGGTTGTGTGTGAAAATCCCAGTAAATACTCAGACCAGCCTGTCTGGTACCAACAACCATGCCACATTCAAAGTCACTTAAATCACCTTTCTTCCTTTACCATTCAGTTGCTGCCATGTGATTGACTGATTAGCTGTTTGTGTTAATGAGCAGTTGAGCAGGTGTACCTAAAGAAGAGGCTGGAGAGTGTCTATTGAAAATACAAAATACACAAAAAAAATCTAATGGTTAAAACAAAGAAGTGAGCAGCTTTTTGCTTTTATCTTTAAGATAAAACCTTACTCTGTAATTTCTTTAAATTATTTAGGATACAATTATAATAATATCATGAATAAATCAGTATTCAAAGCTTTTCTTTGAGGTAACCTATTCTGTTTCACCTTGAAAAACTGCATCTGCTAAATGCCCTGCACAGCCTGAGCATACCTGTACAGTGTGTATGCACGCACAGAACAATTACCTCCCCAGGGCTATGTGATGCCACCATGACCATGCTGCAACTCACCGTGAGAAAAATGCTGTGGATTGTTGGGTGAAAGCTGATACTGCTGTCTGGAGCATTATGTAGATTATACTGCAGAACAGAGTGAAGGGGACTCAGATCTTACTTATTCTACTAAAAGTGACTGTTTAAAACATTTTAAAAACATTACCAGGTAAAATACAAATTATTGTATCATTTATTTTGGGAGATTTTATTATATTTTAAAAGAAGAATTTGACTTTAGTGGGATTTACACAAGAAAAACACATCTGTGGGCTTTATATTCATTCAGTATACAACCAAAGTACAACTACATTCCCAAAGACCAAATGGACCAAATGGATAGCCTACTGAACCGTTTATGTTGCTGCTTGTGGTCTTTATCACTGGACAAAATACAACATAAGCTCTCCCTCTGTCTTTTATCAGCGTAGTGACATCAGCGAATCTTTACTCTCAGAACCCCGGACTCTGGATGAGTCTGAGTTTCAGTGTAACCAGTGCTGCACTTATTCTATGATGACATATGGAAAAACAGACTCAAAATTACTGCTCTGAAGGCTATGACACATGTTGTGAAGCAGCCATGCCTTACCCAGCTGATGTCATGGCTAATAATATGAAGCAGATTGTATTGTGTCAGTGTGAACGTCTCCCTGGTAAAAAACATAGAGAGAAGAGAAAGACAAGAACACAAAGTACACCGCCTGCATATTCACATGCAGTAACAATTTTACAACTCAATCCACCCGGTCTAATGGATGTTTTATCTAACGATCACCACAACAGTGAATGTGTTGCCACAGCTAAGAACAAAAGCGGGAACACCCACTTGAATAATGTGAAACTGTCGAGGCCCCACCTATAGCAGACACTATTTAAAGTAGATAGCATCCAGCAGAGCACTGTGATTAATATGGTCATTGAAAACCTCCCTGCAGACTGGAATGAGGCCTCAGGCACCGAATCCTATGTTTGTCATGCCAATACTGAGCATGCCTTTTCACTTATGATGGCATGTAAACACTGCGATGGGAAACCATGCTGGTTAAGGCTGGATAATTGACATCAAGTGGCAGCTATAGTGTACCAAGCAAAAATACAAAAAACATAAAATCAAAAACACGAGTTACTGTTGCAAATGCATTTATTTATAAAATAGATATATTAAACTTTAGATTACCACTGTGCAAATAAGAGCAAGCACTGTATAAAGCACTTTATAATGTTTGACATCAATTGTTAAGTATAACATACAGTATGATTCAGTGTCATCTCAGAACTCAGAAAACAAAACTTTAGATTTTTTTTTTAAAGCAACATTAAGAAAATAAATCTGCTTTATGCTGACTACATTTACCACAATTCATTTCAATCTTCAAACATAGAGGAAAACCGATGAAGATAGCGCATTTATCAACATTACCTCAGCACTTAATGTTAAGTAGCAGGATGAAATGCAAACCTTTAGATTAGCCTTATGCCATAATTCTAACTTTACACAGTAGTTTGATCATTAAAACAACTACACAGATGTACATCCCGCACTGATACCATGCAACTGTCCAACTATAAATGTTAAACCATGCAGATTGTAGATCTGCAGTCATATACTGTACATACATACATTATAATCTTTAAAACTACATGGATCTATAAAATGTACTCATTGAATGTCTTTTTGACATGACAGCGACCACCACTTTTGAAAAGCAAATCATGCAGGCAAAAAACTGACCGTATCGACCTCATGTCTCCTTTGTGACAATGAAAGAGCAGAGAACAAAAAAAAAAAGGAGACAAGCAGAGGTTACTTTACATAATAGATCTAAGCCCATCTTTCTTCTCTGAGATAATGAAGTTGACAATCACAGAGACTTGACAGTAGAGAGGATTTAAAGCAATTGTTCTGCTTTCACAATTCTGTCTCTTTATCTCCGTTCTCATCTGTTTCTAAGTAATATTCATCATCTGTCGTCGTGTCTGAGCCGCTGTCTGAAGACTCCTCGAAGGTGCTAAGGCTGGATACGTAACCTCTGGAGGGCAGATGCCCTCTGGAGGATTGGCTGTCCACTTGCTGTGGTGCACCTGATGAGCTGGCAAAGTTAGGTGAGGAGGGGCTGGGAGGTTTGGACATGCGTCTGGACACTGGTGACAGGGGAGGTGTTGGAGGGGGCGTCGGAGGACCCTCTGTTTCCCATGCAAAGTGACAAGAGTTCATGTTAGGGCTCCAAAGGCGGGCTGGTTTTGAGGTTGTGGTAGACACAGGTGGAGAAGTGGAGACCTCTGAGCTCCAATTTGCCAAGCGTCTGGTCAGTGATCGAGGAAGAGATCTCGATCTCATTTTACCAGGGTCACTGGGGAAATATAACATCTTACTGTCCTTATTGGGCTGGCAATCATACTCCGTGGTCCAATCAGGATTAAGAGACCACATATCCATGTCCTCGCCAGTGCCTCCACAAGTCAAGGTAGAGTCTGTGAGGTCACCCACACTCATGAACCTGGATCCAGTGGAGATGCGACCAGGCCCTGAGGGTCGACTGGACAGTACCGAACTCACTGAAAACGACCTCCCAGGCTCAATGCCATATTTTAAGTCTGCATAGGAGGATGCCAAACATTCATTGTCCTGTCCTGGACCTGCACTTGGAGGGCCAGTGGATGCCCGGCTTCTTCTTGAACCCCCCAGGCTGATTCCCTCTACCGGTTCACACGGTGAGGGGGTTTCTCTGCGACGCTGTAGCTTTGGGCTGTAGAAGACACTGTCATCTGCAGCATCCGGTGAGGTAAATGGGGAGACAGGGGACAGAGAGGAGAAGGGAGAGAAGGGGCTCCTGGGGCTGGATGTGGACTTCCTATACTGATTAGGATAAGCAGCAGAGGGGTTAGGGTTCCTACTAGGACTGGGATCTCTACAAGAGAGGAACTGGTTTGTTGGTTTATAATCTGTCTCATCTTTGTAAAACTCAAAATTCTGCATTGTTGGGCTGTGGATTTTTAGATGAGGATGGTTTTGACTTTCCATGTGTTTCGCACAGACGTTCTGCTCGTCTTGGTCAGTTTCTAGAGTTGATTCGTCTGACCAAATGGAAGGTTTTTCCCCTGCCACTGTGCCCCCAGCAGCTTGGAGTGGTATGAGAGCGTATCTGTTTTCTGTCCATCTATTTGTATCCTCTGTTCTCTTTTCACCATTCTTCAGCACCATTTCTTTCTCCTGCTCTTGCTTCTCTAGCTTTTTTGTGCTCTCAACGGTGATGTCACTGACATCACTTGATCCACTAACAGAAGGCGTTTGGGAGGCTCGCTTCCATTTCCATGGAAACGATACATCATCCTCAGACCGTCTGGTGCTGAATGTTTGTCTCAGTCTGTTAAGGACCTGGTCCATTTTGTTATTAGTCTTGCTGGCCCTGTCTGACTCTGACCTTGACAAACTGGAACTTGGTGTGCTGACACTTTTCTTGAGTGCAAACCGGCTTCTCTTCGGGCTTTGTTCACTATTGCTCTCCACTGAAAAAAATCTGCTTTTACCCAGTACACTCTCCTTCAGTCTTCTCTTAGAGCTTTCACCAGGGGGCTGACTCTCTGTTGAGCTGCTACCACTGGAGCTCTGATCTGAACGACTACATGGTTCTCTTGTAGCTTCCTTACTCTGCCCTCTGTGTGGCTGTTGACTTAACTTGGTCTCCACAGAAACTGGTGTGTTTGCAGTATGTTGCAAGGGTTTAGGTGTGGTGTTCTTTGGGGCCACTGTAGCTGTATCTACTTTAGATTTAATACTGTAAACTAGTGTCTCAGTTAGACATGTTGAAGAGGAGCTCTGTGCCTTATGAAGTCTGTTGTCAACAAGTAATATCTGACCATTCTGGCGATCGTGGCTGCTTATCTTGCTCTGATTATTGTTGACCTGATCAGCTTCTGAAACCCCACGCTTTGTACTTCCTTGGGTGGAAGTTTTGTTTTGGAAAGGCAAAGGCAGGGGCTGAGGTAGGCTGATAGGTGACAAAGGGGGTTTGGATGTGGGCATGGGCATGGCAGCAACTTGGTCAGGGCGCATGGACAGATGTGGGGTGTACTTTGACTGGGACTGCTGGAAGAGCGGTGATCTGGGTAATATTGTCTTGGTTTCACCCTGTGTTGACCTGGTAGACATGAGAGTGGAGTATGGTGGGGAGCTATATCGAAGCTTATAACCACTTGAAAAGTCAGGGGGGAGGGAGAGAGGGGCAGAAGAACGGCACTGAACTGTGCCAGACTCAACTGATAGCGTCCTCTCCTGTCTGGGTGTGGTTAAGTCCTGTCTTCCCTGCTCAAAGGTCATAGTGTCACTATGTCTTTGCTTAGACCTCTCCTGCTCTCTGGATACTAAATCAGCAGAGTCAGATGATAAGGATCGATACTTCCCTCCTTTCCCCACCTGTATGCTGGAAGTCTTAGGGCTAGGAGAGCAAAGAGGAGATGTGTTTGTGGTTTGACTACTTGATCTCAGAAAGGAAAAGATGGATGGAACTTTGACACTTTGTGGGGCCCTGGAGAGAGACAGAGGGCTTGTTGAGACTTGAGATGGCTCTGGCTTCTTGACTGTGGGCTCAGAATCCTTCAGATCCACTGAGTCCTCCCATGTTACTCTTCTCACTCTCTTTCCCTCTACATGGGGACGCTGTTTCTTAGGGTTGCTTTCTGGGCTGCTTGAGAATGTCCTTCCCTCCTTAGGACTTGAAGTGTCTGAGTAGTTGGGGCTGGTTATGATAGGGGTGGCAGGAGGGGTTAAGAGTGAGGAAGTGGTGATAGTAGTGGGAAAAGATGCAATGGCAGAAGTGACAGGAGGAGAAAGGAAGGATGGGCTGGGAGCAGATGTGCCTGCAGGATGGCTGCCAGTGGTAAAAGAGGAGCTGGTGGAAGAAGTAGATACAGGACTGTAGTTTGTTTGAGAGGACGCATTAACTGTGGAAATCAGGCTGGACACAGTTTTGGAGTGGAAAGGCTTAAGAACCGAGGCATAGCTTCTTTCAAAGCCAAGAGGTGTGGCACTGGCTGTGCTGAATTTGGTTGTTTGGGAAGAAGAGCCAGTGTATGATGACGTATGAATATTGGTCTGTGAAGCAACTGGATGAGGCTGGAAGGAGGAACTCGTTTTAGTGTTTGGGGTTAGGGGGAGACCAGAGGTAGTTTTAGAGGAAAGAGCTTGACTACTCAGAGTGTTGGTGGTAGCAAGAGAAAGAGGTGGTGTGGTAAACTTTTGAGAGTCCTTGTTGTGTGAAGATGCGGGGGTGCTGTTAGTTTTGGATGTACAGTGATTATTGTTGTATCTGCTGCTGCTCTCAGTGGGTGTATTCAAGCTCTTGGGATTTAGCAAAGTAGGTGGTAATTCAGTTACATTTGCTGTAAATGAACTATTATTTACATCATCCCTGCTGAGATCTTTCGGGTGACTCAGTGTTGTTTGCTCTGTAGCTCTGCTAATTTTAGAACAAGACAAAACACCAGGCAAACTATGAGGCTTTTGTGGTTCTCTGTTGTTTAAGTTAAAGCCATATTGCTCTTTGACAAGCTGGTCTGATTCGTGGTCAGTTCCTCCCTGTATCTTCATAATGAGGTTCATGTTACCTTTGCAAACTGACTCTGATGTGTTATTGTTGTCTCTGTTATTGGGGATTTGACTACTAAATCTGCTGTTGTCAGTCGGAGAGGCCAAATCTCTATTATTATTACTGGGTGGAACAAAGGGTGTGTTTGCCTTTTCTTTGATGTCTGTTGTATCGTTGAGGGTTACAGGGGAACTGTCTTTCAGGTTAGACTCTTTCCACCATGAAGTGGATGTCAGGGTGGTCCTTCTGGGCAGGGCATGGGTTTTAAGGAGGGCGGACCGGTCATATGGGGAGTGTCTGGGTGGGGAGGCATGGCTCTCCGAGAATACGTTTGTACTTTTGACTGAACTCCTGCAGTTCTCTTGTCCCCCTGATGGTCCTCTACTTAGAAATGCCTGTTTGGAACTTGAAAGACTGGACTGGGTCTGATTCCCTGTTTGAAGTTGTTGGGAAAAGGGTGTGTCTTCCATGTCTTTGGGTGATGCTGAAAATAAACGTGTTTCAAATGAGTTTCTTTCTCTTTGATTGGGCGATGATGGGGAAAGGATAGGTCCGGTTTCAGTTGTCCTATAAAACATGGACGTGGGAGAGAGAAGGGGCTTTGACCTCTCTTGCCCATTATTATTGAGAAAGGTTTGAGAAAGGTGTGTTGTGAATAATTTTCCATCTTGATCACTTGGCGAACTGCTCAGAAGCGAATGATTTGTCTCAGAGAGGCTGGAGCCTGCATTAGAGTTCCTGCCGTTTGAGTTGACTCTTCTTAAGGACAGAAGCAGACTGCTGGTTGTTGGTTTTGAACTTAAATGTGACAGTCCTCCTTGATGACCAGTTTGTAGATTCCTCCTTTGTTCATTTGGGTCAAGGGAGAGGGGTGACGTAGGAGACGCAGTTGTGGGTACATAACTGAAAGCATCTGTATCCATTTTCCTATTGTCCACCCTTCCAGAGTTTACATCCAAAGAGACGGTCTGAATCATTTTCCTCTTAGATTCATAGTTCAAGCTTGCAGGACCACTCTTAGTTGACCAGCCCACTGTATTTCTCCTGGTACCCAGGAATGGCACCCTTAAGGGTGCTTGCGATCCATCTGTTACTGACCTGCCCACAGTGTCCTGAAAGAGTTCACGTGAACGGTTTGCCGTAGTGTTTGTCACGTCTTGTAAACCCCCCTGGGCTTCCGAATCACCAGTTCCCTCAGGTCTTTTGGTCCGTCGTAGTCGGGTACTCCAGTGCGGGGCAAGGACTGTCACCACAGTGGAAGACAACATGGTCCCAGTAGGGCTGGACAGTTCCACAAGATCAGTATGCTTTCTATGGTCTCTTATATCGTCCTCTAACTCAGCTGATGTAGTGTGAGTCCTTGGTTGGGGTTCACGTGGAAGCATGTGCAAGCCATTACACTCATGTGGTCCACACTCCCCATTTGAGAAACTGGGAGTTATACTTAAGTCTCTGGTGGATGCCAGTTCATTGCAAACAACTGTGATAACCTCTTCTTTCTTCTTGGCGGAAAATTGTGTCCTTTCAGATAATGGAGAGTCACTGGATACCTTTATAAAGACGTCTGGTGATGTTTGTCCATAAACCTGTTGAGAGAGGAGGGATTACTGCAAGTGACCAGACATGGTATACCAATTTATTTTATTTGCCAAACATCTGGAATATCAGCTATGTCTGCTCTATCATTAAAGCTGAATGCTTTTCACAAGTCAACTTCATATCATACCAATGCAAATTACCTGCATGCTAAAGTAAAATGCTTTGTGGTATTTACATTGAGTATGCAACAGTGGCCTGCTATCTGAATTGCAAATTGCACGCTGACAGAGGCGAGAGCTCTGCCGCAGCCTCTGTTCCCATGGTGTAGCTATTTCAGAGATTCCGGCCTCGACAAACAGGTTATTTTGTAACACGTGAGATTCCCAAGGACACACACACAAAAGCACACACACCCTGTCCCTTCTAACGCTTAAAATAATAATCAATCTGATGTTTTCAAGAGTGCGTTATGTCACTTATTGTGTTGTGATGTTTCAAAGATAATTGCTTCATGGGGATTTCAAAGAATTTCAGTTGCTTTTAAGTTGTTGCCTCAGGTACAGTCGTATCGATTTCTTGGTGATATTTTGGTTTAACCGGAAAAGAAAGGTGCTGCAGTTTGACATTATTTTTAGATGGAACTCTACATTGTTATGATTCCAGCAGGAGCCCTAAAACATGATGGAAATGTGCCTGTGGCCAATTCTTACCTGACTGCTGCTCTTCTCAGGCTCAGCCCTCTTTGTTTCACTTAAACTGGCAGAACAGGAGAGTGAGAGAAGACATGAAAACCATTAGAGCATACTAGTTAGGATTACACCTGTCACTTAATAGTAGATTGGACATAATGTACAGAATGCAAAAAATGTTACGTATAACGTGCATATGAACACTGAGTGGCTGTTGGATTTCCAATAAGTAATCAATATATTATATTAATTACATATTTGTTGCACATTAAAAGGTTACAGAAATATGTTTTATTATTATTGCTGAATGTGTTACTCACATCAATTATTAAAGCAGTACGGAATAAATACGAAAAAGCAGTTAATCACCTACTGACATATTTTGCTTTGAATTCATCACGTAAATTGGACTGTTGTATGTGTTTACAGAAAATATACTTTCAGTGATATTTAATCAAGGGTGAAAGTACGGCCGGCACTCTGATACACTAAAAGATTCAGTATTGGTACACAGTAACACGAGAGAGTACAGCAGCTTTCTGCCTGAGCATGAAGACTTGAACTTCTGGGATCAATAACTCGTAAGCAAAACACTGTTAAAACACAACTGGCGCCTCTTTCCGATCCTAGTAAGGTAAACAATGACCTAACTTTCATCAAAACAATACGTCCTCTGAGCTGGACAAGAAACATTGCTCTGGTTGTGCAGCTGGCTGTGAGAGGAGTGCGCAGTGACAGTCTACAAAGTCCAACACCAAAAAGAGATACAACAATATTCCATGACTTCACACTTATGAAGTGTAGTGTCCCCAAAATCACCTCATATATCAATGGTCTCCTGTTGGTTATACTGCAGTGCTTAATTTAAAAAAAAAAAAAAAAGGCTTTAGCATTTGTGTGAATTTTTATTGGGAAAAAACATTCAGTAACTTCATTTTTATACAGTGCAGTGTCCCCAAAATCTTTGTATACATCAGTGGACTCCTGCTGGTTATACTAGAACACCTAATTTGGAAAAATGTCCCTCTGCATAATTTTGGTGAATTTTCATTGGAAAAAAAAATTCACTCTTACACGGTGTAGTGTCTACTTCACTGTTTTTCATGTGCTCAAATTTCTGAATATTCAGAGACAGAATATTTTAAGCTGTTAAACTGTTGTCGATAAATTTAGTTGTAATTTTCTTCTGATTTAAAACAAAACAAATTATCATTTTGAAAGTTTTGTCAACATTCACAAATCATCCTGTGGCACTGACACCATATAAATAAATCATTTGCTTTATATGATGCCAAGTATCACTAATGTCTTTCTATACCACACAGGTGTTAAAAGATTTAATGCGTGTGTTGAGGCATGCATAAAGCTGGGGGCGGGAGGAGAGCAATCTGAAGCGATGAAAGGTGGCGTAGTAGTACCGTCAATCTACTTTCATTTCTCCCATATGTGATGGACACTTGTTTGCACACTTGTTAGAGACTCATAAAATAAACATGACGAAAGAATGCCTGTGTTAAATCTTGGCCTTTGATACAGTGAATTGTGCAATGTTTGATATTGTGTGGTCTTGGTTTGTTAGGTTAGGTCTCACACGGCAAAATTTCATGGGCTATAGCACAAACCAGCCAAGAACATTATGAACATAATATTCAGGGTGTGAAGTGAAACAGTTTCATAATTTTACTGCTGATATACTGAACAGCAAAAGCTAATGAAAATTTAAAAAAAAGAATAAATGGTATGAGTGTACATTCTGGTTTTAAAATATTACACTTCCCCGGATACACTCTGTCGTCTTGTACTCTAATGTTTTTGTGTGGAACATTTGAAGGATTAGATGTCTCTCATTCGTCATAGGAATGCTGATCAACAGGATGGCCCACATGCCTCTCCTCTCACCCTCTCTTTCCCTCTCTCTTTACTAAACTGTTTCCCACTGTCACATGTGCACCAAAGTCACACCCTATAAGCATTCATTAAAGCATTTACAAGATATTTCAATGTTGGACATGATAGCTAATGGATCACACACAGGCTCAGTGTGCACACTCAGTGCAACATGTCTATATAAGGCCATGCTGGATGGTATGAAAAGACCGCAGGCGACGAGCAGACACTTTAAGTGGAGCGTTTCTCTCTTGAACCAATAAAGCCTGTTGGATCAATGACCTCTACTGATAAGGCTCTGTAATGTCTGCTGGCACACATTGCATCACACACAGGCGTGCAAATATGCTTTAGGGAAAATGTACAGCACATGCTCATACAGATCTTTACACTAATGTCAAAAGCAGTTAATATGTCATAACAAATACATCGAAAGAAAAAATCTACCTTAGGTTTAACCTAAAATGAACTCCACTGCCGACTTCAGGAAGAACTGTTATGCAAAAAAATCGGCCTACAGGTAGTTGATTTGGGATAAGGTAAATAAGGCAGGTTAAGTCAGGCTTCCTAATAGGCCGGTAAGAGCTTCTTATCAATCTGATACAGGATATCAGGGCATGTTGTGTGAAGTTACAATGCAAACAAATACATTCATACTGTTAACTCACGGACAGACACAATCATGTCTGACCTGCTCTTAGGGTGGTCACATACCTAGGTGCACTTCCTTGTTTATTCAAGGAGCTGACCGTTCTAGATAGTGTGCCACAATCTTAGGTATGCAGACAGGGTTCAGTGGTTCAGTTACTGTTTGACTAAATGTTAGAGAGGACTTGTGATTTCAGTGACTCTGAGCACAACTATTAACGCCAGACGTACCTATTCCAGACCAACGCCCTCTTGTTGGGAAAGTTTAGGGAAGGGTGAGACAAGCAGCAAATTAATTCGTCATGTCAATGACAAATCAGTATGTCATTTCAGTTGTCTCAGGTAAATCTATTTCTTTCCAAGCCTACCTGTGCAGACAGGGGTCTGAGCTTTTCTTGAGGCTTCGCTCTGGTTTATCAAGGCCTGGATTTCTGGAGAGTCTTAAGAGGAGGGAGGAGGTGAATCTGGGTCCAGCGGGCTTCTGGGTTTGGACCTTTGATTCACCACAATGAGCAGCGTCTTCCTTTGTTAGTCTCTCCGCTCTTAATATTAGTGCTGTAAGAAAGTCAGGATGGGGGATTATGTTCTGGTCAAAGGCTGAATAGAATAGATGCTTGTGTTTGCTAAATGTTTTGCATTTTCTGATGTGTGTGTGCATGTTACCTCTGTGCGTTTCTTCCCGTCTGATGGCTGATGGGTGACACTGCTGTCCAGTTGTGGTTTCATCATCTTGATGATTCTCCTGCTTGAACCTTTCACTGAATGTTTCATCCTGCTGTTCTCTAAAGACACCAGAGAAGTTGATGAAATTAATTTAATTATTCAAACAATCAACTGATCAATTAAGACTCATGCAAAGATGCAAAACTTTTGCTGATTCCAGCCCTTATACCCTCAGACACAGTACAACTCCATAATGGAGTAGCTGAGGCTGTAAGTACCTTGCGAAAAGGCATTTTAACGATGGGTAAGATCAGGCTGGATTCATGGTTGATGGTGCATTTTCAGAAGCTTTGTGCATACGCTCCTTCGCTACATCACCACCCTTAAATGCACAGAACAATCAAGCCTAAATTAAGCTTACAATGTCTTACCCAACGTCAAATCTGTGGCCTTCTAGTCCCAATAGGGGCTGCAACTAATATTTTAATTATGCTGAATATTTCTGAACTTTGATCATTTTGTCTATAAAATATATAAAATAGTGAAAAACATATTGCTAGAGCCCAAGGTGGCAGAACATTTAAATTAGTGCTATAGGTTCATCGAAGGGAAACTTTAAAAGCTCTGCTTCCTTCATCTTATCAGCTCTACAGAGCTGGACAGATAAGCGGTGGTTATATAACAATTCCTCTCTGCTCACTCCACACTTTCTCTTACAACCAGAGCTAGCACGCCCACTCACACAGTCACTAAATCATGCACGTCATGCACATTTACTGCTGCAACCCAACGCTGAACCCACGCTACTGTGCCAACCGCTAAGCACGATGATGACACCAGAACAAAGATGATGTGGTTATCTAAATATGAATATATGTGTCACCCCAACCTTTGCTCATTTTAAAGATGTAATCACAGCAATAGTCTGTCACAGGACAATCCAGGATCCCTATGCCTCTCTGTTTAATCTGATTCAGCAGTGAGGGTACCAGGTCTTTATATAACCCGAGGTGTTTCAGCTGATCATTAAATCGAGCCTTTTGATTTTACTTTCTCAATCTTAATAGCAAGGACCATCTCTACAATACCTCTCCCTATCCACCTTGCCTTCAGGGGCGACTCATTGGCCTCATTAGAGTTTAATCTCTGCTCGGCTATTATAAAACCTGACATGACATGACATGAGAGAGAAGTGGGGAGGGATATCAAATGGGAGGGAGCACCCTCTTCAGTGCCAAGGCCAACACGCCTTCTTAGTAGATGGAACTGAGTGTGTTTAATCCTACCTCTCCCCGAGGCAACAGAAGAAATCATATCCTCTCACACCAACATATGTGGGTGACTATGTTTGGATAGTTGAAGCAGGAAGTGCCTGCGATGATGGAGCTTTAGGAGCTGTTGTTTAGACAGCATTCCCAACTGTCCAAACTGAAACCGCACAGTTTACGCTACAATGATTGCGACCAGGCTTTTATTTCAGAAGCTTTCAACAGTATGTTCAACTGTAGCTGCACGGTCATGTGCTCACCTCTCGTTTTGTCCACCTGAGCTCAAAGGTGCAGAGTATCTGATGTCTGTGATAGATAGGATGGCTTTAATGGAAGTGTCTGACAGTACGGCTGCAACCAAATGATTATTTTCATTATTGTTGAATCTGTGGATTAATATGCTAGCCATTTTTAAGATTTATCTTCAGTCAGGTCAGAAAATAGTAAAAAATGACCATCACAATTCTTTAGAGCCCAAGTTCACATCTTCAGTCCGCTTGTTTTTCCAACTAACAGTAAAAAACTCGAAGATATTTCATTAATAATAGTATAAAACTTTTAAAAGACTTAGTAACGATTAATGGTTTTTCTAAATTGTTTATGATTAAACAATTTCGGCATTTAACTGCAGAGAAAGCGATGGATCTGTGATTGTAGCTGTTAACACATACAAGACACACTGACCCAAAACAAACAATATAAGCCATGTACATGCCACAATTGTCATTATTTCCTGAAATTGTAGAAACAAAAAGATAAATCCTACGATCAAAACAATAATAAGCAAACTAACTGAAAATACGTATCAGTTGCAGCCTTGCTTTTAGATTTTTCTGCCATTTTCTATACCAATTTCTCCAATTACAGCTAACAAAACTGTAATAATAGTCCCAAAAGAATTTAATCTGCTAAATCTCTGAATAGTCTTAGAAAACATTTGGGAAAAAATGGTTGCTAAATTAGTCTAGTGAAACATCCTTTCCGGGACAGCACAAAATTTTGGACTGGTTTTTAAACTTGAGTGTTTTTTAAAATCATTTTTATGCCTGTATAATGTTGATGTTTTTATGTTTTTTTGTTAGGTGTTTTAGTGCTAAATAGGATAGTAGTAGCATATATATTTCATTTCCTTTTCCTGGCGTCCTCCTAAAATCCATTTCATGACCACAATAATATTGACCCATGTGACTTTAAAAAACTGTATACGTATTTGTGTACTCTCTTTTAATTTATCAAATAAAATCAATCAACACTTGGTGTTATAAACGACTCAGAATGGTGGGAAACTGATGCATGTCCTCTGCAGTCGGCCTGTCGTATTTGACATCACACCATTTGTAATTCTATTTGAGTGATTTTAAGTATGTGAAAACATGTAAACACTTTTAGGTCTGCATCTAAGGACTATTTACATTATTGATTGATCTGCTGATTATCTTCTACATTAATGCAGCAAAATGCCAGAAAATAGTAAAAAAAAATGCCCATCACAAATTCACACAGTCCGAGCTGTCTTACACAAATAGTTTCATTTCTCTGACCAACAGTCCAAATCCCAAAGAGATTTCATTCAGCCTACCGTCACAGAAGACGAAGCAAGCAGCAAAAATATTTACATTAGAGAACCGGTGAATTTGGCATTATTGCTCGAATGATTCAATCAAATCATAATTTCTTTTTTATTTAGCTGAGCTGCTCGTCAGGCTCTCCAGGTAACTGCTCCTCCTATTAACTGCCAAAGAAACTCCTGCAGTACAAGTATTGCCAGTTGGAAATCACCGAATGAGCTGATGGTCATAAAATGAATCAACAACAACAACTCTGACTATCTGTTAGTGATTTTTAGTGATTCTGTATTTCCTGCTACTGAAATGTTTCATAACTTTGTAAATCGACTGTCTCTGAGTTTCAGATTGTGACAGTCCAGCAAAGAATTATGTAAATGCCAGCTTGGGTTGCAGAACATTTTGTTGGCCATTTTTCAAACATCGTGATTATTTGGGGGGAAAAAAGTCAGAAAATAAACATTAGTTGTCGTCCTACTGCCCTACTTTAAAGGACTAGTTTTTCAAACGTGACTACTAGTGACCTCTAATCCCGTGTTGACAAATATCCGCAAACTGCATCCTCCAGTGAGCGCTGCAGCCATGTAACGTCCATGTCACATGGACTGTGTGACCTGTGTCAGTTTGTTTTGATGGTTTGCGAGCTGATGACTAATTGCTATCTTTGGTCGGCTCTCCGGGCTGCACCATCATACCCGGTGTGTCTCAAACAAGTATGTTGGTGTATTCTTCACTGGAGGTCAACCTTGCTGTGGGTGTGTGCCCAGATCTGCCAGCTAACTCTTACATAACCACATGGATCCAGCCTCAACCAAAGTGTGGGTGTGTACTCAACACTGAGAATCGCATGTAATGTTCCAACTACCGCAAATGATTTACACCCTAAACTCCTTTTTAAGAGTCAACCAAAGACAACTTAATGACTTAGCAATGACTACACGAACATGACAAAAGGTGGTCAGGACAAAGTGAGACTTGTTCTGTTTGCTGCCACACCTACGGTGGCTGTCAGACATCCAGGAGAGCTGTTTATCTTTGAGCCTATAGATGGGGTACCAGGGTGTAACATAGGATATAAGCAGGAGGATGTGCAGACAGTCAACAGAGGCAGTGTTCTGGACATGCACAGACAGCAGCACTGTGTATCCATGGTAGTAACTCTATTAAACTGCAGGCCTGAATGTGCATGTGTGAGCTCGCCTGCTAAGCTACGGAAACTGAACTAAAATAGCTTGTATCAACCAGATTATGCTGGTTTACAGTGTGAGGATTAGTGTAATGTTAGTGTATGACAAGCATCAATACAACTGCAGGATCAGGTATGCATGTTAGATATAACAAGAGATACATAATAAATACATGCATGATAAAAATTGCTACAGCACTCTACAGAATCTGCTTGAATATTTCTTATATTGAACCTCTGGAAGTTAACTTATTTCCAGATGCGTCACGTTGCAGGAATTAAAAAAAAAAAGACCATCTCACACCAAACCTTGTTCAAAAATCTGTCAATTTGCGTCAATCAAACCCCAAAAAACACAAGTTTACTACAAATCTTTAGCAGCTACTTTGCTACGGGATACCTATTTTAATTTAAAAATAACATATAAAACATGTTTTAGTCAAAATTCGACTTTCTCCACGAGTCATTCCCGCCTCCTCCTGCTGTCAAACACAGCATGGTGGGCAGTGTCGAGCGGTGACTCAAGAGTATAACGTTAAATTAATGGAAAAGCTTAAAGCCGAATTGAATAATATTAGGTCATGAGTCGTGACACTTTTTGGTCTGACTGTAAGAGACGTATATATTTCAGGACACGCGTTTAAACATTAAATATACAGATTTATAAACGCAGTTCGGCATTGGTTTCTCACCCTTCAAGAGAAAAGCTCGCGCGGCAGCTGAAAAGTCTCCAGCGAGCAATCAGAGAGACAAAAAGTGCAGAGCAACATTTAACGGGTTTATAAGAAGCATAATAAATTCAATATTATTACTAACTCGTTGTCAAAATGTGCTTTAAAGAGCTTTTCTCCTACCTTGCGGTTGTGGTCCGTGTTGCTCGTGCAGTGCTGTACAGAGGCGTAGCTGTCTCTCCTCCTACAACTGTGAGCTCCAACTCTCCTGCGTCACTTGTTGACATCCTATTTTAACCGGTTCAGTAAGCCTTCATTATTCATGCTGACAAGACAGCGCATCTTAAAAATGTCAGGTGGAATTCACAGCGACTGACCTGAGAACAGGAAGTTAACGCGACTGTCACCGTGGAGGTGAAAGTTCAACACCTCGTGCCTGACAGGTGAGCGTGACAAGTGCGACAGTACAACAACTACAGGCTGCGTCCCTTTTCAGAAATGTTCCCCCCTCGGTCATTTCCTCCTCAGGACACTTCAGCTGCTACACGCTTAGTGTGCTTCTGCATCACATGTGTTGCGGTGATCGTCTGTCTCTCTCTTGTTTTTAAAGGCAAACTCACAAAGCTTGTGATCTGCTACAACAGCTATTTTACACCATTATAAACTGACATGTATCTGAGTTTGCACATTTGTTTGTGCAATACCTTGAAAAACTTCCTAATCGGCCTAAATCACGACAAAAACACAACATGACGTCATGACCAGTGGCGATTCTAGACTCTGGGGGTCCCTGAGCAAAGAAGCCTAATGAAGCCCCCTCACATGACCTGATGACTATTTTTTTTAAAATTTTATTTTATTCTGTTTTCTGTAAGGAGGCTCTAGAATTGTTTTATCGCAGCAAGTTTGTATGTTCTCCCTGTGTCAGTGTGGGTTTTCTCCAGGTACTCCAGCTTCCTCCCACAATCCAAAGACATGCAGGTTAACTGGTGACTCTAAATTGTCCGTAGGTGTGAATGTGAGTGTGAATGGTTGTCTGTCTCTATGTGTCAGCCCTGTGATAGTCTGGTGACCTGTCCAGGGTGTACCCTGCCTCTCGCCCAGTGTCAGCTGGGATAGGCTCCAGCACACCAGTGACCCCTAAGAAGGATAATCAGTTACGGAAAAATAAATAAATGTTAGTTTTTGGTGACCAGAAAGATAAGCTTGCTTTTTTGTGCTGACAGTTATGTTGTGTTCACACCAGGTGCGAATAACATGATTCTCATGAACATGTAAAGTTAATGTAAAGCTGGGATTAGACGCGAATTCCCGTTGGATGGCGTGATGGACGTGATGCTAATGATGCTAATTAAGCAGCACTAATGAAGCGAGTCAGCTGAAAAATCTCAAACACTGAGGATGTGCCGGCAGAAGTCCATTCGTTGATTCAGCGATTTCATGCACATATGATGTGAGTTATTCACATGTATGAAGCGAGTCAACAAAAAAAATTCTAGCGTTCAAACTCTACGTGAAAATTCGCATCACCTTTGGTGTGAACACAATGTTACACCTAGTGTAAGACCATTACAGGAAGCTGGCTGACCGTCCTAACTCAAGGTATCTCGTGAGCGTCCTAAATTTGCCTTCTTTTTCAGAATTGTTTTTAGTTTGCCCCTCCAGATCCCAGCCAACATTTGTATGTGGGGCCCATATGGGTCGTAAATGGATGGAAAAATGGGCCCTACATGGGATTCTCCACAGGTTCACCATTGGCCCAATGCCAGTCGCTCACATGGGTGGGTTCACCTAAGTGGGCTCCAGATAAGATGCCCATTTTGGGCCCAATTTGTACCCAGGTAGCCCTTGCATAACCTGGTGGAGCCCACTTGATTTAACCAAACCCATGGGCCATCCCATATAGGGCCCATTTTTTAACCCATTTACTACTCACATGGGCCCTACATGTCAGTTATCAGCTACACTTGACATCACACACTCATCATAATCTCAAAACAAATCAAATAAAATATGGCCTCAGGGGCTCTCAGATTCTTTCAAACAGTTGATTCCAGCAGTTCCTCTGATCTCAACCCTTATAATCAGTGGTGCATGAAATGCATTTCATTGTTTTTGTCCTGTGTGCCATCTAAAGACAATGTAGGAGTACACCTGTGGGAATATGTTTTCAGCTAACCTGTTCATTTACATGTGTTGAGAGAGGTTTCCCTGTATTTGTTACTGGTTTGATTCATTTATTGTTGACAAGTGGTGCATAGTTCCAGGGAACTCTGTTTGTACTCCTCTGAACAGAGACCACGTGACTATAGTTTTCTCTTTGCTTTACAAAACATGCCGGAGGATGTTTTATGTCCGTCAGACATCCACACCCTCCTCAGCCTGCCAGAAACTCTCGACAGCTTTGGCTCAGTGTTTGCAGGAAGAATAGTGCCCTCTTCCTGTTCTTTCTAGAAACACTTTCCCTCTTTAACTTCTCTGCAAGGAAGCTTTGCTGGTGTTAAAAATCAAGGTGAAAATCCCACATAGTCACATAGGTTTTGAGGTCATGTAGGTTTCAGACAGTGAATAACTTAACGGGGCCGTCGGGGGGAAACAGAGCTGAGGGAGGAACATTTTGGAGTGGGACCCAGCCTTAAAACAGTTTCCTGTGTTGGTACAATGCTGTTGTGTACTATCCAGTAAAAAATGTCTCAGTGGCACTGGATGGAAATGTGTCCTGTTTACAGTGTAAATCAACAAGGCCACAGGGCAAAGACACAATTAAATAAAGTGAGAAATCATAACCTAAATAATACAAAATAAAAACATTAGCTGGCATACACTGATCCATTTCACAACAGGAAGTTTGGTAGCCGTGATAAATAAGACTATGAAAGATTTTCCATGTGCATCTAACCCTATCATGAGTCTTCGGCAGTTTTAATCAAGTCCAGTGGATATTTTCCAAAGTTACAGTCTCTATAGTACAAAATTCCCTCTTTGTATTTTCCTGAACAGTGTTTCCTTGTTGAAGACAAAGAGGGAATTCTGTACCGAAAAGACCGTCACTTTGGAAAATATCCACTCAATTTTGATTATAGTTCCATAGCAGTCTTTCCAATTTGAAGCATGTTAGGAAGGAAACTCTTTTTTGTTTTCAACTTTTTATTGTTTTAGCATGGGTAACAAACAACAAACACAATAATGCACAACAATAACCCCAACCCCCACCTCTAGCTGCAACACAGGCCTTATTAATTTGGCTTTAGTAGATTAACGAAAGAAGAAAATAAATTAGAGGAAAAAAGATAAAATAAAATACAATAAAATTAAATTAAATTAAATTAAAACATGAAAAAAATCCATCTTAATAAAAGACAGAAATAGCAATAAAAATGCTAATAAAATAAAATAACAATAAATGTATAAGGTCTATAATCCAGTGCATGTGCACAGAAAATCTTTCAAACAACCATGTCTGCCTCATGAGCGAGTCACATGGATCAGGAAAATAATGCATTTGCAGTGGCTGCTTCAAAGCTTTGAAATAGCCTCCGCTTTTAATCAAATGTTCCCCACTGACACTATCAAGACCAATCTTAAGACGTAAAGACGAAGATGTTTTCAGGCCTGTGGATGCTTTTAGTGGTTCTTGGTTCATTTAGTGATCTTATCAGTTTTATTCTATTTCTGTTTTAGATTTGTGCACATGTTATAATGGTGTTTTGTATTTTCTAATGCCATTTATTGTTGTTATTGTGCACTTTTAAATTGTAACTACTATTTGGATACAACTTACTTTAATTTGCACAGCAGATTGGTGGACACGGGTTGTAAACAGTCTCGAAAAACAGTGAACCTATCCCTTCATAAATTGACTCAAACAATGAAAATACATCATATCCTATTCCCCGTATCCCCAGAGACTGACCAACATGTTTTATTATCAATAATTAATTACTCTGACTTTGATGATACAAATCTGAGCCTCTTTCTTTTTAAGCTTCACACTGCTGCAACTCTTTTAAAATGTTGTATCTTACTTGATTTTATGATTTATGGTTTTACAAGTCTGTGATTTTCTGACTAATTCTGATTTATTTCATCTTTTTTTGTTATGATTTTATGATTTGTGGTTTTGCTTATCAGTCAATCCTTGTTTTAAACGTTTTTAAAGTCCTTTTATATTAAATTAGCTTGTCTGTTTTATGATTTATGTCTATTTTCATGTGACACACACAGTGATTATATTGCCCTTATTTGTGCTGCATTTCTTGTATAAAAAGTGCTATATAATTAAGTATATTAACTGATAGTTTCAAATACAGATATTGACATGCATAGCTATTAAAAGGAGTCTAACTGTTACAGGTTTTTTTTTATATGAAAAACATTGGATGGATAAGATAAGATTAGATAAACTTTATTGATCCCACACTGGGCAAATTCACATGTCACAGCAGCTCAAAGTACAGACAGAAAGTCAAGAGAGGACAGTGAATTATAAAAAATTAAATAAATATTAAAAATAGAAAATATGTATATTAAAAATATACAAAAAATATTTTAGAAAGTAAGGCACTTTTGAGAATGAATATTAACAGAATTTACAATATATATACATATATACAAAAAATAAATAAATTGATCAGCCATAATTAAGGTGGATAATAAGAGGTCTACAGCTTCAAATGAAACCCAGAGTTTTTATTTAACTTAGGTTTCAATCATCTGAGCTGTGTCAGTGATGTTGGGCCTGTACTGAAATCATTTTCTGTGCTGACTCCAGGCAGACTGAGTTTGACTGATGTCAAGGTGCAGTTCAGAGAGAAACCAGAAGAGGTCAGTGTTGCTACATAGAAAAACCCGCAACCAGCCGCGGTTCAGTGGTGCAGTTTGATGGAATCATTTTAATCCAGACGGTCGCAGATCATGAGCACATAATAATTATATCATGATCATGATGCATTATGTTTTACTGCGTTTTAATTTACGATGAAATGGTTGGGAGCAAGCGGTGACATGACACTGTAATTGATTTTAGTTGTATATGCACGTGTTCAGGTGTCTGTTATAGTTATAATTAAAAAAAAAAAAAGACAGAAAACATGATAGCGCTATTTATTTAAACTTTATTTATGTGTTGCAGGATCTTTGTTGGGTCTTCTGCATGCACCCACTACAATTTCCCATCTCACATCTAAAGGTCTCCAGTGACAGGGGTTCAGTGTGCGCAGTTACTCAGTGAACATAATCCAGTGTCAGTGCTGTGGAGGAACCCTGTCATCCTCCTCCTCCTCCTCCTCTCCTCCTCTCCTCCTCCCACAGAGGATGCAGGGCAGAGTGAGTGGTCCTGAGCTCTGACTCCTGACTGCACACAGAAGTGGCCGCGATCATCAGGAGGACAGTCAGAGATCACTCTGCCTCTGGGACCACATTTCTTTTGTTTGCTCTTTTTTTTCCCCGGCTCCCCCTCCCTCACACCCCGCAAACCCTTCGCTAATTCCCCTCGATTGACGACAAGCATGACGGAGCTCGGACTTGCACATTTGGGATGATTGTAATAATGGCTCGCTTCAAATGTACATTTCCACGGAGCTGCTGCTGAGGTTTCATTCAAAGTCCGACTGGATTCTCACAGCGTGATGGATACAAATGAGTTTGCAGTACTGAAACTTTTTGTTGTTGGGATTTTGGGTGAGTATCATTCATTTTTCATTTTAAAAAATGTCCATCTCACATGTGAACTCCAGAAACCTGGATATTAGTGTTTTATTATTGGCTGAAATGTCACAGCATCACACAAAGCCCCTGCTGTGTGGGCAGTTTTTATAGTTTCCCACAGATATCTAACACAGCAGTTAATCATTCAATGTTGTTAGTGCTCCAGTGTGTTACAACACATTGCCACACTATTATCCCCCTGTCACATTATGTGTCCCTCAACACGTCCTGAGTGTCAGGCTGCAAAGTGCACATAATAATGATTGCTATGAAGTATCAGCAGCATCAATCACAGCACATGCAGTGAATGGGGAATATAGAGTACTGCAACTGGGCATCATGCCCCAGTGGACAGAGCTGACCTATATCGTGGCCAATGGGAATTTCTGGATCTGGCTCATTAGCTGGTGGTACAAGGATGAAATCATGTATGAAATTCTGTTTCATGTGTGTGGCTGAGGAAATGTACACACTAGCTGAGCTGTTGGCATGATATAAATGTTTGTATGGACGCTCTGGACGTGTCATGCTTCGTATCACGCCAGAGAGATACTGGGCATTGATTGAGATGAGTCAAAGCATGAATGTAGGTAATTTGCTGTTGTTATTCTGAGCACTGTTACATCCTGTAATGGCAGAGTAGAGGCAGCGCTATGACTCAGTGGGGAAGAGGAACTCAGATATTGAGCTCATTTGCAGAACAGTGACTCTCTCCAGGAGCTGCTTAAGCAAACTGAGTGCTCTTAGTGAACAGTTGTCAAGCTGATATTTGGCATTGGCGCCACCTGGTCTGACTGATTGAAATTACCTGCGTTCCTCTCATGTGGACACATGAGCCAGGCGATACAGGATTTCAATTTCAAGGTCTGTGGTTCAAAAGGACTTCAAACTCAGGCGGTTATCTAGAGGAGTGCTGTTTGCCTATAAGCACCTCTTGAGCGGCTAAAAGGTAGATAAATAACGAAGCATCTGTGCCACAAGCTTTAGGAAGTCTTTTGCCATTTTAAAGAGTCATACATATAGAAGACAGGAGGATTTGATCCATGTCCCGCCAAGACCTTCAGCCTGGACTCCCCTGGATATCTGCCATGTAACAGCTGTGGCCCCACAGCACTGCACGGCCAAGCAAAAAACTAGCTTAGATTGTCCTTTTGTGAGCATGTGTTATGCTCAGGCTCTCAAAATGCCAGTGTAATGGGAAACAGGGGACGATCAAACTGAGTCATCTATGTTTTAAGAGTCCAAAAATGACACATTACACTGCAGCTGCTGCTATCAAAGCAACAAGAGGCTATATTCCCATGATGTAAAGACATGGAGCGGTGGTTTCCTGTGATAGCTCTTGTCTAGACTAAAAGAGTTTCCCATCAAAATCCCCATTGGAAGAAGAGAAGTGGACGCTAGACATGTTCAAAGAGAGCCAGATCACACAGATTTGTCACTTTGAGTTTGGCACCTACGACTTTGAAATCTGTCAGACTGCTGTAGCTGCTGATCACGTAACTGTCTGTCTTATAATGAAGTGTCTTGAAGATGTGGTTGGCACAATACACAAGTGCTCAGGTGACACATTACAGGACATTTCACTATGGGGAATCCCTGACAACTCTGCCTGATCTTCAAATTATGTTTATGACTACCATACACCACAAGACTTAAAAAAACTTTTAAAGACTAAAGTCAGACACCCTCTCACATCTAAAGGCAATGTAAGTTTTTAGACACACACTACCAGATTGTGCAAAGACTGGGGATCTTGCAGGGCCAGACTGTTTTTGAGCTTATTTCCCATCCTGCTCTCTTTAAGAAATATGACACAGAAACAATTCCTTCCATGTCTGCAAACACTCTTAACTCTAGAAACACAAGATAAAAGGCCTCATATGTCAACAGTGTTCTTGTCAATGCAGCATCGATATAATCTATGAATACAAACAGTGTTTGGGTACAAACGTCACATTTTGGTTTTAGTCGCTTCAACTCGCTACCAGTTTCTGTTTAAGATGGAGGGGACCATGGGAATCAGAGGCGAACCAGTTCACTAGAATAAAGCATCACATTTTCACTCTGACCACGTCACATACTGACGTTTGGTCATGGACCTTCCATGTCCAGATACAATGTGCAAGGTACCCTGGGTGTGTTGGTTGTTGACGTTCTGGGACGCTGTGTCAAGTTCAGCCTGTTACATGCATTGTCTTCTTTCAAAATACACTTCCGTTGTCACAGGAAATTCACTGTTTACATACAGTCTCTTTCAAAATGAACGCACTACGTCAGTACAATAACTCAGATGTAAGTTTTTTCTTCCCTCCACTAACTAACGCATGTGGTTGGGTTTAGGGAAAAGGAACAGGGTTTGGCTTTGGAATCTTTCGGGACGTGAGGTGAAAGTCGGTGTTTGTTGGACTCATCCATCGCCCCTTCCATCCATCCTACTCAGACTTTCGGCGCCTTAACTTTTGTTTTTCTCCCGCCAGTTTTCCCCCTGATGCCGCCAAACACTGTTAAACTATAACAGCAACCGGCTGCGTATCGTGCTGACGTTAAAGGAAAGCTTTTTCGTCAGTGACGCGACAAGTCACTGCCCAAGCACCAGATTTCAACGACTTAGGAGTGAGACCGGGTTGAAATAAGTCCTGGTTAATGAATCTGATACATGGACTCTCACTTCCTCCACAGCTCCACCAGTTTTCCTTCCTTTTCCACAGTACAAAAAGAACGTGACTTGTTCACGTTCATGTACCTCCCTGGAATTCCCTCCATGTTGACTGTCTTGCTGCTTCCTGTTTGGTGCTGGAGAGAACACAGCTATTGGTTGTTGACAGTGTTCATGTCATTGAACTTCAGCATTATGATAATATTAAACATGTTTGATTTGGTCAGAACGTTAAGACGAGAAAAAGGCTGACTCGAAACAGCTCGGTCTGAGTGTTGTGTCCACCTTACACCACACGAAAGAGATCACAGGCGCACACACCGATGAAGGTAAAACTCTCATGATTTTATTCCAACAATGGCAATTTGTCTGCGACAGTGACATCTCTTGAAAAGTTGTTTGGTGTAAGGAGGGCACAAGTCAATAAAGCACACAGTGAGTGACACAAGAAAAAATGCAAGACTGCAGTCGAGACGGGAGTTCTTTCCTTCAAAAATGGATCTCTGAAAGATTTTCCCCCATGACATTTCCCATGCCTCATATCTAGCTTTCTCACCAAGTTGTCACTGCTGTAAAAACAAATTTCACACTACAGGATTTCGGTCTCGCAGACATATCCAGACATGTAATTGTCTAGATATCTCTCAGGCACCTGCAACACACTGGCACATTTCTCAGATTGCATCTTTAAATATTCACTCATAGTGATTATTGTTTACAGGAGCGAGCGCTGATTTCTCTCTGATCTGAGGCTTTTCTCCGTAATCTCCAAAAATGTTCAGAGTGGAAATGTTTAGTGTAAACTCATCTTGAGGCCAGTGTGTGGTTGATGTAGCAGGAACTAGAGTATAAGGTCCCCATCTGCACAGCAGAAAAAAGAGTGATCCCCACTGACTGCGTAGCATCTGCTTACCCCAATAAACAGCTATTCATACACTCTCACAGCGAGGGAAAATGCCTTGGGGTTCTTCTGTTCCACTGCCATCTGAAAAATAACATTCTTGTGAATTCTTTTAGTAAAATGCTATTTATAGACCTGTGAGATGATTAGATGTGTTGAGCTCAGTTCAATGCACGTGCCTGATGCCCATATGCTGGGCCGCTCCATCACACCTGGATGTTGTTACACACGGTGGTGTTTATCACCTGCACATTCCAGGAATGAAACACTTTCAAGTTCAGTAATCACTGCAAATAGTTTGTTAAATGAAAAAATGTGGGATGTTTATTTCAGTCAGATGTCAGGAGAAGGGCAGATTGTGTCTTTATACAGATTCTGGTTTTGTCAAAGTGCAACTTGATTAACAATGTGCTCGATAGAGACGTTTACATTTTAGTATTTGCACTTGTTTAAGGAGAGGTGTGGTATTTTTTTAATCATCATGAAATCCCATAAAAAAGATCAAATTTAACAATAAATCTATTATACAAACAGGATGTGTATCCAAAGCCTGAAATAACTTTTTCGTCTGTGCCATATAACTCCATTGTTATAACTATTAAAGACACATCAGTGAGCTGTAGTTTATTTTAGACTCAATGCCACAAACACCGTCCTGCAGCCATAAATAAAGCTGCTGCTGAAAATAGTCCCCAACGAATGCACAATTTACTCCTATTTGAATAACACTTATTAACATTGCATTATCCCTGATAACAATCTGTCTGTAATTTTGTGATCCTGATCGTCCATATCGTTTACTGTGTAGGCCTGTTCTGTACAAACATCTACTGCATGTTTGTCCGTCCTGGAAGAGAAATCCCTCATCTGTTCCTCCTCCTGAGGTTTCGACCAGTTTTACTTTGTTAAGATATTTCTTATATAAGGACTGTCATATGCAGCACAGGTTGTAAAGCCCCTTAAGACAAATTTGTGATTTTGGGCTATATACTTTAAATCCAGTCCAGTCAAACTATTTATTTTCTTGTGAGACACACATGGTTGGTTTTGTTCTTTTTATAGTATTGACTGACAATAACAGAAATAAAAAATATTGCAAGCCTCATTGTTTAGGCTAGTCAGTTACAGCAACTCCCAGATGTGTGAAAAGTGTCAGAAGTTGCACTGAGCAGGGATGTCCAGTCAGAATATAGAAAACCTGCCGTCACACCATGTGATAATTTTAGACTCCAAGTAACTTGAAAGGTCTCTGGTGTGGTGTTCACCACACTTACAAACACATGAAGAAACAGATAAACATCACAGGAATATCTATGAATTAGTGCAGACAGTCGTTTTGTACTTTTTTGCTGCCACGTGAGACTCATAAGCATTCAGATGTCCACATCTCTGTCAGTTATCATCCCTCCCCAGACGACTTCACACCCACTCACACCTGGTCCCATCGGACCCTAACGACACACATGATGGCCAGGCGGGTCAACGACTCACATGTGATCTTAACGACTCTGAATCTAAGAGCTCACATGTGACTCCAACCACTCTGCACCAGTCCTTTAGAACCGAAGAAACTTCTTGAAAGAGAGGTGAAACGTCTTCAAGAAATGCAAGCAAGTCCAGTTGCCTATGATATAGCACTTATGATCACATCTGTCATTGTACCCAAAGACTCATACACCCAGAGTTAAAACCACTGCAAACATACTTGGTGCAACAAAGTCTCTTACACAGGTAAAATGTGCTGCTGATTCACAGAGATGATCACATCTGAGTTTTCTCCATGAGCTCAACTACAGTGGAAGCATGTTAAGAGCATGATTAATCTTTCAGTTTCCTGTTAAAGATTCATGCAGCACAAGGGTCTTGAACTTTGTCTCTTTGCTCATCCTGCTCATATCAGAGTCTAATGCTGAGGTCTTGCTGACTGCGAGTCACAGAGTGTGCATCTGACGAAACACCATATGGTCAGCAGATTGCAGAGGCATTTTTAGTACTTCACAAATGCATCATTGCTTATCAGTGATGACACTTCCATCTGACCACTCCTTATTTAAAAGTTACAGTAAGTGGTTAGATCTCATCTGATCTTATCCATGGAAGCATACCGCACATATGTTGTAATGTTGTTACATTACATGTATACTATGTTCTCATTGCTAATTACTTTGATGACTGATTAATTGTTGAAGTCATTTTTTAGTTTGTGAGTTAGTTTTGCTGTTAGTTTGTGTTCTGTGACGGTGAACTCTTTATCTTCAGGGTTTGGGCTGTTGGTCGGACAAAACAAATATTTAAATATGCCAGCTTTGGCTCTGGGAAATTGTGATTGACTTTTTTACTACAGACCCACCGATCGATCATTTAATTCAGTAAGAAACTGCACTTAATGCACAAGAATAAGGGCTTTGCGGTCAAAGCCACTTCATAGATTATTTATACATAAAGCAGCTGGCTTCTAACCCTAATGACGTCATGTGTGCTCAAAATTGCTGCAGATAACACACATTTATTTGTATGACAGCTCAGAGGAAGCATGAAGAGGACAAACCAAGCGCTCATTATCTGAACTCATTTGCAGAAGGCGTCATACGCTGGTACAGGCTCCTCAAAGGAGCAGCGAGAGGACAGAGTTGGAGGAGGGTCGTTAGTTGTCTCCTCACATCAGAGTATATCTCTGACAGAGAGTTGGTTTTCATGCCAAAGGCCAGTCTGATTTTCTATCACAGAACAGAATAGGTGGTAATGAGCACTATTAAGCTAAGCACTGAATAAAATGCGTAACTGATGACTGAAAATAATGATAGATGATAGACTGAAATTAGCTAATTGTGACAGGAGAGGGCCACACTTAATAATCTGAAGTCATTTAATTTACATTTTTGGTTGTGTGGCCAAAAAGTAATTTTCCAGTTGAAGTGACGACACCAGACATAATGTAACGACTTGAAGCTCCCAGAGAAATTGAAAGAGGAAAATACTCCACGTGTCTCTCAGTTTACCAGCTTGTTAGACAGTAATTCACTGCGCCCTGTGTGAATCAATCGTTGGTCGATACTTTAAAGCACGCTGAGATTAACCTTTAATTAACACTCGCGCAGCCTTTTACATTCAGACACAGATCCAGACTCATGTTGAGGTGTTAAGAGTGCTTTTGTAACCGAGGAGAGCTCTTTGTTAACGTTTCCTCACCACAGAAATAGTCCGCAACAGCTGTAAGAAGTTGTAAAAATATTACAGGGATTAATCATAAAGCTCACTGGCAGGCTTTGTGGTGTAACAGTGGAGCGTTCAGCTTTTTGGAACAGAGCCTGAACGACCAGTCAGTGTTTGGTGTTGGGCAGCGACTCATTACTTAGGGACTGTACATAAATGAATAGGGGAGAAGGGGATGTTGAAAAAGGAGAAGGTTTGGCATTTTTTCTTTTGGCTGAGTGATGTCACTCGTCAGTGTGGGTTTTGCCTGAAGACTACACATTTAAATAAATCTGGAGTTCGAAAGCGTTCACCAGACCTCTGCAGCCCGCTCTTCATCTCTGCTCCCGGCTACATCAGCTGCTACTGACATCAAACACCTGAATCTGTGACTGAACTGTTGGCAGCAGTGTTGGATTGTGGGTAATGTAGGTGCCAGGTGTTGACAGGGAAGAAGAAAGTGTGGATTAAAAAAGATGAGACAGGTCCTGTACATGCTAGCTTGGCACATGTTGTGAGTTCTTGCTAACGTAATCTACTCACTGTTCACCTTACATTCAGGAATGAACTGGCTTTGTTCAGAATTTGAGGGTTTGTACAGAGTTTGTTTAGGTTAAAATGAACAAGTGCACATTCAGATGTCACATTTTGAATTTTGAATTAAGTCCACAATCCCAAAAAGTAACTAGTTTATCTTCATTTCTTCTTTTTTTTTTTTTTTTTTTTTTTTACAAAAGTAAAATAAAATCTTGTGATCGTCATTGACTCAAAGATTTGTCCATAGGCTCTTCAGATACTTCGATTTGATGTGTTGTTTTAAATTTGTTTCGATACCCAGTATAGCTGACGTTTTTTTACAGACCTGGCAGGACCTGTGAGATCTATTTTCTGTTGTAATCTCTACTGATTTGTTCATAAAACTCCTTCAAATAATCACATGAACCGGCTTCAGCAGTTTTGTCTAGCTGCCAGTTGCTCTCGCCATGCAGGTGTTGTAGTGTTTCCCTCCTGCTGAAATGCATAGTGCCCTCCCCCCACCCTTCTGTGGTTGGGTAAAGGAAAAGGTTTGGTTCAGGAAAAGGTTTGGTTCAGATTTGAGGGAAGTACATATGACTGGGAAACAGTCTTCAACACAACACCTGCATGCTGGGTTTTGTAAATCCCCAGGGTGCTGCAAAACACAGTTGTTAACAGTCATGAGAGTAGGGTTGCAATGATATAAGCTTTTCACAGTGTGGTTAATGTCTCAGAAAATAACACAGTCTCACAGCATCACAGTTTATTGTATTACACCCATCCATTCATCCATTTTCATCCGCTTATCTGGGGCTGGGTCGCAGGGGCAGCAGGCCAAGCAAAGCACCCCAGACGTCCCTCTCCTCAGCAACACTTTCCAGCTCCTCCTGGAGGACCCCAAGGCATTCCCAGGCCAGATGGGATATGTAATGCTCCAGCGTGTTCTGGGTCTGCCCCGGGGGCCTCCTACCAGTGGGACGTGCCCAAAACACCTCTAACAGGAGGCATCCTCAACTCATCCCTTTTGATGCGAGAGAGCAGCGGCTCTACTCCGAGCTCCTTACCCTATCTCTAAGGCTGAGCCCAGCCACCCCACGGAGGAAACTCATTTCAGACGCTTGTACCTGCGATCTCGTTTTTTCGGTCACTACCCAGAGGTCATGACCATAGCTGAGGGTTGGGACGTAGATGGACCAGTAAATTGAAAGCTTCTCCTTCCAGCTCAGCTCCTTCTTCACCACGACGGCCCAGCACAGCGCCAGAATCACTGCAGACACCACACCAAACTGCCAATCCATCTCACGCTCCATTCTACCCTCACTCGTAAACAAGACCCCAAGATACTTGAACTCCCTAATGTTACTACTCTTGCTGTTGAATCATTTATAGTAACCTGATTACAATGAGTTATTTATTACGTTTGTAACTGTCAGTTTTATGTTTCATGTCTTTTAGCTCCAATTTGATCTGAAAATACACCAACAGCAGTCAGACTATTTATTCAGGCGTAGGCATTACTTGGTTATTACAAGGTGTCCGACCAGCCAGGTTTATATTTTGTTAGTTTTTAATTAATATAGTGGAGAGCAGACACAGACACTTGAACAAAAGGGCTCCTCCAGTGATGCTGCAGTTCTCTCTGGTATTGGACCCGAACAAAGGTGTCAGTGAAGGTCTTAGATTCATTAATGCCCCTTTAACACTCCCGTCTGTCCTCACAGTCTCTGACCCAGTGTTGCAATTTAAATTTATGACTCCGTCACAGTGTCTGTGTTTCTGCATACCAAACTTTGTCTCAGTCTGTCCGTCTGTCTCCTCCTTCTGCTGTCTTTTGTCTTTCGCTCTTTTGTCTCTCAGACAGGCAGATGAACAGCTTGTTGGCACTGTCACTGTCTCCGAGGCCGAGGTCTTTGGCACTGCTGGTCAAACAACAGACAAGAAATAAGACATTGTCTTTGCTCAGTTCCTTTTTATGTAATCTGTTTTTAAGGAAAATGGTTTTAGGGTAATTAGATGTAAAAGGATTTTACTATATATATACACACGTGTGATATCTTAAGTCATGTGCCAGTCTGTCTGTTCATTTGTATATCCATCACAGCTCTGATGAGATTTTGTCCAGAGTCGGAGTGATAATGCATTCCTCTTTTGCTCTGGCTTTTATCACACAGATTGTGCGAAGGGACAGTAATTAATGGCCAGAACAAGTTGACATATTTACAACTGTTGGGCTGTGTGGGGGACGGCATCAGTCACAGGGGTAAAGTGTTTACTGCTGCCGTGTTTCAACAAGTTTGGACATTTAAGGAAGAAAGCATCAATTTCACGTCATTTCGGCCAAAGGAGGCAGGAAAGTAATCAGATGTGCTGCATTTGTCATCGAGCCCTGTCCAAATTTAAACAGCTTATTTATCCGAGGAAAAAAAGTGACCCATTTCAGCTTTGTCATGCATGCAACCAGCCCTGCAACTGTGACTCCTGCCAGACACATTTGGTGTCTCTCTAAAAGCTTACATAAAGTGGATAATTAATGTCGCCATGATTTTCCAAACAACAAATGTTTGCTTTTTGTCGGAGGCAAGCGTTGCAGTGGAGCTAATTTTTGTGGTTTTCAAAGAGGGGGTGAAACAGAGTGGCTTTTGGCGATTTTTGGCTTTTATGTTTCTGGATTATACACTTGTTTGGGGTTGAAGAGAAGTTCATGGGGAATACTGATGAAAGCCTGAATTGTGTTGCCTCTCTAATGCTATTTTTCCAGTTAATTACATTTGCTGGAACGATTGGGAATTTATGTGCGCTTATTCTGCCAATTCACAGTGTTATAATCGCCTCTGTGCTCCTTATCTGTCACTGACAGCCTGCACTGTGCATCTGTGTGAGCACACAACTGTTCACGCTCATATGAATACATGCTGTCACAATAATAAATGCTAAAAAAGATTTTTTAATAAAACTATTTTGTTTAGGTGCTCCACCACATTCAAAATTTTCACGAGATGCTCCGTGCAGCAGCTCTAGCACTCCCACAAACAAGAAGTGATAGCTTATAGACAGATGGATTCTCTCCACAGGGGCCTATTCCACTGAAGCTTGGCTGTAATTTTCCTCTCCACATGGTAAATGGACTGCATTTATATGGAGCCTTTATCCCAGAAGCCCTTCACGTAGCCTTATATTCAACCACAAAATGCTGTCCAACCACCAACCCTGCAATCACAAGCTGACCTGCTCCACTAGCTGCGCCCTACATGCATACAGACAGAGTAACAGGTTAAAAAATGCATTTCTCTCAGGAAAGTCCCCCATCATGGATTCTCTCTTCTCCGCCACTGGCATTTTATTTCTGTCTGTCTCCGTCATGGTCATCCAGTACTCCACCTCCTCTCCTCCCCCTCTTCCTGCTTTTGTTTGCCAAGTACCCAGAGTTCCCCTCTGTCTTGCACATCTGTGTCATTCTCCAGTCTCCTCTTCCTCTCCCTCCTCCTTGACCCCTAGATCCCCCGACATGGAAGACTCCACTCTGACAGAAACAACCTGGATGCTTTTACTCAGGCCTGAGAGACGGGAGTCATCCTCTTGGGTTTATCTTGTACAAGAACTACAAGTGATACTCTTCTTCACTTGTAGTTTCATTTTATCCTTGAAAAGTCAGTTTTGGGTTTTGAGGGAAATCAGCAGCAACGTGCACCAAACCATAAGAATGAAGTACGTTGCCTTTAATGCATAGCCACCCTGCTGATTTACCTTTCATACTTTTTCTCCCAGCGTCTCTCTTGTTCAGTCTCCTTCACAGTTGCTGAATTAATTTTTGTTTGCCTCACCTGGCCTCAGCTGCTCGCTGAATGATAATCACCCATCAGTCAATCACTGTGGCCTTTTCACAATGAATCCCATGGGCTTTTTATAAATTTAGATTTATTGTCCTTGAGGGATATTTTCAGAGGGTTGTTTTCAGAGCCAGCACACAGAAACATACAGATACACACATAGAGACACATAGATATAGACAGTATATGAAATCTCCCTGAATACATTCATCATCACAGCTCACAACTGTGTCAACAAGGCAGATTGTTCAGGGCTTTTATTGCAGAGGAGACAGAACTCCTGCTGACATGAGCTCTTCTCTATTTAAGAGTCCGTATCTCCAGATGGAAGAAATGTGAAGTGTTGATTAAGAGGGTGATCAGTGTCATTTGTTTTTGTAAGTGCTAGGCGTGTTACGAGCAGTGTTCCTCATGTGTGGGAAGTGATTGCTTTTGTCCGTGAGTGATATAACTTCCATTCCAAACTAGGCTGAGGACATTTTACCAAAAAAAAAAAAAAATTCATGTTGTGTTTCTGGCAGGTCTGTCTCTCCTGTGGCCGTGGGCATTTTCAGAAATGTGGTAAACATCTGACGCTTTTCTTCAAGGCTGTGGCTTCAGAGCAGCGGCACACAGCTGGTAGCCGTGGCTGACTGAAGAAAAAATTAAGATTTAAATGTCCTCTCTTAGCAGCAGTCCTGTCAGACATCGACAGCTCTCACATCCAGCTTTGATGTTCCTAATCTGTAAACTTGAAGCGATATGAGCTGGCAAACGTGTTGAATTATTTGTAAAAGCAGAGCTAACCAGACGGCT
Source organism: Cephalopholis sonnerati (assembly GCA_019142605.1). Taxonomy (NCBI): domain Eukaryota; kingdom Metazoa; phylum Chordata; class Actinopteri; order Perciformes; family Serranidae; genus Cephalopholis; species Cephalopholis sonnerati. Next base: position 27,721,645 of record JAGQAX010000021.1, read on the forward strand.
CGCTTTTACTTATTGTAGTGCTTTAAAAACATTATTGCAAACCTCCTAACCACCCACTAGAAAGTTTTGAATTAATTAATTAGCAGATAAGGATTTGAATCCTCACTGCTACAAAGTTGACCCAGAAACTGCAGGGGTAGTAAAAGGGATAAAGAGAGTCAGAGACATACAGGATATAGAGGAAACTATGACTCTGTCATCTACTGAGTTTCTGAGCTGATCCGGTTTGCACCGCTAACCTTTCAGTCACCTGATGCCTAAAAATAAAGCCACTTGGGCTCCATGCCAAGTTTGGATAATATAGAGAAAATCCAGAGAAGCTTAGAGCCTCAATATAGCAGCTTTGGCACATAGTGTGTAACAGGGGTCAACGATTTTCAGGCCAAGGGTCATTTAGCTAAAAGACAGACGGAGCAGGGACCCCTACATATGTTGTATAAAACTGAGTTGCATATTAAATTCAGCCTACAAAAACATGTAGGGCTGCTAAAGTTCCATGGATAAACACACCCTTTTATGGTGCATATAATACAGAGCTATTAAAATTATTATTATTGGCAGTTTTATGTATTTATACATCACATTTGTTTCTGAGGTGGACAGCATTTGAGAGTGTCTTGCTCAAAAACTTACAAAACGATCGATTGTGGCTCACCATACACTTACATGTAAAGTAATAACACAGCCACTTGGCCAATATGTTTTAACACTGTGTAACTGTTAGCGAACTAGTTTCCCCCACTGTTATGGAGAGGTGCCAAGCAGTGGATAACAGTTAGACAGTCAGCCTATCACCCTGTCTCAGATGCCTCCTGGACGCCTCCTGTTTAAGATGTTCCAGGCACGTCCCACTTGTAGGAGGCGCCCGGGGGAGACCCAGAACACGCTGGAGGGATTATATATCTCGTCTGACCTGGGAATCCCCCAGGAGGAACTGGAAAGCGTTGCTGGGGAGAGGGGCGTCTGGAGTACCTTGCTCAGCCTGCTGTCCCCGCGACTCAGCTTCAGATAAGCGGTTAAAAATAGATAGATGGATGGATGGAGCCTGTCATCAATGTCATCTTCTGTAAATGAAATGTTTTTTAATTTTTAAACACATAGGCCAATTCATCTTTGCTTGTAGCATGTTGGATTCATGTTATTGTGAAATTTCAGACATATTTTAAGGATAAAAAAAAAACTTTGACGGCCCTCCTGCAGTAATTCTGAGGAGGCTGTATGGGTTGTGGATCCCCTGTTGAAGACCCATGATGTATAATAACACAATGGATCATATGACTCATGATAAGAACTTAATGCTGCAGTTATTAATATTTAATATTAACACTTGATCACATGACTAGCTTGAGGAAACAAAGAATTAATACCTGACTTTGCTGTTAACGTCAGCTCTAAGGGGCATTTTAGCATCTTTAAGCTAATTGTTTAGATTTTTTTCGACCCACAACTTTACTGTTTTCGTTCACTCTCACTGATCAGTGTTATTTACAACAGGAAAAAAAGCCTAGATAAACCACATTTCACCACACAGCAGACAGGCATCATTAGTGAGCTGCTGGTGAACATATTTGAGCATTACGCAGCTGAAAGACAAAAAGGCAAAAGATATTTTGCTCAGGAGTTGGTGGAGACCAAAAACAAAGCTAAAAGTAGAGTGAATATTCAAACCTAAATTTGCCAGCTGGTCAGAAATATGACCCCAAATGAACGTAGATGTTAACCATATCAACTTCATAATATGAGACAATATGCCAGTGTTGAAATGAAGTTGTTTGTTTGAAGTCAGATTCCTTGTATCCTCGTATATGTACACATACTTGGCCTAAAAAGTTGAATCAAATGTTGATGAGCCCCCCAAAAGAAAATTTTAAAGCAGCTTTTCATAACAAATCCCAACAAAATGTCTTACTAACTCAAAATATTTCACAATCCTCGCTGTCTACTGTCTCATATAAAACCTTGTAGAAAAGGGTGAAAACTGAGCTGTTAATATCTGATACCAGCCAGTTTGGAGAGACTATCAGGACTCTATATAAAGGAGGGTCCTTTGTGAGCACCACTACAGAACAATACTTTTAAAAAGAATGTTACTCTCATAAATCTTTATTAGGCTGTGCCACTGCGGAGTTTTTGTCACCCACAATAGCTTAAATGCTGCCTCGGAGGCTTTATAACCCTGAGAAGGAAATGTATTGTGGGGGATAACAATGGAACATGGCAATTTTGGGATAATAGTCTAAAAAAATCAAGCTACAGTGAGCAGTTCCTGTCAGCAGTTTCAGTCCAAAGCTGTTGGTACTTTTTATCAGTGTAGTATAAAAGAGTTGGTGCACAGACCATAAATGCAATATGTCCACTCTGATAACTTATTATCAGTTGAAACGCCGACCAGTTTCTCACACAGAGCAAAACTTTGTACTCAAGTCAGTATAAGATTTAGTGTTGTTTGCTGTTGTGCAGAGAGCTACTGTTCATCACAATATGTTCAGACACTGAAATGTCACAACTGACTCAACAGTCTGTTTTTTCTTTTCTAACCTTGGAACAACAGAGATCTGCTTTTGTCTGTAGTGATGCTCTGTGACCTAAGGTGGCCCGTACAGGTCAGTGTTTCTGTCACAACAACATCCTCTTCTTGTTGTTTTGTCAGATAGGGACACCACGATGGCTTTTTATGGATGCCTCTTCCAGAGGTCATTCATCCTCCTGTCAGAGCTCTACAGATAAGGGATAGCTGACAGTCTGTCACTGTCTGTCTGTCAGAGAGTTATTACTGCTGGAGGGTCAAACCACTGAGACGTCTGTGATATCAGCTTGTTCAATTCCTGTCCATCTTTAATTTGAAGCTGCTACATGCCTGATTTCAGCAACAAAGGTCCCATATTGTGAAGAGTCAGAGTTTCATTCTCACCTCGACCTCGTCACATGTTGACATTTGGTCATGGACTTTCCATGTCGAGATATGACGTGCAAGGTCCCCCCGTGTGCGTTGGTTGTTGACGTTCTGGGATGCTGTGTCAACTTCATCCTTTTACATGCATTGTCTTTTTTCAAAATATACTTCCGGTTTCACAGGAAATGTACAGTTTGCATACAGTCTCTTTCAAAATAAACACACTCAGTACAACAACGCAAATTGACGTGCTTTTCCTTCAACATCAAATGCATGTGTTTATGTTTAGCCAACACATGCACGTGGTTGAGTTTAGGCAACAAAAGCATGTGTTTAGGTTTAGGAAAAAAGAACAGGGCTTGACTTTACAATCTTACAGGAAGTGAGCGCCAGCCTCCCGAGTGAAAATTGGTGGTTGTTTGACCCATCCGCTGCTAACAGCGACCAGTCGCATATTATGCTAATGTGAAAGGATGGCTTTATTCGTGTCTGACGCTGGAAGTCACTGACCAAGCGCCGTTTTTTGATGACTTCGGAGTGAGACCAGGTTGGATGGAGGGTGAATATGGGTGTAATCAGGCAGATAGTTTAAGACAAAAAAATGTGTTTTTTGAACATTAAAGTATGTAAACATGTTCTAGTAGAAACCCAAAATACAAGTATGAGCCTCAAAAATGAGCAAAATATGGGACCTTTAATTAAATATTTACATGTCTGTTTGAAACATTAGCTTAAGAATAAGCAGTCTTTGGGGTAAGATACTGCTTCAGACCACAAAACTGATGGAAAATCCCTGCCTACATGTTGGCATCCTTTTTAGCCAAAGAGAAAATAAACTACCTCAAGGAGGAGGAGGGGAGATAAGCAGAAACATCCTCTTTGAAGAATGGGGGAAACACTCGTGCGAACACGCGCGCGTGTGTGTGGCTACCAGTCATCCGATTTTGTTTGTTCATTTTGCTTAATTAGATTTAAGTAATGATATGGAGGTCTCACAGCTGATTTAACAGCAGCAGTGATGGGTACACGTGTTACTTGAAGCATTTTTTAGATGTAAAATTGTGTGCTTGCTCCCTGTGGGCCCACATCACACTCTTCAGCACCTGACATTCACTTTACTCTGCCTCAGCTTGCTGTAGTTAAAAGGCTTTCTATTCATCTGTAGGTGAGTGAAAATATTACTTCAATCTGCTTCAGTGACCTCAGTTAGAAATTGAGTAGCCCTGGATATGAGTGGAGAAAGAATAGCAAAGGAGAAAGGAGTAACGTTATCCTTGAGAAAGCAGACTTTATTTTTCATTTTTGATCATCTTCCTGAAGAATATTTAGGTGATGTTCAATATTTTTGCTGTGTGACAGAGAAGGCATTATGCTAAGTCCCCGCAGCTGCTTTAAGTTGTTTTATTAAAGTCAGATTTTGTCTATTTTGATTATGATTTCTGCTAGTCAGTGTCTCACAAACATCTTGTTTGACCTCTGTTCTAAACTAAAGTGTCCATTCTGTTCCTTTGCTTTGCTTCTGGCCCTCTTAGATGTCATCTGCAGTGCAAATAAAACAAACATTTCCCTCGGAGGTTTGTGTTCCCATTGATCTTTGGTTCAGTTGTTGTTGTGCAGATGGTGAACATGGGGGGTGGCGTGGCTTGAAAAGCCAAGAACTCAATGATCTTCAAAGCAGAGCGGAAGGTCAGGGTTGTATTCATGAATGCTGAGTGGTGTTTGCACATGAAGAGCTTAAAATTAATTCAGAAAAACAGAGTTTGTGATTGATTCACTTCACATGTCCACAGTTTGTTCAGAAACACCGAAGTGGTCGTCACTGCTGGTGTAAACTGATTTGCCTACATCTCAATATGTCCAGTTTGCTGAGTCTTAGGCCCCTTTCTAGCAGCCTAGGGGCAGCTTTTGTAATGGTTTTCAATAAGCGTGAAGTATTTTGCACACTGCTGAACACATTGCATTTTTCCATCAAAGTGCCTTGTATTTTTGCACGAGTGCCCTGAATGCTTTGAGTTAAAAAAACTTCACTTCAGAGTGGAAAAGCGCCTGTTGTCATTTGGCATTTTTCCCCATTATCCAATCAGATAAATTGAGACATGCACCTTCTCTTGTAAGGTTAACAAGAGGATAGTGGAGCATCTTACAAGGTCTGTGTTAAGCTAACTTTAGCTCTCTTTTAACACCGCCATGGGCAACCTACAAGACATGTCTGAACAAGCTGTGGTCTCAACTAGGGCCAACAGTTGACAGCAGATTGTTTAAGTGTCCCCAACTTATCCAAAAAATAAGCCTTAAACTGACCATTATCCAAGGAAGCTCTTGGACCAACTGGTGATACTTAATGTGATCACTTAAGCTGCGACAGGCTTCAACAGTGAAGCGTAGTGCAATTCACCTCACCTTTTGCAACCTGTAAACTGTTTTCTGTTGACTGGAGCCTTATTCTTGTTTCCTTCTCATAGTGAAGGGCATATTCCCAGGGTTCTATACGAGGACCATTACAGTTATTCATACTAGTGTGTAATCCTTATTACACACTTATCAAATGCAATGTACCATTTTTATGCTGATGACACTGTTATCTATTTTTATTTATTATCAGCTGTACAAACTGTTGAAGCTGTCTGCCTTTGAGGATCATGTTATTGTTTAATCAAACTTAAATTACTGCTCAGTGTTTACGAATCAAAAATGTACTTGCCAAAGGTAAAAAGATAACAGCTAAGTTTTCAAAACTCTCAACTGCCCATTGAAATGTCTTTACGATATACTCGAAAACTTCAGTTAAACGCCTTGTCCCTTTTACTAGCCCAGTGTGACTACACATTTTGACATATAAACACTTGTCTCAATTAGACGCCTGGTCTGGTTGCCAAACAGTTCATTTTTCTCTAGAAGTTCCTCAGATGTGTAAAACTGGGTTGTTGGCTACCTCAGATGATGTGTCCATCCCACCATTACCCTGTAAGTTATTCATATTTCTTTACTCAGCAAGGGTCCTCAGATCCAAATAATCAAAAGGTTTTATAAAAATGAAGTTGTGAATATTGTTTTAACAGGATAAAGCGGTTTTGTGTCGGTTTGTTGGGGGCTGTAATCCTCGAGTGCTGCAACTTTCACTCTCTCTGATGCTCTGTCTGTCAGAGCTAGATCAAATTCATAATTGATATATTATCTGAAGCCTAATTTTAAACCAGTAATGCTCTTACTGCAATAACAACAGTTTTGTGTGGAAGGAATTAAAGGCCTGTCCCAAACATACAGGCCTGTTGACTTTGAGCAAATAATAAACTCAGGCTATTAACTGAACTTTCAGGGCTATGTACTTAGTTATTATAACTGATCATTAAACACATTTAAATCACATATTGAAAACCTGCTCAGGCTCAAGTTAAAATTACGTTACTTCTTTCCATCAATTAATTATTGATTGACAAGCCACGATTTCTGATGTTCAGGAAGCCAATTTGTATTTCTCTCTTCTTCACCTTCTAAATTTCTTCATCTCACCATCTGCCCCCAGAAACCTCCGCAGATTTCCAATTAATTTGGTCTGTCTATCTGCATAGAAAGACAGAGTAGAAGACAGATGGTGCAGCAGAGAGAGACAAAAGGACACCTGATATTTTCCCCTTTTTAATTTCTCTGATTAGATTTTAAACACAGGACGCATTACTGGTTGGGCGCAGATACAAAGTCAGATAAGACCTTCCTCATATCCTGTTTGGGATAGATTTCTCCATCTTTAACGTGTTTAAACCAACAAAATATTTTGTTTAGTTCAGTTTGCAGAAAAAGTGCAGCAAATCCGACTGTTATTAAAGACCCTCCTCTGCACCGTTACCTTCCTCTCCTCATGATGATGACAGGGCAGACTTGAAATAAAGTAGAGGCTGTTAAACATGCCTTGTCTCTTGTCAATTCATCTACTTTCCTTCATCGTCTATTTCCTCTCATCTATATTTATTCTGACAACCTAACAGGCCAGTGGATGACAGCGTGACAGTTTGCCAACTGAGCCTTTACCCTACTGGCACGCTGTCAACCAGCGTGTAACACCTTCAAACACCTTGATTTAGTTTTCACCTAGTTTAAAATAGCTCTGCTTGGCCTGCATAATTCACAAGTTTAATGCTGTTTCACTGTAGCCTCAAGGCGGCTTCTCAGTTGACTCAACAGTTCTAACTGAGGGCAAAAGATTGGCTGCTTCAAAGCTCGTCATTATCGACAAGTATTTAACGATTATTGCTTAAAGGTGCAAGCAGCTGCTCAAGTGCAAAGTGTTTTTGTGGAATTGATATGGACGCATGAAGGAAGCTAATGACTGCAGCCTGTTGGTGTCTTGCTAATTTTATAGCCACCACATGCGGGGAATCTAATGAACATCCTGACGTATGGGTAATTCCCTCTTTTATAAAATACACTGGGACAAAATGAGATTCAATTATCCCCGTTCTAATCCCAGTTTTATTACGACTGTGTCTTTTTAAGAGTCAGTTATTGCTCAATTGCTGTAGTTTTAGTGTATTTTCAAATCAAAGCCTCTCTTTGATGAGCCAAGAGACGTGCACAGTTTCATTAAAAATCCAAGAAGAGCTCATTGAATAAGCTATTAACATGTAAATTATCCTATGATGTTTAAAAAACTTTGATGCTGACGTGCAAGCAGCTTCTCTTTTCATAATCATAATGGATGTGGTTATAGCCTATGATGATGAGCTGGCCTTGATCCATGACCAGTCTACCCACAGTGGTCAGGAAAGGCTTCATTAGCATAACTGTGAAGGCTGCAAGCCTCAGTGAAGAGGAACCTGATAAATGGTATGAAAATAGGTGAGAGCTGCTGGATGAATGAATACATAAACCATCCATCCACACGTGACTGATGAGAGATTTAATGATTCAGTTATCTATAGTATCCCAAGATTAAATCGCAGTTCTTAATGAGAGGCTGTCAATGAATTAATTAATGTCAAGTTGATTACTTTTGAAACGTTTAATTTACATTTACTGAGAAGTGTAATTGGCACACGAAGAACACAGACATCAGTCATCATTTTCTTTCACAGCTCAGCTCATGCAATTCTGAAATAGCTTTCACAGAGTTGCTGCAAATGGACACTCGCGATGGCATAAAATTGAAAAGACATTGCTTCAGTCTACAACTCACAGCCCATAGGTGTGTGTGATAGTAGAGGCAGCTACAGATAAATTGCCCTGCTGTTGCTCATCCTCTCTGCAGAGATGTGTAGAAATGCTGCAGGAAGGCTTGCAGTTTGTTGGTGATGGGTCTCACTGTTCTGTTACGCTTAAGGCTAAAGAGCTCTGTGCTTTTCTAGATCATAATCAGACACTGAGCAGATAAACATGCTGTATTCAAACTTTAAACTGCACCAATCAGTTTTTGTGTATAAAGACTGACTTCAGTTACGATCTGCTCTGTGAAAGGAGTCACTTGTACTGACGAACCCAGAGAGATTTACAGCTGGACTCAGCAGTTCCCCTCAGCTCTGTGGAGCATCGTTTAGTCTTTTAGTCTTCAGTTTGACATTGCGTCCACTGTAACCAATGGGGGAAAGGGGTTCATGTAACCACTTGAATTTACCATAATCACCATACCATCATTTTAAGTCACTGATGCAAAGCCAGGCCAATACATTTTTTTGGTGGTCTTGTAAGACCTGGTCTCATTCCAAAGTCGTCAAAATCCTTGGCCAATGACAATGCCATCCTTTCATATCAAGATGATATGTGGCTAGTCACTGTTATAGTTTAACAGGGGGAAAAGTGGCAGGACAACAATGAAAGTTAAGGCAGCAAAAGTCTGAGTAGGGCGAGTGAGAGTGATGGTGGACGGGTCCACCAACCACTGACTCTCACCCAGTAGGGCAGTCTTTGCTTCCCATACGAACCCTGTTCTTTTTTCTTGAACCCAACCACGTGCTTCTGTTGCCTAAACCCAATCACGTGTGTCTTGACAAGTGTAACCAAGGAAAAAAAAAAGTCAAGTCAAGGTGTTATATCAATGTAGTGTATTTATTTTGAAAGAGAGTGGATGTAAATGGTACGTTTCCAATGAAAACAGAATTGTCTTTTGCAAAAAGAGAATGCATTTAACAGGCAAAACTTGAAATATCATACCAGAACATCAACAACCAACGCACCTACGGCACCTTGCATTTTGTATCTGGACGTGGAAAGTCCATGACCTGATACGTAACAAGGTCGTAGTGAGAATACGTTGTCTTGTAGAGGAGCAGAGTAAAGTAAAAACAAACTACAATGTTAGGCAATATTGAGAAGACATGCTGATTTAGAGCAGCCTCGGTAACACCGTCTGTCTTGTCTATGGCGCTCACCATTGTTGTTATTAGTCCTCACTGCTTCTGGCGCACCACTTGACAACAAAGTTAGTCCTGCCCGTGGCACTGATCGGCTAGTTGAATCCCACTGCGGCCCCCATTGGCTGTTTTTCAATTTAACCAAACCTCTGTTTCATGTCACGCTGCCAAACAAATCAGTTAAGTGGAACTTAGATAAATGGGGGTATTCAAAGGTCTGGATCCGGGCAAGCAATCCACTGCACTTGGAACTCAGAAAAATTAGACCTTCGACATAAAAAAGTGCAATGTAACATTTATTCAAGACGGACTTTGAAGTCAGAAACTCAGGCAAGATCCATCCAGCCCGTGTTCACCAACGTTAACACACCTAGCATCACAGCAACAAGGCGATGCACACAGTGAACTGAGCATAATGAACTTTTCCTCAATACTTACTTCATGTAGTGTTATATGTAATGTTTGTGTCGTGATATGTGCTGTAACAATGTTGTAGCTGGCGTTTCCATTTCCATTCACTCAACTTGTGTTTGATAGAAGTCTCAGGAAGCATTTGTGTCAGAAGCTGGGAATACAGACTTACTGTATAGTCTGTATAGTCTATCAGGTGGCCATATGAATGCTACTGTAATGTTGCTCTTTGTCTGCTGAGTGTGTAAATGGGCAATTGGTGATAATGTCATTGTTATGTTTAAGAAAAGGATTTTATTTGATTTTTAATGTGTTATCTTTTATCTAAATCCAGAGTACTATTGATTTAGCAAACACACCAAGATGAGAGATGCACCAAGCTGCTGTAATTACTCTGGCATGAATCACTGTATAACCCAAACAAATATCCCACATACACACTTACACACACACACTCACACACACACACACACACACACGCACACGCGCGCTGCTGAGGCCAGTGCTGTCCGTGTTCCCTCAGTACATGGAGCTGATAGAGTGGATTTAGTGTCAAACTCCCCCCCGCTGCTGTGCTGAGCTCACGCTGGAGGGCGTCCTGCTGCGAGACTGTAGTTACAGGCTATTTTCATCAGTTCCTCCATCCTGCTTGCGTTTAATTAATTATATCAATATCCTCTTCGGCACGGCTACGTGTCAACAGCATATGAGAATCATATTGTAACAGAACAAAAACAGCGTGAAGGTGTGCAAAGATCTGATGCACTCAGTTTAAACTGATAGGAATGTATCGGTCAAATCGTCCACACTGCATGCTGCCATGAGTTTCATTCTTTTCATATTTGTTCTAAGCTTTAAATATATATTGTTTCAGATATGTTCAGAAAAATCCTAATGTTATAAGAAAATCATTCGTTGTATTACTAATTTTAAATCTAGTGGTGCTCTGCGTGACTGTTGAAATGTCTTTCATGTCAAGCGATCGGTGTTTGCAGCTAGTTGGCAGCAGGAGGTCCAATGAGTGAGTAAAATTGGTAAGATCCTGTGTGCAGTTTGTTTATCTGCAAATACCTGGAAAGTGTGTGTTTAATAATGTATGGCTTTCAACCGATACATATAATACATGGGTCAAGAAAGAGTCGGACCACAGCCATGCCGGTAAATAGTAAATGGACTGCACTTGTACTGTATAGTGCTTTTCTAGTCTTCTGACCACTCAAAGTGCTTTTACACTACATGACACATTCACCCATTCACACGCTGGGGGCTGAGGCTACTGTACACGGTGCCACCGGCTATTCACATGCTCTCACACACTGATGGAACATCCATCAGGAGCAATTTCAGTATCCTGCCCAAGGATACTCCGACATGCAATCTGGAGGAGCAGGGGATTGAGCCGCTGATCTTCCAATTGGTGGATGCCCCACTCTACCTTTGAGCCACAGCCGCCCTTCAGCTGGCTGTATGCTCTGCTCCAAAACGATTGACGCTGGTAAACAATAGAGAAGCGACTCTGGTCAAGCATGCTAAAAAGAAAAGCATTAAGGCAGCCAAAAGGCTGCTCAACAGACTGGCAACATCGGCACATATTTCACGCCTGACGTTGCCAGGCCAACTAATGTTGTATGGAGAGAATTTTGTTTCTTTATTATTCAATCAAAAAGAATAGATTTGCAACCAAAAAAGAGATTTGTAAGCAAAAGAGAACAAGTGGGCAATGAAAAAAAAAACATTTGAGATCAAAACAGAAGAGGTTGCAATTGAAAAAAAAAAGTTGAGATCAAAACAGAAGGGGTTGCAAATGAAAAAAAAAATTGAGAACATATTTCTTCAACTTTAATCAGAACCAATGCAGCCATTTTGCTTATAAATCAGTCCTCTTTGCTTTCAAGTTGAAAACCTTCTCTTGAAAATCAGTCCTCTTTGTTTGCAAAGTCAAAAGTTTTGCTTGCAAATTCTACTGCTCTTAATGGGCGGGGCCTACGCTGGTGGATGAGAGAAGAGTTTCTATTGGTTGGTATGACCTGGCTAGGGCTCTGGCCATACCGAGCACGAGCGCCATCTACCACTTCCTTACAATGCCTGGAGGTAAGTTGATAGCCTCCGGCTATAGTCCGCCGTACACTCACAACAACTACAACTACAATTACAACAACATAATATAATGAAATGAATTATAATGGGTCAGGGTATCAAAGTATAATCCGTTTTTCTGTCAAAACGAAGAAACGGAAAAACGGAAATAGCGCCCTTTTTCCGTTTTGTGTCTCAAAACGAAAAACGGAAAAACCAAATCGAAAAAACGGCCCAATTTTGATCTCTGCGAATTCATTTTTCTTTTTTCTATTCTTTTTGATATAACAGTGACAACGACGGACAGGAAGCGGAAGTTACGTGTACAACTTCAAAATAAAACTTTAGCGTGCTAACTGCTAACTTCTTATATTACAGCCTATCGCTCTCTTTCTACACTAAAATGACCTGCGATCATTTCATTTCAACCGAGAGGTGTGTGGAGGTCGATTCAATGGAGAGCTGCAAGGAATACAAATTGTGTTTTATTAATCCTTTGGCGATAATTTTATCCGACTGCTATTATTTCTCCTCGCTTTGCACCGGGCGTCATTGGTTGCCATAACGACGGCGGCCGGCGGAGACTCCTTTCCCGAGTCAAAATCCTTGAGGCCAGCTGGCCGTGATGACTTCTGTATTTTAACTGCTACACTACTCAGCCTTTATAAGCAATGTAAACTGTAATGTGACCTCAATTTAACTGACAGTAAACGTGTATTCCAAAAATGTACAGCCCGGACCTATTTCACCGACGGACAGCCACCACTAGTGGCAACTATAAACTCATTAATTTTACCCTGGCATCTTTATATGACGCGGTTGACTGATGCTGGTTCAAAGAAAACGTAGTAGAACTTCTAGACGTGTGTGTATTGAATTATAATCATTCATTTATCAATCATACGATAGGATACATATGATGTCAATACCCTGGCGCCAGCGCTGGACACAACAGCGCCACCCCGAGTGTCTACAACGCCTGTGTTACCATGTTGTCAGTCTACTGTCTGTGCTGACTGTGACCACGAGGAGTGGAAAAACCATGTTGATTTAATTCAACAAAATGTGTCTACCAACAAGAATAAACACTGAGGAATCTTTAATTAATAAGGAATATTAATTATTATTATTATTATTATTATTTGTTTGATAGATAGATGACAATAGAATAACCTTTATAAACTGTATGTATAAAGATCATGAGACAAGTTTGATTTGCAATTAATGCATAAACCACCACATCTAGAAATATAAATGTACATGACACAAAACTATTAGGTCAGTATTTCCAATTTCTTATTTGATAAGTTCATATTTTCAGTATAAAGCTTAATTCTATGAATGTATTACTTATGCATTTCTGGAGGTTTTAAAGTGCAAAAACACAAATACAAAGCAATAAACCTCACTCAGACATCATTTTAGCAGCATTCACAGTTCAATATATTGCATGTGTGTGTCAGTGCATATTGGAGTTGACGGTGATTATAGCTCTGGGGAAGAAACTGTTCTTAAGTGTGTTTGTGAGTGCTTTCATGCACCTGCAGCACCTGCCAGAGGGCAACAGGTCAAACATTTCAGAACCTGGATGTGATCTGTCTGTCCTAGATGATATTCTGTGCCCTGCTGAGGCAGTGGGAGGTGCAAAAGGCTGACAGGGAGGGGCAAGGCTATCCAACAATCTTCTGTGCAGCTTTGATTGCCTCTTCCTGTTGGCCTCAGTGCAGGTCCTATACTATACTGTGATGCAATATGACAGAAGGCTCTCGATACAAGAGTGGTAGAAGGTCTTCATCAGTTTGGTGTCTAGATTGTTCTTCCTGAGGACCCTGGACGGACGATGTGGTGGTCCTCCTCACGGCTGGGTCCATATCTGGATCACTGGAGATTACAGTTAAATGCACCCTGACATACTGTTAAAAGTGGACATGTCTGACTCTGTAATGTTACCTTACATTGTGCCAATTTGAAAACAGCCAAAAGGTTGCAGGTGTATTGACAAAGTAGAGTATCATTTCAATGGTTAGGGTTAGGGGTTAGGGGGACACACTTAAAAACAGTTTCTTCCCCAGAGCTATAATCACCGTCAACTCCAATATGCACTGACACACACATGCAATATATTGAACTGTGAATGCTGCTAAAATGATGTCTGAGTGAGGTTTATTGCTTTGTGTTTGTGTTTTTGCACTTTAAAACCTCCAGAAATGCATAAGTAATACATTCATAGAATTAAGCTTTATACTGAAAATATGAACTTATCAAATAAGAAATTGGAAATACTGACCTAATAGTTTTGTGTCATGTACATTTATATTTCTAGATGTGGTGGTTTATGCATTAATTGCAAATCAAACTTGTCTCATGATCTTTATACATACAGTTTATAAAGGTTATTCTATTGTCATCTATCTATCAAACAAATAATAATAATAATAATAATAATTAATATTCCTTATTAATTAAAGATTCCTCAGTGTTTATTCTTGTTGGTAGACACATTTTGTTGAATTAAATCAACATGGTTTTTCCACTCCTCGTGGTCACAGTCAGCACAGACAGTAGACTGACAACATGGTAACACAGGCGTTGTAGACACTCGGGGTGGCGCTGTTGTGTCCAGCGCTGGCGCCAGGGTATTGACATCATATGTATCCTATCGTATGATTGATAAATGAATGATTATAATTCAATACACACACGTCTAGAAGTTCTACTACGTTTTCTTTGAACCAGCATCAGTCAACCGCGTCATATAAAGATGCCAGGGTAAAATTAATGAGTTTATAGTTGCCACTAGTGGTGGCTGTCCGTCGGTGAAATAGGTCCGGGCTGTACATTTTTGGAATACACGTTTACTGTCAGTTAAATTGAGGTCACATTACAGTTTACATTGCTTATAAAGGCTGAGTAGTGTAGCAGTTAAAATACAGAAGTCATCACGGCCAGCTGGCCTCAAGGATTTTGACTCGGGAAAGGAGTCTCCGCCGGCCGCCGTCGTTATGGCAACCAATGACGCCCGGTGCAAAGCGAGGAGAAATAATAGCAGTCGGATAAAATTATCGCCAAAGGATTAATAAAACACAATTTGTATTCCTTGCAGCTCTCCATTGAATCGACCTCCACACACCTCTCGGTTGAAATGAAATGATCGCAGGTCATTTTAGTGTAGAAAGAGAGCGATAGGCTGTAATATAAGAAGTTAGCAGTTAGCACGCTAAAGTTTTATTTTGAAGTTGTACACGTAACTTCCGCTTCCTGTCCGTCGTTGTCACTGTTATATCAAAAAGAATAGAAAAAAGAAAAATGAATTCGCAGAGATCAAAATTGGGCCGTTTTTTCGATTTGGTTTTTCCGTTTTTCGTTTTGAGACACAAAACGGAAAAAGGGCGCTATTTCCGTTTTTCCGTTTCTTCGTTTTGACAGAAAAACGGATTATACTTTGATACCCTGACCCATTATAATTCATTTCATTATATTATGTTGTTGTAATTGTAGTTGTAGTTGTTGTGAGTGTACGGCGGACTATAGCCGGAGGCTATCAACTTACCTCCAGGCATTGTAAGGAAGTGGTAGATGGCGCTCGTGCTCGGTATGGCCAGAGCCCTAGCCAGGTCATACCAACCAATAGAAACTCTTCTCTCATCCACCAGCGTAGGCCCCGCCCATTAAGAGCAGTAGAATTTGCAAGCAAAACTTTTGACTTTGCAAACAAAGAGGACTGATTTTCAAGAGAAGGTTTTCAACTTGAAAGCAAAGAGGACTGATTTATAAGCAAAATGGCTGCATTGGTTCTGATTAAAGTTGAAGAAATATGTTCTCAATTTTTTTTTTCATTTGCAACCCCTTCTGTTTTGATCTCAACTTTTTTTTTTCAATTGCAACCTCTTCTGTTTTGATCTCAAATGTTTTTTTTTTCATTGCCCACTTGTTCTCTTTTGCTTACAAATCTCTTTTTTGGTTGCAAATCTATTCTTTTTGATTGAATAATAAAGAAACAAAATTCTCTCCATAATGTTGCCACTTTCTGTCTACTGTATGTGCAGACACAAAGGCATTTCATTTCATATTTCATGCTACATTTTTGCTACCATGCCTTTTTAAGCACACAAGCATAAGGTCATGGAAATGGGGTAAAACGTTATGGAAAAGTTTTAAAAATGCATTGGTAATCTGTACTGAGATTTTGATCATATTTTATCATCACTATGATGATGATGATGATGATGATGATGATGATGATTATTATTATCATTAATAATTTCAGTAGAGATGAAAAATTCCCACCTTATACATAAAAAAACATTAGGTTAAATATTGGAAACTAGATAAAATGTATAAGTTTAAATGTTAGGAGGTAGTGTGGATGGCCCGATGGGTTTCTTTCCTTGCCGCTATTGCGCTTCAAGCCGAAACAACAGGGAAGCCAATACTTTTATCAGTCATATCACCAAAAAAACCCAATACAAGATTGAGAAATGTATAACTTCTTGTTCCACTAACATCATTTACCTTCTTTCATGTCTCTGTGGTCTGCAATATATAGGCAAAACCAGCCTACTACCATTATTGTTGATATTATTATGATTAATATTATTATGTTTTTACTTTTTTAAATTTATTTTCTAATATTTGATCTTTTTTATTTATTCATTTATTATTATTATTGGTTTTTTTTCTGTGCATAGTGTTTTTTTTATACATGTGTATATGTTCTGCGGTCATATATTGATGTTTAAGGATGTTGTGATTTGTACAATACTCATAGAATAAGTCATTGTGATTTGGCAGTCAGGTTTCTGCTCCTCAGAGTTGATCTCCTCTAATTAGTGGCACCAGCTGGTTGATTCATTACACCTGGTAGGAATCTGTCTGCATGTGCTCTGTGAAGCTCTGATGATAGTCATGAACTGAAAAATTTGCTGCTGTTTTTATTCATTTTTCATTATTTGTTGCACTTTGAGAATCTTTGTTTTTGAGCAGGGATGTTCAAAATAAATTGACATTTATTTTTGCATTGATTTCAGCCTGTGAACCTTTGTTGTGACCGTCCTGTCTTGGTTGTCCATTATACCAAAGCACCCTAGATAAACCTTTTTGTTGCCCTAAGTAGGCGCAGTTTCATAGCAGCCCTAAGGCTTTTGAATTTTAATGTAAAGCATGATGCAATGCTGGCCACTTTTTTAATTTTTACTTATGTTGTTCACTTCTCAAATAAACCGCTAACATATTAGCAAGTGTTGCATCCATATGTAAAAACATGTGAAAGGTTGAGACATAATCTTTTTTTATAATGTTGTTGCAGAGCTTGTGCTGCTGTAAGTGTTTTGTTATCAAAGAGTACATATGGTATATTTGATTTAGCTGATTCCTGCCGCACAGAAGCTTATGTACTCAAGATGTATTTATGTTTGCCGTTATGCATGAGATGTTATTTTTGGACTCGCCAGCATGGGGCTTATTGTCGGGAGAAATGAAATGCAAGAGGAGACCTGTGGGAACCAGAGGGCTGAAAGCCAAGTTTTGAAGTCAGAGAGGGAGAGCTTTTTAGAGAGAGCACTTTTAGAGTGCTTTGCAATTTGCTGTAATATTTGATTTGATGTATTGATTATAAGACACAAAGGGCACATTTTCTTGTGAGCTTGAGAAATGATTTTCTGTCTGTGTGTGCCTGGAGGAGAAGGCAAGAAGTAGATTAAATGTCTTGTGATAACAATACAGAGGAAGATGAGTGCATGGATTTTACTTTGTGACCTCTGACGAGCTCAGGGATTCTTAGACAGCGCCCTTTGCTGTCTCTCACTCCTGTCTCACTGAAGCTGAGGGTGACTCACCTGTCACCTCCAGACATGTCCCTGTCATTTTTTAATAGAAAAGCTTTTACTGGCTTTTCCTTTCCAGTGCTGACAGGAATTCTGGGATTGTATATCCTTGCTCTCGTTATGCTTTTGCTAAGTCTTCACATGCAGGAAGCTCAGTTTAGTTTTCTGAAGATTTTCCAAGGCTTTTTGGAAAACGTAAGTTAAAGTAGGCTAGGAGAGGCGAGCTGAGGGAAAGTGAGGACACCAAGATGTAAAACACAGCACTGTACAATGAACAGCAGACACACTATTTGACAGAAGATTTTTTCCATCAAAGTATTGAGATAACCCAGATTTATAATTTGAGGATTTTTTTTCCAGGCCATTATTTCAGGCCTCTGGCATTTTGCAGACTTCAGATAATTGAAAAGTACAATGCTTCTTTTGGAGGCTTTTTTCTAATTACAATGATTTCTCTTGCCTTCTTTAAACTCTTTGACCTGAATTTTAAACAACAGGGTGCATAAATTGTCCCCGAAAGGAAGACATGATATTATTTTATTCAGGTCATCACAGTGCAGCTCGTCTTCGACCTGTCTGAGAGGTTGGGCGTTACCATGAAACACCTCATTTGCTCAGCACTCTGGAAATGTCTAAAAAAAGAGAAAGAGTTGGATACACTGGTACATTTCACACCAGCACTACACACTTAGTACATTTTTGCAAACAACAAATATGTTACATTGACATGTTTTATATGTATGATGTAACTCTCTCCCATTGAGAATTGCTGCCTCAAGTGAAGGAGCTCAAATATCGCGGTGTCTTGTTCAAGAGTGAGGGTAAAATTGAGCGTGAGATGGAAAGGCTGTTAGGGCAGCATCTGCAGTGATGTGGGTGCTGCGCCAGACTGTCGTGGTGAAGAAGGAGCTATGGTCATGAGCTCTGGGTAGTGACCAAAAGAATGAGATTGTGAATACAAGCAGCTGAAACAAGTGTCTTTCGTGGGGTGTCTGGGCTCAGCCTTAGAGATAGGGTGAGGAGCTTGGACATCCAGAGGGAGCCCGGAGTAGAGCCGCTGCTCCTTCACGTCAAAAAGGGTCAGTTAAGGTCACTTGGGCATCTGATCAGGATGCCTCCCGGGTGTCTTTCAGTGCACGTCCCACTGGTAGGAGGCCCTGGGTTAGATCCAGAACACACTGAAGAGATTACATATCTCATCTGGCCTGGGAACGCCTTGGGGTCCCCCAGGAGGAGCTGGAAAGTGTCACTGGGGAGAGGGATGTCTGTGCTTTGCTTGGCCCGCTGCCCCCGTGACCCGGCCCTGGATAAATGGATGAAATGGATAGATGCATATATGACATAGTTCAGATTACATGTATATGAGCTGAGTTCCTCGTCAGGAGGATCAGAAGATGGTGGATGGTGTGACACCCAGGTGAGATGACTGCCAAGCAGCACATCACTGTTCAAGGCCAATAAAAGTGGATGCTTGTAAAGAGAGTTTGGGAAATTTATAGCTGTATTTATATCAACAAGAGCAGGGGTTTTTGAGGGGGTTAACGTGACACAAAAACCACTTGGTTTGGGTCAGGAAAACATTTTTTGACTTTAAATAACCAGCTTGGCTGCTTCCAACACAGCCAGACATGTCTTACACTTTCATTAGCAAACACTTGCATTTGTCTCAAACTCATTAGCACAGCGTTCCAACGATATAACACTGAAAATTGAAACATAAAGACAGTTTCAACAAATCTGCTACATGAACTATACAAATGGTGAGTGGTGTGTATACCTGTGGTTTGAAGAAAAGAACAATACCAACATGTATTCTGGCAATTGGGTTGTTTATTTCACAAAACAAAGGATCTGTAAACCAAACATTTTCCTACATTTATTTTCAGTCGTCAGGTTGAAACGATGTAAAAACCAAATCAAAGTACAGACGAAACATCACCAGGCCAGAATTGTCTCAAATACTTGTTCTTTCTGTAAAATACAAGACAAACACACTAGGTGAAATAATCTCATCCCATCACAAACACTCCACCTCAAAACATCCTCACATGCTCAAACAGGGAAGCTTCTATATTTAGAACGCTAACTTGGTAACAGTCTTTATCCTGCTGGGCGTCTTTCAAACAGATTCTCCGCTTTGTAAGTGTGGCACTTCAAAGGGAGATACACCTTCCTGTGCAGCAGCACGTTTAGCTTTGGTCATCCATAACACTGCTGCGGTAAAAATGAGCTGCTGTGAGCAAGAGTTTGGATACGACGACAGGGAGGGGAGAAAAGGGGAAAATAAACGTTTGTACAGTGGATGTGCTTTTGTATGAAGCAGTATCATTGGGATACCTCTCATTAGATGTAATTATTTTACTTTAGCTCTCTTTGTTTTTCTCTTTCCTACGTTCTTTACCTCTGCAGAGTGTTCACTGAAAGGCTGAAAATAAGACAAGAAAATGAGAAACTGGAAATCCACTGCATATCACAAATAATGGATTTTTTTTATCGAGTTTTTGTCTCATTAATTCATAGCAATGTTCATACAAATTAATTACGTACAAATAGTTTAGATGACCTTGGTTGTGATGTGTTGCTAATAGTCTGCTCCAAACAATCCTAACCAGAGACAGTAGTGCATGCACATGCTGTTCTTGTTTGCTAAATGTCTGTAGTCCAAACACGTCATCTTCTCAGGTGTGGGTACGAGCTCTACCCAAAAGGTGCTCTTGCTTTTGTACTGTAGTACATTTCACTCTAAACATGTGAGAAACTGAAGCACAGTTAAGGCCCTTATCTCCTCCCAGTATCAGCCGAGGATGCACCTTCAAATATTTAACACATAGAGTCTACAGCCATGCTCGTACAGCTGAGGCTGATCGAATTAGTTTTACTGCGAGCATGACTGAAAATCCAACAAGTCAATAACAAGATTGGGAAACCTGCTTTCTTCCAAGCCATGTGTGTTTCCAGCTGCATGGCATGGTAAAAGGAATTGGTTACCTTATTACCCTGTTACTCAGCCAACAGCTCACTGTCACTGTTGTCTCACGTGTAATTACTCCCTGCATTGTTATCTCGGCCAGGCATAAGCCTGGAGGGGATCATGCCTTTGGTTGTGTGTGCGTATGTGAGTGTAGGTATCTGTCTGTCCGCAGCTAATCTCACATACAGTAGCACTGGACCAATCAGACTCATATTGTGTCTGCATATTTATAACTGTATACTTAGTAACCTGTCGTGGTTGCAGTGATTCACAATTGTCTTCTTTAAAGTTAATACTGTCATTGCCTGCTGATTCCTCACTCCTCTTAACCAGCCTGTTGGGGCTGCAACAAGCCTCACCGTCTGTTGCAGGCATCACTTTGACCTTCATCGTGATTAAAAAACTGACATCCATAGAAAAGTTTGGTCTCATTTTGACCCGTAGCATCTGCAGATTAATTCCATACCCAATATGTTCCGATCCACTGAAGTCAGGCACGATACGAAATGAATAACTCAACTGTTCTTATTATCTTGCTGACATCTTGACTGTAAGAGAGCCAGGAGGGACAATTCACCCAGTGCAGCTGTGCCGCATTCCAATTGCTATGGCTGTGACCTTTTTTTTTGATTTGCAGACTTCTTCTTCTTCTTCTTCTTGATTAGATCATTTTTCCTTGATATTTGTGCATCTACCCTGAGTAAGTAGGGTATCATAGATTTGTGGCTGTGTTTTAGTTTGGCCATGTCAGCCATGTCTAGTTTGCTGTCTCTCAGTGTCTCTCAAAAACAAGGATGCTTCCTCAGTAGGACGGGTCCTACAGAGGCTAGGCAAGACTCCTTCCTAACATTCGGTGAACACACACTGGAACAGGCTAGCGAGTGCCCAGGTATGCGTCATTGACGAGGCCCTTTAATTTTAGCAAACCATGCATAAACAATTGCGGGTACACATGCCCACTGACGATACAAACATGCATCCTTGAAAATTCTCTGAAGTAAGGGCACGGTTCTAGACAGAATTCAAAGGACCCTCGACATCGGAACAGTCCTTCTGTGGGATTCGATGATGTAGCCTCCTTGAAATTCAGCTGTGTAAGGATCCTTCCTCAACTTTGAAAGGCACCATCTGTCAAGTAGCTGTCCGTTTGCTGTCTCTCAGTGTCTCTCAAAGTCAAGGATGCTTCCTTGGTAGGGCGGGGCCTTCCAAGTTGAGTCCAACAGAGGCTAGGAAAGACTCCCTCTTAACATTCGGTGAACACACACTGGAACAGGCTAGCGAGTGCGCAGGTGTGTGTCAATGACGAGGCCCTTTAATTCTGGCAAGTCATGCATAAACAAATGTGGGTACACATGCCCGCTGAGGATACAAACATGTATCCTTGAAAATTCCCTGAAGTAAGGGCACGGATCTAGACAGAATTTGAAGGACCCTCGACATCGGAACAGTCCTTCTGTGGGATTCGATGATGTTGCCTCCTTGAAATTCAGCTACTTAAAGATCTTTCCTCAACTTTGAGAAGCACCATCTGCCAAGTAGCTGTCTGTTAGTCACTAACGTTACAGGAGAAAACAGCACTTCAAAATTAAAGTTCTGTGCTGGAAATTCATCCCACTTCAAAATACAGTTTTGTTTTTTTGTTTTTTTTACAAATATGACACATTTGCGAGTAACATGCAACCCACCAGTTGGGAACCACTAGTGTGGAGCAGTGCGACCAGCTCAGGCGGACGCACAGCTGCCTGGCAGAGACCTGCACTCTACGGAGCACACTATTTATATTTAAAATGTATCCACTGGGAATTAAGTGCAAAAAAGGGCTTGTTAGTTACATGACATAATACAGACAATAGCACTTGGTACTGTCTTTGGTTAAAAACATAATGTGATAACTGCAGCTGTTTCACAATAAAAGTTTTCTTGTGATTTGGCTGTACAAAGCTTTTAATGTGAAACAAGAGTAAAGGTTGTTTAAATCAGCAGTAACTTAAAACAACAGATTTAGTCCAAATGTGGCTCTAGAGGAGTATCATGATTCAAGATCAATTTTGAACCCTACAACATTTGACAAGTCGATCAGTACCAGTCGATCATCTGATCGAATGGCAAACTGAGAGGGTGAAAGCTCACAGAGAAAAGCAGAAATGCAATTCATGTGTCAGAAAATGTAAAATAAGAAATAATTGTTTTCTTATTGGATTTATTTAGCATAAAGAGATGTTGTTGTTTAGCCACAAGGTCACTTTGAATGACTTCTCATTTTGTTTCATTGCAGTCAATGCCTGGATGATGAGAGGATTATCAGGTAAGCATGTCCATCCATCCATCCATACATCCATCCATACATACATAAAAAAAGAAAAAACTGTGTTAGTCTCTGAGAAAAACTGACTCACTGCTGCAGAAAAAAGAGCAGAGCAAGAAAAATAAGACTCAGAGAGTGAGATATACTGAAACTGACATTTCCATTGTTCCAGGAGCGCGTTGGATGAAAATTAAATTCGTGATGAACAGTATGAAAAAGTTTCAGCTTTATGACAGAATGTAATGAGAAAAAGAAAAATGTCAAAAAATAAATAAATGTGGAATACAACTAACAAATAATACAAGAATACAAGTCAGACCACCAAAGAACATCTATCTTTGCCATGTAGTCGTGACTATTTATCAGAGGTAACACACGAAGCAGGACATGTGACCTATAAACACTCTTAATCTCTCTGTCCTGACAGCCACTGACAGTTTCAACATAGAGCCCACTCCCCCCCGGCCGAGGAAAGCCTGCAATGAGTCTCGCCTGCAGTGGGAGGTGGAGGTCTGCGGAGAGGACTTCAAGCGGGACATGGATCACATAGATCCACAGTACTGGTGTAACCTCACACACTTCATCAGGTACGCCCATATGTATATGTATATACAGTATCGTACAGCTGTCTTACCTTAATAAATAATAATAAAGTAATTAATAAAGTAACAAAATAATGAAGCATGAGTAGCTGTGTGAATGTTAATGGTCCAGGAAGTGGATTATCATTTAACATATATGAAAATGAAAACATAAATTGATATGAATAACTTAATGGAAATAGAACAGTAGGTTTTAACAGTAAAAAAATACAAGTTAGAGTTATATTAGGTCATACTGTATAACTAGAGGTTGACAAAGATGAACCACGATAGCTCATGAGACGTTCTACAGATAACCCCCCTGAGTATTGAAGTCAAAACTATTAACAGTTCAATGTTTTTGTTTACATGTCAGAACTGTTGCATCATGGAAAATCATGCTACTCTGGCTATTAGCACTTCCTGTGTAGATAGCAGCCACATGGTTTGCTGCTGGCGCTGATAAGAATAAGTATGTATTTGATGCATGGGGGAATTGTGAGACAATCGGCCCCTGGGCACAGATATGCTAAGAGCCCCAACATCTCTCAGTTGGAACAAGACATCCAGACCTAATGGTGGTTTTGTGTCTCTTTTTGCAGGTTTGTGTCATTTTTAGATAATTTTGAGTCTTTTCTAGCTCAGTATGTGTTACTGTAAAACTTCAGTTGACAGCCCGGGCCATTATTTGCTTTAATCACTGAAATCAACAGGCCTGTATTTGGGATAGGCGTCGATCTATATGTGACAGGATTTAGTTTGTTTTGCACAAAATTCTGGCTCAACACAGATGGAAAATACAATCAAATTGTTTATTTAAACCAGTATGAATATTACTAAAGATTAGCCAAGGCTACGAGGCATGTACTCGTTTTGTTGGCTTTTTATTTTTTAACTTTATTTTTTAAACAACAAACCTGTCTGCTTTACAAGGTGTTCTCTGCAATAGCGACTACTTCAACAACTCCCGGTTGCTGGCTTACACACACACACACACACACACACACACACACACACACACACACATACACATACACACACACACACACACACACACACACTAGCACGAATAACACCAATCCTCCCTCCTCAAGCCTCTGCCACACAACAGTAACATGTTCACTGACATCACGGAAAACTCAGTGACTGCCATAACAGACCTTACGGCTTACGGCTCCCGGCATACTGACACAACACAATTTTATCCTGTTAAAATAACACTCAAAACTTGGATTAATGTTAATTAAAAACTCTTTTGATTGATTTGATCTGAGGACTCTTACAAAGTAAAGGAATATTAATTAGTTAAAGGGTAGTTGAGGAATGGACACACAATTTGAGGGAGCCAACAACCTGGTTTTATGCATCTGAAGAACTTCTGTAAAAGAAATGAACTGTTTGGCAACCAGACCAGGCGTCTAATTGAGACAGGTGTTTAACATGTGTAGCCACGCCGGGCTAGTACAAGGGACTATGTGTTTAAATAGGACTCGACTTTTGATAGATGCTTTATGGTTATTTGAGTGATATCTTGTGGGTAAAGGCCAGTGGGCTGACTAACAGTCTGTGCTGGTCGGCCTGTTCAGTATTCCATCCATGATCTGATGATTAAGCAAGCTCTTCTTTCTGCTGTCTAAGAAGATGTATGGACATTTATCCTCCGAGAGCAAACTTCCACTATAAAGGCTGAGATAGTGTGTGTATGGTGCCTGTGTGTTCTGACTTTGAGAGGATGTGGTGTTACGCTTGTGTCAATTGATTACAAATCAGCGGGACGCAGGTGATGGTGGGAGCTTGTACCCGGATAGTGTTTTCATATTCATCGACATCCCTACTGCATCCTGTGTACTGATACATTTATCTGCATGGCATGTAACAGAGGAATTGATTTAGACACACACCCACACACAGAATCAGCTCAGTTGTATCTGCATTTTGAGGCATTTCTCACTGCCCAATTTTGTTATATTCCCAACATGGATTATCAGCAGCAACATGCGCTCCTACTCTTCTTTGTGTTTTCAAGGAGATTTCAGCCCAACAGCGTAGAAATAACTGTACCTGTTTGCTTTTTCTTAAAATATGTGCTGGAGTTCTTTGGAATGAAATGGTTTCCTAATTAATTAGACTCCAAAATTGGCCTGCAACAGAAAAAAGCATACTTTCCTGTAAAGAGAGAGCTCATTAATTCTCCCTGTTGGCCAAACATGAAGAGCTAATGTCGAGAATCTCCTCAACACACAGGATGTGACAAAGTGTATGAGTAAAATTAAACTGTCTCCTTACATGAGTCACCCAGTTTGTCTTTTTTTACGAGTCACTACAGAGCTAATTTGTCATTTTGTATGACAACCAGTAGAAAGCCTGGAAAGATAAAAGACATCTGGACACTGAAGAGTTACGCATATTTTTAAACTCATATCTTGTCACTCCTCTTTACCCAAGTGCTGTTGTCTTCCTGTCTCGAGTGCCCCATATTTGTACTTAAAGATAAGGGGTCGTCAGTCTCACACGGTGGCACTTTCAAAAAAACACTTATATTGGAAGAAAGACTGTAATCTCATCCTCATGCAGCTGCTTGGATGTCTGTGGGTGGGAGAACAGCTGGAGGTTTGCTTCCCAAAACTAAAGCTGTTTTTTAAGAAGCATCTGAGCCCTGACCACCCATCTGTATCTATCTATATCCAGCTATTCACCTCATTCCTTCCACTCACCTTTGACCTCTCCCATTCAGCTTTAACTGCAGAGCCAGAAGGGGAGGGATGGCGCCATGAGACTCGAGGTTACTTGCGCAATAACATACACATGGGAGCTTGAAATCGACGTCAAAATAATCATCAATAATCAGTCACAGATTTGCTGGAAATATTTAAAAGATTCTGGGAAGAGCCGTCAGCATTGTCCATCAGTCATGCTCTCTCTGTTTTTCTTTTTAACCATTATTTCTTTCCAGGAAAATCCTCCAGAGCTTCACACTGTTTTCCAGCAACACATTTTTTTTTTTTATATGAATACAGTTTCACACACTCAAACACTAATTTATTTCAGTGATTATAAATTGAAGGAAATATGAGATAATGTTGAGCTCTAGGAACAAATCAACCACATCAAGAGTAACTGTGTCAACCTAACATGAAGCACATAAAACCAGATGGTTGACTTTAGGCATTATGGTCAGGTTTAACATCTGGGAGGCCAGTTAGCAACTAACACTGGCATTTAGACAATGGCTGGCTGTTGGCAGTGGGACCAAGTCTTGAAACTAAAGTCATTTCACAACGTAAATACAAAGTGTAATAGCAAATCCATGTATGTCATGAATACTTTGGGGGCTTGGGTTGTGTTATTTTGATTTGCACCTTTATGTACATACAGTAGATTGAAAAGCAAATGGTAGGAGAAATAAGCTGTAGGCAGTTGTCAAAGCAATCCAAAGTAACCAAAGTTAAAGCTGCTATAGCCAATATTCATATATTAGCAATGGGTCACAGGCCTGCTTGTAAAACAAACCCACAAATTATTACCTAACTCTACAGTTTCTCTTAGCTTCATGGGGCGTTTTAGTATCTTTCAGCTCATTGTTTTGGCTGTCTTGCAAGCACATTTACTGTTTTGGTTCACTCTCACTGATCTCACAGCGTCATTTCCAGGTGCAGCAGGCAGCTTTTTCCAACAAAAAAGCTCTTACAGTCCACTGTACACTAACCCTCCAAGCTGCAAACAGCAGACAAAGTTAACGACTAGCTGGTGAACATACTTGGGGTACTACCCATTGTGCCGACAGTCCAAAGTCCCACAACTCTCTTAGTCGGAAAAATGTCCCATAGGACTTTAAGGCCATTTCTCTGATAGCCTGTTATCCCAACAACAAACCCTCATTGCTCCAAAAATAAACACTCCCTGCAGTTAATGAACCTAATCACCAGAAAAAAATTGTTTGCATTATACGACTCTGTAAACTACAGATTTGTTATCTCTGTCAACAACACTTTGGTGAATGTGTGGTTAGGTTAAGGCACAAAACCACCTGGTTATGGTCAGGAAAAGATTATGTTTTGGCTTAAAACACCTTCATTTGGTGACACAAAATTTGCTGGAAAATTAGGGACAGGTCGATGAACACACAAGTTCTGTGGTTCAGATGCCGCAGGGAAATGCTGTGAAGGGTCGGTAAAAACGTCACTGGAAAACTGACACTACTTGCAGGAAGCATGCAGTTTTTGAGAACTGAGACTTCGGAGTAATGGCTGTCTATTTTTGGGCTACTGGAGAAATGGGCTTTCGGTCCAATGGGACATTTTTCAGACAAATGGGGCCACATGGCACCCACTGTGGAACATTTAGCAACTAAAGATCCAGATATTGCCATCAGGAGTTGGTAGAGACCAAAACCAGAGCTGAATTAGAGTGAATATTAAAGTTACATTTGTCAGCTAGACACAAACACAACTCTAAATGAACGCTCTGTTTCTCCTCATCTGCTAGGTGTGTAAATAGGAAATTGTGCTTACAGGTCCACTCCGTTGAAAAAGGTATAGCTGTTGGTGTTGTGTTCAAAGCTCAGTCTCCACAGCCCGCAAGTGACCAAAAAGTCTGTTTAATGCAAGTTTACAAAAAAAAGAATGGTATCAGGGCCAGTTCTCATCGAAATTTAAGCCATTCCTCTCTTTTAATCTCAGTTCTCTTCTCTTTTTATACAGAGACAGCTAACATAAATCATTCATGTAAAGTACCACAAACAAATGCTACTGAGTAGATCTTAACTGGCCTGAATTCCTGGTCAGAATATGAAGCTGGTCCAACTGGGATTTTGCCGCTGTGGGCTTATAGAGGAGCATCAAGTATTTGATGCTATAGAGCTCAACTCTGCATGGTGTCTCGTAGAATCAAAGTACAAGCTGGTCTTTTCTGAAGTAGGGTCTGACGTTATTAAATTCATGACAGGATCCTAACTGGAGTCCGACTCATGCGACTCACAATTCTGCTGGCTGTGCTGCGTGACGCATCCTCCTGGGATCTGTTGAATTTCCCACTGAAAATTCATGAAGGAAAAATCATTGAGACCTGCCAAAATAAGGTTCAAGTTGAAGATGACCTGGAGTGATCCTTTAAAGACGGATAAATTGAAGAAAGAGCTTCAGACAGTTAAAGACATTTTGATTCTATTTTCTTGAAGAGCGCTGTCTGACTTTACTTTGAGAAGTACAGATAGTTGCGTCTTCTTGCTCCCTTCCCTACTGGTTTCCAAAGAAATCCCCATAACACAGAGGTGTCCATCACACCTATGAACAGTTAAGAGTTTTTTTTTATCCTTTTAAAGTGCTGTTTTGGTCCACCTGAAGTGCAGGATGGGTGGTGTAATGTCCGGGCTCTGTTCTTCACATTTTCTTTATTCTCTGCTGTAGTATTAATGCTTACTCACTCAAAACTGAAGGATATGGAGACTGATTTCAAAGAGCCAAAACCTCCTTTAATCAAAATATGATCTGTAAGGGATGTCTGACTGATCAAGTGTGATTGGCAGATGAAAGAACACATAAACAAAGAGTATTTCAAAGCCATAATGTAACGGGAAACACAGCTGCCTTTCCAGGAAATCTGCCTGCATGAGTCCACGTGTATGACAGGAATGATTCATTGGGGCGTATTAGTGTACGATACCTCATTTACATGGCTGGAGGATACAGTGACTTTCTCAGCAGCAGTTTTCTTTGGAGCCTGGAAGACGGTGATAAGAAGGCGAGAGGGAAAGAGAGAGAAAGAAGGAAAGAGCGAGAGCGTAAAAGGAACCAGAGAGTGGTGAGAAGGATCGGGCTTGGAAGAGCGAGGGGCCCTCATGTTTAAACAAGCAGCGACCCCTGCAAAGCTTCCTCTCTTTGACAAATGAGCGGGACGTCTCTGCAGTCATAGCTGCTGGACAAACACTCAGCCAACATGACTGTTATTGTTTGAAATGAGCCGATAGGAGCTTGTCGGACCACACAGCATTTATGTACTTCAATCATTTTCTTCTAATAACATATTGATTTTCTGCCCGGAGCGGTTTGCAGCTCCAGGAGCAGCCAGCCTTAATGTTGGTCACGCAGGAACAGTGCAACAGTCGTGGCCGTCTATCCGGACCTTTTCATATTACATCTTCACTATTAGGAACTATGGCCAGTCCCTGTATGGACCAGATGCTGCTCTAAAGTCATCAGAGCTTCTTTCCTGCTGCCTCTAATGACAACTAATTGGCCATTTAGATGAGTAAGCCTCATTATAAGTGGGTTATGTGGCCCACATGACTGGCAGGAGACTGTTACCAGCATTAGCCAGCGATGGGACAGGACAGTCAGTGATTCAAATCACAACATGATAGACTGCTTTGCACAGTGATCTAAGTAATAAAACATAAAACACAAATTTAAGTACCGGACAGTTTCTGTTTCAATCTGATGAACTGGTTAGCAGAGCAATCAGTCTCAGAGGACGAACAAACAACTGAAAAACACTACAATGAACCAATAGAAGCAGCGTTGCATCTTAAAACTACTGTGTTTGTTTGTGTGTATACGCACAGGTGACCACTTCTATAGATGGTTTATAACACTTTTAAAGGGATACTTATACCAATTCTCATCCAGCTTTGTATCGTATCAAGTGGGTAGTATGTATAAATAAACTGTGGTAAACCTCCCTCCACACCAGCGCTCAGATCTCCCTGCTCATCTCTCACAAGCCCCGAGGAGCAGTGCCAGGCTTTGAAGTCAATTTCACATGGTGGTCTAATGAAGATCTATGACATCCGGGTCTGTCACATGATGCCATGGGGCCCAAAAAGACTTTTTCCCATAATAATACATTGGTTTTTTTTAGTGTTACAGCCCTGAGAAATGACTTGTGTCACTATCAGGATTTGATCCATTGAGTTTGATAAAAAAATTTAGAGAGTCTAGAAAAGCTGCACCGTTAAATCATTTCATGCCCATTCAAGTTGGCAGATGGCTAAACCAAGGATACAAGCAGCTGGAATGAGTTTCCTGAAAAGGGTGGCTGGGCTCAGCCTTAAAGATAGGGTGAGGTGCTCGAACATCCAAAGGGAGTTTGGAGTGGAGCCGCTGCTCCTTCGCATCTAAAGGGGTCAGTTGAGGTGGTTCAGGCATCTGATCAGGATCCTCCTGGATGCCTTCCATTAGAGGTGTTTCAGGCACGTCCCACTGGTAGGAGGCCCTGTGGCAGCCCCAGAACATGCTGCAGGGATTATATATCTCATCTGGCCTGGGAACACCTCAGGGTCCCCCAGGAGGAGCTGGAAGGTGTTGCTGGGGAGAGGGACGTCTGGAATAATTTGCTCGGCCTGCTGCCCCCGCGACCTGGCTTTGGATATCGGTTGAAAATGGATGGATGGATAAACTAAAAGTTAGCTGCTCGGCTGTGTTGCCATACGTCTGTAGTGGAGTGTAGAAGATCTAGGTAATTTCATAACGTGGAAATCAAACTCTTTTGGCTTCTGAGCAACTTTCATAGAAATGGCGGGTGGTCTCCAGTACTATCTAGATGTCTTTATACATTCATGAACTCTCAGCTCAAATCTGCTGGGTGACACATTTTTTTGATGACAGATTATTGCTGGCTGTAAGACAGTTACTCGAATTACAGAAAGTACTTCCACATTTCCGTATGCTCGTGCGTATCAAAGTACGCTTGGACAGTGCTGATCAAATATAAGCCAAGATTCTGTTACTGTATCGCCCGCTTAAAAAGTCTTCAGAAACATATTTTAATGCACTGCTTGTCTGCAATAAGAGAATTCGTGAACAAGATGCGGGAGCCATACTCTTTCCTGTAAAGTTAAAATGGAGGCTGAAAAAACTGAGATCAATTCAATTATGTTCATACTGTCTACTCAAATTTTAAATGTAAAGGTTTTTTCTTATGTTCAGACAGTGAGGTAAGGAGATGTAATTTACCTTGACATGATTCGACCGACACTCCGGTCTTCATCAGAAGACAACATCTAGGACATTATGTAAAATGAAAATCTTCATTTTCTGATGAAGACCGGAGTGTCGGTTGAATCATGTCAAGGTAAATTACATCTCCTTACCTCACTGTCTGAACATAAGAAAAAACCTTTACATATCAAACAGCAGTGCTGATTAAACATGAATTGAAATTCTGTCACTGCATTCCCTATTTCTCATGAAAATGTTTTCAGAAACATAATCTAGCCTACTGTTAAACAGTAATAGAAGATTGTTTGTTACCAGCTGGGCTGCCTTATTGTTTCCTGTTAAAAAATGAGCAAGTTCGCAATACCACAGTCCTTTACCTCTGTTTTCTCCGGTTGTATAGTACACTTTTTAAAGCATGTGCATCTCTCTACAGCTTAGACAGCCCAGTTTAATGAAATGACTATCTTTCCAGCTGTGAAATCTTCTTTAAGAACTGTGGATATGCAGAGTTTATTGCCATTGAACAGATGTGGTGGTTTATCTTGCCTTCCAGAGCTGCAAACCCCTGAGTAGTTTTATTAGTATGGGTTTCACTGGGAGCGTTAATGTCTCAGAGGGAATTATGCAATGATATTTCAAGGGAAACATTACTTTTTGGCATTAAAATGCTCAGATTGGATACTAAACATCGGGACAAACAATAAGCTGTCTGTAGCTTTAGTACAGAAACTTTGATGTGTGCGGATGTGTACTGTGTGTTTGCTCAAATATACTTTATCTTTGCTAAAGTATCCAATGCATGTGCTGTAAATATGTGTTAGTGGTCATGTTCACAGTTAATGTAATACGGTCTGTGACTAAACAGCGAACCTGGTCAGGGTATTTTTTATCATCTTTACTGTGTGTGTAGATGATAGTTTGAAAACCTGTTAGCTGCTGTGCGTTACATCTGGGAAATAACTGCACAAGTCTGTTATTCCCTACAGTCCTGCTTGCTGCATTTTGATGCCTGAAAGCTCTGGTTATACATGCTTTATCTCTCTCTGTCCTTTTATTTTCTTCAGCCCACAAACATTCCCTCAGCTTCCATTTTATCAGGTTCTCAGCAGAGGCATAAATCACACTTTTACAAAAGAGTTAATCTGTTCATGTACACTGACAAATTGTTATTCAACTTACTATTTCTTCAGCAGAACACTTCATTAACTTACAGTCATAAGACATTTTCCCTGCGTCTTGCAACATTAATCTAAACAGTACTAAATGTTTTTTTTGTGTCCACATGAACAGATGAGCTCCCGCTGTTTCAATAATATACTATTGCTGAGTCTAGATCTGACAGGAAGCTTTTCTCAGCAAAACACTTTTCTTATCACTGTGCATGTGGGGCCTCTTTGCCCAGTATATCTATACACAGCATACACACAAAATATATATGTCCCCTACAGACAGCAGGGCTTATTTGATTTGCAGCACTTGAGCAAAGGTCTTTCAAAACAATGGCTACAGCTTGACGTCAGAGCCTGAGTTATATGTGCTGTAAAGAGGGCGGCGGTGTAAAACAGTCAATATATGCAATATATTAGATGTCATAACAGCTATTAGTCGAGTGGTGAATAGATGTAGCATTTTGCATAATGTCCTAGATGTTGTTTTGTTAGAGTCAGAGACTGATGTACAACAGTAATGTTGTGCGTGTGTGCATATTTGTAGCAATAACCCCAGAAGGTGCTTTGTGAGATATTTGCCCTTTGTTTTGCCTCACAGGCTACATACAGGCTTCCCGAACCCTCTGATTGGTGGAGCTTGTTAGGGCTGTGTAAAGCCTGTCACTGCAGTTTTTTTTTTACCTTTGTTTTATTGGTCTTGCAAAGCGGTTGTACCCCCCACTTATAATTTTTTAAGTACTAGGGAGGGAGTTATGTTTTTTGATTTGGCTTAGGGCAGGGACATTCAACTTCAAATGGTTGTATATTTTACTTATTTTAAATATACCCCCAGAACCCCAAAGCCTGCAAGTGAGTTTAAAAGCATGTTTTCTTTACAAAAATTGCACATTAATTGGAAGATCGTTGGTTCGATCCGTGGCTCCTCCAGTCTGCATGCTGAAGTATCCTTGGGCAAGATACTGAATCCAAAATTGCTTCTCATGGCTGTTCCATCGGTGTGTGAGAGCATGTGAATGGTGACCGAGTAGCAGCTGGCACCTTGTATGGTAGCCTTGGCCACCAGTGCGTGAATGTGTGTGTCAATGGGTGAATGTGATGAAGTGTAAAAGCGGTCGACTAGAAGGGCGCTAGTTTTGTGTGTGACTGTCATGCACTCATATTCGTTCAAGTGCACATACAGCTGGTGTGATGATGCGATTTTTAAGGAGGATTTGCATTTTGCCTCAGAAATTAGCTATTTTGGTAATAACTCTCTCTGTGCTGTTTGCTCGTAACATTTGCTCTGGTATCTGTATTTGATGTGAATACACACAAATATGCTTATTTATGGTGGAGGGAGGATCATGCATTTTTCCCCAGGCACTCAGGGAGGCTCAGGGAAAAATATTTGTAGCTCAGGGGAGGGTCAAGATAAAAAAGTCACCCCCAGCAACCCCCCTGATCTGATAAATAAGTACAGTTCCTTGTTAGAATAATTCTTATATGGTGAAACATGTCAGGAAGTCAGATTCTGTCCCAACCCAGCTTTGTAGAGCAGAGCAGTGATACACTGCATTTTACCAGCTGTGCCTTTACAGAATATCATAGTCTAAAGCTTTAGGTCTGAACGATGTTAAGACGTTTCATCTCCAGTGTATGAGCCAGTGTGGGCGTACGTGGAGACAATATCACTGTTGCTCAATTCACTGTATTGCTGGTGAGAATACCAATGGCTCCTGGATGTCATGGGAAACAAATCTGGACCTGGAGAATTGAGAAATCAGAATGGAGAAAGAGGGATTAGGGCTGGCTGAATGGATTCATCAAAGCAGAGCTCTAAGCCTGGAAAGCTCCGTGAAGGCTCTGAATGGCCCTGAACGTCTGTTGAAATAGAGGAGAGTCGTGGACCAAAACAGTAAAAGGCAGTATACCCCCCAGTGACAATGATGGATTACTGACTGAACTTCCAATGTGTTGATTAAAACTAGCTAAACCATGGTAGGGTTTTAAATGATTGTGTGCCCTTCATAGAACTAATGTGATAATAAGGGTGGTCATTAAGTCCTCATAGATGGGTAACTGTCCACCTCCCATATATTATACATGTAATGTCATCCCTTGAACTGTGTGTAGGTTTGTTAAGTACTCTGAAAGTAGAAAGCCACAAAGATCTAAAATCATAAATTCGCATGCGACCTCCAGGAATACCTCTGCTAAAACAGAAGTCAGTGGTGATTATCTTCTAATCCTTCCCCTCTCTTCTGCCCATTTTTCTCTACAGTGAGTACCACCTCTTCACCCTCTGCACGGAGACAAAGTCCCGCATCGTCGACTGCTACTGGCCCAATCCGCTGGTGGAGAGCTACATCATCCGCATACACAAGCACTTTTTCTCCAACTGCACCATGGAGCAGGTGGTATGGGTGGACCCGCCGGACGACACGCTAACCATCCTCATCCTCATCCCTGTTTTCCTCACGTTGGCCATGATCGCACTGGTGGTCTGGTGCAGCAAGAGGAGTGATATCCTAGCTTAGGAGGAGAGGAGGATGGAAGAGGACATAGAAAAGCGGGAGAAGGACGGAGTTCAAGGTCCCAACCTCTTCACTAAAACAATACTGTACAAATGAGTGCACAGAGGTTTTGGAGATTGTCTCAGTTGGTCAATTTACCCCCAAGTGACGCTGCAAAACACCTAAACTTCCTGTGGAAATGAGGGAGATAGCATCGGGTTGTAGAAAGTAATATTTTCTTTAAAATTTTAATATATTATTTGTGATTTTTCACAGTTCTGACATTGCCCAACAGCTGCTCAACAGGTGTCTTAATGCTGAGCAGAATTTTGAATTTTTGGGAAGAACACTTACTGGCTTTTGTGCACTGTAAATGTGTAGCTGGAGCCAGCAGCTTGTTAGCTTAGCTTAGCATAAAGACTAGAAAAAGGGGGACCATAACCCCCCTGTAAAATCAGGCCTTGCTTTTACAATTTTCTTTTTTTTAACAGTTAACACAAAGATAAAAAGTGTTAATAAGTGAGCTTTAGATTTTGTTACATTGGATAGAGCCTTGTGAGCGGTTTCACCTTGTTTCAGCCTTAAGCTAAGCTAACCAACACCTGACTATAGTGGTATCAATCTTCTCGTTCAACTCTCGACAAGAGAGCAAATAAACATATTTTCTTAAATGTGAAACTATTCCTTCAAATCACAGAGGAGTTTGATCATTTGGCATCCACATTGCTTGTTGGGTAAACTGACCAGTGGGACTATCAACCAGATCTTGGTGCATTCTTTAAAGCTCATGGATCCGGACCTTTGACGTCGGAGATTCTTGTCAGAGCACTGAACTGTTGCTTAAGGCCAAAGTATCCAGCAAGCATCAGAGGCAGTAACAGAAGTCTAAACTGGTGGGAAATGGGACTCCCAGAGGACACCATTTGTTAAATATTTTAACATGATACTGTATGATGGCTTGGATAACAAAGAAGCCAAATTTGGACCCAATATTGATTCAATTGACTCAATTGTTTTTACCTTACTGTTGAGTTACTGAATGGACTGTCACCACTGGAAAGGATACACTGGCACGCTACCCAAAGATGAGGCAACACTATGATTCATATATTTTGGGACTTAAATTTCTTGTGTGACTACCTGAGCATCAAAGGACTGTTTTATAACAGTGTAACTTATCAAATACTGTTGAATTAAATACTGTTAGTACTCACAAAGAGAGGCTCTCAATGGAAACAAAGAACTATGAATTGACATTGAGACCTCGTAGTGTACAGTTATGCTCTGTGTCCGTGCTGTCTACTGTATCTGCATTGCCCCTCCAGTCTTACTCAGACCAGTGAGAAACACACACTGATGCTTTGAAGTGAACTCCTCTGGGGAAAGGCTTGATTTAACATACGCACTTCATTGGTTCTTTGAACCGCAGTCCTCAACAGCCACGAGGCAAATTAAACCAAGCACTGCTTTTTTTATTTTCTTCCAAAGCATAAGGCATCGATCTCTGTTTGTCAGCCCTCACCTGCACACTTTTGTCTATGGAAACTGATTAAATCTCTCTTCAAAGTACCTGGTTGATCTCCTTCATTACATGAACAAAGCAAGTACACAGAAAACAATCATTTTCTAATTCAATTGTTGTGATGCAACGCGTTGGAGCTACATCTGTGAGTTGATGTTTATGAGTATCTCTGCATAGCCAGAGGCATCTGCTCTCTGTTGCTTTCTGTTTCTTTGATCCAGCTAAAAAAGTGTATTTCTTTGATTTAAAAAAAAAAAAACCCCTGCCGAACACTTATCCCCTTGGACGCCGGCAAAAAACAGTGATAATATATACAGTGTGTCAGATAGCTTGAAACCTCTTGAAATTATTTATTCAAGTGTTCTCTGTATCATTTTAAAGTCACGCAGTGCTTAAGAATTAAAGAGGAACACCACCTAAATTAATAAATCAAATATGTTTTTTCCATGGCCTTGGAAAGTTCAATCAATATTTGAGAACATGAGCTACTCTCTCCCAAAGCCCGAAACCAGAGAATTAAGTGTGAAACTTGTGATGTCATGGGGTATAAAGTCTGGAGCTGCTCCATGGATGGTGGATGGAAGCCTGATTTTGTGGACCCACAGAATTTTTGTTTTCATTTATATACGCATTATAGTATTATTCTACTGTAGTGATCTCAGATATGAAACAGGAAAGCCCAGTTCAGACCAATGATTTGCAATGAGTTTTTGAACTGGCTGTTTGCGCTCGACTCAACCCTGCTGGTGAAACTGCTGGCGGCTGGTTTAAAAACATAAGGCACGTCGCCTGTTTCTATAGCCAGTTGGCTTGTAGTGAAGTCCGCTGGTCAAGTCAAAATGACCGCAGATGGTGTGTTCGCTTGCTGCTGCAGGTGCTCTGTCCCTGCAGAGCCCTCTGTTTCCATCCCCCCAACACACACATACACACATACTTATATTATTGTAGCGTATTTATTATGAATACAGTCCATCTGATGCTCCCAAATCCCACTTTGTAGTCAACATTTTTGTTTTACAATAACCACTCAGTGTAAGTATTTACATTCTGTAATTACTTCACTAGGTTTCATTGTTGCTGGCGGAGTCCGCCATTCCCATGCTGGATTCATGGCCTTCCTTTAGTTTTCAGCGAAAGACTCCTTTTAGATTCGACTCACCGGGGAGTGTTTTTAGTAGCATTGTTTTTGTGCAACCTACTATTAGCAGCGTTACAGCTCAGCACAGGGGTCGCAGGGTGCATCAAGCACGATTCAAAACCCTCTCAAAGTCATCTAACACAAACACTTACATGCTCCACATTCAGTGTCATGATTCATTACAAGGTCTACAGGTGTTTCCTCCATGAAACAAACCCTGGACTTTTTCCACTGCTTCACCACCCTGTGCGGTCCCTGCTTACAAATCAAACCCGCCTGGTTATCTAATTCTTCTTTTTGAGTTCATGTTTTGTGTCATCCGAGTGTAAACATGGGTGTTTGTGTACGACATAACATCCATCGCTGTCAAAAGGAAGTACAATCATTACCAGTTCATTTATCATTTAAAGATCTGTGTGCTAAATTATTTACTGTGGATACTATTTAAGATCACAATTACACTCAAATCAAAGCTAGAACTGTGGTTGCTGCCCCAGTTTGCTTTTTGATCTGAGGAACAGACTATATGACAGAAAAACTGGCACAAATACCCAAAACTGCTGACACATGCAGTCTCTGATCTATCCAATCTACACTGTGCCGTAGGAGCATGAAATTAAGCTTTATCAGAACTTTATAAAGCCATGAATCAGAGCTGTTCAATCATGAATTCAGCTGGGGGAGATTTTAGCTAGGAAATGTGGATGAGATGGATGACATTTTCAGCAGCCTATCCAAAGCTTTTTTGTTTTGCTTTTGGTAATGACAAATTTCAAACAAATACAACCAAATGAAGAAAAAAAATCATCATCACATAATGCAAAACAGAAGAAAAGAGAGCCATCAATACACAGCACCATAACATGTGGTCATAACAGTAACCAATAACCAGTGTTGGGCAGCATTACTATTTCCAGTTTTTCTAGAATAGTGTAACCACTTACTAATAAAATGTCAGTAATAAAATGACAGTTACCATAAAACCAAACAACTCTTCATGAGGTTACTTTTGTTATCACATCACTACTTACTTGAAATGACTTTTTTCATAATCATGGTGCTGCCCATGACACGTCACAAAGCAGCAAGCTAGTTCTGAAGATGGGAACACTCACCTTGGCAGCTAGAACTATTCCCATTACTTTGATTTTGTCGGGTGGAAAGATGACAGCAGCACTGTTGCTGCAGGTAGTTATACTAAAACTCTTTCCACTGTGAAAAACACGACCTCAAACCTTCTGAAAGACCTACTACAACCAACAGCACAGCAACTTGAAGGTCCAGGAAATACACCCCACCAAAGGGAGTAATGAGTAAAGCCATATTATTACTTTTGAAAAGAGTGAAAATGAGGCCAACACTGCTAATAACACACTCTATCCCTCTCAAACCCTAATCATACACACACACACACACACACACACACACACACACATGAATCATGAGGTTTTCCACCAAGGTAGTGGAAAGGTGTTTAGGAACAGATACTTACTATCACTACTATTCAGCCAATGACCAGATATTTTGTAAGGCTACTAGGCATGGCTGGAACTCATCATCCCTTCATTTTTTAGGGATATGATTGGTCGTGCTGCTATACAAATCTTTACCTCCTGCCCAGTCACTACAGCGCACGTGTAGCTCAACACAGTTGTCATATTGGAGTTATCACATTTGCGAGTTTCTAAATTGTAGATAGAGATTAAAGTAAACGTCTAAGTATCAAGTACAACAGAAAAAGACTCTGCTGCCAGTCTGCTCACCCTATCCTACTCCTGCGATCACATCACCCCTGTCCTCCAGAACCTCCACTGTCTCCCTGTCCCACAACACATCCAATTCAAAGTCCTTCTCCTCACTCACAAAGCCCTCCATAACCAGGCCCCCTCCTACCTCACTGACCTGCTTTACCGCCACACTCCTTCCCACAGTCTCTGCTCCTTTGATGCCAACCTCCTGACTCCACCACTCAGGGCCAAGCACCGGACCTGGGGCGACAGAGCCTTCTCCATAGCTGCACCCTCCCTCTAGAAATCTCTTCCCAAACACTTTCAAGACTGCACCGACCTCTTCCAGTTCAAATCACTAATCAAAAGTCATCTTTTCAAAACGGCTTTTAATGTGCTAATGATGTGTGTATTTTACTGTACTCTATGATGATGTTCGATCATACAGAGAGTCTCTGAGAACCAAACAAAACATGGATTACATGTGTCAGAGCAGTTATTTGTTAAAGGACATTAGCTTTAACTCTCACATGACCAACTTTGCAATATAACAGTGTTGAGTTGACTGCATGCCATCAAAGTCTGGACAAGAGGCCTAAGTCACAAGTGAAAACCATATGTAGGCATGTAGGGCCTTTACAGCGTCTTTGATGCTACAACAAATAAGTTTGGAACACAAAAGAAATTGCCGTCTGGTGTCTGTAACCTTCGTAGAATTCATCACTCTAATCTTGTTTCATACTCTGACTGATTCTGTTTCTTTCATTCTAAATGCTGTCTCTTGTTTTTCGCCTGTTCGTAGATGAGGTGGAAAACAGAATAGACGCCTTCTCTCACTCTCCAGAGAAAATGTGCTTTCAGAAAACCTATCTACTTTGTTCAGTCACGGCTCTCCAGAGGACTGAAGCCCTGGGAGAGTTTATATGGGCAAGCATGTGTGTGCGTGCATTCAGACTGAGACATTATTCTTTCATTAAGACAACAATATTATCCCAACCTATACAAACACCAAGACAGTTGAATCCATGACTGATTTGCTGTGTGTCTGTGTAAACCCTCGGAACAATACAAAGAAATCCCTGCCATGCAGTTTCAAATCTTATCATTGCATCATGTAAATAAACTCAGAGTCAAACAATGCAGTCATCGCTGACAGTGGGTGATGGTCAATGGTGTTGACATTGCTGTCGAGTCTGGACCGTGAGGTAAAGAGCCGGAAAAGACAAACTCAATGACCACAAAACAATCACAGTATCACTACAGACTCCGGCTAAACAAACAAATGGCAAGATATCAGGCAATATTTATTCCATCTGTAACTGTCCAGGAAGCGAAACAAGAGTTTTTTGTTTCTTCTGAGAGGCTAAACAACAGGGTTTAGACACACAAACAGAGGAGACAATAGTTCACTCTGCGGTGAGGGGACACATCGTAGTGTAGTTGCCCTCAAGGATGGCCGCCTCCATGGCCAGCATCTTGGAGGCAGGAAGGATATTAAAGCTTTTTCCCAGAGTTGACAGAAGAATACAGGGAAGTGGGTTGACCCAGCGGTTTCGACCAAAAGCAGCGCAGGAAGTGCGAGAGTGCCATGCTTCCACACAGGGCTGCACTGTTGTGATCGGTGGACCTCTGGCAAGGCACAGAGCACTGTGGCTCAACTGTGGCTTTTCAAGGTTGATATCAGCTTTCTGGCATTTTAATATAGATGTTTTCTGCCAGCATTGTAATACTGAAACTATTGAATTTTCCGCTTTAGTGTTTTTATAAACACATACATGTTTGAATGGCAGGAAAATTGAACCAGGTGCCACAAAGGGCCAACAGTCTGCAGGGTTTCATTGTGTAGGTGATTTCACTGATGAGCTGTGTTTGATTGGAATTAAAACTGCAGACTGTCTGACGGTTATGGTTTCCTGTTCCTGTTACATGAAATCTGATTTAAAAAGCTGTATCAGAGTGTAGCATTTAACATGAAATATCAGCTCTATGTATCACAAAATCATTATGTCAGTTTTACCCTTGAATGCACACTGACAAACTCCAGCGCACAGATATGCCAACATTTCAGGTTTTGCACCTGCATGTCTCATTTTAAACACATCTGCGTACCTTTTTGATGCATATTCATAATGTGAAAGTAGAGCAGTGTGACCCCTGGGCCTAACTCAGCACAAAAAAATAATGGCCTTGGATGAAAACATACATTTTATTGACATCTGCCGTCAGATACAATGCTAAAACAAACTATTTGTTCTTGAATTAATTGACAAGACAAGATAACTTTATTTGCCATTTGTACACGTGGACACAGTCTGAGTTCATAGGAATTCTTGTGCAAAACACACTTGGAGCCAAGTCAGAAATAGACAGGTGATAAACAGTAAAAGATAATGCAGAAAACAAGGTATAAAAAGTATTAAAAGTATAATAAATACAAGAATATAAGCTCCACTTGCAGAGCATTTAAAAGGTTTACACCTGTTGAACTGAAAGAAAGAAACAAACATTACATATTTAAGACATAAAGGCTTTTGTTCTTGCTTCTGTACAGTGTTGGCCCCCAGTGAACGACCCCCCCGACCCCTTTTATAGCTTATGGTGAGTTACTGCAGAGAAGAGTTCACCTGATTAGATCGACATAAATGAATCTCAACATGCCCTTTTTCACAGAAGACATTTTGACATTGTGTAAATTACAAAATGAATGATGGCTGAATTCCAGCTGCTTACAGAGTCCTGGCATCGTGCATGCTGGCTCACTGTCACCCTGTCACCCTGTCTCCCAGGAGTTATGTTTGTATATTAATACATGGCATTTATAATTATGTTGTGGTGACAAGGTGCAGGACTGTGACACCAGACTGCCAAGTTGGTGTCCAGACTCCTGTCTGTGCTTAGGTTTAGGCAGTGCTTTGGTTAATGTGAGGGAGAGGTCGTGATTTTTATTAATGTTAATTTAAAAAAAAGGTAATAATAAAAAAAAAACAATGGTGTAATAACAATGTGGTGATGGTGGTGGGCTTCAAAACATCAAAGCCACCCTGCCAGCCGGTCTGCACGAGGGAGGAGGCCACTGAGCTTGTGCATACCTATAAATACTTGGGTGTGCTCCTGGACAGCAAGCTGGACTGGTCTGCGGATGCTCT
Source organism: Cephalopholis sonnerati (assembly GCA_019142605.1). Classification (NCBI taxonomy): domain Eukaryota; kingdom Metazoa; phylum Chordata; class Actinopteri; order Perciformes; family Serranidae; genus Cephalopholis; species Cephalopholis sonnerati. Next base: position 27,764,173 of record JAGQAX010000021.1, read on the forward strand.
GTACAAGAAGGGGCAGAGCCGCCTCCTCTTCCTCAGGAGGCTCAGATCTTTTGATGTCTGCAAGGATTTGCTGTTCATGTGTTATCAGACTGTGGTGCTGCAGGCTGCTTGGGAAGCTGCATGACAAATAAAACAGCAGACGTGTGGACAGGCTGGTTAAAAAGGCCAGCTCAGTGCTGGGCAGGAGACTGGTTTGACTGGGAACTCACTGAGAGCAAGCCATAATGGACAATGACACCTAACCTCTCCACAGCAACATGGCTGAACAGAAGAGCAGCTGCAGTGGACTCGTTGTAACACCTTTTTAACACCTCTTTTTGCTACTTGCCAGCGACGTATAATTAGCAACATTTCCTCATTATTTTAGTGTTAACAATAATTAGCTTCACATTATGTTCCTTCAAAAACATATTTGCTATTTCAAAGAAGTGGTTAATAAATGTAATTTACTTTTTATTTTCCTATGACAAGTCAAAATGTCTGGTGTGAAAAGACCAGTGTTACAAAACAAAAGTTTTGAGAATAGCGTCGACTTTAGAGGATCAATGTAAATATATATATTTTTTCATTTATATACTGTCATTTTTTCTATCAGTGTTTGTTTTGGCAGCTAATAATAAATCACACCTGAGCCCTGCCTGTTATCATTTGTCATAAATAAAGTGAAACATTAAACACAATGTTCAGTCTCAGTAAGATGTAATGTATGGAGAAAACACACATTCTTATATATGTTTTAATGGCTGCTACTGTTTTTCCCTGTAGCTCTGTGCTGTTGCCTTGATCTCAGCATGCACACACACACACACACACACACACGGTCATGATTCAGATGGTTCTATTTTTAATGTACTGTACACAGTGTGACTGATGACTACAGGGGTCAAGTGGTATGTTTTCATTTAAAAATTAATGGTAAAAGTCTTGTGTTTGTGTGTGCAGGGGCCCAAGAGTTGAGAGAGGAACTCTCTGCACACACAAAACACACGTACATACGCGGTCTTCTACTTTGTGTGGATATTGTTTTGACATACACTAATTTAATGGGCCTTAAAGGTCCAGTGTGAAGGATTTAGGGGGATAAATTAGCAGAAATGGAATAGGATCTAATAATGTTCCTACAGTAGCCCAGAGTGGATAAACCAAATGCTGTCTCTAGATAGGGTCATTCATGTTTTTGCATAAGCCACCTAATTAGCAGCCCCTCTGCAACAAGAGAGACAAAAAATTTGTTAACATGGAACTGCTTTATTTCGTGTTTTTCCTGGTTTAAATCACCTGGTCTGTTTGTTTTGGAGAGGAAGAGACTTCTGTGGATAATTTATCTCCTGGTAAAAACAGAGAACAGAGAAGAAGGTAATCACATATAGCAGGTGCTAAGCTAGCAGCCCGTCTCTGACATGACAAATACTTTCAGAGAAACACTGATTTGTAACATCAGACTGATTTATTCTGTGTTTTTACCCGTTTGAACCACCTGGTCCATTCTGGAGGAGAGGAGAACTGCAGATAATTCTACCCAGTCTCACTCCGATATCAACAAAATTCAATGCTTGGGCAGAGACTTGCGGCGTCAGACACTGACAAAAAAAAACATCCTTTACTGTCAGCATAATACGCAGCCATTTGCCATTATAGTTTAACAACACTCAGCAGCATCAGGGGGAAACATGGCGGGACAAGAACGAAAGTTAAGGTGGCAAAAGTCGAGTGGGGCAGGTGGAAGGGGTGGCGCATGGGCCCAACAAACCCTAACTTTCATGCAAGAGACCGGTATTTGCATCATTTAAGAATATAAAGCCAAACCCTGTTCTTTTTTTTTTCTTAACATAGTGCATTTATTTTGAAAGAGACTGTAAGTAAATGGTAAATTTACTTACAGTGTATCATGTAACAGGCAGAACTTGACAAGGCATCCCAGAACGTCAACAGCCAACGCACCTCGGGCACCTTGCACGTCGTATCTGGACGCGGAAGACCAAATGTCGATATGTGACGAGATCAGACTGAGAATGTGTTGGATAATTTGGCTCCCAGCAAAAATGTCCTGAATGTCTAGATCAGAAATAAGGTGAACTTGTGGCCTGTCTGCGATGAGCCAAACAGCATTGCACAAACATTGATTTGTGATGTGAAACTGCTTTCTTCAGTATTTCTCTGTGTGTTTGCTTTGGAGAGGAAGGGACCTCTGCGAATGATTCAGCTCACGGTAAAAACTTCCTTGACAATGAACGCTGAAGGAATCCGAACCAGGAGAAGTTTCAGCTGGTGGCAATCTGCAATCCTCACTGCTAGACGCCAGTAAAAGCCCTAAATCTTACGCACTGTTCCTTTAAACGGGGAATGTCCTCTCAATAATAAAATCACCCTCAAAAAGCATACAAAAAATATCTTACCAATGGCAAGATGAGCACATTGCTCTACATGTAGTGCAGTGTGATTTTTGTTAGTTTAATATCCTCAAAGTCTTTCTAGCATTTTTCTTTCTTTCAATCCGCCTGCGTTCCTTAGTATCACTTCTTATCTGTCAGGTGTCTTTCACTACAATTAATTGTACTGCCTTAATTTCTTTCAGTCGGCATCTGTCTCACCTGCCGATTGTTAAAGATGTGTGTGCTTTTATTTTATGTCCGTACTGTCTTTCTATGTGCAGGATCCAAGAAAGACTAGAAGCACAACCATGTGCTTATAATGGGTATTCTTGAATGAACAATAAACAATGCCCAACTCCACCCACAGCCTCAACCAGTGACTTAAAATCACGACACCCATTCAAACTGTCCTTATAAGAACTGTGGGCCCTCAAAAGTCAGTTCTCACAAGTTGCTAAGCCAGACCACACAAACACACACTTTCCCACAGTAAAACTCTCTGAAGCACATGACCCAAACAGGACATCCTCTCAATCTTTCACCCTCTTTAGTTCCCACTCTGCCCCTCCACCCCCATAAACCACTCTTTCCCGGTTTTAAGCTTTTTTTTTCTGTTACACTGAATGTTGAATGAGCTCACTCATGCTTTCTTAACATCACCTCAGCAGCAATTATCCTGCACAGATTAGCTAATACAAAAATTCCCCCTCCTTGTGACGTCCTTTCCACTGCCCTTCATGTCCTCTGGGGCTGCGCTGGCCTGTGATTGGTAGAAAAGATTTTGACAGCAGAGAGCAATGTAATTTACTGATGCAATACACCACCATAAAATACCACAAAAATAACCCTGTTTTCTTGAGACATCTTTAATCTCCTAGAGCTTCAGCCTGAAAATGAGTTCTGAAGGAAATGTCAACGTGTCGTCTCTCTTTCAACCTTTCGTTTACCTCTCTGACTGTCTCCAAGGGAAATGGTGAATAGGCTTTTGCGGAATTGTTGCTTGAGTAATAGTCACTGGAAACATTTTCTTTTTTTCAATCCAGGAAGTGTGACGCTCTTTATGCTGTATAGGAGGAGACAGACATGAACAGGTGGTCAGGGTGAGTGCACAAAGCAGTCAGGGTTTGCGTCCTGTGCTCCAGTGTTTTAGTCTGTTGCATCCTCCTTCCTCCATCATTATTTCACCATATCCAGCGCTCGTTTCTTATCACCCGATGTTGACATTTTCTCTGTGTCTCTCTAATCCTCTTTCCTGCTTTCACCTTTCTCATATTTTTCTCCTCCTCTTCCTCCTCCCGTCTTTTCCCCAGTGACCCCTCTGCTCTCCTCTGTCTGACTCCCCCTGTTTCTGGCAAGATCACCACACAGCTGGACTCTGTCACACACACTCTCTTACACACACACACACACACACACACACACACATTCTCTCGCTTCTATCAATGGTAGGACCCTCATCGTCATATTGCATTTCCTAGCCCCTTACCCTAACCTTAACCATCTCAACTAAATGCCGAACCCCACTCCTTACCTTAACCCTAACCTGATTCTAACCTGAACCCTAAAACCAAGTCCTAACCCTCAAACAGGCCTATGAAAAAGTGAGGACTGACCAAAATGTCCTCACTTTCCAAAAATGTCCTCACTTTGTTGCTAAAATACAGTTTTTGGTCCTCACAATGTAGCATGTACAAGTACAACAATCCATTTGGCCGAAACAGAGCAACTGAATCCAAAAGGGCATTACTAAATTAATTCGTGCCATGTTGTAAGCACAGACAAGTTTGCAACAGCGTGTTTGTGAGTGTCCACTGGCTGGAGACACTTTTGGAAGTCATTCAAACTTTTGAAACATCTTGCATCATTTTTCCAATAACAGCATTTCAGTAACATTGTCTCGGGACTCCTGGCTGTGTTGAAGGTCTTATTTATTTTTGCAACATCTTTCCTTTGAGGCAGTAACATTCTCTACTGTGCAGTAACTCTGTCTGACAGCTTTAACTGTCAAATGTTCTGTTGTTGCAAGGTTCTTTTTCTATTATTCTCACTGACAAAATGCTGGTGGAGGAATTTGTTTGACACTGTAACACGTAACGTCCCTCTCTGCTCTGCAATAACCCATAAAAAGTTTTCCTTTTGACTGCAGGAGTTTTTTCTTTTTTCAACAATCCAATATAACTGTGGGCTAAACCTGCATGTAGTCTTAGAAGCTAAATTCCTAAATCTAAATCTGTAAAACTCCACAAGATGAGATGAGATAAAAGATGAAATTTTAATGATTCCCGTTTGAAAACTGGGTCATTGCTGCAGTGAGAATGGGGTGCGTATACTGTGGAGAGAGTACGCTGAAGATAAAGATTCGGGCTTATGCTGACTTCCTGTCAGTTTGACAGAAATCTTATTAAGTTCTCTTTCTGACAGATTTACAGGCTGCCAGATGTTTGCAGTTTTCACAAGCATGAAAAAGTGTGCATCTTGCTACTTCTCTGCCATGTTGATGTAACACAGTAATCATTCTGCTGGCAGTATATCCCTCAGTGGGAGCTTTTATAGATGCTGCTGGGTATGTCTTTAGTAGAGCAAATCCCTCGGTGCATGGGAATGATAGGAAATTTGTGCAAATGTGCACTGGTGTCTCATCACATGACTGTGAATTTACATAGCAGATGCCCTATTGTGCATTGTTACCCTTCGCTATTAAATTTACTGCCTTCTGTCTTCATGCATGGGGCCAACTTCCAGAGACGAGGATAAGGATTTTTCACAGAATCACTTGGCAGTAAACTTTTTTCAATACTGGGCTTATTCTTTGACATTAGTTTGTATGTTCCAGCGGACACACAATAGTTTTAGATTTTGGGAAATACATTTACTTGCTTTCTTACCAAGAGTTAGATGAGATGGTCGATACCACTCTCATGTCTGAATGCTAAATATGAAACTACAGCCAGCAGCTGATTAGCTTAGCTTATAGCATAAAGACTGGAACTGAGGAAAATGCTGGCCTAACTCTTTCAGTATCTCTAAAGGTTTCTTTTAACATGTCTGGTTTGTTGAATCCCAACAAAAACTCAAAATGATGACCAGGAAGTTACTTTGCCCACAAATAGTCCAGCCAATAACCCTCCATAAAACCACAATGTGCTAGCCAGGCATCCAGATAAATCTTCGAGCTCATGTTTTATTTGCTCTGGCAGAGACATCTGGTCACCCCTCCGTTCAAGCCAATCTGGCCTGCTTCTGACTAATTATAACTGTTTATCTAATATGGGGCATATTTAGGACGATGACTGACAACTTTCGGAGCTTTCAGACTTTATGCTAAATACAAGATGATGTCATTTTGCCTTGTGCACCCTCGTGCTGATACAAAAGAAGGTTGAGGATTAAGGCCACGTTAAAGAAAAGAAATGGTAGATTCCAAGAATAAAGTCATGAATCTACAAGAACAACTTGAAATATTACAAGATTAAACTCATTATTTTGAGATAAAAAAGTCACAGTGGGATAAAAAGTGACAGAGTGTGTACAAACAGTGTTGAGGGTGACAGTAATGTAACACGTTACCAACAGGATTTGCAGGTGATATTATCACATTTACACTGTTACGTAAAGTGTTACCACCCAGACACTTTTATTAACACCACTCCATTTCCACCAGTGCCCCACCACAAAAAATAACTCCTGAATGTTGTTGAGTCACATACTGACTACATTATAGAAGGGTGCCGTCGGTGGTCGCACATCATGGGTCATGCTGCACTGTGCTTTATCATGTTCAGTGTATTTATATTAATACACTTGCAGTGTAGCTTTGTGTCCTCAGGCTGCCTGAAAGCAGCAGGGGATAAGGAGCTGGTCTCCTGTGTGTTCTTTCCCCGTTCCAGTGATCAACACATCTGGGTCGTGCCATCTGGCCCTAATCCTCCTTCGTACACTTGAGACATTACAACAAGCATAAACTTAAAGAGGAGCACTGTTGAGGTATTTTCCGAACTCTCTGTTAAAGTACTATTTTAAAAGTCTAATGGTAAAAAACTACAACACTCACACTTCACAGACATGTTGATGCTACACCAAATCAAAATTGAAGTGAAAGGTTCCAGACTAACAGTTGCAGTTTGGTCTGGGGACTTCAGGCTAACAATGTACCTTTCTTTGTACAGAATTAACAAACAATATACATTGTCTTTATAAGTGAGTTTTAGCTAACATTTCCGATTGTTTCCAGTCTTAGTTCTCGGCCAAGCTAACAGTCTCCTGGCTGTAACCCGGACACGAGTGGTTTCGAACTTCTCGTCTAACTCTGGGCAAGAAAGCAATCAACTGTATTTCCCATAATGCTGAACTACTTCCTTAAATCTTCCAAGGCTCTTTATTCTTAGTTATAAAGCCAAAACAATATCACTGCAAGCAGTAGCTGCAGAAGTTCATGGAAGACATAAAATTTGTCAGTAGGAAGTGTTTTATGTTTTTTATGGGGAGGCAAAAGTGCATCTCTGAGGTATTTGTAACCTCAGAAGTCAGTTTCACTTTTCCGGTGACGTGTTTGTGCCTTGTTGTATTCTGGGTGTTGCATCCTGCTGCTGCGAGTACAAAAGTGGATTCAAAGAAACCTTTTTATAAAAGCAGAGTTCCCCCCAGATCTGTCTTCCTGTTTACACCCATTCTCACACTTAAACACGTTCACCTACACACACACACGTATATGTTAATCATCACTTTGAATCCTGTACTTGACGACTTGCATCCATATAATATGCGTATCCCTCGCAGCTGCATGCTAATATGAACACACACACCTGGGCAGATTTATTATTCTGTATTTATGAAACTATCTCATGCTGCACTCTATTATTTTGGTCTCTGTCATGTTTTTGCCTACTGTGTGACCTCCCACAATGCACCAGTAAGCCAGCTGAACTGTCTCTAAACAGGATTTCCTGTGACATCATCAGCCCTTGCATCCCATGTTGTATGAAGCCTTTTGTTATTTACATCCAGGCAAAGAATGAAACTTGCAGAAGTTGCAGTGGCATGCAGGGCCGGTTTGATTTATCGTGCCACTAAAGGAGCCATTCATTCACATCACACACTCACCTTTCTGTAGACACACAGGCTCGCCTGGCTCCGGGACAGACTGGATCAGAAGTGGGAGACAGAAATAGTCTCAGAGGGAGGACAAGGATTTAGATGAGTCACGCTGGACCCAAGAAAAATAATCCCACCACACCACAAAAGGAAGTTGCTTGAAGCTGTAAGGAGTTTTTTTTTTCTTCTTTTCTTTTTGAGGAGAAAAGTCAGCTTTGAGAAGGTGGCTTCGCTCTTTGTTATGTAACATCACGGTGAAGGATTCTTTTTTACATTTCTGTCGTTACTTTTTTTTTTCTTTTTAAAGACAAGACACACGCAAGACATAAAGAAAAAATATAATTTCAAAAGGGATTCTGTTCTGTACAACTTTCACCTGCTAACAGTTCCTTACATATAAAATAATGTTACACATCAACTATTTTGGATATTAACCAGTTATTTTGCCATAGTTAAGCTGGGTATAGAGTGTACAGTTAGAGTCCGTTTCAGAAATGTTATTTGATTCCAGCTGCCACTGTACAAGTAAATCATTTGCGATGTAAAACCAAAGCTCACAATTTATGTGCTCACACTGTGTGGTCCGATCCTCAAGATACGACCAAGTGCTCACACTGTATGTGTAAATAGAGTGGTTTTCAAACTTTTGTTCCCAAGGCGCACCAAAGAGCAAGCTAAAAATTTATGGCACACCTGTATTTATATCTGTGCACAGTAGCTTTTATAACGTGTTTGTCACTCTTATCAAGACAAGACAGTAAAAATAAGACAGGTAGCTTTTGTGATACTGTCAGCTGACAGTTTTCTTTTCTCTTTTCTTTCAGTGGTAGGTCGTCATCGCTGGTGCTTTGTTGTAATTTGCTCTGCACAATACAGCGATCCATTGTCTCACTCATGGCTTTCTCCTTTTGATTGTCATCCCTCACGCTGGCTGCCAATCAAGGCTTCTGATGTGTCACACAATTATAATTCCCACGCACAAATGCGGTTCCCATGAAGGTTTTTAAATTAAATTAAATTACATTTTTTAGCTAGAGTTTGCCTCTTTATTAGGAAATAATAAATAAATGAATAAAAAATTCATTCATAACTGTTTGTATAGGCCCAGATGAATTTTGCTTTAATAATGTGTGGTTATCACAAAATCCCACAGCACACATGGATATTACTTTTGTTCCTCTCCTGTCTCTGTTGAGTTCACCCTGGCTGGCGCTAAAGATAGGCTAGCATGATAAATTAAACCTTCAGTGATACTTAGCCTTTACTGTCTTCAACAAATAAACATTATAAAAATGTAAAACAAATTTCTATTTTTTAAATTAGTACGTGATTTTTTTTTTTCTTACTTTAACTCCAAAACTGGATCTGGCTGATATGGCTGCAGACTCAATAGTGGGGTGTACCTCCTGTGGACTTCCCAACAAGTGCCTGATTTTTGTATTACAACAGAAAAGCTCCATGTTTAAACAACTTAGACTTCTGGCGTCAGACACCGCTGAACAAAGTGATCTTTTTTTATGTCGGCGTTGGGGGGAATCGGGACAAGAACACCAGTTCAGGCAGCTAAAGTCCAAGTCGGGTGGGTGTGAGGGGTGGTGGATGGGTTCACTGACTTTTACCCGGGATGCTGGTGTTCACTTCGTAAAAGATTGTAAAGCTAAACCCTGTTATTTTTTTCCAAACCTATCCACGTGCTTTTTTTGCCCAAACCCAACCATGTGTGGCTGTTGGCAAAATGTAACCATGTGCGTTTGCTGTTGAGGGAAAAAAACATCAATTTGTGGTGTTGTCCCGACGTAGTGCTTTTATTTTAAAAGAGACTGTATGCAAATGGTACATTTCCTGTGATAATGGAAGTGTATTTTAAAAAGACAATGCATGTAACATTCAGAACTTGACATGGTGCCCCAGACCATCAACAACCAACTCACCCAGGGTACACTGCATGTTGTATGTGGACGAGGTCAGAGTGACAATGTGTTGGTTGAGACTGTCCCCCTGATACTTTTGTCCTGCCTCTCCCCTTATTAAAATTCACGGCCACTCCATTCAGTAGTTTTCAGAGATATTTCAGTCTGGACCAAAGTGTTGAATAGAGCCACTCTGCCAGCATGGCTTCAAGCAAATAAAATGTCTTTCTGTCTTTGTCCTTGGATTTTCTTCTGAAGTTTTCCTACAGTGTAGGAGTCGTCTCTGCAGTGATGGTGAAAGTGTCCACACACCTGAAATCATCAAGGACTTGTATTCATTCCAGCAAACAGCTTCTGCTGGTGGAAATGTAAAATACATCTCTTTTTTATGCCATGATCCTTCCCTGAAAAGACTCAACCTGACATCGCGCCCTTTAGAACATCAGCTATAAAAGCTTTTATGAAGTGGTGTCACATTGATTCCTCCTTTCATGAATTGATTTATATACAAAAGCTGCGTTTTATTACTTTGCGACTAAAACCTCAAGGAATAAATACTAAGTGTAATGGAGTTGGTGCCTGCATTTAAAAACTCCAAGTAAGTTATGCTATTCTGTTTAAGAGTCACACGAAGCATAATGTGAATCAGTCAGTGAATTAAGGTAAACATCATTACTGTTTCTCAGTGGAGTTAAGGCGAGGATTCCTAGAAACTGCACATCCAGCCATCACTTCAGGTGCTGCCTGTGTCATCGCCCTCCAATAAAAGCCTCATTAAACGCCTGTTACCAAGCAACCACAGCTGTTATTAAGTGAGCTGGTCAATATAAGATGTTGGTGCCACTTAGTGTGTATCTGAAAGTGCCCTCAAAGCTCTTCAGACACAGAGTAGCTGACTTTATTTCGCAGGCAATTGCACAATATAGGCTGGTGGAAGTGTCTGCAGCTTCAGCATCTATCGTTCTCTAGAGACTCGACATTTTACATCTATTCAAAACAAGATGTTTTGGAGAATTAAGCAGCATAAATTGTAAACTCAAATTCACCCCCCTAATTTGAAGGAAGGTTTTCATCCACAGTACAGTGACAAACTGCCCCTGGGTTAGCTTGTTAATATTTAAATCAAAGGAAAACAGTGTTCTTGAACTTGAATAAAACTGAATTACTCTTACTAATATAAAGCTGTGGGATTTGACTGCTTTCAAGCACAAAATGGTGCATTCATTTTACTTTCTGATGTACCTATGTTGCCTCTCCAGCTACAGAACAGTGTTCACATACCCGTTTTAAAGGCTCAATGCAAGTGTGTTTATGTGTGTGCGCATGTGTTAATGTCCTCATGAGTTATAGTCAACATGTCAGGGCTGCCTGTGGGTTTTTCATTTAGTATCCTTATAAAGGCCGTGAGGGTTGCTCTGACAGTCAGCCTGCTCTGCATACAATGTGTAACATGCACAGAGTAGGTTGTACTGACCTGACTAGTGCGCACACATAAACACAACGAGCTTATACGATGACAACAATGTGGTGTGAATCACACCAGAGCAGGTGGGCCATCAGGTGGTGGTATGGGCTTGTGTCCTGCAGACCCCCCTCACCCCTCAGGGAATCTGCCTGAAGAGCTGCCAAGTCTTCGTATCGAGCCGTCAACACCAGGCAGAGGAGAAACAGTCCAGTGTCACAGAGGATGAAGCAGCTGAAGGAGAATCTGCCCCTCGAGGATATCTCAACCTCAATGCATTACTGCGGTATCTGTATACATGTTTCAATATGACCAGCTTGTTTTTGCACGGAAAACTTGTTGTATATATGTTACTGTATACATAAAACTATTGCTGAGTTGTATTGGATTTTTTTTTTTGTACAGTAGGAGCTTTTAATATGTCGGCTTTGTATTTGCATGCACAAGCCAAATGCTTCTGGGGCTGCAGAGATGACTAATTGTGGTTTCATGTGTTTGTGTTGTAATGTTTTAGTAAAACAGGATTTACACTCAGTGTGTGTTTGGAGAAGAACTGTGTTAGAACAAACTGTGTGGAGGACATGTCAACACAATGGGTGTATTTTTTTTAATGAATTGGGAACAGGAGTGATGTTATGGTGTAAGTGGGATTACATGTCTTTAAATATTTTTTTAAACATCAGGCTATAAATGTAACTTAAACCTGAAATGCACTGCAACTATTTTACACATACGTAAGAACAGATGAAAAATCTGTGTGAAAATACACACATACATCTTCCTTTTACAGGTGCCTAGTACGAAAAAATAAAAAGTAATGATTTATGCTGACCAAGAACTCGTAATATGCTCCACTAAAAATTCCTGTATTATCAGTTGAAAAAAACCTAATCTAAATCTAATTTTGCCTCAAAATGTTTTAATTTTTCAGTTAAATTTTAAGGAAGTATTTCATTCCTTAGTCTTCCTTTGTGTTTTTCTGCTTAAAATATACCAATAACAGCAGTAGCAGTCATTAAGTTACCATGGCGACCAGCCAGTATCCCACTGGAGCTTAGTTTGAGTGACATGCAGGACAAGTGTCAGTGTGCTGTGTGGCTTTGAATATAAAGACACGGCAGGACAAGAGGGAAAGGGTTCAGACCGGATACTGTGAGAATCTGTCCTCAGGCTTTGATTACCATGAACCCACAGAAGAGGAGCTGCCATCGTTTAGGAATCAAGAGACATTTGTGTGCATGGTACTGTGTGTGTCACTCAGGTAGCAGACACCAGACATATAGGCTCACACTGTACATGCAAAGTAGTCCTGACAGTGACATCCCTGGGACTCTATCCTGTAACGTGACTGCTGTCATGTTGGAGCTTGGGTAGGCAGTTTAATTTTGGCATCACTGTTGTATTTCAAGTGGTTTGAGAGGACACTAAACTTCTGCACCTCCTCTTTGTGCTGTTTTCAGGCTTTAGAAAATCTATCCTGTGACGGGAGACTTTGGCCGATCACAGGTCATTTCAGAGAGAGGGCGTTCCTACTGGTTCTACACATACAGATGTGCGTACACGTCCCTTGGGTCAAAGTTCAATTTAATGGCGGAGAATCCTGCAAAGACAGTTGATATTCCAGCAAATGCAACAACTGCCTTCACTGCGACGCAACCAAAGAATGGCTTATTGAAAAGAGTCTAAACGAGTTTGACAATGGCGTCCGTGAAAGATCTCAATGCTGACTGGCTATTGCAGCACAGATTGGTCACGTAGGCTCATATTTTTCCAGGAAATAAGCATATGACATGAAATTATGCCAACTTAATTCCTGTATTTCACATCTGCATGTCGCATCCATCACGTCCATCATGCCGCCCAGTGGCAAACGTGTCTTTACATTGACTTTAAGGGTAATTCACTCGTGTGAATTTTTTTAATTCGCACCCAGTGTGAACACAACACAACAGTTTAGCCTTCTGTTTACTGGAGCCAAAGGCACATGGCTGTGGCTTCAAGTTTACCTTCATGTAGCTAACGTTAGCCTCAGCCTCGAATCACAGTGCGCAGGCTGCAGCTCCAGAGACAGATCCCCAGACTTTAGCAAACTTTCTCTCGCTGGTATTACACAGATTAAACCCAAAGCTGCTGCTGGCCACCAGTCCGCTGTGACATGCGGGGATGTGGGGCTTGGACTGGCCAAGTAAAGCCACTACAGCCGCCAACCAAAGGTCTGTCTCGATGATGCTGCCGACTCTCCTTTCGGCAAAACAGTCCACAGTGGTGGGGAGTGAGGCGGAGGGACTGTGGGGTGGCTAGTAGGCTAATACTTGTCTTATTTGTGGTCTCATAAAAGAAGAGCGAGAGTGGGGCAAGGAGGGGCTGAGTGAATGTGCTGTGGGCAACTGTACGATGAAGTAAGATTAAATAAACCAATGTATGGAAAACACTGGATTACTGTGTGCTGGATGTGGCTGTGGTCAGCCTGTGGGAGGAGCTTAGGGCAGGGGCGGGGTACAGGGGGAGGGTGCATTTTAAAATTCTTCCATTTGTTTTGGTTTTTTTTTGCATTTTCAGATCTCTGCCTGCCCCAGCTTTAAGTGAAGTCATAGCCTGTTGCTACAGAAAGCAAATGCTATCTGTGGTAGCGAGGAGCCAGTGATCTGTGAGGACAAATGGATGATTTCAGTATAAATGATGTTACACATCATTATGGATGACGGTTGCTGGCAGTAAGCCATGTTCCCATTTCTTTCACAATCCACAGCTGAGCCTCTCCCTCCCTCGTCTGCACTGTCTGGATTCTTCAAGAGAAGCTCACAGTGTCTCTGTCGTCTGCCAGAGAACAAGACAATCTGGACAGTGAAAAAGGACTCAAATGGCTCTTTATCTTTTCAGGACGTGTACAAAGATTTGTGTTATGGATTTTACCACTGAACATGGCCTGAAAGCTAAATGGCTCAAAAGTGTTTATGACAAAGAAATAACTGTTTTTCCGTCCGACACAGCGTGAGGTCAGGCCAGCAGTTTGAATTATTGAACAAACACAGACAGTGTAACAAGACGACAAGATTGCAGTGTCACTCCGAACCTTTGTCCTCCTCACTTTGACCTGACAGAACAGGTTGATGGTTCACGTTGTACTCTGAGATCTAAAGATAATAGCATCTGGTAAATCTTACAAAGAGGAAAAAAGCCAAATTCAACAAATAAAACAAAAAAACTTTTTTAAAAATCTTGTCTGCAACAGCTTTTATCAGTCTCAGCATGCAATCTGTCTTTTGTGGCTGTGACACTGCAATTTACTTTTGGAATAGGAAAACTTCAGACAGTCATAATTCAACACAGTCTTTTTGTTCTGTAATGAGTCAAATTTTAGCCGCAGTGTCTGGGAGGTGGTTGAAACGTTGTCTCATCATTATCACAAATCAAATCTACCTACATTTGCAAAAAGAGTGATCTGCACCTGAAGCCTTGAACATATTTTAGTGCCTTTTAACACTCTCACCTGTAATTCTGTCAGTCCTGCGCTTCAGAGCTTCACTTTAAGGGGATAGATTAGCAGAAATGGAATAGAATTTTTTAAAATAATTTGTTTTCTTTAGTGCATAATCAAGTTTTCATTACCTTAGAATGAACTGTTTATGTTTACAAACCAAACACTGGCTCTAGTTAGGGACATTTGTGTTAGCATTTAGCAGTTAGCCATTAGCAGCTCTTCCATGACTAGTCAGGTTAGAAAAACACAGATTTTTTTTAACATGAATCTGCTTTATTCAGTGTTTTTGCCGCTTTAGATCACCAACTGTGTTCGTTTCGGAGAGGAAGAGACCTCTGCTGATAATTTGGCTGCAAGTTTAAACCTTCTGAACATCTGGATCTTAAGTTATCAGAGTAAATAGATGAGCACACATTAGCAGGTGCTGGGCTAGCGGGCTGTCTGTAACAAGCCCAACAACATCTGTAAAACAAAGGTTTGTAACATGAAACACTTTATTTATAGTTTTTCACCTGGTCTATTTGTTTTGGAGAGGAAGAGACCTTTGCAGATAATTTGGCTCCTGATAAAAACCTCCTGAACGATGAACACTGAAGGAATCCTAACCGAGAAGTTTCCGCTGCCACGATGATTACACTAAATCCTACACAGCTCTCTTAAATCTGATTTAGTTCCCCTTCCATGCAGTTTTTAGTCTCTGTTAAAATCTGAATTTGAAGCTGTGCATAAAGAATGAGCTGTGACATGCAGCGTTAGAATCTTCACCAGGCTGCACACTCAACCACGCACAACTTTTATTATAACAGGATAGTCAAATGTTCTTTACACAGATTCGTTTATTTGATGCTGCAAAGCTGCGCTGTGCTGAAATGTTTATTTCTGAGAAACTTATAAAGTATCTGGACCATAATTGTCGCTCACAGCGCTGGCTGAACACGACAGCAGCCTTGAAGTGATTTCAACAATGACGCAAGATGGTAAGATACTGTATGTCTTGCCCTCGCTTTGACTTTCACATCATAAAAGACCTTAGTCACTGCAGACTGCTTTTATGGACACGGTTTAGCATAAAATCCTCTTTATCTCACTGTTGGGAACAGGAAATAAGAGTGGAAAATTAGAGCTGAGGGCCAACGATATACTGTAGGGGGATAAACAAAGCCTCTGTTTGCCAGCATGTTGATTGGCTTTCTCCATCCATGTGAGTAATGATGTCTGAAGACATGACGCAGATTCTCTGGTCTGAGGGTCAAAGCCGCCACTGACCTCGTGTTGGTGACACAGTCATGTTTATCTTTTGTCCTTGTTCTAATGTTCATTTATCATTTTAAAACTCAACAAGCTCAGAGTGAATGGTAAACACTCTGGGTTCACACTGCTGGAGACGTCTTTTCACCAACACTTTGGTACAGCTTCAAAGAAATGTGATCCAACATGTTTACAGTTTGTCCTGAAAAGAGACGGATTCAAGACACAAAAATGTTTGATTGAGACGCTTGGTATTTGATTTGAAACAACACTATTTCCTCATATTTCTTTTGTTGGGCCACCCGACTAAATTCCTGTACAGGATTTGAGCTTTTTAAAATAAAAATTTCTTAGAAAAGTGACAGCTGTACCTGCTGCGATATGTTTCTCCTCCAAGTAAATCATATTAAAAAAAGGTTGTAAGAACAGCTGGTATATTTAATTTGTATGCTTTATATTCCCCCCACACAAAGCATTTTTGCATTTCATGTCACTTCTACAAATATCCAAAGTGCTCAGTGGATGATTTAGAAAGGATTTGGATTCAGGATTAGTTCACTCCCATTTAAATGGAACAGAAAGTTTGATCTCAATAATGAATAACATAAAACCTTCAAATTACCATTCAGAGACAAATTATTTTAATAACATCTTTGAAACACATTTTATGACGCCTGATGATTTATTTAGATGCTGTGATATTACAGAATCTGAAAATGTCTCAAGCACTTACATTACTTCTGAGAAGACCACTCCTCTTTTTTGTCAAGGAGGAAGTCTGGTGAAAGTTTAATGAGGGAGACTGACCTCCCTCATTAATTCATTTCTGTGTTTCTTCATTTAGGTTCTCGACTTGTCCTTTCCTGCTTCATTCATTTTAAAATTCAAAGGACTCAAAGGACACGGCTAATAATGCATATTTCAGTGTGTGACTGAGTTTTCATTCGTGGGAACTATTTCCTGCGTACGGTCACAAGGTCTGGTCATGCCTGAAAATAGTACAGCAGAATTAAGTGAGGTGTAAG
The DNA here is from genome assembly GCA_019142605.1 of Cephalopholis sonnerati. Classification (NCBI taxonomy): domain Eukaryota; kingdom Metazoa; phylum Chordata; class Actinopteri; order Perciformes; family Serranidae; genus Cephalopholis; species Cephalopholis sonnerati. Next base: position 27,780,762 of record JAGQAX010000021.1, read on the forward strand.
GTGTACATTATCAGGGAGGTGTGAACCGTCCGACATGTAGCTGAGAAGGGCATTTTCCCACTTATGTCATGGTCACTGGCTAAAGAAAATTATTTCATCATTCCTTCATTTATGTTTTTGTGCATTTTGGTATCAAAATTTAAAGTTTTTTGCAAGCCGACTTCCCTGTTTGGGTTTACCTAATACCTGGAACAAACATCACCATCCCATAAGGTTCTTATGCAGTGGAAACGAGAGTAAATCAGATGAATTTTAGACACGACAAAGCAACAGGAGATGTTTGTGATATTCTGTCTAGTTTATGTTCATGTGTTTGTGTCCAGTTCCTGTTTTATTTTAAAATGTGTTCCCATTGTGTTTAGTGTTTCTTTTACTTCCTGAGTTTTCCCGCCTTTGTTGATTACCTCATGTGTTTCACCTGTGTCTTGTTCCACTCACCTGTGTGTAGTTAGTAATTAGTGTATTTAAAGCCCTGTGGTTCCTCCATTCAGTTGCCAGATTGTCATCGTCACTCTAGTGTGTTCATGCTCTTTAGCCTTCACCTCGTGTTTGATTCCTTGGTTTTTGACTCTACTATTTGTGTGATTTCTCTGAATGGATTTTTCTGCCTTTGCTGCCTGCCTTTAGGTGTTTGACCTCTGACCCCCTCAGTAAAGATTTGGATTTGATAAACTGTGCTCAGTGTTTTCTCCTTTCCTCTGCTACGGAGTCCCAGTTTTGTACTAAATCAATATTTATTTTGGGGCGGCAGTAGCTCAGTCCATAGGGACTTGGCTTGGGAACCAGAGGGTCACTGGTTCAAGTCCCAGCCCGGACCAAAAATATGGATTGGGACTGGTAGCTGGAGAGGTGCCAGTTCACCTCCTGGGCACTGCCGAGGTTGCCCTCGAGCAAGGCACCGAACCCCCCCCCCCAGCCGCCCAGGGCGCCTGTCCATGGGCAGCCCCCTCACTCTGACATCTCTCCATTTAATGCATGTGTAGGCCCCGTTTGTGCATGTGTGTGTATTCGGACCTGTGTGTATATGTACAACAGAGTGTAAACATTGAATTTCCCCTTGCGGGATTAATAGAATATATAAAATAAAAATAAAAAAATTAAATTAAAAATTTTTTAGCTCAGCTAATAGAGCCCTTTGGCTTAGCTATGGGTCAGAAAGTTAACGCCATGCTAGCAAGAGTTAAAGTCAATAATATTGGGTACGGTGACAAACAGTAAATATAATGATAAGCCATTTGTAACGCTGGCCACAGCCTGCAGTAGTGAGTTCAAAGCAAATGGGATGTGAGAAGATCATTGGTGTAATGCCAAGTATCAGTGAGTTTAGAGGAATTCAGCTTTGATTGCATCCCTGTTGCTATAGTTACTCCGATACAGGCTGATGCCATTATGTAGCCAGTGCTATCATTTAGAGCGGTGAACAGACAGTTTCACTAGAACAGCTTAGGAGGTGTCCTGAACCAGGTTTTAATGGGCACACTGCAGCCAGTTAGAATGCAGTATCACTCAGACCATGTTATAATGGTGGTTCATATGCCGACAGAGGAGGTTCAGCTTTCTCTCTTAAGGAATCTCCGGCTTTCCGTTCCCTCAGAGGACAACTCATAAAAGACTGCCATCAATCGGTAAAAGTCGACCATTTTCACTTCTGATCCCCACAATTCTGTTGGAATGATGTGGGCTGAAACTTTGCTCATTAACTGTTGTGTGAAGGCATTTATACTCATGGTGTAAATGTGGTCCAGGCTAACTGTTTGGGTGTATGGTTAGCAAGGTAGCACACTACCTCTGTGAGAAACATGTGTCAATTGTTGTTTCATAAATAGCATGATTCAACTTCAACAGCGTCAAAAAGATACCAGAGAAATTACAGAAAACACTGAAAGGCATTGATTGCTTCATAGGGGAGATTGTAGCTGTATCTTACCAGATGCTGTGTTCAATGTTTATCCGTCCTATTAAGTTTCTTATCAGCACTTCCTGAGCAGTACAGTAGGTCAGCATCACGCTCTCTAAGGTCAGTCAGACTGAAATGAAGCAAACAAAGTAAAAGGTACCCAACAGGAAACAAGTACGTCTTGTCCCCCTTCTTAACTGTAATGACTGAGGTGTGAATTCTCATGTGACCTCACACTGATGCTTGTGCCAGCAAACAACTGCTGACAAGGGGCCGCTGGCTCAGGAAGTGAACTGGGTCGCCATTTAATCACCAGGTTGGCAGTTTGGTTCCCAAATTGCTCCCGATGGGAAGGCCAACACCTTGCATAACAGCTCCACCACCACTGGTGTATGAAGGTGTGTGTGTTTGTGTGTGTGAGAGGTGAACAAGATTTATTAATTTATTTAGCCTTTATTTAACCAGGTTTGTCCCACTAAGATCAAAGATCTCTTTTACGAGGGCGACCTGGCCAAGAATAGCAGCAACACAGAGTTTCAACATCAAACAAAACTCACATAATAAATATATATAAATGCAGTCCACTTAAATTAACCTAAATATACAGCCTCACTGAAAGCATGAAGACCACCATTACTCACACTGTGTCATTATCCCAGTGATCTACAGCTATGCACCATACACACCACTAAATATTACAGTTTCAGACAGGAATGCAATGTCCTAAATTGGATCCTAGCATAGATCCTCATTTAACTGCACACACTCTCTCTTTACTGTATGCAGTTCTTGGGAAGGATGTTTAGTTTTATCTTGTGTTTGGGCTAAAGGTCCTGTGTGGAGATTTGTTGTGTATACACATGGATAATGCAGTTTGGTTTGACCACTGGCCTGCATCCTGCCTGTCGCTGACTAAACCAGAGGAAGACAATAGATCCCCATGGACCATTCTCAGGGGTCCCATACCGTCCGTCTGGTGCTTCACTGACATGGATTTCTCATGCTGCTGGGTACTGTGTAGAAGGTCACAATGAAATGCTGTTGTTTCAATACATTCTTACTCCCAGCTTGTCAAATATGGCGGCTCGGTCAGTGGCCTTAAGTTCTAATAAGAACGCTCCAGCGTTAGTTTTGGACGATTGTGTGTCAGCTTTTGCTTGTTACATGCATAATGTGTTTTCAAAATTAACTTAAACGTTCACATGAGACATAGGTTTTGTCACCAAAACTACTTTAGGTTTAGGGAACAATATTGCTTAGTACGGTGGTTTGGGTTTGAAATAATTGTTTGTATGAATTAACAACTATGTCAAGTGATGTATGTGATGTACATCATGTGCCTTATGTCATACATGCCATGTTACACATGTGAGGTTAACGTAATGTAGCTAAAAAAAACTCCATAGCAAAAGGAAGAAGCTGCACACTGGATGAAGCTCCCAAGTGAGTTTTAATAAAAATTTAAAAATGAGGATTTACCACATGACAAGGTGACGTCTCGAGCCTTCATCAGACAGTTCTAATACACACAGAGGTATGTCTAAATAGTTCCTGGACCTGGTCACATGTCAGGCTAAAGAGGACCTGATTGGTTAAAAATGAAACAAGCAGGTTTTAAAGAGGCACTGCTTAGTTGTCACTGTGGGAAACATACATGTCATTATAGTAGAAAGTCTCAACTATTGTGGTAAATGTCATACAAACCATGCACAATATAATAACCTAAAAAGAAAACCCAGCAAATGAAGGTTGAACTTGTAAATACGTGACAGGAACATCAGGTTGTCAACCATCATAAAGTCAACGTAAATAACAAGAAGAAAATCTAGACTGTCTTAGAGGCGCCTCTGCTAGTCTAAAACATCGTGGTAAAACCAGAAAAATATACACATAGATGTAAATAGAATTAGACCGCAATGAAACAATGGTTCTCAACGTGGGGTTCAAGGAACCCTTGAAAAATATTAAAGCTTAAACCTTAAATGCCATTGAAATTTTACTAATTAAAAACCAGAACAAAAGGAAACCTTTAACACAGGACATAAACAGTCTGTCTTCTAGGTGAAAGTCCTGTGTTTGTTTGACCCATCTGCTACCTCCTTCCACCCTACTTGCACTTTCTCGCTAGATATACTACATTATTGCAGCAAATGGGTTTATATTGGAGTTAACTGAAAGTCTGGTACATGTTATACAGATGCTGAAGGAATCAGACACAAACAGCCACTGACCAAGCTGCTGAATCTGACACATTGGTAATAAGAGGTTGTTTGAAGGAAAATGTTCTTTAAATTAGAGCAGATTTTAAATCAAAGTGACTGTCTGGTTATACATGTCCATCTTCAATCAATCAGAGTCTCATTATAGCGAGAATACTTCTCATAACAACATATCAGTCAGCTTTTATTTCCACGTCAGCTGTAGCCTCCTCTGTGTTTATTGCTAATTAGATAAGGTTAGCATGCTAACAAGCAAAAATAAGATGGTGAACATTGTAAGTATTGTATCTGCTAAACATCAGCATGTTAGATGCTGTCATGATGATGGCTGATGTTCATATTTAGCTAACATGGGTACAAGCAGAAGGAGTTTAAAGTGTAAAGGAACCTTGTGGTGGGAAGAGCTTTCATTTTTCATTTCAGCCGTCATTTCTATTTGATCACTACCTGACCTTCAGCAAACTACAGCAAATAGATATACCCAACCACTTATACCCATTGTTTACTCCACACACACACACACACACACACACACACACACACACACACACACACACACACACATTCTGACTTGTTAATATTTAAACCAGGACTTGCATGTCTCCTGTTTGACTTCTTGAGGAGCTGAATTATGTGGCCTGACCACAAATCTCCAAACTGTCTGAGTCCCGTTTTAGATGTGGCAACAAAACCACAACATCTCCGAATGTAGAGCGTGTTCACCCTGAGCTGTTCCATGTTTCTGTTTCATTTATTCAGCATGCCTCATGTAGGCTACCATAACAAACTGCAGTGAGCTCTGCATAATAAAACTAAATCTTCTCGTTATCAGCTTGTGTTTTACCATGAGTTTTACCTTTTTCAAACACTTACTGCATTTGTTGTTTTCTTCTTCTTCTCATCCCTTTATTCTTTTATCTCTAATCCTTATTCCTGTGATTGCCAAATGCTTTCTATTCGCCCCCAAGCATCTAACAGCCTGTGATCAATGAGACTTTTAACTCTGTTGGAACAAGGTTTGAATGAAAGCTCAGTGGTGTGTGTTTGTGATTAATGGGACCTGTGTGTGCAGGCGAGTTCTGCACGTATATAAACCTCGGAGGTGATTACTAGGGAGAGATTGGTTTTATGGGAACTTTACAGAGCAATAAGCCACAGTGAACATGAACATTTATTTGGGACTGAGTGGTTGAACAGCCCTTTTATCCTCCTGGCATAGGATTGTATTGCCCCCTGAGTAGGAGGTGTAAGTCCCTACTTGTGTCTGTTATTGTGATGGTTTCATTGTAAATACAGTAGGTGAACTTTCTCAGGATGTAGAGGCACTTTTAAATCTAAAGTTCTAACAAACATGCGTAATGCTGCGTTCACACTAAGACCAATTAGCTGAGGTGACGCCTCGCAGGCAGCCTGCTACTCAAACTGGCCACAGCCTTAATCTGCTTTGGAGATGAAAACCATTTCTGTACCAGGCCATAAACATGTTTGTTTCTGCTGTAAAGTTGGGAAATTTAAGTTGAGTGTCTAAGGGGGTTGACTTGCCTCTAGAGCCAGCCTCAAGTGGCCACGAGAGGAACTGCGGTTCTTTGAACTTCTGCCTTGGCTTCATTTTTCAGCTCTGAAGGTTTCTGCTCGGCCAAAACAAATATTATTTAATGGATGCATAAATCCCTGTTACACAACCACAGTGTTCTCACAATGCTGCAAATATACACATTTGAATGACATTATATTGCATAATGCAATATGACAAGCAGGAGACTCAGTTTTTAATAACATCCTCCATCTAGGAAAAAAAGAGAGTACATATCAAAGGACTGTTTTTTCTGTTGTGGGCGAGACGTATTATTGACTTACTTACAATCTCCATGTCTTCTCATTGTATTTAAATATATAGTGCGCCAAGCAATATGTAAAAAGACAAGAAGATCAATAAATATATACGATGCAGTTTTGTGTCTGTGTGTGTTTTAGTAATCATATACTGTACATGTTCTTGTCTGTGAACCATTAGATTGTGTTTGTGTCTCTTCATGGTTCCCAAAGCTTTTAAAAAAGATTTCTTGGAAATGGTGCCAGAGACAAGGCACCTACGTGGGGGGAGACGAAGGACTGAAGATACCCGTGAGACTCAAACAACCAGGAGGCTTAAGCAGGGAAGAGATCAAATGTATGCAATAGAATCTTCATTTCAGTGGGCGGTAGAAATAAACAAACAGAACAAATTTGTGTTTGCGTGCAGGATGGGACTGGCAGATGTAATTCTGCGCCGTATGCTACACCGTCAAATACACACACAGCAAAGCCCAAAATCCCGGATAGTCTCTGTGTTTTTATGTAAGGCCAAGCACCACTTAACCTGATTCCATTTTCAGTCCAGAAATGCCCCAGGCCTTCTTTATTGTTCGCTGGAGCGGTGTGTGTGTATGCTTCTTGTGTGCACTGTAAATGACGGCGGGTGCTGCTGTCATTCTCTTCATCTCACCATCCATTTTCTATATGAGCTTATCCTGCTCAAGGTCACGGTAAACCTCCCAGCATGCAATGGGTGAAAGGGATTTACAGCCTGGACAGGTCAATAGTTTATCACAGGGGTCTCTTGATATGTGTGTGTGTGTGTGATGTCTGGCAGCAGACTTCTACACTAGGGTTCCTACAGTTATGACTGAAACCTGGCTGGTGAAGGCTGTGACGTGACTGGCAGAAGTCAGAGCACAACAGGGTCCCATCCAATACTAAAGCTGTGATTGGCTATTAGTGTCGGTAACTTGTCAATTAAAGAGAGTTTAATTCATTTGTTGACGTGAATTATGAGCTGCTGTGAAGTAAATGTCGTCTGCTCATCTTGCATCTGTCATGAGAGTCACTGAGAATGAGACAAACTAGGGAAGAGGTTAGAGTTCAGAGTAGTGGAAGTGGCTCCAGCCTTATATGGCACAGATAGCTGTTGTTCTTTGGTCCGACAAGATATTGTTGTCAAGTGTTCTTGACGTTTCAAGTAAGCATTAGTGATGGGAGGAGACCACTCGATAACCCCAGAAATACACTCTTGCTGTCAGCTGTGTGGCATTTAGATTAGATGGCTGGGGAGCCGTGTTTTCTCTCTAATGCTGCTATGGATCTATGACAGCAGATGACCTCTACTGGCGCCAGAGCGCCGCTCATCATCTTGTTGACATTACTGGGATTCTGTGAGAATGCTCATTCTGGATTACAACAACTGTGTGTGAGCAGATACACTAAAACTGTGCAAATTTCTTTTTGTAGAAGAGGCTCATTGAGTTTTTTTAAACTGTGTTTGACTGAAAATGCACTGTTTTTCAGCACCAGTGTGGTTTGACATGTTTGTCATGTCTCTTTGCAGTTTCAAAGATTCATAGTTTTTCATAGCATGGCTTGTTTGCATGTGTTAAGTCCAGAATGGGCACAGTTATAGTGCAGTAATTTTAACCTAAACTCAGGGTAGCTGTGCAAATACTGAGAATAGAGCTCCGGATGTCACGTGACTCGGTTTGTTTACACCGCCATGTTGTCAGGAAAGTCTTGAGCAAAAATGAATGGCGCCAGTGCTGATTTCAGGTCATCAGAGTTCACTTCGCACTTTAAAGCCCCAGAAATTGAGCAATATATTGCAAAACTTGACCAGTTAAACATATCTGACCCCTACAATGCCCCCTGGGTGCTTCTCAGGACTATTGAGACAGCCAGAGCGGACAATATTCCAATAATGCAGTATCCCGACATTTACAATTACTTGATCAACTTTCCCTCGTCCTACTCCGGAGATTCCCTGAAAGCCTACAAGAGCCTGGAGGGGTACAAATGGACACAAGATGGAATGGATTACGTTAGCGTAAGCTACAGGCAGTGTAATGTAAGTCAACTGATTTATTTATTTTCTTTTTCTTACTATTAATAATTCACCCAGAGGAAAGAAAAATTTAAAACAAGATTCTTCTTTGTCCAGCCTGTTGGGGCCTACATTAGAGCTTTGAAAGGTCTAGCGCAGGGGTCAAGAGAGCCATTTTTGACCAAACTTATTAAATAAAAATCAGTCTAGAGCTGCAAAACTTGAGCTTTAAATGAAGGTAACACAGCCTATCAAGTCTAAATTAGCCTATCAACATTATTATAGCTCTAAATGAGCATCCATTACGATGTTTTACCACAAGGTGGCGACTCTGCAGTGGGCTATATGATTATTCGGTACTTTAACTTTGCAGCGTTGGTGGTAAAAGCAAACAAACCTGTCCACACCCTATTAAATACTTCTATTAAATACTCTATTTTCCTCCAAGCCGCTTTCTTTTGTATATTTGGAATCCATCGCCACCCTAGCTAGGGAAACTCAAGACTAACTACTGCTGTTAAGGGTTGGCAAAATTTAAAAGAAAAGGTGCTAGGTCACAGATGTAAGACACATTTTAGTTAAACATTTTTTCAATCTGGTGTATAGCCTACACAATTTTACAGTTGGAAAATGTAAGAAGTTCTTAGGGTTTACAGCAATGCTAAATGAAAATTAAAATGTTAAGACAACTAGTATTTATTTACATTTTTTTTCAAAGCCACAGGGAGCCACTGGAGAGGGGCGAAAGAGCCGCAAGTGGCTCTGGGGCCGCAGGTTGCCTGCCCCTGGTGTGGTGTGTAGGATTTAGTGGCATCTAGTGGTGAGGTTGCTGAACGGAAACTTTTCCCATGTGAATGACGTGAATGCGCAAATAGGCAAATGTGCGAATATGCAGATGGCCCTATCTTGAGCCAGTGTTCGGTTTGTCCATTTTGGGTTACTGTAGAACAACATGGCGGACCGGCTGGAGGAGGACTTGCTTCCTGTGTAGATTTAAACAAGTCATTCTACGGTAACGAAAACACAAGTCCTATTTTCAGGTGATTATAAACTAATAAAAACATAACTATGAATATTTTATACACAGGATCTTTAATTGAAACAACCTTGATCTGAGTACAGCTGAGACTTTTTCTTGTTTCTGTTACATATACATATATTTATATAAGTTTTAATAACACTATTACCATGACATTAAGGCCACAATGCAGGGAAACTTACATAAAGAAAATAATAGCAGCCTTCTATCCAGGCTTTCTTGTTGACTGATGGCATGAGTTTTACCTTGAGCTCGCTGTTCTCACTTTGACTTCCATTTGCTGACATGTCAAACACTAACGGGCTTGAGTGTGTGTATTAATGGAAAACAAACACAGACAGACAGACAGACACACACACACACACACACACACACACACACACACACACACACACACACACACACAAAATGTCCACAAGGTGAGCTGATTAACTCAAAGCTTTTATTGCTCCTGCAGTGAGGAGCTGTTTACTCACTGAGCTGCCGTAAGCCAACAGCAGCTACTGGATGCTGTGTGTGAGAAGTAATAACCAGACAGCACAGATTCCCATATGTTTGCCCAGTATCAATAAACAACCATGCTCTGTGTCTCAGCCCAGGTTGATTTAACTGGGCCAGACAACTGGAGTGCTAATTATATGAACCACCTTCTATTAGCTCTCAGAAAGTTCTCTGTGTGTTGTTTTCTCTTGTTGCCACATAAAAGCAAAACAATAACTGAACAATAACAGCTGTATTCTAATAAGGAGCTTACTCAGTTTGCTTTATTGTGCTCTGTTCTGCGGTACATTTGAATCTGTCCCTCGGGCTAGATATTAATTATTTGTGCTATGGTCTGGCCTGCAGAACTCTTATTTAGGAAAACAAAAGAATTTCTCTCACGGGATGCTGCAGTCGCATTTTTGTTGATTGCACCTTATGATATCAATAATGTGTCGACTTTTAATGCTAGGGTATAGCCTCTGGTTCCTAACTTTGGGATGTGAGCCAGATGCATTGTTGAAAGGACCTGGAGTCCCACTGGGTTTGATTCATTGTCAGGACTTTCCTCGCACTCAGAAGGAAATAACTGGGTGGGATTGATAACCACTGAAATGAGATGATAAGGTTTTTCAGACGCTGCGTTGAATTAAGGAAAACAAAAGCAAAACTTTAATCTTTTAACTCAAAAGCAAAACAGGGACTCCTTTCTCTCCAGCTATGTCTGAGAAATGGGGCTGAGTACATGCTTTGGTCTTCACATTATAGATTGCTTGTACTGTATACAGTATAATCAGATACTGGTACTAATATTCTGCTTTCCTGGTCCTGAGAGATTAAAAGGAAGATCTGACCTTTAAAGAGCTCAGCAGCTTCATAAATCTAGAACAAAGACATGTTTAACCTTTGAACCTTTAGAAAGAACTCTCTTCCTCTGGACTATAATGTCTGTTATAGACAGACAGAGCAGCAGATGTGTCCCAGCTCCAAACAACACAGCAGGGTCTCCAGCCCACGTAGAGAAAACAAAACAGATTCCAGCGTGTGTTTGTTTGAATGTACTTTGTGTGAATGTGCGCACAGGTTTCACTCTGACCTACTAAACGTATCTCTTTCAGTCATTTCCAGAGCTGTTTATTGTTTTAAATATCGGACACTAACGTCTGTCAGAGGCCGGCTAATGAACATAAACTGATTCTTAAGTATTTAACTGTGGATGGAGGAAACATAAAGCCCACGCACTGTCCATTAAGCTTTCGATACAGTTTCTCCTCCTTTAATGATATTTATATTTTCCAGTGAGCTTACATGCAAAGTTGTTAGAGCTATATCTAGTAGTAGTTGTTTATTAAATACAAAATGGACAAACAAAGACAACCTGAGAAAAGAAAAACAACACAATAATTCCATTTACGTACCCCAAAAGCGGAGGGAAGAGGTACAAACTTATTTAATCCCACTTCTTCTCCATAAAGCATTAATGAAGAATTATTTTAGCTTCTTCTTTACCTTTCTCTTTACTTATTTCTTTGTATTTTTGTTGTGCTGGCAAAGAATAAATAAATAATTAAAATTAAAAAAAAAAAGAATGAATGCATAAACAACAGTGAACACCTGGTAATATTCAGAAACCCTCGTTTCCTATTCCCTGTGCTCCACCTCCACACTGTTCCACAGTTTCACACCACAAACAGATATACAAAAACGTCTCCTTTTTGTGCATACCTTCAGAATATTAAAATTACATCTTCCTCTTAAATTGTAACCCGCCTCCCTTTCACTGAATAATTTTTGAATATTTTCTGGTAGTGAATATCTACATGGAAACCTAGATGACATACAACATCCTTCATTCATTCATTTTCTATAACAACTTATCCTGTTTGGGGTCGCAGGGGGGCTGGAGCCTATCCCAGCTGACCTTGGGCGAGAGGCAGGGTTCACCCTGGACAGGTCACCAGACTATCACACAGCTGACACATAGAGACAGACAACCATTCACACTCACATTCACACCTACGGACAATTTAGAGTCACCAATTAACCTGCATGTCTTTGGACTGTGGGAGGAAGCTGGAGTACCTGGAGAAAACCCATGGATACAACATCTTAACTACAGATAACTGTCTGCTGGCTGTGGGAGTTTGTCTTTGACTCCTTTGACTCCTCCTCCCAGCTCTGAAGCTGAGCTGAAGCTGAACCAACTTAGATTTATTGCTGCCTAGATGCTCCTGTTTTTATCCCCAGTATAGAAAAGGAGAGCGACAAGCATCACTCACTGTATCTTTCATTTAAAGCCCTGTCAGTACTTTATTTATCACCACATTTTTATGATGAATAACAACATAACTCAAGTTGATGCAGCTTTGCAAATGGTGTCGACTATAGAGTGCCTCAGGAACAAATCCTAAAAACCTGAAATAAGTTTTTTGTCATGGCCTGCACTGGATCATAAGTTTATCCTTCTGCCTGTTGTATTGCCTTTTTAGATTGTTTTTTTTTTTTACCTGTGCCTGCTTACCTGGTTTGAACCTTTGCCCGATGCCTCTGCCTGATAATCTTTATTTTTGGTTTTGACTCCTGAAACAGTCTGTACTTAGCCCTGCCTGAAAACTTCAGTAAAGCCTCAGGTTTTGTCTTACTCCTGCCTCTGCCCTGTGATTCTGCGTGTGGGTCCTCTCTGGTTTATGACATTTTTACACCCCCGGATTCCTCGTCTCAAAGTCAATGGGTTTTTTTGAATTGTTTTTTGGTTAGATGCCTGCAATGAGGCCTGTGGTTAACACAAGCTTAAGAGACTTTAACATTTTGTTCTACAACATAAAATACATCACTGAATACCCCACTTGTGAATTTTGAAGCCTTTATGTGTCTTAGAAAAAGGGGTTAAGTCGCTAAATGAGACCACAGAAAGTCACTACACCGAGCTGCACTGAAAACAGCTTTACAGCTGTTCTGTGGAGCCTGACATTAGCTTTTTACTTCTGCTTATTGCATTTAGGCTTCAAAATTCATACAAGTGGTGTTGATTTGTGAAGATTATCTTGCTGAACAAACTTTCTCTTTTCTTTGTCTCCTGCAATAATCCAAAGTTTTGTTTTTAACTCGTGAGTCTGTGCGTGTGTCATCAGGGTGAAATATCAATTGTAGCTTAAACTACCACACTTCAAGATGTTTGTTTGTCTGTCTGTGAAAAGATTTTGTCAACGTGATAGTGTCACCAAAGGGCAAGATGCAGACACGAAACCTCACAGGTGTGTAGTTGAGATTGAAATGAAGGTTGAGTTTGAGGAAGGATGGGCTGGAAGTAGGAGAGGGGACACTGGCCATCCCATTTTATGCCGCCGGTTCACAGACCCTTGCAGATGTACAGCTAAGATCACAATGGGGGGTTTTGAAGATCCAAGCAAGGGGGCTGGAGGTAGAAGAGAAGGAAGTAGGGAAGGGGCCGTTGCCCCTGGTTGATGCTAGAAGGATGGTCCAGAGCCCCAGTCCCGTCCACCCCCCCCCCCCAAAAAAAAATCCAGAGCTTCACACCCAGGGGTATGTGGACACTGGAAGAAAGTTGACAGAAGGCCCTTGGCCGTGGGCATGAAATGAACCCCTGAACCCGCTGACCTCCTGCTCTCATTCCAGCGGAGGCTGTTTAGGGGCTGAAGAGGCAGTTTTAGCAAGTGAAAGGAGAGCCGGGCTAGTTTTAGTAGATTTAAAACACATTTTATGAATTCTTATTTTTGTTTTGTTTGTAAAAACCTGGAGTATTGGGGCTGGAGAAGCAGCTATAGCAGATGAGAGGACAGCCAGGGCCCACAGAGCATGTTGGAGGCTCCACATCCAGGAGTGCATCAATACTGGAGGACAGCCAGCAGAGAGATCTCAGCCATGGGCATGGACCTCTGGCTTGACTCTCAGCCACCTGGCTCTATCCCACAGCCCCTAGCCAAGCCCCGCTGACCCAGGCTGTGCTTCACTCCTTCGCCAGAGAACCAGAGGGAGGGCGGAAGGTCATTGAGGTCTGTGTGGGCTCTCTGTCAGCTTTCTAGAGCCCACATACTTCTGGATGTAGAGCTTGGGACTTAACGTATATTTCTGAGGTGCAATGATGGCAGGGAAAGCTCCATGGCTGTGTGACAGTCCCTCCCCTGTCCCTCCAGACCATTCATTCTGGCATCAACCATTGCCCCTCCAATTTATTCCCTTTGTCCCCATTCATTTTAAGTTTTGGATCTCTAAATCACAGCTGGAGTGATCCCATTCCAAGACAGTCTTTAGTTTTCTCTGTACTTGCCCCGTTTTGCTTTTATTGTACACTCATATTCAATAAGAAGTTAGGGTTAGAGAGCGAGCAAGCATGCTAACTGGCAGTTAGCCAAGCAGGCTCATTAGCTGTGTCGCTAATGTGATAATAAGTTCACACAGTTTATGCAACAAACATAGACATAGCCTATTTGCACCATGGACTTCTGTCTGTAAACAAAAGAAACCCCTTATTTTCCACACCCTTTTCTCAAAACCAGCTTGGCTTGTCGTCATTTCTGAAATGTTTACATGCACAAAAACAAAACTCAAAAAACTTGATCATGATCAAAATATCCTTGTGTCTGTAAACATAGTGTTGATATTGTATGTGGCGTTTAATTCAAGGCAGTAGGACTGATACAGCTTCATTCTGCTCATCTAACTCTATTGTGTAAAATCCCAGCCAGTGCTACTGTGCATGTTAAACAGCGTTTGTGGACATCTCCATTGTAGCAAGTTAGTGCTTGAAGAGTGCTACTACATTAAAGCTGCAACGCTATTAACTGCACTGACCGCGGCGTAACCCAGAGAAGACAAAAGGAGCAAGGATCAGCACTCATGACCTACAGAACAACATGTGTAATTATAGCGTCCCACACAAGAAAAGCCTTTGTTCTAGGCTACACTGAGCCACCGTGGGATGTGAATGGCACAGACAGATGGTTTCATCAGGCTGGTTTGTTGTTGTGTACCTCATACTGTGCTGATAATAAATCCTTTTGACCCTCAGTCGAGTGGCCATCAATAAACCAGTATCTAAAAAGTCATTGTTGATGTTATTACCCAGAGGGTCAAACAGAGGCTACGTGGACTCTTAGGAAATATTACATGATGTTATCACACTCCAGTAGTGGGAGGTCCTGAATGGCTCATAAACATTCAGGAGTAGTTTGTCATCATTTTTGACCTGAGCTTTTCAATGTTACTGTGAATATAATCACGATCAGTTGCTAACTGTAAAATTGGAAATAACTCTAACTTGGTTGATGAAGCACAACTCTAGACAGATAATAGGTCATATATATGCCTACCTGGTTTTCAGGGGCGATTGCTCAGAGACAACAAGGGAGGCTGAACTTCCCCTTAAAATTTCATAGAAGAAATGGTCAAATATGCACTATTGAATTTACATTAAAATAAGAATTTACATTGCATTAAATGTGTGCTAGGATGTGTTTAACATCATGACTATGATGTTCAAACGTCAGCTGTTTATCACCAGTTTTCAAACGTGACCTCCCTGTCATACAGTCTCGTGTCAGCACGGTGGACGCGGAGCCTCCAAGCATTCCTGTGAGACAGCGCTGAGAACTGAGACAGTCATTGGATAAACGCAACAAAATCGTCACTTCCAGGGAGGCTCAGCTTCCATGAGACCTAATGAAGCAATAAGCGGGAGAGGACGCTCGGTGTCTGCATGATGATTGGAGGAATTGTCTCAAAGGCTGAACCCCTTTGTGACTGACAGCACTTTTGAAATACACACCAGCATTGGCGCATTTCGAGCTCAGTCTCATGTGGATATTTGCTTCTGACAGAGTGCCGTTCAGGTGTTTAAACCCATCTGAAAATCTTTGAGGTGTGTTTTGCTGTGGTTCTGTGGCATGAGTGTGGTTGAAAAACAGCTTCAATTAAATGTTCCTTTTATAAGTTGCTGCCTCGCAATATGACAAATTTTACGATGTAAACTTAAAGTGAGCTTCCCCTGTTTGAAAGACCAGCAGCTGCCACTGCTGGTTTCCATTTTAATATTTTTATTCATGCAGGCTGTTGATACAGGTTAACAATGGTAAAATTTGTCATGCAGACAAGCAGAATTGAAGAAGTGAATTGGAAACTCTAAAGTTATATTTAATTCATCAGGAACAGGGAACAAGAAAAAAAAAAATCAAGTTTCACTACAATATTAAATCATATCATCAGGGGAAGACATAAGGTACATTAACTCATTATCAATTGTCTATATATTCTGTTTGATAACACAGGGAGCTGGAGCCTGTATTAACTCATTAGTATCCCATCTTAATTAACTCACTGTAATTGCATGTCATATAATGAGCAACAGGGAAAGCTAAATTTGCATGAGACAGTAGAGGTAGTCGCTGCCACATCTAACAGGTGTACCATCTGAATCTCATCTGAGAATTCTGCCCTTCTCGTTCATCTTGTGGAGTCTGACTGAATTTCAAAATTGTGTCCAATTATCTTAAATTACCCCGTGGAAGGAAACTTAACAAGCAAGCTTGACAGTGAAGCTGATTTGCCAGCGACACAACACGATTCATTAAGGTTCACCATTAGCGTGTGACATTTACAATCCATTTAGTGTCAGCGCCCTCCGTGCTGACTTATTACTTGTTTTAGAGGCAAAGATGCATAAAAGGTCAACACTATGTCGACATGTAAACCATGAAGCATAACACTGTCACTGAAGCTCTGGTCTCAATCGAAGCACAGCTGCACCAGTGGTTTATCTCTGTGCATCAAAGGAATATAATGTTTTCTTATTATGAAGTGATAGCATTGATGTACTCCTTTGCTTTGAACTATTTAGGGGTGCAGCTGCGTCCACAGATCTCAGCAATGAATATTATTTTTTAAAATCCTTCCAGATTGAATTTGAATGTTGGCCTACAAGACAATTACATGTCCTGGCAAAAAGTCAGCTGAAGAGCAGCTCTGAAGACATGGAAATTAAGGAACAGCATTGTTCTTGCATTTCAGTACTAGCTAGTATGATTAGGAACACTGTAAGATTAGAAATGCTGCTGATACTCTATTCAAGCCTCAATAGACTTCTGTACGTTTAATATTTAGGATTTAAACTGCAAAATACAGACTTATGCAACGCTGTTTGATCTTGAGAGACGTGGTCGGAGCTTTCAGATTGACTGAGTCACACTGATCAGTTATTACACCGAGTTTAATGCACTTTCTTCCAGTGAGTCATGCTTAGGAACAAAAGTCATAATACAGAGCGTTGACAGTGATGTATGAGTGGTGTGCTCTAAGTAATCGTTGTTGCTGCAGTGAAATAACCATGTAACAGCTCTGTGGCTGTTAATGTTTCAACTTCACGCTCCTAATGAAGAAAATTACTCGCAATTATCCTGTGAGATTATAAAGACAGTCAGACACTGACTCACATACAGACGCTGCAAAGTCTTGCATGTCATTACACTGAAGGGAGTGAAACCTCAAAGGTCAAACACACACACACACACACTGAATTCCTCCAGATCACTGAACTCTATCAGACCTAATGTTCTGTGTGTTGCTACTCTAAATGAACAGACTCCTGGTCGAGGGACTCCTGTGTTATGATTAGAAGGAGTGTGTCAAACCTCCTGCTCAGATTATTGGAGGCATTCCTGTTTAATGAGACACTACTCCATGTAAAAAGTTTGTTGTGAAAGGCGGATGAGTTGTTTTCAAAGCAGATCAGATTTCATTTTACTGCATCATTAGTAGCTGGTGTGCGCCATTGCCCCGCAGTGCCATCAGCACCCCATGGGGCAGAATTTAAATACTGTAGATGTCATGAAAAGTTGGTTTGAAAGTTGCTGTTTGGACTTGATATCCAAATTGCTAATGGCAGATGGTTAGGCAATTAGGCACTGGACCCAATGTATTCAGTCAAAAGAGTCACATTTTATTAGGATATGAAGTTATTGGAGGACGATTATATGGCGTTAGAGGACGGCATGCAGCAAATGGCCACGGGGTCAGAATTGTAACCAGCAGTCTCTTACAATCAGTAAGCGTCATCAGTGTTGAGAAAGTCACTTTTAAAATATATTCTACTACTCATTACTGAATTCATGTCCTAAAATGAGAAATGCTTACATCACATGAACTTTACACAGTGAGCACAGGGAGCAGCGCTCTGTCCACGCTGATTTGTTAAATATGCACTTCCAGAGGCATATATATATCTTTTTATTTATTTATTTTTTAATAGTCCGAAGCTATCTAAAACATAATTATACGCTTTAATATAAAAGCTTTAATATAAGCTGCAAAATCTATAAATACACTGTAAAAACTTTTCAATTAAATGATACATTCCCTCCCAGTGATGATTGCTGGGTAATATGTCTGTGTCAGATTAAATCTCTATTGAAGAGTATTTCCACTGCTGAATAGAAAGACTGTGTGGTGGACTCCATGTAAAGTAACAAAGCAGGACTACTTTACTGCCATACTTAAGTACAAAAGGCTGTATCTGTACTTTACTGGTGTCTTATTTTTTCTCCTTCCACTTTTACTTCACTACATATTTTCAATGAGTCGAGTACTTTTACTCAAATACATTTTCTATGAGCAGCATCGTTACTCATTACAGCTATAAATATTTTGACGGACCATTACAGTATCAATGCCAGAGCGGTAGATGGCTCTGCCACTGACTACAAGCAGCTTTGGTGGAGCTGGCTTGTCATTAGCAGTGATCAAACTGCCTTATCACAACATCGCGTACAGTTTGCTCCCACTCTGCCTCTCGGTTTGGTGCGACGACAGAACCCTTCTGACAAAGAGTTCTCTTCTACAAAGAGTTAAGCTCAGTGTTTTAAGGTGCTCTGATCACTTGCTTTGTTTTGACAACAGAAATACTTGTACGTGGGCTTTGAGAGCTCGAGTTGGTCTAACAAGTGATGTAAGCTCCTTCTTTTAAGGTGCTGAATCGGTTTAAATATCCTGATGGTTTGCTGTCAACATTCTGTTGTTTAGCCCTTCTGTTTTGGGCCTTCTAAGTTTGTTTAGAGAGTGAACATATTAAAACTTCATACTTGTACTTTTACTTTAAAAAATAGACTACTTTTAATACTTAAGTACAAAAAATAATGAATACATTAATACTTCTACAAGAGAGCGCCGAACGAAATTTCATTGTATTTATTGCAATGACAATAAAGCTTCTTCTTCTTCTTCTTCTAAAGAAGACTTCAACTTCTACTTGAGTAATTTTTTTGGTAGAGTATCTGTACTTTTACTCAAGTCTGGGTCTCTGGTACTTGCCCTTCAAGAGATAAATAAAGTTGTCTTGAATCTTGAATCTAATACATCTCTTTGTTAAAGTTCTGCCCTGAATCATCATTAAGTATGCTGGAGAACAGTCAGTCTCAACACTTGGATAGATGTGTTGTTATTTGTTCCCAGAAACTTTTAACTGATGGACGCTCCCACGTGATATGTAAGAAAGTCCCCAATTGATTCAAATCACACAAGGTACAGTTTGGAGAAGTATATATCCATCACGTTACACCGCTTTGGTGTCAGATAAGTTTGAAATATGAAATTCAGGTGTCCATGATATACTTCATTCTAACCAGTATCTGTAATATACACTGGACTTCATGTACAAAGTGTTTTCCTATTAATATATCATCAGTCTGAGGTTCTGCAGTTCAGCTCTGTTCAGGTTTAATGTACGTCATTACCCAGAAATGATATAACCTGACATCCCTTTGATAAAGGAATGTTGATAAAGCTGTGAGTTTGAATCTGAAATTTTCCAGTTCTGCAGTTCCTGTGTTTGGAGCACTTTATGTGCAGGCGCCAGCATTTCAATGGGAAAACAGGGTGGATTTACAGGCTCCCATTAAATGCAGATTGGATGCTCGTTTCTGCTGATACGCTCCCCCACATCCTGATTTAAGATGATAACATGAGTGTATTTTTAAATATCCTTCATAGAGCAGCTTTAAATCACTGCCATTTTATATAAACGCAGCCGGTTCTTCTGTTTATGTTGAATCATTCTGCAGTGAGCTTCATGAGGAGTGAGGAGAGTAACGAACGATCCTTTGCCTCAGTCTTTAAGGCAGATGGTTATTCCACAGACTCATTATACACTATATTCTTTAGGCAGATATTTGAAACTGACATCAATGCTGTAGGGGGATTGTCTAGACCTAATTAGCAATACATGCTAATTAATTCTCCCTTCCTTTCCTACCCCTCCTCATTCAGTCAGTCCCATCTTCCTGTAACTCTCCTCTTTACTTCATTGCTGTCGTCCTGTCTGTCTTCTCTACTTGTGGCCTTTAAATGTTGCTTGAATAATCTTCTCTGTGGGCGGTTTAACCTTCCCCTGACCCTGCTTGCTCTCTGACAAAAGAGCATTGGCCTGTATGATGAAAGCACACGTACACAAACACAGAAACGTAGCTACACATACACACATTTGCACAATATACACATCGACAGTTTTACAGTTTGTTAGCCTGCTCCATCTCTTGGGAAACAGGAAGTTGACTGGAAGCTACTGGCTGAGGTTCCCATGGAGAATTCTACGTATGTGCAGATATATGTATGGTATATACGTACGTCTGTCTCTTAAACACAGAGAGTAAGAGAAATGAAATAAACAAAGAGTATTAAGAAAGTACTTACTAGGTACTCATGCAACAAATGTGTAGAAGAAGAAGCCAAGAAGTTATGGAATAAAGGGGTTGAAGACTATGGAATAAATTACACTGCATTTTAAGTTACTGACAACTATATGGCACTGCAGTATTGCTACGAAGTAAAGAAACAGAGCTGAAGGGCTGACAAAAGAGCGCACAGTACATCAGCACTGAAACTGCACTGAATTACACCATATGGACATTCATGGCCGAAAGCTGAAGGTCCTTAATGGCAACAACATACTCATACCCTGAATGCAACACTCAAAACAAAAGCCATGACTTATCCTGTATCTATCTAAAATACCCCCCAATGTGTTCTCATACAATGTTTCATATGATATCAAACAAATTAGCACCCCACACATGACATGTACTTGATGTTAAGTTACACAGAGTAGTTTAGGAAAAGAAACATGGTGATGATGTACCTTGACATGACTCAAAGTTAAATTGGTTTCACACCATTCCCAATGCCAGTCTCCTGGAGGAAAGTCCAACACGTTCTCATCCCAAGCTGTCAAACATTGCTGCTTTGTCAGTGGCCTTTCACATCTCCATATTAGATATCTGATATATCCTTCTGCTGTTGACGGTGGGGTGCCAGCAAAAACATGTGCTTAGGTTTAGAAAGTAACATGTGACACTGTTCTGCTCTACTAGACTTATGAACAGCGCCCAGATTCGTTTACTACACTCAATAACTAAAATACTAACTGTAAGGTGCTCTTAAAATGCTCATTAAGTAGGTGACAGTCTACTGATTGTTAAAGAATAAAGACTCTGTACCTGTGTGTGTGTGTGTCTCCTTATGCTGCACCTTTAAATCCCATCTGCTGCTGAATACATCACATGACTAAACAACAGCACATTAGCCATTTCAAATTCCCAACATCAAAATATTTATTAAACCTAAAATAACCCCTAAATATTAACATAAAATACAACCATCCAGTTGCTTAATAGAGGTAAATCTCAATTCAGCCTTTTGTTAATGAGATGAAATAAAACACCAGGTAACCTCAATAGCAGTAATTCAAATGTGTGTTAAAAGCACTTTAAACTTCCATAGAGATATAGCCACTGTGAATTAAAGGCACTCTTTGATTCTTAATAGAAATACACCAAACGTGCATTAAAGGCACTCTTTAAATCTCATCAAAGGTCACCAAACTTATTCACAATCATTTAACAGTATTTAAGTGCACTTTAGGCAATAATGGGCCCACCTTTTAATGAAATAAAAATGGCTGGCAAAGTCACTTAAATTACGACTTCGACGTCTCTCCGAAACGACATGCAGGCGGGAGAGAGCATGTCCCGCCCTTTCACACACACCTCATCCTCTCCCATGTCACTGGCCCGCCCATAGTCCAGTCAGTAACTTAGGAACTTGACGTTACCTCTAACTGATTAATAAAAAGACAGGATACAGCCGGCAGTGTGACAGGATACAAACAGAATGAGCAGACTAGGTTGTAACGCCTCAGCATATATAAACAGACGGACTTCTTAAATCACAGTACTCCCATGTAAATAGTTACTTTCACTCTCCATGTAAATAATGACACAGGTAACTCCTCTTGTACATAGTTAGAAACTTAAATCTTGTTGCAAATAGTTTCAAAACATTTACATTTTTTTTAATTAAACAGAGAAAACATGAAAACACCAAAATATGGAAAATAAACTAGGGTTAATAAACATAGTAACCCAAAGGGTTACAAACATATTGGTTTGGCATTCAGAGACAAACACCGGACTCTTAGGTGAAAGTCTGGGGTTTGTTGGACCCATCCATCACCACTCCCACCCACCTTATAGGGACTTTCCAGCTCCTTATTTTACATTGTTACCTGCAGCATTTCAACCTGATGCCATCCAGCAGCTGTCATACTGTCGTGACAGGTGCCGTCCTGGACCAGCAGCATATCATAACAACACCAGAGGCTAGGTCCAGCTACATTACATACTAACGCTCCCCGACCCTGTATCATATGCCCGATAGATGACAAGTGAAGTCCGGCCGATTAGCAGCGTATTATGACAACACATAAGGTTATGTCTGGCCAGATTAAACTCTGACGTCACCCCGCCTGACGCCGAAATCAGGCGACAAAGCAGCAGTATACGATGACTGTAATAAGAATGAGCTGGAAAGTTCAATATTTTAAAACCCATCCAGCACCCCAACCTGCCTCGTTACTCAAACTTCCTCCTCCTTTTCTTTCACCATCGCATTGGTCACGCGATTGCAGGCTTCACAATTACAAGGGTGTTTTAAAAAGTACTGGCTTATGATTATCTGGGATATGCACCAATTGTGGTGCATCATTTTTCATAGGGAAACCTACAGAGAGTGCAAAAGATCAGACTGACCTGAACATAAAGAAAGTACTTACAGAGTAATTGATTTCTAGGTCCATCATCCTACACATGAATTTTTACTTTTTACTCATTAGTAGGTACCCAGTATATATTTTACATATGGTACCACCTATGTACAAAATACTTTCAATGTAATTTTCAGGTTATAATCTAAATTGTTGAAGAAAATTCTTCATTGTATTTATATTAAGAAAAGTCATGTGAGTGATTGAAAACACCTGCATATTTGTTGGATCTGATGTGAAAACTTATTTTGCTAATTTAATTACCTCCCTCCAGATAAACTCACAGCTCTCGGCTCTCTGTGGGGAAAAACAAAATAAATGACAGCAATTTACTGCTCGCTGCTTCTCGTCGAAGGAACAGACGTCAAGTCAGCGAGCGCGTCTGTGTTTGTCTACTAAAAAAGTTTTTGTGACAAGTAATGGGATGCTACACTGCTCCCCGACAGCCTGAGATGTCCCCTGTTTACTTCAACACACTGCAGATGGTGTGTAATGGATGTTTTAGCAGATGTATAGATTGTTGGCTGTAACATTTGTCATCATCGTATCTGCTCTTATGAAAGACATCAATCTCAACAGTGTAAATCTGTGGTTTGTTTATTGCGAGACACAGAGAAGAATAATGGACGCCCAGAGGAAACAGAAAAGCCTTTGAGTTATGAATGCAAATTCGCACATTTACGCAGGCACTCATATTGCTGTATTCCATCATAACACAGTCAGCGTGGCAGGCTGAGTTTGTTGAGTGTGTATATCTCTTTGGGCTTGTGATGCCTGGTTGGATCTGTTTGAAACCAGAGTTAAAGAGTGTTCAGTAAACACACACACACTGAGATAGAGAAAGAAATCGGAAATATTTAGATAGCAGCGAGGCTCTGTGCTGATAAAAGCCTTTCTAAAAGTCTGTGTCTGACTCATCACCTTATCTCTCCGGCTGCATCATCTGAACACTTCGCCTCACATGTCAGCTACGTCTGCGTGGGCCTCCGTTATTCATTCTGCAATTACACACATCCACCACCTCAATGACATTAGACAGGTTGTGCTCCGAGTGTTTTTATGAGCAGCTGAACACCTGCGACCTCAGTCCCACACAAACTGTGTATGTGTGTGTAGTGTGGTGTGTATTTCTGTGTTTGTATCAAATGCCATTATTGCCCAGCGAGCCCACGGAGCAGGTCAGTGACTCACCTGTCAAATGGCCTTTTCTAGTCTCGTAAAGGTTTTTTTTTTAAATGTGAAATCATCTCTGATGTGACTCAGAGCTTCTGAAATACCCTTTAAAAGGTTAAAAACAAGACAAACAGACATAACTTTGTATTTACTGGCTTTGGAGTAGTTTGTACTCAGGTATTCTTCTTAGGTATTCTTCTTCTTTATTATTATTGATTGTGTTTCTGTCAGGCCTCATGTGGCCTTTTCTCATTTCCTCACCACGTGTTACCATCCAACTGCTATTAAATTTTAAGATAGATAGATGCATTAATGCATTAAGCACCTGCCAGCCCTCATTCAGGTGAAAGTCCGGGGTTTGTTGGACCCATCCAGCACTCCTCCCCCCTGCCAAACAGGGACTTTCCAGCTCTACCAGCAGTGTTTCAACCTTACACTGTCAACAGTTATACCGCCGCAACAGGTGCTGTCCCTGCCAACAGGCGCGAGGCTAACTTAGCTCTAACTTTGGGGCTAACCCTCTTTACTTTAATCAGCAGGTAACAGGAAGCTTGGAGTTGTAGCATTTATACACTGACAAATAGCCTAAACTGTACACACATGGCTCTGCTATGTTTGACTTCTTACTGACTGCTCCTGTCACCGCACCCCCACTGACACATCACCGGCACATGCAGGCTCCTTTTCTCTTTCTCTGTCTACGGGCCCCACTAATGAGGTATTTAGGACAGCGGCGCCGCACTGTATAGTGCTGTCATGGGATGATTAGGGGGCTTTACAGTTGTCATTGCATAATGTCATGAGTGGCCATCAGAGGGGCCCCTTTTTCCCACTTTTTGTGGAGGGGCTCTTCTGATGATGCTGCGTCCGCTGTATCCGTCACAGTCATGGCAACAAAGACCGGTGATAAACAGCCTACCTAAGACGAATTTCTTGTATGTGTCATGTGAGTTGGACGCCTGCCCTGTTCATTCCAATGGGAGAAGTGAAAGTTAAATGTTTTATGAATACTGTGTGCTGCTCATGTAGATGGCTAACTGTAGTTCTGTTCGAGACAATTACAACTGAATAAGGACGACATGCAGTCGTTCAAGCTCCAGTATATGAGGAGACGTTGTAGTTGGTCCTCAGAACCACTGAGGAGTGAAATAATCTGTCTTTGGTCAGTAGGCTTTAGTATGTTGCTAATGTTATCATGGCAGCACACTACTGTAGAATCCTTTAATGTAAGCATGCGTATGACTTGCTGTATTAGGCTCTGATCACACAGAAACGTGAGGCGCAAAGGGAAACAGAGATCTGTGTGGGTACATGAGACCCTAAAAAAGAGGGTGGATCAAGGGGAGTACCACCAATTGGTCCAGGAGCTTCTCCTCCATGATGGCTGTTTCCAGGCATATTTTAGGACGACTCAGAAGCAGTTTGACAACCTGCTGTCTTTCATCGGGCCGTATAGCTCTGGGTATCCAGCAACCGCTACCACCAGTTTCTCCTCCATTGTTTACCAACTGTAAACCTGTTGTCGTGACCACCACAGTTTTCGACAATGGGAAAAAAGATGATGATAAAAGAGATGATGTGGGGCACTGATCAGCTCTGAGATTAAATCTTTTCAACTTGAGGAGTTCAGAGCGCTCCGGCATAAAGCAAAAAGCTTCATTCTCATTAAAACATTTATAAAAAGTTGCATCTAGCTGCTAAAATGCTTTCTGTGTGATCAGGGCCTCAATGTACTTTTAGGTATGGTTTTGACTTTTGGAAGTGGACCTAGGGTATCGAGATATGCCAATATTGACCAGAATTGTGATATTTAAAAATGAAATATTGATATCATGTTAACAACGCTAGGTGAAAATATAGTGAAAATGACCCATTGCCTCTTAAATCATCTCAGTTTATTTCCATTCTCGCTCTGTCTCTCTATCCACCTCCCTACACTCTTACTTTGAGTGTAATTTATTCACCAAAACAGAAGCAAAACACACAACAAACAACCCACATACAATAAACCACACCGCTGTCACCAGTGTGGGAAGAGTTTCAGCTGCTTATGGAACTTGTTTTGTATGATAAAAGGAAAAATAAATCTGTGTACGGGGCCCTTGAGCATATAAAGTGGAGTTTCCCTTTTGTTTTTCATCATGTGAGTTATGCTTTTACAGTACTGGGAACACTGGGCCACAGGTATTCCCAATAGCTAACAATCCACACCTACTTGCACCTGCATCACAGAACACAAAGACAAAAACAAGCAGCCAGCCCAGCAGCTAACAGAGGCAGGTTTGTCACAGTGTCTCTGGTGTGTAGAAGATTGCAAAGCTCACACAGTGGACTAGCTCGACTGAATCTGAGAAGCCATTTTTGTTCAAATGTGCAATGCTCCGTCGCTGCTACGTGTCTGGAAAACATCACAAAAGCACAAACACAGAGAGAGCCAAAGTCCTGACCTGCTTTAAGAGCTTCTTTACACATAGCATGTCGTCCTGTCACAGTTCCCATGTACTGGTGCAGATGGCAGAGGTCAGAATCCGCTGACCTGTGTAGAACTGTAAATGGTTTCCTCGCAGCGGTCGCCCTTTCTTATTCATCTCCGGTCAGATGTGTGCTGATGGGAAGGTACAGTAATGAGTCTTAGTTTATGCTGGCAGTGACCGCGACCCTCGTCTCCCGCTGATAAGGCATTGTGTGTATGTGTGTGTGTGGAGGGAGGTAAAATAATGAGTCAAAGTTTACCTTTACTTATGAAACCTGCTGGGCTCAGATAACCCTGCACAGTGCATGACTGAACACACACACACACATCAGGAAGTGACACGCATGGCTGAACGTGAACGTGAACACAAGGAGCAGGGATCAAATGTGAAAGCTAAAATTAAATTTAGGCACATTTATGTATTTATACATTCCTACTGTTAAATTGCTTCACTTAACGGCCCGCATGCATTTTCCCCTCATTACTCTTCAGTTAATTTAACCTCGATAAAACATGTTAAGCATTTTTTAGTTGAGGCAGGAATATATTTTGACTTTTATGCAGGGAGCACCTCGAAAAGCTGGAACATTAAAAATGTGTCTGCATAGTTACAAATCCTGAAAATACTCCCTGTTTCTCATATGAATGCATTTTCTGATAAACACTAGTTTATTTTGTTCACTGTCACCATTCAGTGCCAACACAGGAAGTAGTTTGTCTTATGTGGTGAGGCAAAAAGTAGAGGTGTGGAGGTTGAGAGGATGGATGAACACCCGAGACAGCAGAGAAAACCATATCTTTTTTTTTTTTTTTTTAAATTAAGTCACAATATTTTAGGGTGTAGTTGGAGTTTTAAAGAAAAAACATCTAATATTACAAGACAGAGTCAAGATTTTATGAGGAGAAATCATAAAATTATGAGAATTAAATTCAATTTATAGGAAAGATTGTGCTGTTACTGAGAACAAAGTCATAATCCTGTATATATTTTTGAATATACCATGTATTTTGAGAATAAGGTCACAATATTTCTAAGAATGCCAAAATATAATGAGAATGAAATCATCCTTTTGAGGAGAGGATGATTATTAAAACATTTTCCAACAATAAATTATAAAATTATGAAAACTAAGTCAAAATACTGAGTGTAAAATTATAATAATTAAGCATAAAAGTGTCCTAATTTCTTCGCAATAACAGTTAAGAGCATCATGTCAACATGAGGGATGTGGATGATTTGAAGTTACAGGTTTAACCAAAGGCATCTCTTTACTTTAAGGCTATAAGCAGGGCTGTAACAGTTTGTGTATTCATACCAAACCATCACAATACAGGCTCACAGTTCAGTGCACACAGCTGCATGTGAAAAACATGGTATGTGGATTGATGCATGTAATGTGGAACCAAAGTTCACAAGTGCAAATTCGACGCACATACGATGGCCTTTTCGCCACAACTTGTATTGTGTCTTTCTATTCTTCAAACCACTCACGGCGCTTTTTACACTACAAATCACATTCAGCCATTCACACTGGTGGCCGAGGCTACCGTACATGGAGCCACCTGCTACTCAGTAACCTTTCAAACACAATGGAGCAGCCATTGGAGGCCATTTGGGATTCAGAGGGATACTTCGACACGTGGACTGGAGGAGCTGGGAATCATACCACCAATTTTTTAATCTACCTCTGAGTCGCAGCCGCAGCTTCCTAATGCATATTGTATTTTCAGTTTCCTAGTATAAGAAGTGCTTATCAGTTTACAGCATGTTGTGACCTTTTGCCTTTTGGAAAATTGCTTTGTCAGTGTTCATGTTGAATACACGTGTTTAAAAAGTCCCTTATTTTTAAGAGGAAAATTGCTGATCAGAATCACAGGCAAGGGGATTTAACTTGAAGTGCTTTCAAAATAATTAAAAAGAAATGTGTCCTAATGCATTTGGGGGTTTTACCCACCAAAAACTCGCCCTGACAAATCCTAATGGGGCATCAATCATGACTTATGTGTCTCATTATACACCTTTTTTTGTTGTGCACTACTTTCATGAGACAGCTGATGCATGATGGATAGAAATGCATCAGTTTTGCATTTCTCTCCTATTCAGAAGCTTTTCAATCATCCATCACATTTCGACAGATCTTGGTGAATCGATTTCACGTAGCTGTGCCATTTTCAGAGCTGTGTTATCCACACGGAAAAGCTTGCGAAGCAAAGGTCCTGGTTTGTGTCTTGGATGTACTGCCTTATTTGATAAGAGAAGATGGATGGTAGAGAATTAAACATGCACTGAAACCGCTTCTTTGCTGACTCAGTGTGAGATGCTCAGGGGCTTAACATAGAAAATGACCTGGCACGACTACAGAAGGAACGAAGAATAAGGTGAGGATGGATAGTGGAGGGTGGAGGGGGGGAGAAAATTGTGGAATTAACAAAAGTCTTGAGCCGTGCAAGGATAAATTGGGGGAGGAAAAATGAAAGCGAGTCGGAGAGAAGTGTGAGCGGCAGGGAGCAATGGTGTGATTACATAAAGTCTTTCAGCCAACCTGTGAGTCTCCTCCAGTTTTTCCAATAACCATTCATTCTCCCGGACACCTCCTAACATTTCTCAACACAGCTTGAATTATTCAGTCATTATCCCGCAGCAGAGAGCTTATGAATATCACTCTAACAGATGATCCAAGATGTGGCCCAGCCAAAGGTGTAGACCAGGATTATGGGATCCTACAGTGACTCTGGCTAGGGAAAAAAGGGACATAATATCCTTATTTCAGATCAGTAAAAGTAAATTTTAAGATACCATGCTGCTGGTGAGCTGCCAAATTGAACAACTTTTTAAATAATACTGTTAAATGGAATTAAAATGAATTTTAAAAAAGCTGGTATATCAGTGTTAGTTTTCCCTCACAGCCTTTTCATCTTGGTTTAAGTTTGTTCTGTTTAATTGGATTGTAACCATGTTCATGTTTTATCCTTTCGTCTGACAAGATTTAAAACAAGTCGTATCACAAATCCCTTTATCAAGACACTGTTAGCGAAGATGAAAATAATCTCTTAGCAGGGTAGATGCAGTAGATTTTCTCCATTATCCACAGAGTAATGTGACGTGTGGAGTTATGACATGCCAACAATGCTGCTAGCCGTGCAGGGCCCCTCTGTCATCCTTGATTCCTCTTCCCTCTGACTCTGTCCTTTTCTTACCATCTATAAATCCTCTAAACCCTCTCTCTGTCTGAAGCTGAGTTACCATCCAAGTGTGTCTCACAAATTATTAGTAATGAAAACTGACAAACTGCAAAGAAACACTGCGAGCTTTTACAGCTCCTCCTCAAAATCTCAAGTTTTGGCATATTTTCTTGCAATAAAGATACAGCCTGTCTCCAGAACATATATATATATGTGTGTGTGTGTGTGTGTGTGTGTGTGTGTGTGTGTGTGTGTGTATGTATATATATATATTTATATATATATATTTATTTATTTTTTTTTTTTTTTTTTTATTAGTCTGCAAAAATGGGATCGAGGAGTATTCCCAGGGTTCTATGTGTGTATGGCACTTAATGGGTACATGACGAGCTCCTGTGTTCCCCAGCTCTATTTAACATAATGGAAACCTTAAAAAGACCTCCTTCCTCCTGGTGCAGGACAATGCCCAGCCTCATGTGTCCAGAGTGTGTAGGCAGTTCCTGGATGATGAAGGCACTGATGCTATTGACTGGCCCTCTCGTTCCCCTGACCTAAATCCAACTGAGCACCTATGGGACGTTATGTATCAGTGTATCTGACGCTGCCAAGTACCGCCACAGACTGTCCAGGAGCTCACTGATACCCTGATCCAAACTTCAACAAACTTTCAAGGACTGTATTCTTTCACTTGCGTAATATTGCAAAAATAGGTACATCCTGTTTCAAAAAGATGCAGAGAAACTAGTCCATGCATTAGTTACCTCGAGGCTGGATTACTGCAATTCCCTATTATCAGGTTGCTCTAACAAGTCTTTAAAAACTCATCAGCTCATCCAGAATGAGGCGGCACGTGTACTGACAGGATCTTAGACAAGAGATCATATTTCTTCTGCTTTAGCTTCTCTGCACTGGCTCACTGTAAAATCAAGACTTTAAAAATCCTTCTCCTTACTTACAAAGCTCTAAATGCTCAGGCTCTGTCATATCGTAGAGGGCTAATAGTGCCCTATTATCCCACCAGAACACTGCGCTCTGAGAATGTAGGGTTTCTTGTGGTTCCCAAAGTCTCCAGAGGTGGAATGGGAGTCAGAGCCTTCAGCTATCAGGCTCCTCCTCTGTTGTACCATCTTCCAGTTTCGGTCCAAGAGAGAGACATGCTTTAGGATCATGTAAACACACATTATTTTAGACTATTTAATGTCCATGTAAACAGCTCAGTTGGAATCTCCTATCAGAGTAAATTAGACAGACGAATATTTTCTATCTAACCGCAGGTAGTGATTACTTCTTTGAAAATATCACAGGAGATATTAAGGATGAAACGTTAATGTGGAGCAGACTCACCACAGCTGATCTTGGCTCTGCCTGAGGGCCTGTTAAAGGCCAGTTATTACAGCCTCAACTGAGCTTGATCAAAGTGAATATACTGCTGTGCCTCAGCTCACTGCTTTGGGAGCTTTCCCTGGCATCTTTCAGCACACACAGGGTTTGCCAGGATAATATATTTACAACAAACTGCATCCTGGGCTTTGCATAGAAAGCAGGCTATATGAAACACACTTAAAATCAGTTTTTCTTATAAAAAGCTTTGATTCAGAGCCTGAGCTCTGTGTGAGACCAGGTCTCATTTCATTACATGTGAGTAATTGATGAGAAAGCAGTGTCATGCTGCACACACTGTGATGTGGCTGTAAAATACTTGGGCTCGTCAGTCGGGGGCTTTAACAATAAAAGAGAAGAAATGTAGGCTATTATTAAGGTCCAATCAAACAGCCTAATTTAATGGAAAGAGAAGATGCTGGAGTGAGACTGATTTAGATTAAATGTGACACTCTCATGCCCCGACACGTGGATACCAGTGGGAACAGACAGAACTAAAACATCTTACAAAAGGCAGTTTAAGGTTAAACCAATGTACATTGCTCAAAAAAATGAAGGGAACACATAATGGTCACAGTCGTCAGTGAAACATCAGGGATATCAGTGTGTCCATTTAGGAAGCACAAGTGATCGTGAATCAGTTTCAGCAGCTTTGGTGCAAATCAAAGTGACAACAGGTGCAATGGAGAGGCAAAAGCAAGACAACCCTCCAAAGGGGAATGGTTTAACATGTGGTGTCCACAGACAGTTGCTCTCTCCTTATCCTTCCTGACTGATTCTTCTCTAGTTTGGTCTTCTGCTAGTGTCCTTGTCACTACTGGTAGCATGAGGCGGTACCTGCAGCCCAGTCAGGTTGCACAGGTAGTCCAGCTCCTCCAGGATGGCACATGGTCACAAGAGGTTTGCTGTGTCTCCCAGCACAGTCTCAAGAGCATGGAGGAGACACCAGGAGACCGGCTGTTACAGGAGGAGGGCTGAGCAGGGCTGTAGAAGGTCATCAACCCAGCAGCAGGACCGGTATCTGCTCCTTTGTGTGAGGAGGAACAGGAGGAGCACTGCCAGAGCCCTACACAATGACCTCCAGCAGGCTGCTGGTGTGCATGTTTCTGACTGTCAGAAACAGACTCCATGAGGGTGGCATGAGGGCCCCATGTCCTCTAGTGGGACCTGTGCTCACTGTCGCTCGATTGGCATTCGGCCAGAGAACACCAGAATTAGCAGGTCAGCCATGGTGCCCTGTTCTCTGCCTGTAACATCATCCAGCATGACCGGTTTGGTGGTGGGTCAGTGATGGTCTGGGGATGCATATCCTCGGACAGACCTCCATGTCATAGCCAACAGTACCCTGACTGCTGTTAGGTACCAGGATGAAATCCTCAGAGTGATTGTCAGACCTTATGCTGGTGCAGAGGGCCCTGGGTTCCTCCTGGTGCAGGCCTCATGTGTCCAGAGTGTGTAGGCAGTTCCTGGATGACGGAGGCACTGATGCCATTGACTGACCCTCTCGTTCCCCTGACCTAAATCCAACTGAGCACATATAGGACGTTATGTATTGGTGCATGTGACACCACCAAGTATCCCAGCAGACTGTCCAGGAGCTCACTGATGCCCTGATCCAGGTCTGGGAGGAGCCAGGACGCCATCCACCGACTTATAAGGAGCATGTCCAGACATTATCAGGAGTGAATACTGGCATGCGGGGGACAAACACACAACTGAGTCACATTATAAATTGCCATGATAAAATTCACCCAATTAATTTCTTTTTTTTATTTTGATGTTCGGTGTGATTTTGAATCCAGCCCTCAGTGAGTTGATGATTTTGGTTTCCACTGACCGTCATTTAGTTCTCAACCAATTATACAATGTACACCTGTGAAGATTTTACACTTGTTTATTTCATTCATCAAGATCTGATGTGTGTTTTAAGTTTTCCCTTATTTTTCTGAGCAGTGTATTTAAAGAATCATTTTGTGTATGTTATAATGAAATGTGTGATCCTCTGTCTCACTCTGTACTTTATGTAAATGAGGCGGACAGAAACTGAACATTACAGAGCTTTCAACGCTGGACTTTGCAGTGCTGTTGTATAATGAATGGCCATGTTGTATAATGCATATGCATTGCATAAGATGGTCGAGGTGTATCTAACAGCGTAAATTCGGAAATGGCTTAGAAAATATGTGGTGTGGGAGGATTTTAATCAGCGGTCTGTAGAACCTGTGATGCGTCACCCTGCCTTAAGGAGCTGTCCAACTACTTTAATTAATTTCATTAGTGTGACTATCAAAGGAGATTTAAAGCTCCCACGGGGACCTGCGTCGGCTGTTTCCACCTCACAACAATAACACTCTGGGAGTAAAGAGATTAAAACCTGTAAAGGGGGGGAGGCCATTTCTAGTTTTTATCCAAACTATAAAAGCTTATTTCCACCAGGAAAATGAAAAGACAGAAGAGTAGGTTGTAAAAATAAATTGAGATCGACATTAGCTGATGTTAGATAGCTGCACATACAATTTATTTATTTTATTTAACCCATATTTAACCATATAAGACCTGTTGAGATCAACTATCAGAAACATAAATGTTTAAACCTTTGGACACTCTTCACATCGTTAGCTCGGTGAGATTCTACACAATTCAGTCATTCAGTTTATTTTGCTGAAATCATAAGCAACAAAGTGTTTCCAACAAACAAAGTTTCCACTGAGATCCCCTCTTGTTGTGATGTTATTTCCTCTGCAGCTGTGTCGGTAACATATGCGAGTGTATTCCAGAAGCCAGCTGCATCATTCAGGAGGGGGCAAAGCTTGACATCCATTACCTTCACACTGTCCAGGTGGATAACAAGCAGGCCACAGGAGCAGGCAGGTGCAGCCTGAAGTGACAGTGAGTGGTCAGGCGAAGCTGCATGCCTCACAGCTTCCTGTTTACTGCTGTGCATGCAGTCATATCATCATGTTCTACTGGACGTGATAACTTGCATACGAGGAGAGGTATGGAGCTGTGAGAATGTTTATTTAGAGGGACGAAAAAAGTCACAGGTTCATGAGCAGCACACTGTCTCACTGGTAGAGTGCTGCCCTCACACCAGCGTCTTTATTATCATATTCATCACATGTTAATGGTGCTCTAATTAAAATGGGTCAGTGCAGCAGCAGCAGCAAACACGAGCAGATGCAGCATGACCATGCAAAGGGAAAACCATGTGTTGTATGCATAATATTAAACACAAAAAAACATGATGCTGCATGATAATCAAATTTAAAAATGATGCTAAATTTACCACCAAGAAATGTATGTGCGCTCTTAAGATAGAGAGCTACCTCTACGCTGTTGAATGTGATAATTAAGGTGTACGTTATCTGAAATAATTGAATTATATAGCCTATATAACTGTATTTCTTTCTCCTGTATCAGTGCCTCACAGCTCATAAACCCCCCAAAAATCATGCTGTAGGAAATTCTCTTTCTTTGTGTGATTCAGACACAACACATTTCAGCCTCGAGAGAACGGTCGCCCGTGGGAGTGTAACATCCGCTGGAGCTCGACATAATTACAACCGATGCCTGGCAATCGAAACCTTGACAAAATCATTCCTCAGCTTTTCAAACGACGCAGTGGCCAGCCTCACACTGCCTCCACTTAGAAACACAAAGCAAATATCATGAGATTGATGCACACGGGCAGCCCAGAGGCATTAACAGTAATGCATATGATAATGAGAGACATTTTTTATTTCACCTCCCGTGCTATGTGTCGCTACAGCACCATTTGTCTACATACTGTTCTCTCTCACACACAAGCCATCAGTGTAACAGTTCATTTCAGGTTATCTCAAATAGCCTTCACTGCTGCCCAGCTTCATTTGGGTTGTTTTCCATTGATGGATCCTCAGGCCTTTGCACACCAAGTCTGTATTACTTAAATCTGCCACCTGATAAGAATTGTAATGCACAAAACTTTGCACACTGAGTCAGATGCATTTTGTCGTTCTATTATTTGTGAAAATTTACAGAGCGAGGCAAAATGGTGCGAAACATTTGCTCCTTTGTTTCTCTCCACTGGAGCTGCCTCCCTGGCTGTCACCACTCTCCGCCTGCTTCCTGCATTTGGCACCTCGGCTAACTAAATTATGAGATGATACTTTGCGGCTATTAACTTACACTCTGCTTTAATTATCATCATGGCTGTCTTGCATTTCGAGATAAGCTAATGTCACGTTATCTTTGTTTTGGAACAATTCAAGAAGGATTGCATCAATATATTTCCACTCTTGTTCTTGCTGGCCCCCTGTCCTGTCCTGTCCTGCCATGTTACTCTCTCTTGTTGTAGATGTAGCTAACGGGCCTTTACCAGTGTCACTTTTGGCCACACTGAGTCAAGTCATGCTGCACCTGATTTGTGTTTCCATTACCAGTTTAGGCCTGCCATGCCAACAAAGATGGACTTTCTCTGGAGTAGGTCCAAAAGCTGGGCTGCCCGCCCTCAAGCAGGCAGCCGTGGCATCTTGCTGACCGGAGCCAACACCTGACAACCCCACCTCTCCTCCTCAATGAAGCCGTGTGTGTTGGAAGACTCTACTCACCTCTGTCTGCAAGAGAGCAGTGAGAAAAACATTTTTAAACTACTGTTGCTGCTTCCTCTGCAAGCTGCTTTGCAACCTGCCTCCACCCCAGCTCCTCCTTTTCATGACTTATCAGTGTCATTTCTGTTTGTCATTGATGCTGCTCTGTTCTGTTCCCAGGGGTCTTTGCTGCTGCTCTCCCTGCCTTAGGCTTTCCATGTAGGCGCATGGAAGAGGCTTTCTGCGTAGGCCTGAGGAAAGGCAGAGAGGCCCCAGAACAGAGCCATACTGCCAAATACAATACTGCAAATGGCAATAAACTTTTCTCTGACTAAAGGGTTCCTGACTGAATTGTGGTTTGGAGTTTAGTTTCTCTCCTGCTTCCTGTTTTTACTTCAGATATCTGCTTTATTTCACTGTTTCATGTTTGCTATCAGCTCTATTAGAAGCTGTGAGAAGTTGCTGCTCGAAAACTCAACATTTCATTATTTTGCTGCTTCACAGGGGACTTTAATTTTGAGGAATTTATATGAAATGAAATGTGTTTATCACTGAATAAGCGGAACTTTGTCAGCTGCTTTTCTTCATTAAGTCAAGTGCAATAATACAGCAGAGAGGAAAGTGAAAGCAGAAACAGCCACAGTGAGATGATGTTGATGAAGAGCTGCAGACAACAGGCTCTTACTGCACCTCTGCAAACAGCTCAACAGGTAAACCTCTTTTATCTGCCCTGCTGTGGAAAAACACAGGCAGCAAAAATAACAGGGGACATAAGCCGTGCTTTAAGGTGTCATCACACAAGCTAAGCCGTCATTAGTTAAAGACACACCTTAAAGAAGGTAGTAATGGGAATGCAAATCCCTGCTGCACTGAGCTGACAGACCAAATCAAGCCAGGCCAGGCCATGACTGTCGAAACAGGGTACAAGTGTCGTAGAGATTAAGTCACATTTTTCACTGCTTCTTGGTCAGACAACAAAAAACACAGAAAATCAAACCTGCTCCGGACACTTCCTGAGTTGGTGTAAACATGATTTACACAACGTGACGTATTTATTTTTAAACGTGCAACAAATTTAGACAAAAAATACAGGACATGATGTGTGATACCTTTGGTCTCAGAGGATCTATATGCATCATAAACAGAAATAATTGGATTAATGAGATCTGGTGGAGCCACTGAAAGTGCTGCAAAAACAAGAAGCTTCAGAGGAGAAGATGAGACGATGCTGCACACAGGAGGGAGGGAGGAGATGCTCAGAACAGAGAGGTAGGCTGGAGGAAGCAGCACGGGAGATCAGAGGACTGATGTGACACAAAGTCATGAAAGACAGAGAGGACGATAGAAGAACTGAGCGACAAAGATGAAGAGTGGGTGGAAAGGTACTTACAGGAATGAAGGTGACTTTGAGGGAAGGGAAAGAAACGGAGAGGGTGGAGGAGGATTCACTCAACTACGACTGCTGTGCATCAAACTGAACTCGAAGAAGTGCAAAGAAGCACAAGTTCAAAGACAGAGAGGTTTGTCATCTAAAGGTTTCAGTATCGTCTTGGACTCGACCACATTTTTACTCTTTTAATTCAGGGCTAGTCAAGACTACAACTGCGGTGATAACACTAAACTGCCTACGCAAAAAAAGGAGCGTTGGATAAGATCAGTTTAGCTGATTTCAGGCTCCTTTGTGTTTGTATTTGTTTGCTCATAGAAAACAAAGGAAAATTCTCACACATAAAATTCACCTCTGCAATGTCTTGTGATTATTTTATCGACATTTCTCATGGCACATTTATACAGACAGACACATGTACAGTGCGGCAGTAAAAGAGATAAATGAAGAGGAATCTTCATTTGTTTCTGTGTTTGTTTTACTGGGTTTGTGGATCTTCCAGATCAGTTTGAGGAACGCCGATGGTTTCAATGTTCCACATTTTAGTGTGTGCCATGCAGTTTGGGACTCGCATCCTTGTGTGCACACTTTATATAGAAATCAGTGTGTTGTCAAAGTGCTAATAAATTTTAAACTAAACAAACCGATGTACATATGATGAGTAACCGAACATGAGGTAATGATGTGGGTGAGTATGGGAATTATGCAACCTTTTGTCTGGCTGTGGGCTCGGCCAACACAGTCTCCAATATGTAAAAATCATCATCTGAGAACTGTGTCTGGAAAGTGAGTTTGAGTACAACTGAATTTCCCTGCAAACCAAACACCCTCAGCTGGTTAAATTATGAGAAAACAGATACAGAAAATGCTCAGCTTGATTAAAGTTTGTGACAGTCAGAACTTCAACAGGTTTAAATTAGTTAAGTCTGTATTATCAACATTTTCAGAGTTCAACACTTCATGGAAACATCTCTTCTTTCTGTCTGTCAAACCTAATCCCCAACACTGCGTTACATAACGCTGTGCATGAATAACGTTTGCTATTATCTTTATCTTCAGCTTCACCTGAGGGCTTTAATATTCCACGGTCTGCCCTCACAAGAATATATTATGACACTCATTTCATGTGTTGCTATTTCATCCAATATCGAGCACCGCACTTTATTCTGAGGATCAGGGCTTTTTTTGCATTTAAATTCAATTGCACAGCACAGGATGGAGAATAAAACTGAAGATTCCCATTTTCAACACAGCAGCTCCCAGCATGCATCATCCAACACAGCCCTGCTTGCCTCTTATTGAAGAGCTGGATCAGCAGTTTAGAGGGAAATGTATGTAAATTGAAATGTTCGGCTGCCTGTTTAGCTCCTGTTTTTCATTCTCAAACAGAAAAAATCCAAATGCATGGTGATGTTGACATGTAGATACACTGTGGAGCTCAGAACAAGAATGCATGAAATCATATTACACTGTCCAAAAGCAGCCATGTGTTATTAATAAAACTTCCTCACCATGAATAAACCCTGCATATATTATCAGTTTTTACACCAGGGACCATGTTGCGTTATCTTTTTTTCTGAAATGGTGAAACGCATAATGAAATGTAAT
The DNA here is from genome assembly GCA_019142605.1 of Cephalopholis sonnerati. Classification (NCBI taxonomy): domain Eukaryota; kingdom Metazoa; phylum Chordata; class Actinopteri; order Perciformes; family Serranidae; genus Cephalopholis; species Cephalopholis sonnerati. Next base: position 27,819,121 of record JAGQAX010000021.1, read on the forward strand.
CTTCTTTTTATAATGGGAAGTGACTACATCAGCAGTTTGGAGACAATCCCCAGTTGTACAGCGCACAAGTGTGTAACATGGGTGAGTGCACACAGTGTCAACCTGCACATGTTGTGACACGTAATCAACAGCTGCGGCCGGGTTCAGCAGTGCATAGTTGACAGTAGAAATTAAAACTCCTCACTCTCAGAGATGCTGTCGAAAGTCCAACAACTACAAGACGTGATGACGGCAGAGCAGCCTCCTGAGAGTAAAGCTGAGGAGGATTACTCTGTGCGAAGTTATGATCTTCTTACTGTACATGTAGAAGTCATGTGTGATATCAGCTGTTTGCATTTGTAAGGAAAAGGAAGGTCTTGTCAGTGCTTGTTTTTCATCTCATCCTTCCAGCTGTAGTTATCCTCCATCGACTCAGTGTGTCAATAGCTTCCTCTCCTCGTGGTTATGAGTAATGACAGCCATTTCCCTGCTGTCTGGACTGCAGTCATGCAAAAGTGCTCCCCTGTCATTTCTGATTTTTGAAGATTGAGATTTTAGAAAAACAAATAAAGCAATCAAATGGAGACGGAAGTGCCGGAAAGCACCCCAGCAGGATGTAAAAAAAGACCTAGATACAGTGTTGGACGCAGGGCCTCGCTCATTTCTCTGCAAGTTGCTCAGTTGCACATGAAGCCAAAACTATTTTACCTCCTGAGTGTATATTTATCCGTATCTTTCACATCATTGGGCCCACAGAGTAAACGCACAAACGACTTTCTCCAGCTAAGTAGCAAACGTCCGCACTGCATTTTCCACGCAGCGCTGCTCACTTCCTTTTCAGTGCTCATGTTAATCAACTGAATGCCCTGCGGCCTGGAGCTCCGTGGCCGGCTCCCAGTGTGCAGCAACCTTTTCAGCATCTGTGAAGAAAGAATGAAAATCAGGCACTCGTGCTTGGAGCAAAACAAATGCACTTGAATTAAGTTAAAAAGCCTTTATTCAAAAAACAAGGATGCTGACATTAAAACACAGACCGGTTTCGACCCTGAGGTCTTCATCAGGGTGCGAGAAGGGTGGGCAGGAGTCAAGCGAAACATTTTATAAACTTGGTAGGGGATGTCACCCAATCCTGAATCATAAGTGAATGCAGGTGGGTGACAACAATGGATCACAATGAGAGGCCATTTTGAAGGTGACCCACCTCCACACGTGTTCAGAGAAAAAAAAAAAGACAAAGAAAAAACACCCTGCACTAAAATGAGACATTACTAGACAAACAAAAATAATAAAAAAGAAAAGAAAAGAAAGAAAATACAATCCATTAAATCATTAAGACCATACAGAAACATAAAGAAAACAAAAATTGAAAAATAAAATTAAAATATCTTCTTCTTATTAATCATGATATAAATGATCTGATTCTGATGAATTAGAAAATATACATCCCATGTTTACTTATTTAACACATTTGTCAGTTGTGTCTAATCGAAAGTGAGACAGACAAGCAGGCAGGCAGAGACAGAGCTCTACTTTTAATAAGAAAACTGGCAGACAGACAGAATCACGTTTCCTCCAGGCAACTGACATATCGCAGCGCTTCCGCTTCCAGTGTGAACATGGCATCAAAAGGAAGCAGGTTCTCCATCAGTACACCTTCTCTTATAACATGGCCTTTATAACTTCAGAGATATTTTGCAAATGGCATCCTCGTGATTCTTAAAGCTCCATAAGCAAATGTTTTTTTCACTATCTTTTTGCTCCTCCAGGAAGGTGTCCTCTCCAATGTCTCTGGATTGAATTGCAGTGTCATTATTGATCAGCTCTCCAAACGGTCGATTTCTTCATCCGCCGTGATAAATGGTCAGTAATTTAAATGATTACTGAAGCTGACACGCTGCAGAGATTGTACACAGTTTACCAAATGATTTTGGGGCACAGACAGTCAAATTATAGCCCAAATATTTACACACACAGACAATGATCGTCTCCGTCCCTTGTCAGAGAGGGAGTTAGAAACAGTTACAATATTTGAGTCTTTAAGTTATTCTGATGGCATACATTTTATTTTTTGGAGACAGTGCTGATGGAAATTGGTGCAGCGTGTGTGTGTTTTCATCTCAGTTTCCTTACATTGGCTGTTTTGTGTAAATTTAAATTCACCTCACAGACATAAACAACAAACAGAAGCACTAATTAGAACAACACACCTTCAAAAGACTTTGCTTCTTCTTATTTTGCCCATAATTCTCATCTTAAAATGCAGACAGAGAACATGAGGATCAATAAAGTAACTATCTACAGTACCTAAACATACTGCATATTTTTTGGGGTGCTTTCCAAGCCTTGCCACATATTGGAGACAATAGTGGAGAGCAGAGCAGAGAGGTGAGGCTGAACCTGTGGCTGAAGCTGCCCTGGTCACGTAATGCCCCCATGTGATCACTTTACATTTATGTAATAAATATGCAAATGTCATTTAGATGGTAATCTGCAGGAGAAATAAATTAATAAATAAATGGATATAATATTCATCCTCTTCCAGTGATCAATTTGACCCTGACAGATGTGATCACTGTAAGAGGGTTAGCTCCACATTTTGCTCTCTAGCTTTGCAGAAATACATTTATTCTGCTTCACAGTCTGAGCTCTCTGTCAGTGTTGTCTTTGTTTGCACTGGTGGTTCATGGCAAACCTTTAACCTGTTAAAATTTCATACCTCACACAGGTCATGTCATGAAGTCAGTGACCCAAACAGTGATGCACAAGCAGAGACACCAACCCACTATTTGACAGCATCATGATGGTCCATTTACCAACACGCAGAGAGGACATGTGGTTACAGAAACCCTCTGGTACCTTCAAGTGTCTCATTAACACATGTAAGCACTGTCCAACTTTGACTCAAACAAAGACTTTTACTGATTTCAAAACAGCAAGGACATATGACCAAAGAGTGTCATTAACTGCAAGATAACTTTTAAAGTCTATTGTTAAAGTGTCCATGCAACTATTTTTTATGTAGGACGCACCAAAAGACACCTCAAAGACAGACTTTCAGAACATAAATACACGATTAGGATGCAGAATGAGGCCAACTTCATGGCCAAACATTTTAAAGAGGTACAAAATAGTAATGATTCCTTATTGAGGATAGAAGGTTTAGAATCAATACAGGCATCCATTAGAGGTGGGGGTGGTTAATGCAGACTTCTCCAAAGAGAAACTTTTTGGATATTTAAACTTGATCCAATGGAATATCCTGATTTAAATGAGGAAACTGATCACACAACCTTCCTTTAAATGTGAAATATCACTATAAATAATATAATATAATATAATCTTCTTCATATTTATTATTATTATTATTTTAACGTTATCATTTATTTATTTAATTAATCATTTATTTATCTATTTATTTATTTATTTTTATTTTTATATTTTTTATGTTATATGTTTCTGTATGGATCGAGCTTAATATTTTAAGTAATGGACTGTGTTTTCTTTTTAAACTTTTTTTAATTGTATTTATTTTATTTTATTTTTTCTATATATTTTTATATTTTTAATTTTAATTTTAATTTTAATTTTAATTTTTATATGATGCATGTAAGTTTCTTTGGTAATTTCTCATTGTAGTGCAGCACGTTTTTTCTTTTCTTTTTTTTCTCCTCTGAACACTTGTGGAACCGGTCGGTGTTTTAATTTAAGCAGCCATGTTTTTTTTAATAAAGGCTTTATACCTTAATTCAGGTGCATTTGTTGCCTGCTCCACACATGAGTCCTGAAGTCCATTTTTTCTCCCCAAAGCTCTAATTCACTAGGCTGCATCTGAGACAGTGAGGATCCCCACATATCTGCAGGACAGGTTTAAAATAAAAAAAAAGCCAGCGCTAAATTAATTTCGGCAAAAAAAAAAAAATAGGTGAGACCTCAGGGAAATGATCTCAACCACTGAATGCTTGGATTCAAATGGAATTTAATGAGGTCTTTTATAATCTAAAGTCTGCTCTGGTCAAGTGTGACAGGGCCTGGGTCACTCCCTCCTCTGGCTCAGTGGCTGAAACCACTGGGAGGTGTTTTTATTGCACACCTGCTGCATGTGGAGCTTCTGCAACACCAGGGATGCATTTCCTTTGTGTAAGTAAGGAAGAATAAAGGACTTAGAGCGCAGGTGGTGAAGAAGCTTATGGCTGCACCTGGGCAGCTTCATCCAGCTCTGTTCATCAGTGAACGTGTTCCAGCCACCATCAAAGCAGCAGACAATGTACCTTTGAAGTCAACACGAGGGAGAAAGACAGGCAAGCTGTTGATTTACAGTCAGTGAGAGATGTACACCATCGATCGTCTCATCTGACTCCGCCAAAACAGAGAGTAAATTAATTTTCTTCAGATGTTAAGAAATACATTGACCTGCGGGCAATAAACTGGAGAGGCTTAGATCGATTGTATGATCTCTGTCCAGTTAATTAGTCTGAAACAACATCCACATTAGCCTGTATTGACCCAACAGCCCTGTAATTAGATCTGTGATGTAACTTAAGCCATGATTGAGACCATTATGTAACATGTAACCACATGAAGCATAAATAAGTAGTGAATATACCTTGGCAGTGACTTTCCTGAGGGGTATCTGCATCATCTTTGGGGGCAGATTTTTAAATGTTCCAGGAAATAAAGCTTATCGAAAAGGTCAGTCGTCTTTGTGGTAATTCTGATTCTAAGCCTACATGACTCAACACTGTGTAGAGACAAGAATACACCATGCTGCTAATGATACAGCACGGTTGCTTGGAGCGTTTTGGCTCCATTTCCACCTGGTCTAACGTATAATTTGTAGCTGAATAATTACATCAGATCCACGGTCCTTTGCATCTCCACCTGGTGCTATAAGAGTCCTCATTATCTCAGCTCTGCCTGCACTGTGATTAGACGTCAATATGCAAATTTGACCCAGATGTGGTGCATTTGAGTCAAGGGTAGCGATGCCACTAACAGACATCGTTACTTTTTATATCGCAATTTGCGAGGAGAGACTCGGCGGCCACAGCTCTTACTTGTAGCTTCTGCGAGGCAGGAAAGTGACCTTTCAACATGTAGGATAGATTCTTCCCTTGTGATCACGCTGATGTGTTTCTCCTTATTCAGACAGGACATCCACAGTTAGATCACACCTGAGGGAATAATAAGAACACATTTATTTAAAGGCGCCTTTCAAAACACCCAAGGTCACCTCACAGAGCATAACATAACACACACAACACGAGACATATTTTAGGGAAACACATATTGTTGCTAGGATAACAACAGTATTACTGTTTACTACTGGGGGGATCTTGATCTTGATCAGTGTTGAAGTGCACAAGCCAGTTTGAACAGGTTGGTTTTGAGACGGGATTTGAAGGACGTTATGCTGTCAGGCTGTCGAATGTGTGGAGGTAGGAAGTTCCAGAGCCTGGAGGCAGAGCAGCTCAAAGCCCTGGCACCCGTAGTGCTGAGGCGTGAGGTGGGAACGGTCAGGAGACCAGCAGAGGAAGAGCACAGGGAGCTGGAGGGGGTGTACGTCTGGAGGAGGTCAGAGAGATAGGTAGGGGCTTGGCTGTGGAGGGCTTTGACGGTGAGCAGAAGGTTTTTGTAATCAATCCGGTACTGAACAGAGAGCCAGTGTAGTTGCATGAGAATGGGGGTGACAGGATGCTTTTTGAACCTTCGCTTTGCTGCTGTTGAGCTTCACAAAGTTCCTGTTCAGTGTTTTTTCTATATAGATGTATATTTTCCTGTAGTGTTTCGAACATGTGGTGTTTAAATTCTGTATTTGTAGGGTGTTGGCACAGTTTGATGCATATATTATACAGGTAGCATGGCAAGTTTGTGGTAAAATGAGCGAGACAGAGTGAAGGTGGACACACTCAGAGCAGACAGGACATTTGTAGTAAAGCTGTCAAGTTGTAGTGAATATACAGTGTAGATTTCAGCTTGTCCACAAATTAACACTGCAGCTCCTCAAGATCAAGTAAAGTTCCCATGTCCCATGTCAACTGCATGTCATAATTGTCATGTGATGCAACTTTGGCCTTGTCTGTTTGTAACAAAGTCACACAAACCACTGCCTGACCAATGTGTGTTGGCACGAGACAAGAATAGGACACTGACGCTTTAGAAATACAGCAGCATTATTTATATTGTTGAGCAGTTATCACTCATTTGACTCAAACGTAGCGCAACCATGTCATGTGATGTGTTACTTCAGTAACCCTTAAGAGCAAATATTTCTGACATCATAACAGATAATTGCAGATGAGCATTTAAAAGCCAGGATTTCACATTATACATATTACAACTGACTCTGTGTGTAACATCTGGCCACAGCTCAACACACTGACAATACACTCTCTAGCCATTAAATAGGTTTCCATCTAATCTTGTTACATAACAGTCCATATATACAATATACACTGTCATTATATATCTGTCTTCAGACAACTGTCAGGGTTTGAATGTGATGTTTTGTTTCCTGTTTTATTTTGAAAGTCTGTTGTTTGTCTCCTCATGTCCTGTCCAGTTTCTTGCCGCCCTGATTGTCTGCTAGCTTTCACCTGTGTCTCATTATCTCCCCTGTCGGAGTGTATATAAGCCTGTGTCTCCCCTTTGTTCTCTGCTGGATTGTCTTGTCCTTTGTTTGAGCTCTCTGGTGTATCAATGGGCATGTCATAGTGTACAGACTGAAAAGAGAGGATGGAGTTTTACAGGACTTGATCTCATCCTAATTTGTCATGTAGCAAAGCTTCGTCAGTGGCCAACACATCAAATCTTTCCCCTGTTTCAGTTTGCAGTGATGCAGGTGCAGTGCCTACTGTAATAAACTAAGGGGATCAGGGAACACAGATTGACGCTTCAATCGAGCGCCTCTTTATTGAGCAGGCCGTGGAGAGAGTATTCTGGCACGCACACAGCAGCACAGAAGAATCTCTGACTAACAAGGGAGTGTTGGCTATTTTTACAGTATCGCAGAGTCCCCTCAACAAACAAGTCCTCCATTACATCAACTTCCTCTTTCACTTCCTCGTGCATCTTTTGGTCAAGAGCTGTTCCTGTCTGGAACATCACATACACACAAACAGGTGACCTGCAGATGATCCCCAAAATAAGGAAATGAAACCAACACATAGAATGACACCTCAATCATCATGTCTCACAAATGTCTTCTTTTGCTGACTGCTAGGAGACAGTCACTGTGAGGACACTACAGACACACAGATGATCATTTAAAATGTGACAGCTGTTAAATTTAATAAAAGCATACTTCTACTTTTAGGATTAAAAATAGAAGATTAACAGCTAGTATAGCCTAGTTCTTGTTATCTTAAATACGCGTCTCATTTTCTTGCAAAGCAAGCATCTTATATTTTAAGCAACAGGTGGAGTTAACTGCTTCGTCATTTTAACAATGATCTCCATCATCATTCACTACTCTTCATCAAGATTTGCTACAGAACAAATTTCCTCTTGTTACATGCCGACAGTCTTTTTTAAATAAACTTACAGCGTCGGTACAACACTTTGTTTTTAGGTTTGCTTACTGTTACTTTAAGTTTGGGCAACAAAAGCACAGGGTTTGGTTCAGAAACAAACACCATGGTTGAGCTTAAAACATTGAGCACATTGAGTCTGATGCGTTTTTTTTCTATGCGTTGTGAAAATTCACAATATGAAACCAAATTCAAAGATGCATTTCCTCTCCTGCTTCTTTCCACTGTGGAGTTATAGTTCTGTCACCACTCTCCCTCCCTGTGTCTGGCATTTGGCCTTGCAGCTGCATGAAGGGGCGGAGCTGTCCTCCATTTCTGTCTCCACACTGTCTGTCTCTCTGTTTGTGTGCGGTTCAGCGTCATACTTCCATTTGACCATGTTGTTGAGTTAGTTTGCCGTCTCTACCAAGTAGCTGTCCGTCAGTCACTCACTCTACAGCAGGAAACGGCATTTCAAAATGAAAGCTCTGTGCCGTAAAGTCACTGTGTGTCAGGATTTGTCCAAGCCTGTTTTTTTTCCCTCCCCTTCTGTTATGTGTTTGGTTGTCTTGTTCTCCCTGTCTGTCATTCCCAGGGCGGTCGGGGCCACCAGTCTCCCGTTCTCCCTCTCCTACGCACCTGCAAAGCATCAGCCTGATTACCTCATCTCCACTACATGCAGTATAAAACCCAGCTTCACGCTCCACTCTTCGCCAGTTCATTGTTTCAACCTCAGTGGTAACGCTCTCAGCCTCGTTAATCTTTGGGCTCTTGTGGTTTCTTTGGATCTGTGACTGGTTTTGGATTTATGCTCGTTTTTGGATTGTGTGTCGGATACTGTCGCCTCGGTTCGTACTGACTCTGTATATATTTTTGCTTCACAGCCCTGCCCCCAGCCTCGCCTCGCCCTGCCCCGCTGTGTTGTCTCTCCTCACCTGTACTCCTTCACCTGCCCTGGATCCCCGTCGTCGTCTTTGTTTTAGTTACTTCACGGCACATTTTGTAAATAACAGCGCCTTTCACTGATCTGCGGTGAGGGTCCCGTCTCGTTCCTTCAGGTATTTAAGTCCTGACACTGTTTGCGAGTCATGTGCAGTCCACTCAGAATGGATCTGCGACCCACTTTTGGACCCCTGTCCACCAGTTGGGAAGCATTTCTCTAAAGGCTTTTGACTGATGCGAAGAACACAGAAAATTGAATCTTTCCAAACACTTTAACGACAGACTAAAATTTTGCAGTCAGTGTGCAAACCTGATTGACACAATGTGAGGTCGTGTTTATTTTTAGACGTGCGAAAATTTCGGCCGAAAATACGACTCGAGTGTGCAAAGGCCTTAAGGTTGCCTCTGCGTCAATGACGGCTACTGAGCAAGTGTTGGTATTTGACGAGCTGGTAGTGAAATAGGTTTGGCACGTTATTGTCTTCTACTTGTTATCATCATTATTCGTTGGTGAATGCCTGTTTTAGGATAAAAAGAAATATCTGTAATAAGAGACAAAGGCTCACAAGTAATCAACGTGATCGACCACCATGCTGCTACTGAACACTTACATTGTGCTCTCTGCAAGGCCCTGCATTGATGACACATCCTTGAACTGGCGGGTTCACTGTGTAGCTCCAGGGTCTCAAGAAGCCTAAATGGAACCAATTGAAGAGCGAGAGCTGATTTGGTGGAAAAGTGGTATCAGTCAGCTCCACAGCAAATATAAGGTCTAATAACATCACCTCCGCTGCCTTTCAGACTGAAGGAGCCACTTTAGATAGGCATGACGACAAACATTAATCTCGCTGCTCTCTGCTGCTACATCTCCAAAACCTTTTCCAAGGTCAGTAGAAGAGATGAATAACCACAGACCGAAGCCTACACAGTATGCGCTATATCGTTTGTATTTTACCCCTAAGCACCAGGCAGAGAGAGGGTTTGCTGAAGAAAGGTCAGGAGGAGAGATGGTAGACTGATTTTAAGTGCTTCTTGAGAGTTGAAAAATTGAAAAACTTTATTTCCCTGACTTCTTATGCATCGGCTGTTTATTGAGGTCACGTAGTTTGCAGAAAACACAGTTATAAACATTACAGGCACTTAAAGGAAAGTGAGCACGTCTTGCTCAGGAGTCAAAAATGAATTTATTCAGACCACGTTTTAATGTTATTGTCGTAGACATGGACTGAATTCTATTAGAAAATGAAAAACATATTGAACAGAGGAACATAAAAGAAGCACAATACAATGAGAGGGTCAAATCCAAAATGAGGACGAGAGAGTTGTACTTATTCTTACACGCTGGTATACATCAAAAGGTTTGATGTATACTCAGCTTAGATGTATTTGTTTTCTATAAAGATGCAGAACTATAGGGTGAAAAACGGAGCAGACCCCTCTCATTAACTCTGTATTTCATCTCCACCTACACCCAACACATTGACTGACATAAAAGCAGTTAGATCTTCTATCAGAGAGTAAACAGATGTAGACACAAATATCTATCAGGAACTAATTAGCCTTTAAAACCTAATTTGAGTCTCCTTCTTCTTCTATTCCCAACAGGATCACAGTGCCTGCTCTGATACAGTTCAGAGCAATGAAGCATCTGTTGTTTCTTCATTACTTCTGGCATTTTTAGCCTTGCTGGCAACACGGCTCTAGGGGTGGCGTTGTCAGTGTCGCTCTCGCATGGATTGTAATTACATTTGGTGGAGACATTCATGGTGACCAGAGGCTGAGTCTTTGGGGATCCCCTGACTTTTCCTGAATGGTCACCATGTGTTTGATAGTTGTAGTTTTGAGTGAAATGTCTGATAGATATCATGATGTAAGGATAAATTGTTAAGTGAGAGTGTGAGCTTAGGTCTGTTATTCATCTTTCATATCATCTGCCATTCACTCCTCGCATACATGCTCACTCATACGTTCATACTGTCATTGTCCGAGGCCATCAGTTGTGACATGAGCTGCTCTGTCAGCTGATCACAGATAACCAATAACACAGCAACACAGCCTCTATGTTAGCCTATCATCTTACTGCTTCTTTTAAATCTTCACAGATTCATCAGCCTCATCAGCCTCATCAGCCTCATCAGCCATCAGTCTGACAGTCATCAGCCATCACCAGTGTCTGGAATCCTTTGGGATTTATGTTGCTGCTCCTCAGATACTCCTCAATTACAAATCCCTTTGACTTTCTGTTAATCATCACATTAATCTGGACACCTGTAATCTATGTGAAACAATTATTTATATATTCATCAGTCTCTCCTGGTTGAACTTTTAGCATGCTCAAACAATAAATTAAAATGGTAAGTGTCTGGGCTACCCTTGAAATTCGGAGATTTGAATCATGAGTCAGAGACCTCCCAGTCAACTGTTGGTTTTTTCGTTGTTGTTTTGTTTTGTTTGGTCTGTTTGGCTAGTCAGTGTGATGATCAGTGTACTTCTGGGGACGTTTTGGTCCCTAGAGTTTGCTGTGGAGTGAGCACTCCTGACTTCCACGCTATTCTGGTACAGAGTATAGAGTTTATTTTGTGTTGGCAAAAAAGTTGTTGCACATTTACAAGCAAAATAAAAAAAACTAATTATCAAATAATCATATTGAACAACCAGATCTGATTTGACTTACATTATTCTGAGTCAGGGAACAGCCCTAGTGAACACTGTAAACGTTCACGGTACTGCTGCACATTATTGAACTGTTTGAGTTCAACTGTATGAGCTAAAATATTAAACAAGTGCAACAGTCCCAGTAAGTGGAATAAAGACGCAAGGAAAGAAGGCATTGCTAATCGATTCTCTCTGTAAAAACAAAATGTAGTGTTTGAGAACACTATCAACGTGTTCAGCACCATCCCATCCTGACTGTATGCACAACTTTAAGCTCCATTCTTAAATGAAATCTACATTTCAATCACTCGATTTTAAGGACTAGAGCTTTACAAATTTATCTCAGAGGATGTATGACGAATTCATCTTTGACTCTGTTGATAAACAGCTTAAATCAACTATATTTGTGTACTCTCAGATCTGTGAGGATGAAAAAGGCACAAATCACTTGCAGGTAGCTTTGGGTTTTGAAGTTCTGAGAGAGCTTATTTAATTTAGTCAGTGTTGTTTGCTTCCTATTAGTCCTGCTGCAGTTTAATGAGGCCGCACAGTCAGAATGGATTGAATAGCATTTATACAGCAGTGGATTTACTGATGCAGCGGCAGTGACAAAAGCACTGTCATCGTCAGTGTCAACATTAAAAGGATTTAGTGGGAAGAAAAACTGAGGGAGAGTAAATACTCGATGTGTATCGGTCATCAGGAACATGACTCCAAATCAATGCTAATGTTGCTCTGTGTCTGCTGGATGTGCAATGAGGCAATGGTTTGCTTTCAAAGAAGCAACTTTATGAGGTAATAACATGTCATATTGTGTGAGGCAGCTTGTTGTTTTGCCCCCAAGTGACAAAAAATCAATTATTGCAGCTGTAAATGAAACTGAACTATAACAGGAATCAGCGATTGCTGTTGCCTCGATGCAAACTATCAACCATGCTAATGGGAAGAAAAATGAAGGGTGAAAAAGCTGGCATACCTGTGAATATTTTTTGTTCTTTAAAGCCCCTTAAACCATGCTATAACTCTTACATACAACACTGTAACATTAAATATTCAAAGCACTTTTCCATTTCATGTATTTGCATTCATTATCCAGCTATTGAAGTCGTTCATAATTCCTACTGGTCTTATAGAGGTGATAAACTACCAGCTACCACTTAAAAAGTTTCCTCTTCCTTCATATAGAGGATGTGGCTCAGTCTGTGAACTTTGTAAAGACCAAAGTTAGACTACAGACTGTATAACCATTAACATCCCAGCAGCACCTGGAGCAGTACACAGACGTGTGTTCCTGTTTCCTTTAATATTCGCCTCCTGCAGCTCAGACCTGTCTTCCTGCCATCATCTACAGTGGAGGAAACCTCCCTGTGCTGGCTGCAGGAGCTCTTTGGGAAGTTCTGGGCAGACTGGAAAAGCATTAACTGGGCTGTCTTGCACGTGCCTGCGCTGAGTCAGCCATCCTGTGGAAACCACTGTATCTGTGTCAAGAGTGATGGCTGAAAGGGAGGAGCTGGATGTTGATGTTGTCGTTTGCTGTAGCAATGTTCACTGAAGTCCAGCGTCAGATTCTTCCACTGCTGTGCCTTGAAACACCCATGTTAACATATGGTAAAACATAAGAAATATGGTGAAGTGCTATGTAGGGTTCTCTTCCATTAGGCCCAGTTCAGACCAAAGATTCGAAACAAGCAACTACTTGCATTGCACTGTTCTGCAACATTCTAAAAACCTGCCGGTTTGTACCAGTGCAACTAGATGAGACGGTGTATCATCACTATGCAACAACGCTCTGTACTTGCATTCTTATTTCTACTTTTCAGGCTTATTTTGTGGCTGAGAATAATGTGTAGCTTCTTAAAATATGAATGAGGATAGTGATAGTGAGATACTGGCTACAGCTGCATTTGTAGTAGTGATGAAACGGTGAGAAACAGAAGCAAAACAAGCATCAGATGGACTGTATTTATACTAATACGCCACAATAATATAAAAAAAAACAGCGCCAATAAATCAGTCAATGAGAATGTGTGTGTGTGAGGGGCATAAGCACAAACAGCAAGCAGCAGCATAATGAAAACAGAGGGCTCAGCGGGGACGGAGCACCTGCAGCAACAAGCTAACGCACTGTCTGCGGTCATTTTGACTTGACCAGTGGTCTTCACTACAAGCCGACTGGCTGTTGAAACAGGTGACCAGCCTTACTTTCTAAAACCAGCTGCTGGCACTTTGACCAGCTGAGCTGCAAGTGACACCATCAGGCAGCTTGAGTTGAGCCTAGACCGGCCAGTTCACACCTCTGCAGCTTTTCTCTGCAACGTTCTAAAACGGTTTCATCTCGTTGCAAATCTTTGGTCTAAACTGGGCTGTGGAGAAAACGCAATGAAGTGATTGTTAGGGTGCCCTTAAATGGAGAAAGCGTGGTGAGGTGCCCTTGGCGCCCCCACGTTAAAACATTACAAAACTTGAGAAACATGATGAAGTACTCTTTAGGGGACCCTTCCACTGGAGCTCTCTAGGGTTCTCTTCCATTAGAGGAAACATATGGAAGTGTTCTTCAGGGGGCCCTTAAATGGAGAAAACCTTGGTGCCCATGTTAAAACATGACTTAAAAAAGCATGATGAAATACTCTTTAGGTTGTCCTTACATCAGAGAACATGTGATGTAGTGCTCTCTAGGGTTCTCCTCCATTGGAGAAAACGCAATAAAGCAATAGTTAAGGTGCCCTTTCATGGAGAAAATGTGATGGATGCCCTCTAGAGTGCCACTAGGGTTCCCTTAAACGGGGAAAGTCTGATGAGGTCCTCTTGGTTCCCCCACGTTTAATCATGATTTGGGAGAATGAGAAGAAATAGTCTTTAGGGTGTCCTTCAACTAAAGAAAATGTGAAGAAGTGCCCTCTAGGGTCCTATTCCGTTAGAGAAAACGCAATGAAATGATGTTTAGTGTGTCCTTAAATGGAGAAATCCTGATGAAGTGCGATCTGGGACACCCTTACATTTGAAAAAACTTGATGAAGTGCTCTCTAGGATGCCCTTACATTAGAGAAAATGTACTGAAGTGCTCTTTAGGCTGCCCTTAAATGGAGAAGGTTTGATGTGGTGCCCTTGGTGCCCCCATGTTAAACCACTGTAAAGCTTGAGAAATGTGATAAAGTACTCTTTAAGGTGCCTTTCAACTGGAGAAAACTTCATGAAGTGCTCTCTAGAGTTCTCCTCCATTAGAGAAAACGCAATGAAGTGATCTTAAAATGGAGAAAACGTGTTGGAGTGTTCTTTAGGATGCCCTTAAATAGCCAAAGCTGGATGAGGTACCCTTGGTACCAAGGTGTCCCCATGTTAAAACATGATTAAACTTAAAGAAAACATGATAAAATAATGTGATGAGGTTTCTCTCCATGATAGGAAATGTGCCCTTCCAGTACAGAAAACTTGATCAAATACCCTCTGGGTGCCCTTCCAGTGAAGGGGGGTCTGTCAGTGCTAGAAAACTTTCTGCGCTCTGCTGCCCTACCGTATGCAACTCTTATTTCACCTCTGCCCCTTAGACAGTATGAGTACACCACTAGATTCTTCACTTTTTAAATAACCATCTGCACTCTGCCACATATTTTTCTGCTCTCTAATTCTATACTTTATTCTCATGAGACTGATTAGTCCAAAACTTACATAGAGGATATTATCAACGTGTCACACATGATCCTATTCTCTCTCCTGTCGTGCTATTCGACTGTGATTAAGTGTAACCAAGTGTCTTTTGTTTGCTGATTGCATTTGATAAAAAATCATTTCTGTTTGTTCTGAACACCCTGAGACGCCTGCTAATGTTGCTGTTTGCACTGATTCTGCAATTAGCACAGTGGGAAAAGGCGATACAATCAGTGTCTCTATTCAAGGCTTTACAATGGCCACAGAGGGGAAGAATACATTGTTTTTAGACCAAGTTAAGGCCACGTTAAAATAGCACAAAATGTGCGACCCAGGAATAACAACGCCGCCTATTTCTGCTTTTTTAAGCTTTATCAAACCTCTCATAAACAGCTTTGAACAAGAGTGTTAATCTCAAACAATGGGGGAAGCCATGACTCAGGCGGCTAAAAATAATAAGAAAAAAATATCTGGACACAATCTGTGTGTGTGTGTGTGTGTGTGTGTGTGTGTGTGTGTGTGTGTGTGTCAGTAGACCTACATGTAAATTCATTTTCTTGAGGGGAAAGGTCAGTGGAGAAAAGCTGCAAAAGGAGGAAGCACCTGTTTTCTCTCCACACACACACACACACACACACACACACACACACACACACACACACACACACACAAAATGTGCACCGTGTTATTTATTAAAACAAGATTGAGAGTCCAAAGCCCTGCTAGTGGATGAACATTGGCTGTACATTGGCAGTGCTGTGCTTGGAGCAGTGCTAACGTTAGCATGCTAACGTGCTAAGCAGGTGATGTTTATAATGTTCCACAGGTGGGACCAAGTCGTTGTTTTCTAAGTCACAAGTAATTCTCAAGTCTTTGTACTCAAGTCCTAAACTTTGAGAGTCCTAAACGAGACATTAATGCGCTCTTCAACAAACGTAGGCTAATCTTTTTTAATTTGCATTCATTTGTTGAAACATGTTTGTTAAAAAGTTATTTAGCTGTTAAGCTAATGTTAGCTTAGCATTTTCGCCTCAACTTACCTGTGTGCAGCCTCAAATGTTGAACAAATGGGAAAGTTGTTGCTTCTTCATCATCTGTAATTTTCAACCTGCACATTTTGTATACCGCATTCATTTTTTGTTCACCATCATGTAAGTTTTGTAGTTCATGAATGAAAATATGTCATTTTTTTAAACAGGTAGTCAGTAACTAAACTTTGGTTGTTTATGGTTGTTTCCTGCAACTTGTCAGACTGGTTCAAACAATTGGATCATCTGAGGAATCAAGTGTTAACTTGCTGGGAACAAATAGCCTGATGTTGACGTTAGTTGATTTCAAGTCAGAGGGCTTAAAACCACGTAAAGTCACGAGTCATTGGTGTTAAAGTTCAAGTCCAGTTACAAATCGTTTCTGGTTTTGTCACATCTAATGTAATGTGACCTCAGTCTAACTCAAGTTCAAGTCATGTGACTCGAGTCAACACCTCTGCGATGTTCACCTTCTTAATGTCCTACTGTTTTCATGTTGTGTTACTTGCATGAGTTTGAACGCAAGAATATTGTGTGTTGTCTTGCCTCATATGCACAAATAACTTCAGTCATATGCATGTGAAGTCACTGAATTGACTTCTGCCGGTACATCCTTGGCATTTTACGTCCCCTGAGGATCTCAATGCTGATTGGCTATTGCGGCACGAATCAGTCGCTGAAGTTCAGATCTCGTGAATAAGTGTATGGCGCAAAATCACACTACTGCCTTCATTCACGCTGCGTTATTTGAATCATTCATGTCGCCTCCATTGCGTCGGGAATTCACATCTGATTGCACCTTTGCATTGACTTTACATGTAATCAATTTGCGCAAATTGTTTTATTCACACCCGGTGTGAACAGAACACAAAAATTGCAGGTACATTCAGCAGGTTGAGATACTTCAACTGCAAAACAGTGGTAGCCTGAAGGCAGCTTGGAAAACATTAGCGTTAATTGATTTTTATCTGCTCTGATGTTATTAATTGTTACTTTCTGGCCTTCAGGGGCTGTTTTCTGACTTTTTATTCTCACCTGTCACAGCGTATATTTTTGTTTGTATGTAGAGCCCAGAGACATAATTGTGTTCTTCATTATAGATTCATTTGCACACGTGTGAACATGCTCATCCCAGCATGATGTCAGGGATGAAAAGCAAACAGTCACCAGGGGAGCAGTCATATTGAGGCATCGCTAGAACTCACTCTGCTTTGTAAGTGTTCACCACTTAAGTGCAGATGGATGAAATAATTGGATTTATAAGCAAACCACAGAATGCTGCTCATGATTAATTTGCAAACACATGCCAAGTTTTTCCGTTCTAGTTGTTGCTGCCACCAGCACTGTTCTGTTTAGGAGGTTTTCACTTTTGTGGGGAAATGTGTTAATAAGTGATACACTGCTGTTTCCCACTGAGGGAGCGGAGGGGCTGTTCTGACAGACGCTTCTCAGCAGCATCAGGGAGACCAAGGGCAATCAAGGCACTGTCTTTCCTCCATACGAGTGCTCTAGAGCAAGTAAGTAAATCCCTTCCAGCCTTGGAAGTGTTGTTCCACAGCTGATTATCTTACACTTGAGAGAGGCAAAGCAAAGACGAATTTCCTTTCAGGGAGCATTAAAGAAGAACTGGTATTAGTCATCCTCAAGCCCAGATTGATTTCCGTCGTGCCGCCCTGAGGAAAACAATTTCCACCCATCTTGAAGAATGCGCAACTTTTCCTTGAGGTAAAATAAGGGTCCAGACTCAACACATAAGTAATCGACCTGCCACTTCCACTGAGAAGTGTCCGCCTTCAGCCTCAACATGCTATTCTTAGACAATTTGAGTGTGTTTACTGCTTGTTTGCTTGGGGCCAGTGTGGAGGGAAGGATGGAGGCTGCCTAGGTTTGGTGCAAACCATGCTGAACACTGGTACCAAACACACAGGCAATAACATGAATCTGATTATTGTAAGTTCAGCTTGCACACAACCAATGAAACTAATTTCCACTCTGAATAATCTATTAAACATTTTAAATAAATCAAAATCACTTCAACATAAAGCTGACACTTTGGCTGTGAATTCGATCCGCTTCAATATTCGAGACATCACACCTGGCTGGCCACATTCATTTAACAGCCAAAAAACCCACCAGTGAGCTGTTCTAAAAAACATAATGACTTGTCGGTAGCTGTTAAAGGAAGTTGTAACGAAGACCCTTTGAGGCCGCTTTGTTTACTGCCGGATATTTGTTTGCATTCAATTACATTCTGGCGGAAAACAGGAAGGCTTTGCCTAATGAAGCTTCGATTCCTGTCGGGCTTCTGCTTAAATGAATTATAATAACGAGACAAAAAGGCAGGCCGTCTCAGACAGGCTTCTCGTGGCTCCGTGATGATGTTTGTGTGTGTGTGCTCGAGTGTGTGTGTTTGACTGTGTGTTCGTGCAATCACCGTCTTGCCGGGATTCATGTGGACAAAAAATCCTCTTGTCCTGATTGCCTACACCTCCACCTGTGACGCACATGAACAAACACACACACGAGCACCTTCCAGAGTGATTACAATCTTCTCGAAATAGTTTTGGCGGCTATGATTACATCAATGTATACATTTCATTTACATTTAAAAGAGACAGTACTCGTACAGTACAAGTCAGATTAGCTTGTGTTCTTGAAGCTCCTGGCTCTCAGGGGAGGCTATCATGCTGCTGATAGCATCTCTAATCAGTATTCCCAAAAAGCTGACATGACTCTTATCGTCCATATTCTGTGCTAAACTGTGTCGTTTTATCTACTGAACACTGAACCAGGATGAAACCATTATTTTCCCTGCAGGCAACCACACCTGCTAACCTTTGTTAGGCTGGAATTTAAACACCGTCTTTAGCTAGCAGTTAACATATTAACATGTGTATACTCAAACACAGTGACTGGGCTGTCACATCTCCTCCTATCATACAGCAAGCAAGCACACTTGGAGGGCCAGATATACTACAGGTGACAACAACATTCAGGGAGCCTATCAAGCCCTGATGGAGCCGAGGAACAGCTTGATGTAGATCTGAAAATAGGTTAGAGGTACATGAAGCTTTGTCGAGCAGTTTGTCAAGCAAGCGTCATGTGGCAGCAGGTTAGAGCATCTTCATTGGGAAAGACTGAATCTGATGTTCGTTGTTTCACAGTAGGGAAGAGGTGTGACAGTGTGTTCATGATTGCATACAGCGTCAACGCTGTGACGACCCTCCTCCAACACTCTAGATGGCTCTTTTGCTGGTTCTAGTTTGTTGTGTCGCAGGAGCTGAGAGGAGGGTCTGTGACTGATTGAGCCACACCTGAGCCCAGCGTGTGCTCCAGCATAAATTCTTCCCTCCGTCATCAGTCGCTCTCTCAGCCTGAGGACACCTCTGGGTTCTTCACACCCACACATGCACATCATTACTGATTTCTGACTATACGCATTATATTGTTTGATTTGACTTGTTGTAAATAGAGTATCATTACTGTCAGTCAGATTGTCTCCAGCTTTTCCTCATAGCTTTTGAGCTGGGCTGTGTGCAACCTGGAAGGCCCGCGTTATTCGTGTATTCATTACAGAGAATCAGAGTGCAGGGTAAACCCACTGTCACCACCTGTAGGCACCCGCAGCTACGACTCAACATGAGTACTGTGGAGACAGATCAAGGGCTTTGAGATTAGTGACATCATAGGACTACATGGTAAGTCCTGAAAATATGTATTTGTTCCTTGTGTCTGGTATTTTGTTAAGATGCTTCCTTACACAATACTCACAATTATTTAAGTTGATCTTTTATTGTGGAAGGTAAATAACTGGAGGAGTGAAGCGGTGAAGTGCTGCTGTGGATAATTGGAAAAGCCGGCTTGGTTCATGCTGGTTCAGAGCTGAGCCTCCGTGTTTACCGTGTTCACATCACTCGATTCCAGCTTTCAGTTGTACTTTACTGCCAACCAAGTTAGCGGCTGGCGGCCCTCCATAGTTAGTTAGCACAGCTGCCAGTTGTGAAATACACCAAAAAACACTTGAGGGAATGTGACAGCATGATGTAAACACACCATGAGACAGGCAGGGAAAAAGTTGTTTTCAGTTAAACTAAGTGTGTACTAAAAAAACATCATTCAATTCTAGTTTAGACCAATATAACTATTTACTTCCTGTCAAAATCTTTCATTGATAATTGTCCTGGCTTGGCTTTAACCACCCTGCTGCTCGCTTTCAGCATGTTTATAACGTGGCCTACAAGCATCAGAGGATGATGATGACCATTTCCAAGGAGCTTATCTTTCTGTAGAGCGGCACATTCTCCCTTTCAACAAATGTGCAGCTGGGATGAAAACCAGAATGACTGGGTCACCAGGCGGTTTACAGAGACAAAGAGAGGGGAAACAGGCAGACGGACAGTCAGCTGGATAACAGGCAAAGAAGACAGATAACAGCGAGGCAGAGAGCAAACAGACAGATGGAGGAAGTGTAGATACAGTAGGTAAAGATTGACAGGCTCTCAGAGGAGCTGTAGGCTACATGTCCTTTAAAAACAAAGAGGTAAGTAATGAAAAGAAAAGGCACATCAGCGTTCATTCAGTTATTCTGTTTAACCTGAGATGAAGTGAGACGCACAAATAAAACAAGCAGAGCGAAGAAAGAAGAAAAACAGCGTCATTAATGGCAGCTGCGTGTCGCCTCAAACCACAGACGGCACACTGTGCTGTCACTCTCAGATGACGGGGAAGTTGGGAGAATAAAGACACGCAAGGAAAGAGAGAAAATGAGGCGACAGTGCTGGAGAGTCAGAGATATGAGAGAGGCTGCAGGAAAGATACAGATGAAAAGAAAATATAAAAAGAGCGAAACAATAAAGCCAGTGAGGAAGAAAGAGAATGAAAGGACAAACTATGAGCTCACCAATCCCACTGCAAGTCCTCCGCCTCCGCCCCGCCTGTGTCTATTATTAGTTTTATTGGAAGATGCTCAGTCTATTGTCCCACTTATTGATTTCAGTGTTTAAGTGCCAAGGTGCTCTGATAAAGTAGAGTGCATGGCTTTATTGCTTGTATCTCTGCTACTCTACATCTTAGAGGTCAGTGCAGTAGCATCTCATCTTGTTTCACTTCAGGACCTCCCAGCAAACACAAACTATCTTTGAATAAAATAGAAAATAAAGTAGACATAAATTATAAAGTTTAAGAGACGTCCAACCAATTCTGAAATTTTTCTGCCACCTATAACATTTGTTGCAGCGAAACGTTGACAGGTCTTGAATGATAAAATCTACACCAGAGCACCTCCTGCTTTCTGCCTTTGTGAGCACATATACTTCTTTGTAGACTCATATTCAGAAAATGAGCTCAAACACAATGACTACACATATAAAAATCATTCCATAACTTGTAAATGTGTGAAGAATTATGGCCTTGGGCTGAAAGCGGGCACCATTCAGACTGAAACCTCCCAATTTATGAACACCAAACAAGATAATTGGCACTGTGTGTAGGCACACTGCACGCTGTCTTTGTTTGCTTTTGTAAAACTGTCACTTTCTGTTTTGTAAAGAATGTGGAAGAAGTCGAGATCAAAAGGAGAAAGCAAAAAGAGTTTAATCTTGGAAAAAGTTTGCTGCATTGTAAACCCTTCTTAAAGGAAAATGTACCTGACCTTCTGCTTTGCTGCAACACCACACTTCACATTATTTGATACATATAACAAATAATCGCTGCGTGTTTGTCCTTCAAAAGCAGCTGAAAGTACACGTGCCACTTAAAATGAGGCAGCAGACAATCATAGACATACTAAGTTACAGGGACAGGAAGGTAAATTAAGTCCTCTAATGCTGCTATAATCAAGATTTTTTTAATTTAATAAACAGTGGATCACATGATGACTCATATGTGAAAGAGGACAAACCCACAGAGAATTAACACCTGAATCTGCAGGCTGTACGTAGCTTCATGGCCAGTGGGGCCAACACATTCTCACCATGACCTCGTCACATATCGACATTTGGTCACAGACTTTCCACGTCCAGATTTGACGTGCAAGGTACCCTGGGTGTGTTGGTTGTTGACGTTCTGGGATGCTGTGTCAAGTTCTGCCTGTTACATGCATTGACGTCTTTCAAAATACACTTCTGTTTTCACAGGAAATTTAACATTTGCATACAGTTTCTTTCAAAATAAACACAATACAAAAAAAAATTCCTTCATTTTCTCCTTCAGCAACTAACACATGTGGTTAGGTTTAGGAAAAACGATCAGGCGTTGGCTCTCTAATTTTACAGGACACCGCCTTTTCAGGTACAGTCAGAGTTTGCTGGACCCACCTGCCCTACTTGGACTTTTGCCACCTTAACTTTCCTTCTTGTCCCGCCAAGTTTCCCCCTGACGCTGCCGCGTAACATTAAACTATGATGGTGACTGGCCGTGTGTCATGCTGATGTTAAAGGACGACTTTTTTCGTCGGTGTCAGAAGCTGGACGTCACTGCCCAAGTGCCAGATTTTGACAACTTCGGAGTGAGACCGAATTCAGCAAGCTCATTTTTTTAGCCAGCACAAAAGGTGGTCGAATCTTCTCAAACTTGACAACCAAAGCCATCCATTGTCATCCATCATGTCGACAGAGCTTGTGAGGAGGAGGGTTAAATCATGCTTAAAATTTAGGCAAAATTTTGACAAGGGAACTAGTCCATGCACATCAGATAAATAGTAATATTAACTGTAAAATAAGAAACCAAAGTATATTAGTATGC
Organism: Cephalopholis sonnerati; assembly: GCA_019142605.1. Classification (NCBI taxonomy): domain Eukaryota; kingdom Metazoa; phylum Chordata; class Actinopteri; order Perciformes; family Serranidae; genus Cephalopholis; species Cephalopholis sonnerati. The sequence continues at coordinate 27,841,616 of JAGQAX010000021.1, forward strand.
ATTTCCTCAAGTCTCCATATTGACATAGTTTTCAACTAGCCTCAACGGCATAATCAAATTCCTGAGATTCACTTATAAATGTTGATTTTGGTGTGCCACCTGAGATTTTCATTGGCCACACCCTGGCCACCCCTATGAAAAATTCTGGGCGGCACCACTGTTGATCTCGTCTTCCAGCTTATTGTTTTGGTTTTCAGGCCTGTAACACTGTTTTGGTTCACTCTCACCGCTCTCATCAGGTTCATTTTCAGCCACATCAGGCAGTTGAAAGCTCTGAAGATCCACTGTGCAGCACCAAAAGGCAGAAAAACAAAGTTAATGAGTAGCTGGTGGAACATTTAGCAGCTAAAGAGACAGATATTTCTCTCAGGCTCTGGGCGGAAAGCAAAACAGAGCTAAAAGGAGAATTAATGCTGGACTTACATTTGTCAGGTGGACACAAACATGACTCCAAATAAATGCTAACAATTTCTTTGAAAGTGTTGGTATGTGAAGTTGGATTTTTTTCTTCGAAATATCGATTGGGGGTTTCACAAGTCAATGTCACTCAATAATACACGTACAGTATTTTTACGTATGTGTGAGAGAGGTAAAAGGCTGAGAAAAAAGCATCTGGACGACAGAATAAATGAACAAGAGTAAAGGTCATTTGCAGTTTAAACCATGATGTTGGATGTGAAAGGAGCGACTGATGAAGTGATGGATGTTGTCATGGTGATGCTGGCTGCGATCTGGAGCTTTGGCCTGGAGTCAGACCAGTTTGATCATCACGTACAAACAGGGCAAGATGGTTGGAAACAAGTTGGCTGTGTTATGATGTGTCATGTACAGTATGAGCACACACACTGGATACAGCTGTACACACACAGATTCAGGTGAGGGCCACTGTGCATACATGAATGTGTCATACCTACACACACATAATCCCGTGGAGTCATGTTTGCTATTACTGTATTCTGCATTATTTATGTTAACTGCATCATTAAATATAGTCTTGCCTCCTGGTTTTATGTCCTTCACAGTTTTTCCTCTAATTTAGGATTCATTTTTTTAGGTTTGCTTGTACAAGTGTTTTGTGTCGGATTCATCAAACTCTCTTAAGCCTCCTACAGACTGTGAGATTTTAGCAGTCTTATAAGTTTATGCAGCTTCACTGTGCGACATGCATCTAATAAACTTGGGTACGACATCAAGTTTGATGTATGCAGACTGTGCGATGACAGCGCCTACTGAATCGTAGGCCATGATGTACAGTGCAGTAGCTTCCCATACTGAGTGTCCAAGGATGCTGCACGGGTTATTACTTCTCCAACTGTGAAGCACAACATAGAGTTTTGTGTGGGCATCACACACTGTGGTGTGTCTGTGTGTGTGTTTGTTACAGTAGCTGCATCTCTACCTCTGTGTCCTTTCTTGTTTTGTCCTTCTTTACTTGATCATGGTCAGAGCTGGAGGACTCATCATACAGGCAAGGCTTCTGCTGCCACAATTCCACGAAGTTTTCCTATTTGCTGGAATCCCACACATTCCCTTTAGCATGTTCTGCCTCCATGGCGAGCTGCTATCTGTCTGTTTGTTTGGGTTTAGCGCCAGTGCATCATTTCATGCTGCATTTCTATTGGTTGGTTAGTAGACATAGGTTGTAACAGCAGTCACACGATGAAATGGTCATCCCAAATTTGTGACACTGTAACAATGTCCATGTCCATGACCATGAACCTCTCTCACTGTGCGACGTAGGACCACCATTTTGGAGCCACGCCCTAAGATATAGCCAAGTTTCTTTCAGGATGGTCCTCTTTCATCCGGCACAGCCCAAAATAGCACAGTGTACACCAGGCTTTAGGCCCCTGATACACCAAGCCGATGGTCAGCCATTGGTCAATGTTGGGCCATCAGTCAGCATCTATCAACCTAGCTTTTGTGGTGTGTCCCGCACTGTTAGCACTTGGCGGCCCCATGCCAATTTAGCACATAGAATCTGCGTTGGACACAGCAGAGCCCATCAGTGAGTGAAATCACTCTGATTGGCAGTTCAGCTCAGTGCACGGGAAGAGAAACGGAGGTGAGAAAAGTAAACAAACAGCTAAAGTCAAGAGGGTGTGGATTGAAAGAAGCTCAGCCACTGAGCTCTTTAATAGAAACCGTTGGTATTGTTTCTAAGTTATTGTTCGCTGGCACACAGTAAATATCTTTTGTTCTTTCAGCATCAGGTTGTGTTGTTGATGTGCTAACTGGCTGGCTAGAGTCTTCAATCTGTTCTTTTGGTCTTCTAGTTTTGCATTTTTAATGATGAATACAGACTACTACGGGAGGTTACCTTCTTCTCACGCTGGTGCAGAACATGCATACTACTCTCTGTGGTGTGTTTAAGTGCAACTTTTTGGCTGAGACATAAACAAAGTGTGGTGACACAACAGTCAGCTTTGTTGCCACTAGCTCCGTGATGTTGGTTTGGTGTGTCTGGGCCTCTAAACTGGGCAGAAACTGTAAATTCTTGCCAGATCAGTTGCCATTCGATGTGCAGTTTGAGGGTCTGTTAAACAGAATATTAAATTCAGGCTGAGGCAATATGATCCAGGTTTTCAATGTGGAGAAAGGCAGATACAGTACCTAGATACAATGCTTAAATTCTCTTGAATCATTCCTACAAGCCACATGAAAACAAATCTGTTCATACAGGTGGTATTTGCACAAAGTGCAGTGTGGGTAATGAAGCATTTAATGTGAAAGGCTAGAATTGAAAAAGGATTTTTGAATCTGTGTTCATCTGTAACATTAAGCAGTAGAGAAACGTCTCCTACTGGCTGGTACGTAATTCACAGCAGACTCTGGGCAGCGCTCAGGACACTTTAATAATAAATGATCCTGCCAGCATCTATAAGCTTGTTTGGACTTGTAATTGGTGTTGGAGGCAGTGAGCTTAAGGTATCACGTCTATATGTGTGTGTATGTGTGTGTACATGTATTCATAGGTCATAAATATCCATGTGTAAGCCCTATAAAATGTCATGTTTTGATGCCAGCGTAGCTGTTGAATCTCTCTCACAGGTTTGCTCTGATGAATCAGCACTAGAACTACTCACAAGCTGCACTGTAGCTCCATCACCACGCTGCGTAGAGCACTGAGTCATCGTCCTCCACTGTGCAAACACAGTGTTCGTACCCACGAGGAGCTGCAGTGAGTGTGCAGAACAGGGTTCAGTGTGTTGCTCATGACTTTGATTTTGGATGGCACTTGTAAAAACTTGAGACGCTCGGTTTAACCTGGAGGCCACCTGGCTGCTCTGTCTCAGCACCCTTTGCATATTTTCCATCTATTTATTGTCTGTGAAGGTGCATTAAGGGAAAGGATCGTTAGTCCTGCAGCCACTCAAGAAGTCTTTATTCACTCTGTGTCAACTCAGTTTACTCAATTAAAGGATGATATTTCAGAATATTTATTGATCCGCTCTGAGAGTCCAGCAGTTATAAACCTTTATGTCTGATGTAACCTCACAGATCTATCAGGTGTGCTCAAGCACAATTCATCATGTTCCAGATGCGTTCATTTGAATGGATTCTAAGCTGAAGGTTATTAGATGTACTCATTTTTTTTTAGGAGGTTTTATGCTGCTACCTTTTACAGAGGCTGAACATTTCAACCATTCATCTGTAATTTTTAGGCCCTGTTTACACATCCACCCATCCATCCATTTCCATCAGCTTATCCGGGGCCATATTGTGCAGGCAGCACCCCAGACGTCCCTCTCCTCAGCGACACTTTCCAGCTCCTCCTGAGAGACCCCAAGGCGTTCTCAAGCTGGATGAGATATGTAATCCCTCCAGCATGTTCTGGGTCTGCCCTGGGGCCTCCTGTCTGTGAGACATTCCCAGAACACCTCTAACAGGAGGTGCCGAGGAGGATCCTGATCAGATGCCCGAACCACCTCAACTGACCCCTTTCGACGTGAAGGAGCAGCGGCTCTACTCCGAGCTCCTCACCCTATCTCTAAGGCTGAGCCTAGCCACCCCACGGAGGAAACTCATTTCGGCCACTTGTATCTGCAATCTCATTCTTTCAGTCACTATCCAGAGCTCATGACCATAGGTGAGGGTTGGGACATAGATGGACCAGTAAATCGAAAGCTTCGTCTTCCAACTCAGACTGAGTATTTTTACTGTGTATTTATGTTATGGATGTTAAGCATTTGTGTTTTTAGGACATGGTGTTGTATCATGTGCCCTGTGTTTTATGTGTGCTAAATGTACAGATCCCACTGCTGCACAACAAATAATATTATTGATTGATTCATATTTGTGTTTTTTTTTTATCCTAAATACATTGATGGACATATAAACAGTAAATACTTACCAAATCATAATTTCTGTTTTTTAGCAGATCTGCTTCACAGTCTTTCCGCAGGCGTCACATACCCTTAGTTTGGAATAACGGGTCTATTTTATGTAGAGTAATGACAGTAATTTATCTTTTAACAAGCTCTCTTTGCACTGACATCCATAAATCCTGCTGTATTAATCTCGTCTGAATAGAAGGTCTAATTTAAAACCATTATTGTGAGCTCTTACATACAGCATTATCATCTCACTGCATTCGCTTTTTGGTCTCGGCGACACTGTTGACATGTTGAATGGGTGCATCATGGGTTTTATCATCCAAACACATGAATACGAACCAGTATTTTGTAATCTGTATGTTTCTTGTAACACTGTAGTTTTCTCAGGTGTCTTTAACCTTTCCAACATGTGCATTAGTCTCATACTGCCCTCTACTGTTCAAGGCACAAACAGTCCCCTCTCCTTTTTGTGAATGGAACAAGTTGCCCTGCAGCAGACACAAACTGCCCTGAGGAATGCTCTGGGGGTCGGACTGTTGAAGCTGAGGTTATGATGTAAATGCTGTAATATCTGTGAAAGACTTCAGCTCTCCTGTGGCTGTTTGAATTCCATGAAGTGATTGATGAAGTGTTTGTTTTGGACTCATTTTGACGAGTGTCTGGGAAGACAAAACGTCTCCATTTTAGAGAGACCATCTCTCCTGGGATCTGACGTAAAAGCCATTTACATGAGTGCAGAAGTGCCCCTAATGATCTGACATCAAAGGAGGAAATAACGCAGCTACAGTGTGTGGCTGATGAGGAGTAAGAAATCATTCAGTGGCAGGCAGGCTGTCTAAATTTGGCACACTTAGTTAACATGCAGAGTTGATATGAAAATAGGGACACCCATGGCAACGGTATGAATATGAAATTTGTCCTGGTGTCACAAGGACATAGCGCATTTTTCTTCCTTTCATCTCATCACTGCCTGTACCAGTGTCAGGTCAAGGGCAGCAAAGTGATACACAAGATAAGGACATCTTTAAGTAATCAGAATCTATAGTTTATATTCCACACACACAAAGACAATTTTCATTAGGGCTGTGTGTTGTCACCACTGCCAATACTAGCAGCCTTAAAGTGCTCTCCCAACTGATGGGTCACGGTCTAAAAGTGGGACACAGATCCTTTCTGAATGAACCAGTGTCGCATCAGGTTTGTATAAAAGCAAATTTCAATATTAAGTCCAGTGAATTTCGGGAGCAGAGCTTTTATTTTTAAGTGCCATTTTCTTCTGCAGAGTGAGTGACGAACAGATAGATATTTGACAGAGACAGAAAACTAGCTTGATGATGTGGTCAAACACAAGTATGACACTGAATAAATTAAACTGTGTGGAGCTTGAACTAATGACGAGGGACAAATCTGGACCCCGTGGCTGGAACAGTAAGAAACCGCTGCTTCAGAGTACTTCGCTTAATACATCCTTTCTACTTCATCTGGTACCCGTCATGTAAATGGAAGCAGTTCGTTGTGTAAAATGCTACCAGAAGTTTAACATTTTGGTGGCATCTCAGCACACTAACCTGCCAACACCATCAAATACACTGAGCTCGACTTCACCACACCACAGACTGTATGAGTTGCAGCTGCAGCAAGAGTGGGCCAATCACACGTAGCATTAAATCATAGGGTTGGCTGTGATTGGCTGCGAGACAAAACCAAACTTTTTTTTTCTAGATCTAGGTACCAAGAAGATTGGTGATACTTCTGTGATACTTCCTGGTACTGGAATATTTTGGTTCATAGGGTAGGCAGAGATTTTGGGTGGGATGCGGGGGACACGCCCCCCTCAATATTTAGAACATGCACATCTGTCTAACCCTTTCATACATAGTGGTCACTGCAGTGGACAGCTATTTTAAAGCCATTTCCTTGCATATGCATTTGTTTTGATGCTGTAGTTGCGTTTTAGTCACTACAGTGGACCTTAGTGTGTCATGCCATACACTGCCACCCACTGGCCAGGTGTTGTCAGTGCAACACAAATCTCTTAAAACCAAGATGGCCGACGGAATGCAAAATATCCTTGTACAATAGGAGACCCTGGCAGGTAAATCAAATCTGGTAACATCTAAGGAGCAATACTGTCGCTAAATTGACCCTCAAGAACATAAACAGTTAGGAAATGAATGGATATTAATCTTTGGTTTATATGTCTGTCCATCCATCCATTTCCATAACCGCTTTTCCTCTTGGGGGTCACAGGGGGGCTGGAGCCTATCCCAGCTGACACTGGGTGAGAGGCAGGGTACACCGTGGACAGGTCACCAGACTATCACAGGGCTGACACATAGTTAAACGCGTGCTGTCCACCCGAGTAGACATGTGAACATTAAAGAGGAACAAAACACTCAAGAAAAAAACATTTGACTGAGGCCGTAATAATGCCTGCATGAAAGGGCTAATAATAAAACCATGAAAGTAGCAGAGGACTTTTGTTTTGACACAATTAAAACAAAATTCAACAAAATGCAGGAAATTAAGTGTTGGCACTCAAGATTTTCTGGTTGATGCATCCCATATCCACCATTTCAAATGCGTCTTCTCCATTGTTTAAACAAAATCTACGCCCTTAGATACCTTAGACATCCAGTGCTGATACACAGCCCGTTTCCTGCTACAAACCACTCACTGGAGGACAGTGAGGTGCTGAAGTGGAGTAGATATCATATTGGATTCTCATCACCTCTCCCTCCATCTGCTCAGATATAATTAAAGGTGAAGTTTAAAAGAACCTCTTATGTCTTTTCATCAGGCCGCCATGACTCGCCTCTGTGTGCCCCTTCAGTAGTTGTCAATAATGTGGTTTACTGTTGCTTTTGGCAGCCAAACTCCAAACTAATTAAAACACGAAGCCATCAACAAATTAGCAGAGCTGTACTTTCTCTAATCACACGGGACAAAACTGTCAGCTGTATCAACAGCAAAGCTAATACGCAAAACCAATTTAATTTCACACTCATTACACTTTTATAAAACTGATTTGTATCGCACACTCGGATATGAATTGTATTGTGGGTAACTGGGTCTGATAACAGCTCTCCTCTCTTTAGAGCTCATATCACGAGTTAAACGTTAAACCAGGTGGTCAAGCCAAGGGTCTACAACATACTCAGAAATCTGAATTCACTCTAAAGTATATGTCCCATACATCTCAGGAGTACCAATAAAATACTTTCCGCTATGGGAAGTCTGGGAACTGAGCTGCTACAAATGTCTGTCCTTGTTAGGAGTCAAGATGACAGAGCGTCCCCCCCAGAGAAAACAAACACACTGAAAGAAGGGGAAGACTTCTGCTTTGAAGAAACATGGGTTGAGTTTTGTTACATGCCTGCAGGCTTTGGTGAGGAGATGCATTCTGCGGATATTTGCATAACAGGCATCTGCCGCTTTGGTTCAGAATTATGAGCACAATTTGTTTGGAGAGCAAACAGAACTATCGCCTGGGTTATCTGAGAGCCATTTAAAAATCCAGAGGCTCATAAATACAGAGAGAGTTTCTCATTGTGGATTCACTTTTCTGTTGATTTCAGTGCTGAGTGTGCGACTGTCACAGCTGAAGGGGCAGAAATTGAGACTTTTATTTTTGTATGTGACTGGATTCAGCTGTAACTGGGTTGATTCAGTTGGGTCTGGCACACATGCTTAGTTGGTGACAAGTTAGTGTCTGGCCTTAATAACATTTAATCCGCTGAAAACATGAAGCACCAGACTTTATGTTGCCAGGAAACACATCTGGCATGTGTTGGCCTGTGAAAGGCTGGTGCCATGAGAAATGATATTGTAGTTTGATTGTTTCCTTCACTGTAGGACCTTTTGTTGCAAATTCAATGTCAATGTCATTAAAACTAACCTTGAAAATGTGAAAAATAAGCAAAACTGTAATCGTGGTTTGTGTGAGCAGGATTTTATGTGCATGCGCGTCAATATGTACCCTTTAGAGTGATTCTTTTCTCTCTGTAAGACTATATGTTTACACCAGACACATGAAATAACTTCAGTCACATCAACAGGTCTGATCTCCAGCGTTTGCTTATAACAAGAGAGATCACACACATGCACACACAGCCTGGTGATGACACTGTCTGACACTGTCTGACAGACTAACTGTGAGAGTGGATTGGGGGCAGAGGGCCTGGCTACTCGTTACAGATTTTACAAAGATCCTCACTGATGTGATGTGTGTCGCACGCATGCATAAGCTCAGCAGCATGTGCAATGTGTGAGTGGTGCTAAAGTCAAAGAAAAGCTGCTTGCTAAAGAGCTCCATCTAATGTCCAACAGATAGAAGTGTCTTTTTATTCACCTTGACATGCACTCAGTATTAATCAGGCCTGTGTTCCTCTCTGATGCTGATAAGTGAGTTGTTTTTAATTAAATTGTAGCTCAGTACAATTTATTTAGTTGTTTGGCACTGGTTTGTGCCAACAGAGGTTTTTTCAGTATTAATTACCTTAATTTTCAGCATTTATCATACCGCATTAGAACAGAATAATGCACATACAAATGGATCCTTGAGGAAACAAAAACAGTATCAGATAGAAAAGGACAACAAAGGCAAAACAAAATTAAAAAAACACAAATTAAAATTAAAATAAGGACATGAATTGATTTTACAGAAGGTTCACTGAAGAATTTAAGAAATTTGAAGCATACACTTGCATAGATTTTCTGTTTGACAGAAAGTATTGGTGCATCTCCTTCATAAATACAAAAAATAAGTTTTTGGTTTTGGTAAAAAACTTTGCGAGTGTGAAATTAAATTAAAGTAAAATTAGATTAATAAGGGAAAAAAAAACGTTATTATCTTTGTTTAAGTAATCTCAGCACCCAAACATGCCAACAGAGTTTAGTATGTAAAGTCTGAATCTACTTCCTAATGTCAGATGACTTTATTTTCAAAATAAAAGCATACATGTTTAGCTCAGACATTGTATAACACAATAAGAAGTTGTCTTCAGAAAAATGAATTTATATAAATATCACAAATGTATTTTACTCCGTTTTTTTCCACTCATGTGCATGTAAGTGATGAACTTCACCGCTATTGTCAACAATGGTTTTTGTTTTGAAAGTGTTTCCGGAAGACGTATTCTACTAGACTTACTGGGTTGCTAGGTAACCTATTGATAATGAAATAGTTTGTCAACTGACGTTAGCTGGCAGCGTCTAATTACAGAGGAGTCATGAGGTGATTTTATTGTTTGCTTGTTGTTTGACTAACTTATTTGCGTTTGTATGATACATAGAAATGTTTTTAATTAGGTTAAGCTGTTAAATCCAGTGTGTAGCCTGTTTTAATTGGTTTTCAGCTGTTTCAGATAGCTAAAGTTAACTTATGAAACAGAGTTAGCTTAACTGTTAGCCTACTTCTGTCATGCTGCCACTTAGAGTGTTTATACGGTCAGTAGCATAAAACTGAAGGGCTTACAGTGACGTATAAACAAATTGAAATAATTTATTGAATTATATATCACAGCAAATAGTTGATATTTATCAGTCTTAGATATCTCTTGTGAGGCTAAGCTATGTCATGTGATCTCATGTTGGGTGAAACAGCCTTTAAATCTGCAGTAAGAGGGGTTTACACAAGTATTAGAGTTTAATAATACTCCATTTTAAGAATAGGTCAACTTTCTAAAGCAGAAAAACACATTAGTTACATCAACAAAATGTAGGCCTGCCTACAGTATAGCATTAAAATACTTGTAATACAGGAGAATGTCCTTTTAAGGGGAAAAGTTTACCCCCCAAATCAAAATACATATTTTTCCTCTTATCTGTAGTGCTATTTATTAGACGTGGGAGTCACCAGAGGCTCCACAATACAATATTATTGCAATTTTAAACTTCGATATGCTGAGTGTTGCGTTAAAATATATTGCAATATATTGTGATTTATTACCTTATCTCAACTGTAAATCATGTCCCTGAGGGAAAACTTTCTCAATCTAATAAGATAAAGTTTTCAGTCTGTTCATCTCACTTCATTTTATTTACAGCAAAATATGAAACAGACTGAAAAAGATTTTATTATACATCAAAACAATCTAGATTGATAAGTAGCACGACAGGTAAGAGGAAAATGTATTTTTGATTTGGGGTGAGCTGTTCCTTTGAGATTTGATTTATATATTGTTGGGACTATTCTTGGTGAAGCATTAATTGTTAAGCAGCATTTTAATGTTGTAGCAGGTGAGGTGAAGCTTATTTTAATTACTAAACGTACTGTTGAATAGATTCATCTGTAACAATCATATTTATACAATCTATAGTTGCCAATAAATGTAGTGGGAAAAAAATGGAATATTTCCTTCTGAAATGAAGTCCAGTCAAGTATGTCCAGATTGTATTCAAGTACATTACTTGAGTAAATGTAGTTACATCCTACTGGCTTTCATTACAAACAGGGCTCCGTACAAGAAGTGTCACTCAAGGGTTTATTTACACGAGCTACATCTTTCTGCCCTCGACTGTCTGCCTTCTCTTTCCCTCATTGTTTTTCCTCTTCTCATTTCTAAATATGCACCCAGCTTACAGGAGGAGGGTCCCCAGGAGCCCCAAGAGGAGACACTGCAGCAGATATCAGCCAGAATAATTCAGAAGGCCTGGAGAAGATATGTGGTGGGTGCTGCTGTGGTGGGCACACACAAAATAAAGTCAGCAGACATAAACTAAAACTTCTTCTCCTACCCAAACTGCAGTACAGGGAGGTCTTCAAGTATTTCAAAGAGCTTATCAGCCATTGCAACCAGGGGGATCCACAAACAATCCTCAAACCTGTCAATCCTCTAGAGGTAACAGAAACAGTGCTCTCTGTAAAGTGACAACAACAAATTAAACCAAAGGTAAGATCTGATCCTCCTGTGGCAGGCAGAGTTGCTGGATGCTGCTGCTGGCGTGTTCATCCGATTTCGACTCGGAGGGGTAAGAGCTAAATATGGAAACAGCGGTGACTCACTCAGCAGCTGTGTGAGTATGATAATGCAGGCATACCTGCTGACATCATGCGCCTTTGCCTCCAGATTACCTTTCCTCCCAACATCTATTATAAGATCTTCACCTATCGACCCATCACGGACGTGTGTGCCAGCAGCCCAAAGGACTACACCCAGCCTGGCCTTAAGAAGCCTGTGGCCCGGCAGACCAACAACAGCTGGCCTCTTGTGCAGGAGGACCGATCAGGATGGTACCAGCGCATGGAGAACAACAGCTGGAGGCTCTTCTGTTGCAAGGTGAATAACTTGTCAGAGAAAATGTTCTGCTCTGCCTGTTATATGTACAAATGCAGGTGCAAAACTGCTAAAGTATGATGTAATTTTACCTTTTGTGACAAGATAACATGCTCACATCTGATGAAGAACAAAGTCAGATATAATATTAACTGTTACTAAAAGCAGATGTTATACAGCCTGTGTTTATGTGCTTCTTCTTCTCTCTGATAGGGGCTTCCCATGTGTGAGCCCATGGAGATCGATGCTAACATGAAAATGGACTTTCACTATTCCAAGTTGCAGCGGCAACAGGATGTAGACAAGAGGCGGAAGAAGAGGAAAATTGAATGGCTGAAGCAGATGTAAGTTTAAAGACTTTTAAGTCTTGCTGTGGCCTTGAGTGGTGATTACAGAATAACAGTAAATGCCAGTCTTTGTGCAGTGTTCATGTGCATCCTAAAAAAGTCTCAAAAGGCATTGAGTTTACGAATCTACAAATAAGGCCTTAATTGGTATTCAAGACTAAAACCAGTCTCTTTAAAGCTCTTAAAAATGCTATGACACGGACATATGTCATGAATCTTTTGGGGATTTTTAAAGTTGCATTGTAAAATCTCAAAAAAAATAGAATACATGTATTTTTAAACTTATTTTTTTAAGTAATTTACTGAATATCTCTCACATTAACATCAGGCAGATCTGGAACAAACACATTCATAACTTGCTTTTCATCTGGATGCTCAGAGCAAAGGATCCGCTGCCTGCTAGCAAACTGTCACTGTGCCCTGGACATCATGCAGAAGTGCACATTCAACCAAAGTTGGCCTTTTTGATTTGGCAAGGGGATGCATAGGAGGCTCTGTGTATTTTATGCTAAAAGTTTTTCAAAGTCAGCACAATGAGAATCAAGGCAGTGAAACCCCAAGTGCAGAGTGAGAAACACAAAATTGCCAAGAGGACTAACCAGCAAAAGCTATGTGTTTATTTCCCTGTTCTGTTTTATCCTCATCTCTGTCACAAGACAAAAATGTCATGTTTTATGTTACAGGTAACATTTGGGCAAAATTTTACGTAACCTTAAATTTTTGATTTCATGTTTGTTTGTTTTTTTCCTTCTACTTTGGTTATCATAAATTTGGTCTTAAGTTTTATTTTGAGCGGCATTTAAAGAGTCTTAAGTCTAACAAACCTTAACTGTAGAAATCCTGCTGTGTCTATTGTGTATTATGATTATATTCCAGTCACAGAGCTGAAAGATCTGAAAGAAAATTTCCTGTTAACCTTTGATAACTTGAGGTCAGTTAACAAAACGCTGCTACAGTATTTAAATTGTACATTAAAAGTTGTGACTTTTTAATCCACGTAGCCAGAAATGACATATCCCTGTGTTCATGTGTGACACAAGAAAACGAAAAATGGCTTAATTTGTATGAAAATATGAAGTAACGAAAACTAGAGGTGTACAAAGCACTGCACAAATCAAAAAAGGGCATATGCAATGTGAGGGCTCTATCTTTATTTAGATTAGAAAATGGATTCACAAAACATTTCTATCATGCAGCAAACAAATACTATTTTATCTGGATGGACAGACTGAAAGGATTCTAGAAATACTTTGAAAACAGTGACAAGTGTAAAGGACCTGATGGGTGTTATCTGTGCTAGTGGTGCAGCTGTGGGGAGGAGAGTAGCTTATCACTTTGGTTCAGACTGAGATATCTCAACCAATAACTACTGGATGGATTACCATGAAATGTTGGTCCATAGAGGATGAATCCTAAATCAAGTGATCCTCTGACACTTCCTCTGGCGCCACCATGTGGTTGAAAATTATAGTGAGTGAATTCAAGAATTAGTTTTGCTTTTGACTGTTTGTTGTAATGCACTGCAAGTCTGCCAGTCATCAAATAAACCATCAAATAAATAATAGAATCTAGTAAGCATTTAATCTTTTCAGTTTTTATATATTTTAATCTCTCTGGATGCTGTTTGTTTTATTATAAAACAGAAAAAATACAGAGGCAGGGTGTGTATGAGTGTGTATGTCCTCTGTCCCTTACATACAGGTATAACCAGGGTCGTGAGCAGACTCATTCAGTGCATCAACACATGGCGACGCTGGTGGGGAATTCAGCCCAGGAAGTGATGGACTCCACTGAAGAGATGGGAGAAGATGAGAGACTAGAACGGGAGGTGGATGAGCTGCTGGCTTGGACCAACACTCTCAACTTTGAGGAGTAAGATCTTCTGCTCACTGTCAGCCAGGAAAATTAATAATAAACCTTAGTTATATAACACCTTCCAAAACACAGGGCTTTGCAGTAAAAACAGGGTGAATTAATATGACATAAAACACAGGTAAAACTACTAAAAAGCTGTTTAAATGTGGGTTTTAAGAAGGGATTTAAAAGATGAGACACAGTTTCAGCCCTGATCTCCTCAGGCAGGTCAATCCAAAGTCTACAAGCTGTAACTGCAAAGGCTCTATCACGTTTGTGAATTAATCTTGACCTGGGAACGACACGGAGCAACGCATCTTAGGATCTCAGGATGCGTAAAGGGTCGTAGGGCAGTTACAGATCAGGAGCCGTATTCACAGACATTCTTAGAACACTCTCAGGAAGCTCCTAACTTTGCCTAAACACTTTTAGTAAGGAGTCCTAGCTAGAGTGATTTAGGAAAGTTCTCAGAGCGACTCTGAGCAAGGAAGGGACAGAAACTTTTACCTGAGTGAGGAGGTGTGGTTGACCATGTTGCTAGGTGTGATGCTTGCTTTTAACAGATGTGATTGGTTGTCAGAGACACGACCTTTTGTGAGCCTGCAAGGTGTGAGGACACCCAGTAGACATGAGATGAACTGCTGACTGTGAAAGTGTTTTGTTACTGTGATCTCTCTGCTGATTGAAGGCTGAGACAGACTCAAGTCATCACTGCTGCACTGTTACATTTTTACAGTTTAAAAAAAATATCTTAGTGTTGATCACTTTATCTCTGGTGTTACAGTGTTATGTGTGAAACGTGTGCATATCCCTAACAACATCAGCTACACATATCCTTTCACTATCTAATGTGTAATGTTTCATTAACTCACTGTCATCCAGTGTTTGGAGAATATTTCTCCGACCTCTTTGTGTTTCCACCATTTTCTCCTCTCATTAAGAAACTCTTAAGCCTCTTAAAAGTCAGTTTTCCACCTTAGGAACTCTTTTAAGGTCTAAGGTCTGTGAAAAACTTTAGTCTTAACAAAGACCTAGTCTTAACTTTAAGGGGAAATTCAAAGAAGTATTCCTAGAATTTCGTCACTAGGAGCATCTCTTAGTACTACGAATCTTTGTGAATACAGCCCCAGATAAGTAACTTGAAGCGAGGCTCTCAGGGCTTTGTAAGTAAACAATAATACCTTAAAATTCATTGTTAAATGAACAGGTAGTCAGTGTAAGGAAGCCAGTATCAGAGAAATGTGGTCATGTCTCTGAGCCCAAGTTAAATCCTGGCAGCAGAATTTTGGATGAGCTGACAACAGTAAAGTCTGGGACACTGTGATGCTCTCTGTTGAACAGACGAGTACATATTTTAATACCTTGCTGTTTTGTCTGTGCAGGTACATGTGTGAGTGGAGAGCTTTGGCCTGCAGCTGCTCCTCTGAGCCAGGCAAAGGTGAAAATGATTCTCATGATTTATCGTGATGGCTTCATTCACAGGAATGACTTCGTACTTGTATATGCTGTACTGCCATCTGCTGTTGAAGTTTGAGGCTGTAGCTTGTCTGTTCTCATACAAAACCTACTGACACTAAGCTGCTCTTATTTATTCTGTCCTCTCTCCCATTGACCTTTGTCCTCTCCCTTTTCTCCTGTCCTCTTCTCCTTACAGATGTTCCTTCATGTCCACCCAGGTTAGACCCACACGAGTTTGCTGCTGTGGCTGATGAGGACAGTTAGGTAAAACTTAATAAAAGAATCTGTGTTATACAAGTTTTAGCATTTTCTAAAGTCGCACTTTATCTCCACAACAGCAGGGAACACAAACCTGTAATCACTGTTTCCTGTTCCTGTCTGAGGAACTGGAGACTTGTTATCTATGCAATCAAGTTATAATGGACACAGTAATTATTTTAAAACAATAAAGTCTAATCAATGTGATTATCTCATGGTGATGTGTGTTATTACAGCAGTTAAGTAGATTGTATTCATATAATTATTTTTAAGACTCATTAAAATGAGTGTTTGAACTTCCATGACCTGAAATCAACTCTCTGTGACATCAGACCGGGTCAAACTGATTATAACTGGAGACATCTGGCTGCGCCCACAGAGTGACATTAATGTTTCTCACAGTTCCTCTGATCATTAAAGACCCACATTCATTTGAATGTTTTGCCTAGCTCTTATATACATATATACAAATTCAGGTGAAGGCATCAGCAGGTGTCCTGGAGTTTTAATACAACCGTGTATGCAAAATGAATCCTCAAAAAGCTCACTGTGCAGCTGACTGTGAGGACAGCGTACAAAGAATCTCTGTCACAGCATGTATGTTTGCAGACAGAATTACTCCTCTGCAATTTGCAGGCAAACATGTCAAATTCACTGTGAAACAATAACCATCTAAATCAATGTGGGACGCTTCAGTTTGAATTTGTGTCATTTTTACTTTGACAAGTGACTCATGAATGTTTCAAGTTTGTAAAAAACACACTTTATTTTGACGTACAGTGAGTATCTGTCTCAGAGCTTTTAGTTTGAAGTGCCGTTTCTTGCTGTAGAGTGAGTGACTAACTGACAGCTACTTAACTGAGACAGCTGTTCAAGCAGACTGGTTCCCAAGAGATACAGGGAGGGGTGTAAGACAGTTTTAAAGTAAATATACAGCTGGTCTATATGTCAGCATTTCATTTAATTCTGTGAAGAAACCTAAATGAAATTGTTTTTTTGTTTTTTATTTTTGAAGTTTGGATTATTATTTGATATATAACCTTTAAAAATGTCACCGTATGCAGACACAGTGAAGACTTGAGTGAGAAGAAAACACTAAATTTGTCCGAAAAGAAGCTTATTAACTATGTTTGATGGTTGAATTAAAAAAAATACATAATACAGAGAGCTGTATTAAACTCATCTGTTATGCAATATTCACAGGAAATACTCTGTTCAAAATTCCTGTGCTTGTTTTACACAAACTTTCTCCAGTTATTTTGTGCACCATTTGGTTATTTGTAGAGTTTACCAGTTGCTCTATACTGTTACTGTTATGAATTGTATGTAATGCAAAATAAATATCCATAAACTATGTCACTAATCAGGAGTCATTAGTTTACTCTAAGATAGAAAGTAAAAAGTTAAAGGTTGGAAGCCACTGCTCTGGGATAAATCCAAGCACTGTTAAATTAAAAAAAGATGAATGAATGCAGCATCAAATGTCCATTGTCATATTTTTAGGACGTCATCATCATATGAAAAACAAAAATCCTCGAGCAAGATGCTCAGTTTTAATAAAGGGGTTCATCTGATTACATGAGTTGAGGTTTTTTACAGCTTTCCTTGATGAAAAAAAAAATATATATATATTGTTGTTATATTGCTGCTGACCGTCCGTCCAGTTAATACAGAACAGTTTTTTGACCTCAGTAAAAATGTTTTTTTTTAAAGGCTGAACATAAACAAATATGTACTGAAGCAGAATATTCATTACATTAAAACATGTTGTGAATTTTGGATATGATTACATGTATCTTTTTTCAGTAAATGTTGCCAGGTTTAAAGGTTCGGTGGATTTAAAGGCATCTGTTGACAGAAATGGAATCTAATATTCACAACTATGTTTTGATTAGTTCATAAACACCTAAAAATAAAACTGTGTTTTAGCTACCTTAAGAATGAGTCATTTATATCTATGCATGGAGCGGGTCCTCTTCCACGGAGTCCACCATGTTGTTTCTACAGTAGCCCAGGACGGACAAACCAAACACTGGCTCTAGATAGGGCCACTGTAGTTTTACACACTTGGTACACAAGAGAAGTTTCAGTTCTGTAACCTCGCCGGTCGAGGCAACGAAATCCTTCACACTGGACCTTTGAACAGAATGAATAGATATAAAATAAATACAAATAACGTGATGAATGAAGCCTCAGACTCTTTGGTGCAGTCCGTGTTTACGTATTAGTGTATTTGTTTTTTATTATCTGACATTCTTCCTTTTATTATATTTGTTTTTATGTGTCACTTTATCTGTTTATCTCCTTGAAGCATCATCATAGTCTAATTGTTTTTAAGCCTATAGTCATGAAAGAGAAGTGAAAATGTAATTTGCCGAAAAAATACGACATAAAATGAACTCAAAGACGTTAATGGCTGAAGTTTGGGCCGAAACGAAGATGTTATAAATCACACAGTATGTATGGTGCTACAGTGCAGTTGTGCTGTGATCAGGTTTGTTGAGTGGTAATGTTATTTTAATAATTCTCAGTTACGAGCCGTTAGAGTTACGGTTGGGGCGAGGTGAACATCAGTTAACGGAGCATCAAAGCAGATCAAACGGATTGTGACCTCAAACGACTGACTTCACCCAGAGAATTGGCTCCTGGTGAAATTTGTCTCTTTTGCATTGCTGTTAGACAAATCTGTCAGGCAAATATACGCTCATTATACTGTATATAAACTGCCACTGACTTCACTCCTTTCACACCCGCTCAGGTAAGGTTACAACACCTGTCTGTCTCTGTAGTTTCACTGTTCAACAGTTACGATGAATTTGTTACCTCTTTTATTACAACTTGGGTGTCTGCTGATAAATAGCATCTCCTTAAAGATGGTCTCCACTAACTCATCTCCTTCTTCTCTGTTCCTTCTAGAAACAGCAGCAGAGACCCGGTAGCACTGAACCAAAGCAGCTGAAATGGGACACAGGAAGACTGGAGACGCAGACGACTGGATCAAATCTCTCATTCAAGAGTCCCACAAGGCCAAAGAGTTCTCTTACTGCCCTTACAGCAAGCTGCGAGTGGGATCAGCCCTGCTGACAGAGGATGGGAAGATCTTCTCAGGTAAAACATGGTCTACGCTCACTTTGAAATAGTGTGAGTGACTGTGGCATGCACTGTGGTGTGTGTTTATCATGTTTAAACGTTTGTTGCTCACATATTCTTAATGGTTTTCTAGAAACCAGTAATCTGGTTGTTAAAATAAGCAGGTGATGTGCAGCCTTGACCAGTTAAAGTTAAGTGTTTGTCTGTTTTTTTGACAGGTTGCAATGTTGAAAACGCTTGCTTCTACCTGGGTCTGTGTGCAGAGAGGACGGCGATAAACAAGGCTGTCTCTGAAGGATACATGAAGTTCAAGGCCATAGCCGTGTCTAGGTACCATAGTTATGTTTTTGTTTGGGGCATCTGTCATAGCTTTTAAGAGGACATGTTGACACTGAGAGATTATTTTTTACAAGTATGGCTTTAACAAAATGGCACATATTTTAGCTCTCTTACTAAGAAAGAGACCATTATTATTTTATTAACGTAGTGTCTTTCTCCAGTGACCTGGAGGACCGGGTGATCCCTCCATGTGGCGCCTGCCGACAGGTCATAAGAGAGGTAAAGCAGCTCTGAAGATCATTCTGCATTTTTATACCACAGGTTTATTCATATAATGGTGGAACATTATTATTATTATTATTATTATTATTATTATTATTATTATTTGATATTTATTTTATTTTATTTTACAAAAAGACATGAACATACAAACAAGCAGACAGACGGTAAAAAGTAATATTTACAAATTATGAAAAGCAATTGTCAGTGTATAGTTACTTCTTTATATAGATAAACCTATACCTAAGACGTTTGTAAATATACCATTTTTATTACCTTTTAACTTTGTCACACACCCATGTATATGTATATAATAGTACGTACCAAATATCTATCTTACAAAAACCTATCTTAGTATATAATATAAATTACCAATTACCAATTTTCCATGACTTACAAGTGTAAACCAGTCCAAATGTATGATATATATATATATATATACTAAAATTGTCTTTGCCTTACAAAAAAATATATAAATATTAATATTACATACATATCTTCATCGACTCATCGTGCTGTCTTTCTATATTTTGATAAGTGAACTTATGAGTTATACGAAGTATGAATATACGTTATTCTATTTGTGTGTACACCCACATCCCCGTAAATTAATAAATACTTATTTACATATTAATACACTGTTAATTACAGAAAAATAAACATAAATACATATGTAGAGAAAGTCAACAGTGAACAACTGGTGAATTCAACCCCTTCTTCATACCTGTACTTCCTGACTATCATGTCTTTAGTTTTTATTTTAAATTATGTTTGGACATTGCTTGAGCTCCACATTCAAACTGTTCCATAAAACAGCAAATAGCAGAGCTAATTAAATAAGCTTTAATTGAGAACAGCACTTACTTGTGGTATTCAAGTATTCATCTTTCAATCCTCGTCTCCCCCCTCTCAGTTTGGTGATATACCCGTCTTCATGACCAAGGTGGACGGATCCTACACCAAGATGTCACTGGAGGAGCTGCTTCCTCTGTCATGGGGTGCTGAGTACCTGAAGAAGTAGGAGATGGACTCTCCCAAACATTATAACACTTCCTAGATGTCATCATGCATGAAGTGATGAGTGTGTAACCAGAAAAAAATAATCTGATGAGTACATGTCAATGGAGACTTCAGTGTCTGCCTTTCTGTCAGTCGTTTGATTTGAAATAAAGACTTGTATCTCTAAAGGCTTGTGTCTGTAGATTTTATCTTGTACCAGAGATTCTAACTGCATATCCGCCATCATCTTGGATTACTTAACTTAGATTAATTACTGTATTTCCACCTCTGTTATAAAATCAGGACATTTCCTGTCTATATACGTTCTAACAACAACAACAAGCCCCCCTGCCATGAGTGTGAGATATGTTGGATGCCAACAAGCTGCAGTACAACAATTGCCCATGATAATAAAACCAGTAATCAACCATACTTTTCTCTTTATCAGTATCACAATTTACAGTCATCTTCTACATTATTAAAACAGCTAAAACAACATTAACTGTCAATCACAGCCTCATTTCTGTAAGACAATGTACAAATATTATTCATATTCGCAGGATTTAGTATTTACAGGTTTGTGTTTGAATCACAAAAGTACAAAAGAGGTACACAATTTCATGTGCAACAGTCTCTGGTGACAAAAGGTGTGGCAAATGTTCACGAAAAGAGGGGGCACCCGGATTTGAACCGGGGACCTCTTGATCTGCAGTCAAATGCTCTACCACTGAGCTATACCCCCGTGCTCATATGAAGGTTTTCCCAGAGTTTTTAAAGATAATTAAGATTACCGTTTACGCCATTTTTGTTTTAATATATAATGTAACTAAAATATATTGTGAATCAATCAAAAATAAACCTACTCCACACACTGTTTCTGACAATACAACGGTTTTTTAAAATTAGACAACGGCTTTCTACCGGATGTGTCGTCATTAAAACCCGACTCAACCGGATGTTCATTTGTAGGGAAAAGAAAGTGGAAGAAACGGAATCATAATGGTATGGCTACACACTTATCTCACATAATTTATCATATCGTAACGCTATTGGTTATCATGCCGTTGTTTTTTTAGGTAAACTCATGTATGTTTCACCTTCTCGCACCTTCGTCTTCTGTGTTTGAACCCTCTGAAATCCACTGGTTGTGAATTTGATTAGTCACTGAAGCTAATGCTAATAGCGGCTAGCTACGAGGCTGCTAGCCTAGCTAAAGATAACTTTAGCTTTCAGTCTATGTAGGTGAGGGCTGTTAAATAAATATTAACAGTCATTAATGTAAAATGTGTGTTGTTTTTGTGTGTTACAGAATACTCGAGGACTCCGCTCTCAGCTGAAAGACAGCGTGCCTGTGTCAGGCTTTTGTGCGCAGGGGGCTTATGGAGTGCAGGACACTCTGCGAGGCGGGTGAGACACAAACACAATGAGTCGGGTTTAATCTAATGCTGTATGTTAACCTTCTCCTACCATGACAGACCATTATATTTAGTGAATAAAAATGCTGGTTGTGGCTGTATTTTGGCATTAGAGTGACATGGATACTTGTCAAAACGTGATGTAACATTTATTATTATTTACATTTCACTTCATGTTTCATTGTTCATTCTCCTGCTTTAAACAAATAGTAAATGATCCCATTTCCCAATCCGGTCAAAATGAATATATATTTTTGATTATCTCTCTTGGATGATGTACTCTTTTAATAATGAATGGATCTTCAAGCGTTTCAAACTAATGGAACAGTCATAGTTGTCATATTGAAATTTAAGGTTTTTGGATGGATTCACGTCATCAGCTCATGCATTGAGTAACATAACAAGTAAACACCCCATCTAAGAGGTTGTCGGCAGTCGGCCGCGTGAATTAAGTAATTTTTTTTCTCAGCCTACAGCTGCTGCAAGAGGCAGCAAAATAAAGGTACTCATCCATAGTGTATTACCTACAATATGCTGTGGATGGTGAGCAGCCACTATTTAGCCACCTAAAAAAAGTCCCATCTAAAAGAAATCAATGTCAGTTTCAGTGTATGCTACATTAAGAATATTTTCACTGCTTCACCTTGCTCTCAGACAGTGATTTTCAATGGGGACCTGAAGCCATACTCCACTGAGAAAGACAGTTATTGAAGATAGCTGAACAGTGCATCTGCTGGCACACAATACTGATGTTCACCTGCTTGTTGTATTTCTTCTTTTGCTTCACAGCTTCACCAGCGTAAAGAATGAGCTCATTCCAAGCCACCCGCTGGAGCTGTCAGAGAAAAATGTAAGTAATCTGAAATGTATGGGGAAAAATGAGAGTAAGTTGTTTAAAAAATTGTGCACTGTGGACTTTTTTAACAGAAGTCCTTTTGACTTGTAATAGAAAAAAAAGCGCAGTTAGGTTTATGTGTCCCAGTGAGCCAGGCAAACCTGACCTGATAATGTAGCCCTTAATGAAATATTAATCACACCTGTACCTTTAGTGCTCTCTCAAAATGTCTCCCACTTTCATAACATTGTATTGTGTGTGAACTGTGTTTATTTTTTGTTATGTACTTGTAAGGATTCAATATCCATATTCATTTCTACGAACAATCTAATTTACATCAGGAGAAATAAACGATAAAACAGAATTAGCTTTAGAATCATGTTGACTTAGAAGTGTTAACTCCTAACTTTAAAACAGATTGCAAACAAAGGAACGAGGCAGAGTTAAATGGTGGGTATGATACTTGTCGTTGTCAGTTGGGGTCTGAATGTTTTTGTGTGTTCCTGTGTTGTGCAGTTCCAGCTGAACCAGGACAAGATGAACTTCTCTACTCTCAGAAACATCCAGGGTCTTCATGCTCCACTCAAACTACAGATGGAGTACAGAGCAGCCAGACAGGTAACACACACACTGCGTATCATGTCCCAGTAATCCCAGTAAAACATCCCCATTCTGTTGCCCTCCTCCTTTCTCTCCTCTTCATAACTTGACGTCTGTCCCTCCTTCTTCCAGATCCAGCGTCTGCCGTTCTTACCGAGTTCAAACCTGGCTCTGGACACACTGCGAGGTAGCGACGAGTCCATCGGCTTTGAAGACATCCTCAGCGGTGAGTGAGAACCTCGTCCCCTTACCATCACAGAGTCATTCACTAGGGCTGGGCAATATGGAGAGAAACTGGCGATATACATCTCGGTATTTTCTACAAAAGGGGCTACATGTTTTCAGCTGCAAGTCAAAGCCACAAGCAGTTTTATAAAAACAGACTGTGATCAAAATAAAATGCAAAGACAGGGATTTTATTTCCTGTTTAAAAATAATTAGCTACACAGGTTACACCTCCAAAACACTGGTCGGCAGCGGGGTTTCTGTGAAGTGTTGTAAATGATTCAAAACGCACCCAAAACACACAGTAAAGATGTCTTATTAACAACAGTTTCAAACACAAGTACACAAATCAGCTTCACTATAACTCGCAGCATTCACAGACAAACACTTGTCTTTATCTGGACACATTTTCCCCACAAATAAAACATGCTAATGTTTTTAGCACAAGCCTATGGCATTTTACATTGTATAAATTAGCCTAGCAGCTAGTGGAGATTTCGTCTTCTCATATAAAACCAGGGACAACAGCAACATTTAACAGAGGTTATGTTACAAAATTTGGCTCCATTACAACTCACAAGGTTCACTGACAAAACAACTGTCTTATACTAAACATGTTTTCCAAACAAATACAACATGCTAACGTTTTTAGCACAAGCCTATGGCATTTTACATTTATTTCTTGCTTGAAAACGTATCGTACATAGTTGTTATATCGCCCAGCTCTATCATCATCCACTCCACCGTCTGACTGTGATATCTAACCACCGCCTCTCTGTGTGTGTGTCCTGTCACCTTACAGATCCAGCTCAGAGTGAAGTGATGGGCGAGCCTCACCTGATGGTGGAATACAAACTGGGTCTATTGTGAAACAAGATGGACGCACACATTTAAAACACAGCTAGATTTGAGTTTATTATTTGTCTGCATACATGTTGTTTATTTCAAAAACCAAAATCACCAACTGGGGTTTATGAAGAACTGAGTCAGCCTTCCTCATCATCATCATCGTCATTCAGACGAGCATTGAGTGCTGCTTTTCTATGATTCCAATGCATCTGGTATTTCTAATAAAACTCATAACCTTCCTCACAATGTGGGCTCATTTGTGTTGTGATTTATGTTGTGATCATGTTAGAAGATTCAAAGGGTAACATGTTTTTCTTCCTCCCAGTCAACTGAATGAGTCTGTAGTAAATAATCTAAATAATCAGATAATTATGTGTGAGGGTCACAGTGGTAAACTTCTTCACAGTTAGATGTGTGGATTTGATATCTGGCTCCCTCTGTGTGACCATAACAATAATAACAATACATTTTATTGAAAAGGTCGCCTTAGAGATGATATAAAATAACACACAGAACAGGAGACATGAACTGGGCAAACACACACTGTGATAGAACCAGTAAGATGTTAAATATTTGGGGGTGTGTGAGTTAAATGCTGTCAGACTGTCGGATGTATGGAGGCAGGGAGTTACAGAGCCTGGGTGCAGTGTAGCTGAAAGCCCTGACACCCATAGTGCTGAGGTGAGAAGAGGCGGGAACAGTCAGGGGAATGGTCGGGACATTAATGTGTCCATGGAGGACACTTGAGGTTCTCCATATGAGATGCATCTGTTGGGACAGATCTAGAGTTACAACAGGCCCTGGTGCACCCTAATGAGCACATACCTCTCATCACCTGATCAGAGACTTCACATTGGATAACATCAACAAACATATTACCCAGCAATCATCACTGCATATCTGTATGTAACAAAAAATACAATGAAATTATTCATTGAATTTATAGAATAAGCATATAATTTTGTTATAGATACTGCTGATTGTTTTACAAATACAGAAAAAATAACCCCCTTTTTCAAGGGTTATATATAGCAAATGGCAAATGGAACTGTTTATAATTTAATTAGAGTTCTTCTTTGAACACAGGCGTATTTTCAAGGTGGAAATCACTCACAACTGCACTCCCTGCACTGTCTATATGACGCCCCGGCCACAAATGCACCAAGAGTGCAAAACATGTCTGGTGCCACCCACGTCCTAATTTCAGCTTCAGTTTGACCAGTGTAAAAAGAGATAGATAGATAGATAGATAGACAGACAGATAGACAGATAGACGTAATACTTCTTGATAGTTTTAAAACTCATAAAGTTTACTCAATTGGGAAATTAAATGACCTATGACATCATTAAGGGTTAATTAATGACTGAGGTGACTGAGCTGTAGACACATCCACCTTGTTACAGACTGCACCACCCGGCCAGCATGCCAGGTGTCCTAAATCAAACACACCCACCTGTAGCAAGAGGTGCATGCTGGGTGCAGCCACAACACCGAAGGACCACGGTGGATCTGCAGAGTTTGTTTTAGCTTTAAAGTGTGTGGACTTGAGGAGTGAAGTGGGGGGTGAACTCACTGGTTATAGTGGGACAGAGAGGCCGAGTGGACTGGTTATATTTTACACACTGCGCAGAGAAACTGAACCTGGAGCAGACTGTGGACTTCAGCCAGATGACAACAACACAGTCTGTTTGGACATGAAGTGACAGGCTAGACGTCGTGTATGCACTTTATTTTGTAATGTAGCTTAAATGTGGTCTTTAATTTACCCACAGTGCATCTTTACTGACCTACTTTTACTTAACCTGAGTTTATTTTCACTAATTCACTAATTTTTTCTTTAGTTGAGCCGAATATTGTTACTGTGATGACGTCACATGTCGTATTAAGAGGTAATAGTTTGTTTATCTTTTTTAGATAAGTCAATGTTTTGGTGATACTAAACTCCACAGAGCTGAAGCAGTCAAAAGGCTAGTCAAGGCCGGCAGTGAGGGAGGGGAGAGAAGAAACGTAGAGGTTCTGTAACTCACTGTAGCAATCAATTGAAATCTCACTGCCTTCGGACCAACCGATGGAACATGAGGAGACTTCTTGCTTATATAAGACTGCTATAACATTTATATCTAAGTCAAGGTGTAACGTTTCTAAATTGTCTGTTTGCACATATGTATGGATTGTATAGACATTGCTGAACAATATTTGTGACAATACACGCATCTATCGCTGTTAATAACCCTGAATTTGTCGAATATAAAGAAAAATCCTAGACTGCACAGCATGCTGGGAGTATACGTCACAAGGAAGTAGTCACGTTTAAACAAAGCTTATTTACTTATGAGCAGCAAGAGTTATAACTTATATAGAATTTTGGTGAACTGCGATGTAGTCTAAACTTCAGTTTAATTGTAAAAACACGATATTTTTGGGCTGTTTGACGATAAAAAAAAATATAATTCCGTCGCGAGCGCGGCTGGCTGGATCTCAAAGATGATTCAAGTGTCGAGAGAGAAATCGTATTGTGTAAAGTTTACAAAGATTGTACGCTAGAATAAATATAGCAGCCGTTAGGGTACAACAACTGATCCTAATAGTCAGTGCGTTGATGGAGGCTTTGTCAAGCATCATGGACGTTTGGTAGTTTCGTTTTACAAGCTATAAAGTAGTAGCGGGCAGGCACAATACGCATGCGCAGTACTCCGAAACCGGAACTTATTTTGTCCGAGTCTGAAAGTGAACAATATGCATCAAGAGAAACGTCTAGAATTGTGATAGAAAACCAAAACAAGCACTTTAAAGCGATGTTTCTGTTGTTATGTTCATGAATTCCTTCACTGTTAGCTGCTACAGAAGCTGTCTCGTCCACCGTCACCTATTGTTCTCTGAATCTGTCTCTTCCTCTCTGAACCAAGGCCCATTTAAAGGGACAGTTCGCCTCCAAATAAAAAAAAATACATGATTATAATAACCTATATTTTTTGGTGTGAGGTTACTGAATGTCTGATGTCGATGTCAGAGCCACAGTAACATTCTTTGTATTTGTTTTGATTCATGTTGAAATAATGGTGACTACATGTAATTAGATGCAGTGTTGATGTTTGTACACTGGGTGGTGCACTAGAACAGGAAAACGCAGGTAATACAGGTAAGATAGAGGTGGTGAGCAGCAGGTGTGTGACACGGTAAGCAGTTTTGTGTGTGTTGAGAGTGTTGAAACTGAAATTGATGAATGGAAACTTAACTGTGACGGAGTCTGAAACTGTGAAGTGGAAACCTACCTTGAGATGAATGATGGACAAACTGTGTTTTACCTGTGTGAAGGTGAGCAGGTGTTGAAATAAATGGGTCACTGTACTCAAAGAAACCTGATGGCTTGGCTTTATTTTGCTTTTTAAATTAAATTTGGAACTGTTTAATATCCATGCAGGTAATGAGAGTTGTGATGAAGTTTCACAAATGTTGTCAATGTTCAGTTGTCCTATGTTCTTTTTTTGGTCATGTAAGTGGATCAAGTTACTCAGAGAAGCTGTCCCTGAGCTCTTACTTCACCCACAGCCCTTTAAAAGTTAATTCAGTAACTAGTAAGTTTATAGGAAAGGCAGGAGAGAGAAACCTGCCTTATGATAGCAGTACAGGTAAGAGGAAAAATCCATATTTTAGATTAAATTATCCCTTTAGGGATTCATCATTTTAAGGACAATGCTATTGGTGTGTTAGTTTGGTTTGTAGAGTGGTTTTCATCATACATAACACAAGTATTTAATAATCAGTGAAGCTATTCAAAGATATGGTTAATTAATGAATCAAAACAATTACAGCTCTCACCAAATATCATCAGAACTGACAGTGAAGCTTTTATTTTTCAAGACCTAATTATGTCTTAAGTGGTTAAAAGGAGATAAAGAAATGTAAACAATGTTTACAAAGAAAATGAAACTAAAAATATAAATTAAAACATGATAAATAAAAGCATTAAACACAGTTAACCTACAGTAATTGACTTCAGAGAGGGACTAAGAGGCCCTTCACACATTGTACACATATAGACGAATCCTAAAAAGCCAGACACCAGTGCTGTCCACCCTCCCTGCCTGCAGTCTGATTCATCCGTGTTGTTTTCTTAGACCCACTTACTGCATCCTTTATAACCCAGCGTGACTGCTTCAGTGGTTTTAATGACGAACCAGTAACGGATCCATTTCAGACTCAACTGTTTGCTGATGCAAGTCTGATGCAGCATGTCTATAAGGAAGCTTCAACCCTGTGATGGGATTTGTTTTTGGGGGGAATATATGTGAAACTTTGCCACTGATTAAAAATTCATATAACACACTTCCCTTGGGAAATGCTGAATCAGTATTTTCTGACATAAACAACTCGCACTTTAAAGCTACTTTGATCATGTCAGCAGACAGCCTGCAGAAGATGCACCACAGCCAGCAGAGATTAGGATGAGACGTTTGTGCAGTGTAAGGAGTTCCTAAAACAGTATTTCTTTATGTGTTGTGTGATAGTGTGATAATTAAAAGTAAAGCGTTTGACCTTACTGTGGTAAAATGATGTTGCTTTTTAAGTCGGACTGAAGAATCAACAGGTTTGTGAAGTTCAACCTTCTTACACGCTTATAGGACTTGTTACACTCCCAAAGAGTTATCAGCACTTGTTGCTTTGTGTCCTGAGTGGGAGAGGGGTAATCACTTCACTGGGGTCATCAGGTGGGCACCCTCCTTCACTGGTGTTTCGCTGATAGGCCCACAACACCTCCAGAGGGCTCAATGGTAACACCTGGCGCCCCACCTCCGCTTTTACCCCTCAAGTTTGACATCTTGCAGACCAGTTGGTTTCCGCCCTCGTCCTCCAAAGCCAATTGCTTCCTCACTCAGCAGCCTCTGATAGTGACTTGATGACTTGTTAGAAGGCCTGTCCTCAAATCCCCATACTCGTCAGAAGCCTGGTTCATGATGTGGCTTCAAATCCTCTACAGGGAGCACCTGGGTATGGCAGCCATGTTGTTCTGCCTCAGCTGCTAGGTCTGTTTGTGTTCATAAGCTTCCCCAGCTGCAGCCTCCTATGGCACTGTTAGTTACATGATGTTCAAGGACGTTCTGTGAGGTCGAACACAAGATCAGGTCCGACCTGAGATCAGTTGTAGCAATGTCTGGTCGAAAGCTGAGTCTCTGATCCAGGTCAACCTGCATTTTCCAGGCCTGGGCAATAACCAGGAGGGTTGTTTCTACTCTTATGAAGGGGGTGGTGTTTCAGAGGGGAAGGCATTGGTGGTAATTATTCTTCCTTCCAGGATGATCGGCAGTTGACGAAGGACCTGATTGTGCCTCCATGTGTAGCAGCCTAAGGATGTGCCTTAAAGTTGCCAAATTGGCGTCTTCTCAACATTTATGTGCTCACTCTTATCATGTTGTGATTGATGAGTTGAATTATAGCATAAAAAGAAAAGACAGGGTTGTGATGTTAGTAAACTGAGCAGAGCATTGAAGGGCCACTAGATTTAGTTAGTATAAAAAATTCTGAAAATCAAAGCAGATACCCTGACTTTAAGCCCTTGACATGACTCCAGGAACACTGCATACTACACTTCCCACAATGCAACACTTTTATTAAACCCTTCCTCCCTTTAAGGGGAGGGGCCAAAATCGATATCTGCATTCATATTTGTGTTATCATTGGTGTATTATGACCTCTGCTAATAATCTGACACATTCTCCTAAATAAAGAATTTTAGATTTGTTTACACATATGACGGGTAAGCCGGTGGGAAGCGCCATGACGGTCTACCAAACTTGAAACTACAGCCGCCGGCAAGGGACAAATAGCACCAACGCGGAATAAGTACGCGTTTGTAGTGATTGAGACGCCGGAGGAGAAGATCAGCAGAGAGGCTTACTGCCCCGGCAAGTTTGAAAATGTGCACTACTGCAGCATAATGCAGGAGCATGTATATGCAGCAGCAGCACAGGAGCATCCAAAAAAGAGGATTAACAGGTGGAAGGAGCTCATGAAGGAGAAAGGTTTTAAAAGGGACGCTGAAGTTGCCAGGTTTCTCCTCAACAGGTAAGTCAACGGTACTGCCTAAATTAGCCTGAAGCTAACTTTGTTCATTGGGTTTTGTTAGCCAGTGTTGCTCGTTAGCATAGGCAGCATAACAGTAGATCCTGCTAAAACACACCAGCCTCGTTGGTACACAAGTGTGTGTTTACGTGGTGTCAGTAGCTTTCAAAGTCGCGGTAAACGCCGGCTTTTTGTCACAGTAAATGGCAACTTATAAAGCCTTCACACCGGCTTTTATTCCGGCTTTATCGCGACTATGAAAGCTACTGAAACCATGTAAACATACAGTTCCACCAGAGGAGTATAACCGGATTTCACTGTGTGTGTAGTGTTTGTGTTGTTATATGTGTACTTATTGGATAGCAGAGGATGACATGGTTTCATCAGTGTTGTCGAGGCTTTTTGACACATGGCGGCTACCGTTGTTGCAACACCTGTTTGAAACAGTGAATGCGATACACCATTTCAACGTTAGATGGGAGTAATGCTGCGTTCCAGTCACCTCGGAAGTTGGAAGTCGGAGCTGGGAATGACGTCACAGCCGAGTTATCAGAGTTCCGGTTACAAAGTCGGAAAAAAGTTGCCAAACGGGAAGAAGAAGTCAGAAAACAAGATGGCAACGTCTACGAAAGCTATTCTCGCACTTGCCTTGTCCGAATATCAGTGCGACAAACACTAGTCAGAAGTGCTAATAAAGGGAATATTACAGGAGCTTCTACTTTACTGTTTACACCCAGGGCAGCCATCTTCGATTGTCAACTTGGGGGTGGTGAGGATTCTCCGACTTTCCGACTTGGAATTCCGACTTCAGGGGGCATTCCAGTTGAAATTTCCCACTTGGAACTCGGAAATCCCGACTTCCCAGTACAATGGAATGCACCATAATTCCTACACAATGTCCCTTTAAGGTAAGGTAAGGTAAAACTTTAATGTCCCCATGGGGCAATATGGGATGCAGATAGTAGTCATAAGTACAACCAAACAATACATAACACACAGAATCCAGTATCACACACTGTCAGAGATAAATTATGGACATTAATGGTCACTGCTGGTTCAGATAAGCCATAACAGACGGGACAAAAGATGATCTGTAACGCTTAGTGCTACATTTAAGAAGGCCCTGATGAGAGACGACCCTCTCCTCATACAGATGCTGTAGGTTATTAAAAGATACACGAGTGATCTGACAGCACAACTTCACCGCTGTTTCCAACTTGTCCATGTCTTTCAAACTCCATCCCTTCAGTTTACAACGTAGGCTTTCTGTTAAAATATTGTAGTATCTAACGTTGAGCCGAATACTTGGATGAAAAGAGTATCCAGGTAATGTACTTGTTACGAGTGAAAGTATCATACGAGTAACTTGTGTCATTGTCTGCACTCGTGATAAAGGAAAATTCTCATTTGGGTAGCACAAACTGGAGAAAGGTTGAAAGGTCGGCAGACGGGCAAAAGTGTCAAAAAACGACAGGCAAAAGGGTGCTCACAAGCAAAAATGGTCAGAAACACACACAGAGGGAACACTAGGGAAACGCTAGAACTCTAACTCAAGGGTAAACACGATCTGGCAACAAACAAGGGGAAGACAGGGACTTAAATAAACTAAGATAAGGGACATAATGAGACGCAGGTGAAACACCTTAGGGCGGGGCAAGGAATCCGAAGGAGGGAAACGTGACAGGACATGGGACCTGAAACAAGATGAGACAATGGTACCAAAATAAAACAGACATCTTAGGGATGACAAATGAACATGACTCTAGATAACTTGACGGGTCATGACAATGAGTGCGTCACCTGAAAGTAGACAGTATCGACATAAAACCGTTAAAAAATCAAGTAAGATTTTTAAAGAGTTACAGCAGCCTGAAGCGTGAATGAAAGTCAAAGATATAGAAGACATTATACAACTGTTTTTACAAGATAAACAAGCTGGTCCTCATGTGTAAAATTGATGGACTATCCCTTTAATACATCAAGAAGCGATGTAGCCGATGTCACCTCACCTCATCTTTGACTCTCAAGAGTTCAAAATAGAAACAAAAAACATCTCTTATTGTGTACAGATTAAAGTAAATACAGGCCTATAAATGGTTCTCATCAATGTCCTGAATTCACGTCCACTATTTCACCACAAGATGGCAGTATTAACACACACTGCGCTGCTTTCATTGGCTCACACAGTTCATTGCTAACCCACTTTCTGATCCAGCACACAATTTAAACAGGTCCAGTGTTTGCAAAGGCTCAGCTATGGACATTTAGTCTCGGTGCCTGAGGGGACTCAGCTGAGAGCCTGGTGTCACTTTTCATACACGGCTGGACTGAGCCCGAGGCTGTTAAAGACTCATGATGCTGTCTTTGACAACAAATAACACTCCCTGTGGGTCAGCTCAGGGCAGCCGGCAGCTATGACACATACTGTAATACACTAGAGCTGTTTGCACCCACACGTGTCAAGTAATATTGCGTGTACTGTAATGGAGCAGATCCAGATCATATGGCATTACTGAAAGTACACAACAGTGCACAGGTCCAGTGATGTACACCAAAGGAAAAAAATAAGTGCAAGATAAAATTTAAAAACAGAAATCCTTAAGCTGAGAAGTCATTAACATCAGGATGTTTTACAAACTGTCACTGGCGTACGTTAATGAGCACAGTTTACAGACTTCTACTGAGTAATTAGAAATAGTTCTGAGCTTGTGGGCGAGGTTTGAAAAGAGAGAAGTCATCTGAGGTGATTCCTCCGTGTGACTCATATGTTGTGGGTTCTTATTAAACATATGAAGACATTAAAGTAACAGATGTGTATTGGATAAGTTGTGATCAAGAGACAGGTGCAAAGATCTTTACCAACTTTTATTTCTCGACACCTACAGCATATCTTTGAAAATCCTCACAGAGGCCATCGAGGAGCCAATCCTGAATACTTCCTGTATATATTAAACCAAAAAAAAACTTTCAATCACAGCCTGTATTAGCTGAGATGATGATACTTGTATGAGAGTACAGTTCATAAATGAACTCATCAAGTGTCATAAACAAAAGTTCAAACATACCTGACCCTATAATTATTTACTGTAAGGATGTGACACTGAAACTGTCGTCAAATACATTTGAAAAACTACAGCAATGTCTCTTTCCAGAAATCATGACCTGGTTATCCAAAATAATCCACAGACCTTGTTAGAGTAGTTTTTATATAGGAACTATTTTCTTTCTAATGAACTACACCTGCCAACCGTATCACCATGTAGAAGGAAGAGTGCATCTACTCATTGATGATAGGCTCGTGCTTGTGATAGCATGAGATGCTCAGGTGCAACAATAGTTAGCTCAGTGAAACTCTTGAAATCCCCTGTCCTTCACTAGGGTGGATTGTGGAAGACTGGCACAGTGCTTACAACAAGGTCTGTGGATTATCTTGAGTAATCAGGTCTTGATTTTTGGAAAAAGACATTGTCCATTAATGTTTACGTCTCAC